>JAQSUU010000795.1:1200000-2400000 GCA_038087645.1 Saccharum hybrid cultivar R570
CGTGTTCAGATAGTTTCAGACAAAATTTTATGCTTCTGTCGACGGTCAAGAATACAATAATCTCAGCTGCTTTGCATATAGAGGTTGTGATCTGAGGTGGAAAATCAAGCTGCTTTGCATATAGAGGGTGAAAAATCAAGCTGCTTTGCAGATCATATGAATGCATCACGTTTTGTGTAATTTGATACTGCCAGCACAATGCCTTATTTCATACTGCAGACATCAAGAACATATTGTGTATCTTCTGATATTTAAAGCAACAATGCCTTATTTTATATTCCAGTGGAACCATAACAAATTATAATACAAGCACAATACTCATATAGTTGCTCGCTACTGAAGTACAAACACAATGCCCATACAACTGAATGGAACTGGGCCTCGCTACTGAAATACTAAATCAATTTCCTGCAACTTGCTGAATAGATCTAGAGATTGCTACTGAATCACAAGGCTTCAACTGCAACCGGAGCTGGAGCGTTGGGGGAAGTATCTGGAGCTGCGCGCCGGCAAAGGCATGCTGATCTCAGCACCGAGAAGTACCCGGACATGGCACGATGGCGAGCACAATGTCGGCGGCCGCGTGGCCAGCAGACGTGGTGAGGAATGCCTCTGGGACGACGACGACGACGTTCGGACGCCGAGGCAGCAGGAAGAGGAGGAAGCCGGATGTACAAGCTCGCAGGAGAGATTTAGTCGGGAAGATGAGGAAGACATCACCGGCAGAACGACGAGTCGCCGAGGTAGACAGCGGCGGCGGAGAAAACAGCGTGCTGAAGCATCCCCTGTCGTGGGCTTTAGATGGGCCTCTTGACTGCCTCCCCGTGTGGACAACTGGGCTTTCCTGCTCGGCTGGACCGTTGGATGGTACTGAACGGTAGATATGCCTTGACTGCCAAGTGAAGTCAACCCTATCTGAAAGCCCCAGCAGCCGCCGTCAGGTGATCTGATTCCCCTGCAGTCGCCATCTCTCCCTATCTGAAAGCCACAGCAGCCCTATCGCGTGCGTCAGCACAGGCGTTGGCGACACAGGAGGAGGCGGCACACGAGGCTTCGTCGACGGTGGCTGGGCGGTCTAGCAGCCAGGCGCATCCTCGGCCCACCGAGGACGGCGTCAGCAGTCACGCGGCAGTGCGACAGCAATCCACCACCCCCACCAAACCGAGGAGGCCGAGCAGCCTGCATCCTTCCATCATCCGAAGGTGAGCCCCAATCCCCAGCCCTAATTCTTCCTCGCCCTCTTACTCCCGGCCTCCCTCGTGCCGGTTCTCGACCAACCCTTTCTCAGCTGCAGAAATCCGTCGCCGCGGGGGATGAGATCTTGGGTAGAAGGCCCTGCCGGACTCGGACAGGAGGCCGCCGCTGTGGCACCAGGCGGAGAAAGCCGCCGCCGGCAAGAAGGCCAATCCACCCCGACCTCATCCCCTCCCTCGTCTGTGTCTAGAGTATCTTCCTCACTAAACACACACTCAATTACCACAGTATAATTGTCTGAAGTAGTTGATCAAGATTCCTGACATCCCTAGTTGAGTTGTGCATTAGTTTCTGTCAATCTAATTTTAATGCTAGTAATATATGTAGAGTGTATCTTTAGATTGTAGCTTAGTTTCAGTCTCTAATTAAGAAAAAAAAGGATTCTGATTAAGTGTTGCAACTTTCAGATTGTCAAATGTATATGATATTTCTTGTGATGGTACGTGTTTACCTAAGTAGGCTGATTCCATCTTTGTTTTCACTTCAGGACTTGTTGGTAAAGTGGACTTCACTATCAGGCACATGTCTTCATCAGTCCAGACATTTCCAAACTCATTTTCTGAATTCTCAAGTGGCCAGCCTTGCATTAATCCATTGACTCGTCAGGTTAGTCATTGATGGAAATATGGAATTATCCTTTTCTATGTTTCTCTGTTTCCATGTTTCTCTGAATTAGCACTAGTCTCTGACTCCATCTATTTGCCATTATCCTTAGTCTGAAGCTTAAGTACGTAGTATCTTATAATGGAGTGCAAATTACATTTTCCGTACAACTAACTCTTAGAAAGGAAATTTCAGAATAACAGCATTTGTCCAGACTTTAGCAAATTATTGTCTTCTGTAGCTAGCATCGCCATGGATCATTAGTAGAGCATTTTGTGTATCAAAGATAATAATAGTATTTGGAGCTCTGGAATATGCTTGAGCTCAGGAAGACATGATCCTTGCACATCACAATAGTGCAAGGATACTTACTATTTGCATAATACTTACTATTTCCATCCATTTGCATCCAAATTTCTTTACTGTACAGGTGATAGATCTTGCTGACTTGCTAGTGTTGTGGGTGTTGTACTGTAGTTGAATCCAGTTCCACATCAAAATGGTAAGCTATCACCGCCCACAATCATTTTAAGTGTTTAGCATATTTCTAGCATCTAAATTTGGTCTTGTGCAATTTGTTGAACCACATCTTTCTCGAATTTGATTGATAGGTGTCTTCTAGGGATTCTTCATCAAGTGGTGATGACGAAGTGGGGGGACAAACTGTTTCTGAGGAAGTAGAATCACCCGTTGATGATGAGCAGCACAGTCTGTGCCTAAGCTTGTGCGCCCACCCCGAAAACCAAAGACAGCCTCTAAGTGGCCTACTGACATGATCGAGGTCACAAAGATACATCCAGATGGGAAGCCAATTGAGGTGAAACAACAACGAAGATTGTGATTGCTTGCTCGTTTGATTTAGGGGTATTTATATGCTGAACTCATCAAATTTCGAAGTCGGCTTGTGAGATACAATTTTCTGTATGACCTCTTCCAATTTGGGGCATTGGATGCCTCTCTTCTTCAATGCTGGATATTGTAAGTACCTCCAAACAAATCTGTGTTCTTTACTTTTGTTACCCCATGGTAGAAGAACAGAAATAAGGGCATAGCTGATAGTAGTTCTCCTTACATTTAAAGTAACCATCTAATAAATAAATCATCCACCTATGTCATTATGAAAACTATCTATATCATCCCTACATTTCTATATATATTTGTCGCAGTGCCTTCAACAATCTTCTGCCAAGTCATCTGACTGGTATGCTGCACACCACTTGTTTTTAGCTATGAGAAAGACAAACTTGGAATACTATGAGGTATTCATATCT
This sequence comes from Saccharum hybrid cultivar R570, assembly GCA_038087645.1. Classification (NCBI taxonomy): domain Eukaryota; kingdom Viridiplantae; phylum Streptophyta; class Magnoliopsida; order Poales; family Poaceae; genus Saccharum; species Saccharum hybrid cultivar. Next base: position 1,203,129 of record JAQSUU010000795.1, read on the forward strand.
AAACTTTGGATGTGCAAATATAATGGCCCATGGTTGTTGAGTGTGTGTGACTGTGTCATGTCCTAGTATAGTTTTAGCCCATGGTACTTGTTCTGCTACCTGTCTTTTTCTATCTCAAGAGAAGAGAAAAGGTGGAGGCTTTATTTGTATTGCTACCTGTCTTTTCGTTTTGGGGAGTGATCTGATGAGGGTGGAGGAGCAGGTGCCAGCTCTGTGCTTTTGCAGCTGAACCTCCTTTATGCTCCAGGTAGTTTAGTGATTGGATTAGGAGCATGCAGCTAGCTAACAGATTATTTTCTCTGATTGTTTATTTGTTTCCTAGCACTCGGATATAGTGTGGCTATTGTCGCAGTGGCCAGTTTGTGTTTCAATTTGAGTATCATTATTCAGTAATAGTGGCACTAGCCGACTGCTCATAGTCTTGATGAAAAAGTTTGTGTGGCCTTAGCATTCTGTCTTCAAATCAGTCTCAAGGAAGTAGTACTGCATGTCCAAAAAAAAGTCTCAAGTAACAGTTGTATTTCAAACCTTAATGCGATTTCACTACATTTGTAGGCTATTCCCTTGATGTAGAAGAAAACTCTGCAGTTTCTTTTTAGTGGAAACATGCACAGTACTACTTTAGTCATAAGCTCGAATGCTCGATGCTTTACGTTGCCTATATATTTTACTCAGTGATAGACATAGGCACAGCACCATCTGCTTGCTAATGAATTTCCACATCTGCGGATGAACCTATGTCCCTTGCTTGTTTGCATCAAGCTTAGCAACTATGATTTTTTACATTGATTGTCTATATTGTCCTGTACATTGAACTGTACCATGTTTTCTTTTTTTACCAAAGTTCTATCTTGACACAGGATTTTGAAGTGTTGACGACACCCATCGATATGCTCATGATTAGAGAAAAGCTAGCCAGGTTCTTAGTGGAACAGGTCATCGAGAAGAAAGGAGAGTTCCATCATCACTAGTGATGTGTGTTTGCCATTATCAGTGTGAGTCTAGTGATGTAGTGTGTGACTAAATAAATTAAGCCCAATGTTTAGATGGATTTCGAACAAGTTGTGATGGATTTTGAACAAGTTGTGAACATTTGATATAAATGTGAATACGTTGAACTTGATGTCTATCTCGTGTGAACATGTTACATATATATATATATATATATATATATATATATATATATATATATATATATATATATATATATAATGTGGGGTTCTCAGTGACACGTTAGACAAACATGAGTCACTGATATCAAATTATCAGTGACGCATATTCTTAGTATGTGTCACTCATATATCCTTATTCGTGACGCGTGTTACCACAACGTGTCACTGATATAGACTTATTAGTGATGCGGGTTCCCACAACGTGTCGCTGATATGGATTTATCAGCGACGCGTGTTTCCGTTTTCAGTGACGCGTATTCTGAATAAGCGTCACTCTATTTCCTTATCAGTGACGCGTCTTACAGTTATCGGTGACGCGTGTTCGCGTTATCAGTGACTCATGTTCTAAATATGCGTCACAGATAGTTTCCTATCAGTGACGCGTTTTTACGCGTCACTAATGTGCCCTTATCACAGACATAAGAATAGTGACGTGTGTTTTACGCGTCACTGATGACCCTCTACACGCGTCACTGATAAGGTTTTCTGGCATAGGTCAGACTCAGTCGGTCACGCACTCACGAATGGACGTGACGGCCATCTGAGTACTAGGTAGGAGTAGGGTAGATTGTCAGCTTCTGGTTCGGTTGGATTCACACGCTTGACGACGCGCCTCGTGCAGGCACGCAGACGCAGCACAGATGGCATGACATCATCTCAACTGTTTCGTCGGCCTCGAAATGTCAAACGGACGATGGAGGCAGAGGCAGGTAAAGGAACGAACACCCATAGCACAATGCAAAGGCATGGTGGCCATATATATGAAACGAAGACCGATAGCGACACTAGGGCTTGATATGAACGAGAACGGTCTAACCTTTTTTTGCCCGCTAGTTGCAGATAAGTAAAAAGCTTAAATAGGACTTCCTCTTTCAAAAAAACAGCTTAAATAGGAAAAAGAGTGGAATATTCTCTTTAATACCCTCACACATGGAGGCTTTAATTTCCCAAGCCTCGACAAGTTCCAATATATAATAATCGCCCAACGCTTGAACGACACTGAATTGGGCCTTGGGTTCGTTGGTCTCTGTTTCCGATCCTTCGCTAAAAGGTTCAGTGAGCCCACACGACCGGCGGCTCTGCTAGCTAGCTGCTCCACGCCCACTGCTGGTCTGCTGGGGAGTGAGTGGGGACGGATAGATTAAGTTTGGACTAGAATGGGAACGGTCGATGGACCAACACAGGACCTGCTTCTTCTAAGTAAAAAAAAAGAAACGTACTCAAAGGGATGAAACCGGATAATGTAACGTATAGTAGCGCTAATAATAATAATGCAGGTCATGTGTCGTGCCACTGGTCGACCCGAGTAATAACTAGTTACTCCCTCCTTTCCAAAATAGTTGTTATTCTTACTTCCCGACAAGTTAAACACTTTTAACTTTGACAATATATGTATAGAAAAATATTAATATTTATAATGCATAATTAGTACCATTAGATAGATGGTTGAATATACTTTTATAATAAACTTATTTGTAGATATAAATGTTGCACGTATTTTTTATAAACCTAGTTAAAGTTGAGAAAGTTTGACCTGCATGCATCCCATAACAACCTCTATTTTAGGACGGACGGACTAAGTCCAAAGATGTCTCATCTCACAATATATATCTTCGAAACATAGCAGCAGGCACGCACAAACTCTTCAATCAGAGGCTTTGGAGTTTGGACGTCATCATCACGCACGACCTGTCCTTACCAAAATGGTGAAATTCTCGTAATATTTTTAAATAGTAATAAAATATTACTACTAGTCATAGCATATGAGAATCCTCACTAGGAGGCATTTAGTAGGAAAATTTTATACTAAATTTTGAATGCTAAAATACTAGAAGAACCCCAGGAGAAATTGAGAATTCTGGTTGTGTTCCGATCCGCCGTGTACGTTTGCCTGTTTCCTACGTACTCCGATGTCCATCCGAGGCGTGCTTGCGTCTACTCCTGCTTCTCTGTGTCTTCTCTTCCACAAACTACTACAAGCCATTGTCGTCACACCTGCGCATAGTTTAACCGACCGGTGACAATTCCAAGAGATGCATACATCTATGCGTATCCGTCAGTAGTAGACATGACATCGTCACAAAAGAGCCGTTGTGTCATCGTCCGGCTTATATGCATATACGGAGCACATTTTATTTCGATATATCGTCATCTCGATGACTAGCTCGTTTGTCCTGTTGATACAGCCAGATTCAGTCGACGCCACCCGTGAGCGTAGCAAGTATATACGTACGTGACATTTGGAGTTCAAGCAACACGTACGCCCACAACGCGACGACACACTGAAAACGTGGTTGGTTTATACGACGACGGCCAAAGCTTATCCCTTTTGGACTTTTTGGAGTTCAAACAACTATGTTTAATTTGGAACCCATGAATATATTTTGCATGTGTTGTTAGCTAATCTCCGTGGCCGGTTTCGTTACACTGTTTCCAAGATCGCCACGTCATCTCGAGTGGGATGAAACAATCTCAACAATGTAGCTTTTCATTTTACTATTTCCGAGGCAAAGCAAACATTTAATTACTACACAGGATGTTGTGATCATTTGCACCCTACAAACCGTGTAGCCATTTCCTATCAAACTGTTCACATTCGTTTTCACAACTGTTCACTTTGACAGACTCAAATTCAGAGAGCTACTTGCGTTAAAAAATAATCAGAGAACTATCTCCGCACATTCAGTAGCTGCTTTCACGTTCTCGAGTCACTGGTGATTTAGCGAGGGTGTGTTCACTTCGCGAAAAGTAGCTGAAAAGTTACTGTAGCATCTTTCGTTGTTATTTGGCAAAATTTGTCTAATTATGGACTAACTAGGCTCAAAAGATTCGTCCCGACATTTACAGACAAACTATGCAATTAGTTATCTTTTTTACCTACATTTAATGCTCTATGTATGCGTCAAAAGATTTGATGTGATGGGTGGAAGAGAAAATATTTTGGGTTGGGATGGGAAGTCAACAAGGCCCGAGGTCGTCAGTCTCGGCAGCACAGGAGAAGCAGTCAGTGCCGGCAGCATAGACGCAAGTTTCTTGGCCCAACCGCGTAGCAGGTCATCATCCATCGGGACTCGGGGGACATGGGTTAATTGGCCGTCGGGGCCCGGAGGACCAGGTCCCGGGGCAGGGCACCAACCGTACCGTACGTACGGGAGCGCACCGCTAGGCTTTATTCAACGGCCAGGCGATCATATGTCTTGGTCCTGGCGAGCATGCGTGCATGCACCCGCCCGGCACCCGCGCCGGCAGCGGCAGGCCAGGCTTCCCCGCTCCGTCGTGCTCGTGCAGTTGGGAACCAAGCACCGAGCACAGGCGCCGGCCGTCCCGATGAGCGCTTTACTTAGGCCTTGTCTAGTTACCTTTTAAATTCTAAATTTTTATACTTTCTTTCCATCACATCAATCTTTAGACGTATGCATGGAGCACTAAATATAGATAAAAAAAATAACTAATTACATAGTTTGTCTGTAATTTGCGAGACGAATCTTTTAAGCCTAATTAGTCCATGATCAGACACTAATTGTGAAATAGTCCCTCCATCCCAAATTATAAGGCATTCCAAGAATCTTGAAGAGTCAAAGGATCTCAAGTTTGACCAAATTTATATGATAAGATAATAATATTTATAACACCAATTAAGTTTCATTAGATTCTTCATTAATTATATTTTCATAATATACTTATTTGATGTTATAAATTTTTGTAATTTTCTCTATAATTTTGGTCAAACTTAAGATGCTTTGACTCTCCAAGATTCTTGGAATGCCTTATAATTTGGAATTGAGGGAGTACAAACGAAAGTGCTACGGTAACCCAGATTACAAAAATTGCAACCTAAACAAGGCCTTAGTGTACTACTAGGGCAGTAGGTTATTAGGACTAGATTAGACGTGATCAGAATATAGTAGTATTAATTAGGTTACCGGCAGGAGGATTATTTTGTGAACGAAAGGAGATGAGGATTTGTTACCGCTGTTTTCTTTTTCTTTACGGCCATCCCACCCACTTGTGCACTTGTGCTGTGCAGGACACTAGGACCGGTAAATTTGTGTGCACGTCTGACGGTCTGAGGCCACGGCAAAGCATTTGGGCCCCCAATGCCGCTAAAGAACTCCAACTGCATGCAGTCACGTTGGTTGGATCGCAGGCAGAAGCAACAACCAAAAGCTGCCGCTGACCAGAGCACAGCATAGCCACAGCCATGCGGCAGCCGTGGCAAGCAACCTTTCCAGGAGTACTACAATTCTATTGCACACCACATCCACATCCACATCCACTCACCGCACGGCATCCACTGTGTCTGTGCGCAACCTATTGCATGCTCCACCCCCACACCCGCACCAGGTCACCTCGGAAACGGAAGGGGATGGTCCTCACCGATTTTTTTCTTCGGAAAGCGTGGCAGATTAGATCGTGACAGCACGTACTACTCTGTCTTTTTTTTTTGTCGCTCGAAAAACACGTCTGGAAGGGAAACACGATTTTCTAGCGACTGAGGTGTACGTAGGCAGCAGTCGAGAAGGATAGCCGCTGTCAAAATGAACGTAACTCTACCTACAGTGGCAACCATCGATCTTTAGTTTGATCAATTTTTTTTTCAAAAAGATAGTAAATAAGATACTTCGGTCGACAAGCCAATTCCTAAAGCTATCTTACGTCAAGTCTTTTAAAGTTTAATTGAATTTATAAAATAATTACAAATATTTATAACTCGAAATAAACATATTATGAAAACTTAGTTTATAATGCATCTAATGATACTAATTCAATATCATAAATCTTGGTACGCTTTTCTATAGTTTGATCAAACTTAAGAAAAATAATTAAAGACAACTCTAAGAAGAACGATGTCAAATCTGTATTAGTCTGGCCAAGAAAGTAAACACTCCTTCAAGTAATGCTACGTTTAGTTTGCGAAAAGAAAATTTTTTGGGTGTCACATCGGATGTGTCGGAAGGATGTCGGGAGGGGTTTTCGGATATTAATAAAAAACAAATTACAGAAACCGTCAGGAAATTACAAGACGAATCTAATGATATTAATTAATCCATCATTAGCACATGTTGGTTACTGTAGCACTTAAGGCTTTTTATGGATTAATTAGGCTTAAAAGATTCGTCTCGTGATTTCCCCGAGAACTGTGCAATTATTTTTTTCATCTACGTTTAGTACTCCATGCATGTATCAAACATTCGATATAATGTGTTGAGGCAAAAATTTTTAGGAACTAAATCAGGCCTAAGTTACAATTCACATTGAAGAAGTGCTTGAAGACTAGGCGCCAAAGACAAGGGCTCTTTGGTAACTCCCGTAATTTTTTCACGGTGGCTCCGTTCCATGCCACATTTCATTTGGAAGCCCAAGGTGACTCTATTTCATTCTATTTCACTTCCTAGCACTTCCTATTATTTAATATCCATCCCTTTGGTCTTATTGATATAAGAGATATTATTTATAGTCTATCTCTTTCTATATATGGATTAATAATTTATTAACAACGGAAGAAGTATCAAATTAGTAGTATTATATTAAGTTAAATGTTGCATATACCTGCTTAAAATCATAACCGAAAAAAGAGGTAGTGAGCCCTACTACTCCTTGGCGTCAAAACCAGAACAAACGAAAATCCAGAGCAACAAATACGCTGAGAAAACAGGATGAAGAAGATGCCTCGTTTACTTGACAACTCGTCTTCTTTTATCATATTTCATTCAATCATCCATAAAAAAGAAGAGAGAACAAACCAAACCAAACGAGATTGAATCTATCCAATCTAATAACTGAATACTCCTAATTACTCATCTAAGGGCCTGTTTTTGTTAGAGGTGTTAAAGTTTAGCATTTTCGTCTTATTTAACAAAAAAATTTCTAATTTTGGACTAATTAGGCTTAATAGATTCATCTCGTAAATTACTCCTAATTTGTGCCAACATACATGCAATTAGTCTACATTTAATACTCCATGCATTTGACACATTATTGATGTGGTGGGAGTTAAACTGACCGAACAGGACCTAAGTTAGTTAACGAGTCCTACGGCGGCGCAAATCCAGATGACGCGCCAAGAAAAGGCAGGTGCACGGGGGGCCAGATCAGTTGGGCGCGATGTGGAGGGACGCGTTCTTGGCGCCAAGGCAGACGGGGCAGGCGTCCGTCCGCGGCTCGCACGCCTTGCACAGGCACAGGTGCCGGCACGGCAGCACCAGCACCGACGCCTCGCCCTCGCCGCACGCCCTGCACGCCCACTTGCCGTTCCAAGGCGACGACGAGGCCGTGGCGGCGGCGGCGGTGTCCGGCGCCTCAACGTAGCAGCAGCACGACTGCGCGTCGTCGGGCTCGGATTCGCCGAATCCCTCGGCAGCGGCGGCGGCGGCCGAGGACGAGCGGAGGAGCGCGTCGAGCGTGGCGCGGAGCCCCGCGGCGACGGCCTCGTTGCCCCGCGCGACGCCGCACCACGCCTGCGCCTCCGCGACCGCGTGCCGGACCCGCTCCTCGAGCTCCGCGGCGCGCCGCCGCGCGGCCTCCAGCTGCGCCTCCGCGTCCCGCACCCGCCGCGCCAAGCCGGACACGGCCGCCGCATGGACCAGCGCCTGGCGCTGCCGTTTGCGCGCCAGCTCCAGCCCCGCGCGCAGGCGGTCGCACTCGGCCCGCACCAGCGCGTCCACCTCCTCCGCGCCGTGCAGCCACAGCAGCTCCGACGCCTGCGCTTCCTCTGCCACGGAAGGATCGGCCCGGCCGCTCGTCGATGCCGTCCAGTCCGCGGGCGACCGCATCCCCGGGAGAGGCAAGTTGTAGTGCCGGAGCTCGTCCTCCCTGCCGCGCTTGCGCGAGGGCGCGGGCATGACTGCCCCGCCGGCGCCGCCGCCGTTGCACGTGAGCTCGCTCTGCGCGGCGCAGTAGTCGTACTGCTGCCACGCGTAACCTTCATCGCCACCGGGCGTCGCCGCCGCGGCGGACAGGAGCGCGCCGTAGTCTTTGAGCGCCCGCATCTGCTCCTCGGCCGCGAAGGGCGGGAGCACGAGGCCGCCGAATTGCGCTTGCACGGCCATGGTGTCAAGGAAGGGGAAAGGCGTGGGTGATGGATGATGATGGACGGATGGAGCCTGCAGGCGCGGTTATATATATCGCGGGGTGGCGACGCCACGCCACATGGTCGGACGTCGTGGACGGGGCGTCGCGACTCGCGAGTGGATGGGGCGATCATGGCCGGGATGCGAGGGTGGTGGGGCCCGCGCGGTTGGGTTGGATGCGTTGCATTGCATCCGCATGCATGGACGCGTGCAGGTACGGTTACCGCTAATTAATGGGGCCGGTTACCAGTAACAGTTCCGTACTGTGTTTAAAATGATTACCCTAGATTGGCAGGCAGTGGTACTGTTGTGTTTAAAGTGGCGCGATAATGGCGGGCGTCCCAACGGCCAAGAGCCCAAGACAAGCGGATCCCGTCCGAAAAGGATTGCGGGGGTACGGTGGACCACGCACACGCTGCTGTTGCTGGCAGTGGTGCGGGTGTGTGAGGAGGCCCGTGTGAACGCGTGAGCCTGCAGTACTAGCAGCCTGTTTGAATAATAAGCTGGATTAGTTAATGATGATGAGGATGCTTTGGCACTAAACAAATGGGAGTCTCGAGATCCGGCGATCTCCACCGGCGTCCCTTTCCGGACTCTGCCGTCTGTCTGCATGCGCAATGTGCGGACGAAAAAGTTGTCGCCGGCCGGCCCACCGCACCGCCACCGCACCGATGGACAAAAATCAAAATGAAAGCAGGTGGATGCTGCCGCAGAGCAGCATGTGATGCAGGGCAACGCGGCGGTGGCCCGGTGCCCCACTGCCCCCGGCTCGTCCGTTCGTCCACCTGTGCGCCCGAGCCTTTTCTAGGGCGGGGGCGGCCGGGCCCTGCCGGCTTTTGTTTCGTCGTCCAGTCCAGTGTCGCCGTACGCCCACGCACATGTCACCATTGTTTATGCTATGCATGCCTTCCGTTCCACTCTCTTGACGAAGAACAGGACGATCCATCCCCTGCGGACCGGGCCGTGTCTCAAAAGGAGATCTTGACGAGGATGGCAACCACGCGAGGGCCCACGCCGCGAGCTGTGCAAACAGCCAACAGTGCAGTTCCGTCCAGTCCACCAGCAGCAGGAGGCCGGCATGGCATGCGGCGCCAGTCGCCACCCAGACGCGCCACGTCGGAGCGGTGGGTGGTGGTGCGATGTGGCCACGTGGCAACTCATCCAACTGCATCACGTCGTACATACAGTATTTGCTACTGTCATTTGTTTTTGCTTCTTCTCTCGAGGTGGTTTGCGCCCAAGCAGGTATGTGCGCATTCAAAGATAGTGGATTCCTTTGGTTGTGGCGCTGTCTACCACAAATCGGGATATTAATTACCCTCATCACGATTTTACGAACATGTGCTCAATTTTTTAATCAAAAAAATCGAGTTTAGCCTAGAGATTAAGGTGATGTCTGGACAGCAAGAGAATGGAAAGTAGCTTAAAAATGGAGTCTGTCTAGGGAGAAACCGAGTGTTTCTCCCTTCTCCCACACTAGATTTCTCCCGCACGCCTGTCTTTCTCGCTTCCACGCCCCCACCTCCTCCTCGTCGCCCTTGCCACCGACGAGCTCTCCGACGGCGGCCATGGCGGCCTCCTCCTCATCCTCCTCCTCGCAGATCTAGCCATCTGTGCCATCCTCGCCGTCGAGCACCCCCCCACTTCTCTCATCGTCACCCTTGCCGCCGACCACCGCCCTATCGTGGGCACTAGGGTTCGCTGGAAACTCTCCTCCTCCACCCCACCGCCGCCGTCTTCTCTAGCTCCGAGGAGCCTCCCCAGCCCTGACTTGCCCTGTATCGCCCCTACCACCGCCAGCTCTCCTAAACCGCCCAACCACCATCCCCACCTCCTTCCCTGCCTGCCTACCCCCGACTGGCCACTTATATACCTACCGGAGTTGGAGGAAAGAGGTGCAAAGCTTGCCAAAACCCTAGCCACTACGCTGTCGTCGTCTTTGTCTCCGGTGGTGGAGGAGGAGGAGGGGAGGAGGAGGAGGAGGAGGACACCTACCTCGTCGGCGCTCGCGAGCTCAGCCGCCGCCGCCACCAGAGGGGAGGAAGGAAGGAGCTGCGGGCACGGGTGGAACCGAGGGCGTCTAAATCGTGTGGGTGGGGAGCTGCTAAAACAACCGAGTGTTGCTTAGCAATCGTGTAAAAATGTTGTCTCCTATGTAATGGTCTAGTTTATATATAATATATAATCTATATATACGCAATCACATAGCTTTTAAAAACTTTTAATTAAGCTACCTTCCCCAACTATTCTGGTCTTTAAAACTTTAGCCGGATGAAATGGAGCCTAAACGCATGGCAATATTTAGGCATTTTAACACCCACCCGTTGTTCTTGTATATACTTAGAAAATACAACACACTAGATTCACTTCAAGTCTTTGACTTTAGGCCTTGTTTGGATGCGCATGTATTCATCTAAATCCACATGTGTTGAAGTGGATTGGAGGGGAATTAAACTAAGTTCTATTTCATTCCACTTCAACACATGTGGATTAGAGTAGATACACTTGCATCCAAACAAGGCCTTAATATTTAGGAATATGGTATTACGTCCAGTAGGCAGTGTAGATGGGCAACGGGCCATCCCAGCCTGGCACGACCCGAAGGGAGTCGGGCCGACACGACACGTTGTGCCTATCGGGCCATGCCGAGCCGGGCATCGTGCCTGACTGACGGCCTAGGCACGACCTGCCTGTAAGTGCAATCAAGCCCTAACGTGGGTTTTAGTATTGATGACCACCTAATTAGAGGACTAATGAGATTTATCAAGATGACAAGCAGGGAATTAACAGTAGAGGATGTTACATGGAAAGGAGGAGCCCTCAATTACTTTCATGGACTGCAAAGTGCTCAAAAGAGGTTTAATTTCTTTTTATCTTTTGAATTTGAGTATAGGAAAAGCCGTACTATAAAGGGAACACTACAACTGGTTAAAAGTGTGTAACCAAGTGCTCAATCTTTACACATAACATCCTCACACCTCAGCCAAGACAACCAGCTCAACAACTCCCACACCTTTGCTGTCTTGCTGGGCGCTATAGTGCCGCACCTGGAGAGAGGCAGTGTCGCACCCTGGCACTGTTGCACTAAGGGCGGCACTGCCGCACTTAAGTGACCGTTGGAAAGCAGGGGGTATTTATACTTTCCCCTGCCTTCTCCAACGCCTCTTTTCTTCCCCAACGGTTCAGACCAATGAAAAATAGCAAGTGCTCATCTCTCTCTCCTCTATTGGTGCTCTTCAAGCTCTCAAGCATTTCTTGTGATTTCACCATCAAAACTTGAGGGAAAAGGCTCTAAAACTCGATTAGAGAGCAGATCCACTGATTCTCAAAGTCTAAAGAGCATTTGGTTCATATTTTGGCTGGCGGTTGTGTTTGTTACTCTTGGAGCTTGGCTCCTAGCTGGCTAGAGCATCGCTCGGTGAGCTTGCCAAGCTTGTGGCAGCCCCGAGAGGTTTGTAACCACCTCTTGCAGCTAGTAAAATCACCCCTCATCTTAAGAGTTCACTCTATTGACTTGAGAACGAGGTAGGGTTGCAAAGTCTAAGCCTTAATGGCAGGCCTTAGTGGCATACCTCAACAACGTGGACTTAGGCAAGCCTTAGTGGCGAGCTAAACCACGAGATAAATCCTTGTGTCACTTGTGCTTGTGTTGCTTTACTTGTTGTTGAAGTGATTTCTAGGGTTTGAGGCCGATCTACTTGTGTGTGGTGCTCCTACCACTTCTAGCTATTGATATGTGACCTACACCACTGCATGAAGCTAAGAAATTTAGCCGATCTAAATTTCATTCACTGGTTTTTGAACTGTGAGCTCGAGCTTTCTGCAGGTGCGGTAGTGCCGCAGTTCAATTTGACGTTTGTTCGAGTTGAATTTTTACAGGCCTATTCACCTTGTTGGGGAAAAATACCTTGCGATCGAAGGGCTTACTGACAAAATTAACCCCCAAAAGACCTCTCTTGTGGTGAATATAGATGATCCATTCACTCGATGAAACAGCCGACAAGAGTCTTTGCACCAAGAACGGCGGCAAAGAGGCCTTTGCACCGCGAGTGGCGCCAAGGTCCGCAAAACAGCCAACAGAAGTCTTCGCACCAAGAACAGCGGCAAAGAGGCCTTTGCACCGCGAGTGGCGCCAAGGTCCACGAAACAGCCGACAGAAGTCTTCGCACCAAGAACGGCAACAAAGAGGCCTTTGCACCGCGAGTGGCGCCAAGGTCCGCGAAACAGCCGACAGAAGTCTTCACACCAAGAACGGCGGCAAAGCGGCCTTCGCACCACAAGTGGCGCCAGCATCGGCGAAATGCCCGACAGGAGCCTCTGCACCAAGAATGGCGACAAGCGGCCTTTGCACCATAGATGGTGCCATCGTCGGCAAAATAGCTGACAAAAGCCTTCGCGCCAAAGACATTAGAGATCGTGCGAAGGGTGACGCTCAGTGAAGACCGTGCAAAAACTATTGGCTAGGCTTCTCCATGGGCCGAAACATCAGTATCAGCAAGGGCCCATTAGCAAGAGGGGGTACAGGGGTAAAAGACTTAGGTGCCCTCGAGAGGATGTATAAGAGAGCAGAATATTCCAGCATATGTCGTAGTTGTCGCAGGGGCAGTTTTGTACCACCAAACAATTATAACCGTACTCTATAAAAGGGAGCTCATCCCTGAGGAGAGGAGAGAGGAATTTGAGTGGTCTGTAACCCTAAATGTCACTTCGATAATCACATGAGTCGTGCCTCAATTTCTGTACCACCGTCAGTCGAAGGCCTTCGCCGTTAAGCGGGGCCTTCACCACCAGAGTGCGGAACGGCAGCGAGCTTCCCCCTCTGCGCACTAACTCTGTCAGGATATCCCTATCCCAACACCCCCTTTAGGCGCTCCAGTGATCCTACACTGTCGAGAAGGCCGAGCTAGCCCGAGGCCCGCTGACGCTGGCGCTCGAGGCCATGAAGGAGGCAATGAGGCAGTGGAGAGGCGCGGGGTCGAGGGGGCCACTAGCCGCCAGTGGCGGCGGTGCCCATGCCAGAGGGGGAGGACCAAAGGAGGGAAGAGGAGAGGGATGACGACACTCGAGAGTCAAGGCGGAAATGGCCGCAAGCCGTGCTGCGGCGGCGCCCATCTGCACGAATCAAGATATAGGGGCAGGAGGGGGAGAGAGCGTCGGGTGCGTCATGCTCGCAGGAGGGGAAGGAGGCGAGCGGGTGCGTGAGTGCGGCCGCGTAGTCGTGAGTGAGTGGGGCTTGAGCGGCGTCGCCGCCTCGCGCGGGGATTAGGGAAAGGAGAGAGTGCGTCGTCGGGAGAGTTAGGGTTAGGGGTCAGTCTCCGGGCCTTAGCAGGCTAGGGAGGGAGAGAGTGCGGCTCTTAGAAGGCCAGGGAGAGAGGGGGGCTCTTAGCTAGCCAGGGAGAGCACCGAGCCGCCACGGGGCCTCTCACCAATTTGCGGGCCGTGCCAGGCTAGCCCGCGTGCCTGGGGTGCGGCCCAGGCACATCCCTTTGTACCGGGCCGTACCAGCCCGGGCCCGCTCACCACCGGGCCGGACCGTGCTCGTGCCGGGCCAAAAATATGGTCTTCGTGCCGGGCCGTCGTGCCACGGGCTGCATGCCCGTATATAGTAGGCTGTAGCTGTTAATATTAGAGCGAGAAGTAAACCTAAATGACGCACAAAATTTGTAGTAAGCTGCCTACGTAGCGGGTTTTGTGGGGTTGTTGTTGCTGGTTTCCGCAACCTTACTATAAAGGAAGAATTCGTGCAGAGTTGGAGTAGTACCGATCGCGACGATCGTTATGGGACAGCGCAGACATGCACGTTGGCGGTGCACACCAAGAGAGCAACAAGAGCATGCAGCGACAAAGTTACGTGATGTCCGGGCGTACGACATCGGCTAGAGATAGCGACATCCGCGAGGATTCTCGGCCTCTCTACGCCCTCTACCCCAAGTCGATCTCTCTACCCACGTTACCTCTGCTACGCTCCCCTCGCCGGCCTCTACTCGTGGCCTCGCACTGCCTCCCCACGCCAGCTTCTGCTTGCCGCATCGCGTGTGGCCTCCAACGCTCCCCACGCCGGCCTCCGCTCGCATCGCCTTGCTGCTCCCCGCGCCGGCCTCCACTTGCGCCACCTGCACCGCTCCCTGCGCCGGACTCCGCCCGCGCGGCCGGGGCAAATCGGACCATGGGCGCACGCCTGGCCTTGTCTGGCACGCAAGGAAGACCTGGCTAGGTGCGCGTGCAGCTGGCCACGCACATGGGGGGAGGCGGCGGCGCGGGCGCCCCGGGCGGCCTGGAGGCGCGACCCCGTCTGTGTTTGATTTTTCTCTGATTTTCCTCGATTCGAATCTTTCTCTAGTTTCTCTTCGATCGATTCGTGCAGATATTGTGGCGGCCTCGATTCGATCTATTCTGTCTTGCTTTGATTTGATGAGTAGTGGTGACATGAGATGCCGATGGTTTATAGTCTTGTTGGTATTCGATTTTGTAGTACGGGCGTGTTTAGATCCAAAAATTTTTGGAGAAAAGTTCCTATAGCACTTTTCGTTGTTATTCGGTAAAATTTGTCCAATCATGAACTAACTAGGTTCAAAAGATTCATCTCGACATTTACAGACAAACTATGCAATTAGTTATTTTTTTACCTAAATTTAATGCTTCATGCATGCGTCCAAAATTTGATGTGACAGGTACTGCGTAAAATTTTTTGAGCCATCTAAACGCGGCCTACATTGGATTCGATTTTGGAAAAAGTATAATTGACCCCTAACTATTGGGGGTGTCTAGTTTACCCCCTCAACTATGAAACGGTCTAATTTACCCCCTGAACTTTGCAAAACCGGCCAAATCACCCCCGCGAGCGGTTTTGGACGGTGGTTTGCTACAGTAATAGTGTTTTTGTCCTTTTCTTTTTTATTTATTTCGTCTGAATCTTTGAAAAATCATAGTAAATCATAAAAAAAATCATAAAATGAAAAATTCAATTTTGTTGGACTCCACATGAGTAGATATACACAGTGAACATATAATATAGTATGCTTTAGTACAAAGTTTTTACTGTAAATTTTGATCTATTTTTTTTCTGTAATTAATTTGAATAATTCATACAACAAAAACTTTGTACTAAAGCATACTATATTATATATTTACTGTGTAGATATACTAATGTGGAGTCCAACAAAATTGTATTTTCTATTTTATGATTTTTTTTTGTGATTTACTATGATTTTTTAAAGATTCAGACGAAATAAATAAAAAAGAAAAGGACAAAACAACTGTTACTGTAGCAAAACGTTGTTACTGTAGTAAAACCACCGTCCAAAACCGCTCGAGGGGGTGATTTGGCCGGTTTTGCAAAGTTCAGGGGATAAATTAGATCGTTTCATAGTTGAGGGGTAAACTAGATCACCCACAATAGTTGGGGGTCAATTAGACTTTTTCCATTCGATTTTGGGAAGATGATCCCACGGAGATCTAGGTGCGTCTATATATGTGTTTGGGGAAGGAACGTCAACTGTAGATTGAAGTTATTGGATTTTGTACAGGAGACCATCAAAGGGGGCTTTTCAGTAGATTGTGATTGTGAGTACGAGACGAATTGGATTAGAGAGGACAGACGAAAAAATTTTCAGATAAAAAAATTTTTGCCTCTTTAGTATTATTAGTAAATATGCCCGTGCGTTGCTACGGGTCAATAACATATATTTTTATTATTATTATTAAATATGTTTGACCTTCAACGTTTAATATGTAGATGTTGAAGAATTAATACACGACACTATTACTAATTAGAGGCCACCAATGAAGCCTCCACGTTAATTCTCACCAGACGCGCTAAGAAAAAAATGCTAGAAATTGTCACGTTAATCAGAAACATCCAACCATCCAATCAAAAGACCAGCCATTTATAACCATTAGATCTATTTTGTTTTCTATAAGAAATTAGCCACCTCTACCATTATATAGTATAGATAAAAAGATAGTCCAAAATCTTATTAATGGGGAGAACAAAAAATTCAGCCTCACGTGGAGAAAATCTCGAGCAGCAACTACCATCACGTTTTAATCTATTATTAACAAAAGCTTGAGACCCTACCACGCCCGCGGTGGCCTCCCTCTTCC
Source organism: Saccharum hybrid cultivar R570 (assembly GCA_038087645.1). Classification (NCBI taxonomy): domain Eukaryota; kingdom Viridiplantae; phylum Streptophyta; class Magnoliopsida; order Poales; family Poaceae; genus Saccharum; species Saccharum hybrid cultivar. The sequence goes on from JAQSUU010000795.1 coordinate 1,219,474, forward strand.
CCTACCCCTCTCCCGCCACTCCTTTCTTCTCCAACTCTGGCGAGAACGGCTACGATGCCCCTGCCACGACCTGTCCCGGCTGCCTCCACCATCGCTAGGACCCAAAGCCGCCCGCCCCCACTGTCTGGCCGGCTTGGCTCCTCTAGAACCCCTTCAATGCCCGCCGAATTTGGAGACGAAAGAGGGGGAGAGGTCGGAGAGGGAGGCCGATGGCGATAGCTCTCTGTCTTATTTAACTCGGGTGGGGACGCGGATGCGGGCGCATGGGAGCTGGCGCGTCGCCTGAAAGCGCCTCAAATTTCCGGCGATTTAAATATAGGAAGCTTGATATTTAAAACCCACATGCATGCTCACATATTTATCTCTTTTTATCTTTCTTAGATTAGATTTCCAAAAATTAAGAATTCTCAACAGTGCTGTGCGAAAATCCTTCGATTCCTATTCTTTCTCTCTCCATGAGAGAAAGGCAACAGCAGGAGAGGGCGTCTCCTTTCTTCTGCCAACGGCCTTGCTGCTATCCCTATCTTCTTCCTAAAATAAATCGAATACATCAGCACGGCTTCCCAATCCGAGCAGCTCCAGCTCTAACTTCCCGTCATGCCAAATTCCAATCCAAGAAGCATGAGACCCTAAACTTTGCTCATCTCGTTCTTATGCTGCTCTCTCCAACAAGCAATAAGCTGTAGCTGGCCTGGCCGCTCCCTCGCACCGGACAGGATGCAAACAGGCAACACATATCTCCTTCCCTTGTTGACGCCAAGCACCAGCAGAAGAACCATCCAATCCAGCTGATCCCCGGATCCCCCTCTCTTATTCGATAGAAGTGAAGCAGCAAATCGGCAAAGACCAGTTGCAAAACACCTCGCGCGAAGCATCGGCTCCACCTGCATCTCTCTGGTTCGCTCTGTCAATTTTTCATCGCCTGGTCTTCCGTCTTGTCGGCAGCTACTGCAGGTGCAGCATGTCCACGCGAGGGCCTTGAAAGCCACCGACACAACAACACCTCTAGAGCTACCGCTAGCACGGATCGACTCAAGAAAGCTCGTCGGGGCAGAAGCGCTGGGGGCCTCCCCATCGGCATCTTCAGTGCCGGACTGCCAGAGTGCCAGGTGAGGTTCGGCGCGCTCACGCGATGTGGTCTGGTGCGTGTGCGTGCACCAGGTGTATCGTGCCGGCGCTGCGTCGACCCGCCAGGGAGCAGTGCCGCGTTGGGCCTCTCCATCGCTATCTTCAGTGCCAGGTGAGGCAGAAGGTGAGGCTCGGCGCGCTCACGCGATGTGATCTGGGGCGTGTGCGTGACACGGATAGATGAAAAAAGAATGCGGATTAGGCCAGACCAAACCAAAAAAAATAGAAGAAATTTTGCCTCTTTATAGAGAAAATCGGACGTGGGAAATTTTATAATGGAGGATAACCCGAACTGGAATAGAACTCGGAGTGGAAGAAAAAGAGGTGAAAAAAAATCTTGGTGGAAATTTTGCCTCTTAAAATATATATATATATATATATATATATATATATATATATATATATATATATATATATATATATATATATATATATATATATATATATATATATATATATATATATATATATATATATATATATATATGGTAGAGATACAGTACACCGTACGTAGCTTTTCAAGGGGACTGTACTTCTACGCATATCACGGGTACGTACACTACAAGAAAATATGGTATTAACGACAGGATATGTGGTCGTTAAAGGTTCAAATGTGGTCGCTAAAAGTTATTAACGACCACAAAAATGTGGTCGTCCATGGTCGTTAAAAGCTCCGTCGTTAATATAGTTAACGACCACATAATATTTCCCGTCGTTAACTTTTCAACGACCATATAATATGTGGTCGTTGATACTAGATTAATAACGACCACATTTTAAGTAATAACAACCACATTTTCCATCGTCAATGTTTTTGCACCATCTACCATGAGGCAGCAACGACCACATTTCTAGGAATAACGACCACAATTTCCATCATTTATTTTATTAATAATACACTTTAGGCCACATTTATATTGATTTATAATGATATTTTTTCACATGGCCTACTTATTTATAACCAGCCACCACTAGCACCAAATATGACATATTTTCCACAACAGAAGGATAAAAAATTAATAAACTTGTAACAGAAAGAAAATATTATTGATTCATATGGTCAATACATCAAGATGTATCTTTGCAAAAAAGAGAAAAAAATATCAACTAACCAAGAAACTAACAGTGCCTAACTTACGGACAGTTCCTATGACAAAAAATAGCAGCAATATGCTATGCTTGAAGGCAAATTGTGAACACCACCTGTACTACTATAACAAAATACTAATCTTCAACTAGAGGCACACCGCCACACTATCCTTCGACAGCTTGGTCTTGTCAACAAATTCCTTCGGAAGCCTACAGTAACTCAATGTTAATCATATATACGACCCAAACAGAATCATAACTAGTTTATAACTAAATGAACTTATGTGAAATTGCAAGGTCTAAATCAATGGAACTTGTTACCTTATATGTCTGTATACCCGTATCCATTAGTCATTATTAAAAGAATTAACTAGACATGTAATTAGTCAGTAGCAGTCACTTTCCACTAAACTAAGCACAGCTCCTCTTCCCTAAAAAGCACCTTTATGTGTCACCGAAACTCTGCTAAAAAAATGTGCCACCGAAACTAAGGTAAATATAGCTTTAATACCATCAGAACAATTAGCAAACCTGCCGAAGAAAAAATAATTAAGATGAAAATTTGGAACAAAATGCCAAATTTTTGCGGTGCATGTCACCAACAGCCACCATATTGCTTAGCATACTACATGGTAAATTGATCATACAGGCTATAATACTTGAATCAGAAAAAAAAACAAGTATCATACCATGAATCAGTAATCAGCAACACGCCTGACAAGATCTATGAGATATTTGACATCCAAGCAGCACACAAATATGATGAACGGCAATACTGCTTAAACCTATCTTACAAAACCCAGGGATGAAAAAACATGAACTCTATGATATCATCTGAAGCAAGAATAAAATTTGGAAACTAACCTTTACTTCATGGTAAAAAGAAAAATTATTAACCGAAACAGTATTGGCCTCATGGATTAATGAATACGATCCTGCAAAAAAAACACGAATATTCTCAGTTAAACAATTATCTGCATTCATGACATAATATAGAATATGAAGATATAGTCATGAAATCTAAAATAAACATCTACTAATATAGAAAAACTAGTGGAGGAATACTGTTGTGTTACTGCCAATATAATAATAATCTAAGAGCAGCACCACGACAAAATACCAAGCAATTCGTGGTTTTGTAATAAACTAAGAATTCCTAATGTACTAGTGATGTAATCTGCAGCGCAAATAGGCCGGATCACAGTCTTCCTAGTGCAGTTTGATTCCTACGAGGAAAACAAATTGATGATAATCATAGGCTTTGGAGATTTGTCTCTAAATTATATCGAGAGACAAAACTAATTTAGTACAGAAAATTATGTTGCCGCACTGACCCATTAAACTCCCCGTAACGAGTAACAACAGAGCAGTTTCGATCTAGAAGAATCAGCGAGGACAGCACTGGTTGAAATCGCAATTAGCAACTATTCCTGGGATTCGCGGATTGGTCACAAATCAAATCACATCTGAATCACGATAGACCAAGAGAATGTGGGATTGAAGAGGGGAAAGCTTCTCGAGATGCAGATGAGGATTCCATTGAGGAAGATGACTGCTTACGGTAGGGGTCGTCAAGATCTGGCCGTGCTGCTGCAGTTGCCTCGTCATCTCCGTTCATCGATGGGGCTGCCCTAACCGGCGTCCTCCCCTGCCATGACGGCGGGACAGGAGGGTGCGCACGCATTTGTTTGGGGAGGTGCGTGGGCGGATCGGCCTGGAGAGCTCGAGGGGGCTTACGGGAGGGGAGGAGGTGCGCAGGGGGTTGCAACGGTGCCGGTGATCACTGATCAGGGCAACGGAGGGGCGCCGCCGCACCGGGCTAAGGTGGGTGCGGTCAGGAGGACGTGGGCACGGGAGTTGGTTGCCGAATAGATCTGTGGCGGGGTGAGTGAGGGAGGAACCAATGGGCAATGGCTGAAACATCGAGCAGCGACCACAAAGGGTCCTCGATGACGACCGGGAAAATTTTGGTCGTCGGGCACCTTGAGGTACCAACGGAACAGATGAGAGATGGACCCGACGACCACATATTGGTAGTGGTCGCTAAGTTTTGGTTGTTAATATGAGGATTTGTTGTAGTGGTAGTAGCAGTAATTCGTGGATGCATCTATCCTGAGCCTCGCCGGTCTCGGTCGACTATGTATAATACAGTACCGATGCACCATGCACGGGACGCTGCGCGATGGATGGGGTACGTAGTACTTGTATAGTACGTTGTAATGAAGCGATACGGAACAGCGAAACGAACAGCTGCACGTGCAACAGTAGCGGCGGTCGATCGGTGTTGGGGTGACGATGCAGCCCAACGGACGGGTTACGGGGACACACAGACAGACAGGTAGGCCATGGCCATGCATGTGTTATTTGTACCCATGCACTGCACCTGCGTGCGTACCCGTCCCGTGCATGCGATCTCGCCCGTACTCTACGTGTCTCGCCTGGGAACAAACAACAGTACGTGTCTCCCGTAAAGTTTGTACGTACAGTAGTACTACCGATTACTCCTATACCACATGATTGCATGCCTTGGCCGATCCTCTTCCTCTCTCCACTGTTGACAACTTGACATTCATTCATCACATGTTACGCGCTACTAGCTGAGCTGCCTAGCTTGCGGTGTTGATAGGGATCGTACGTTTTTTAGGGTACTATATACTGTAGCTTCCTCTGCGGCTCTGCCTGTCTGGGTCAACATAGCGAAGGTGGCTGCACCGTGTAAACCACGTCGCTGGGTTTGGACATGCGACGTGGCCTGCATGCACGCATGCATGGTCGACACGACGACACACGAACCGGGCTGCAGCTTTGCATGCATGCATGCGTACGTAGTAAGGATCGGCCTGTAGCACGTACTACAGTGTATACTGTTCGTGCTGTGTCCACGAGACGAGATGCTGATGCATGCATGCACGAAGCGAATCTCTCGCGTGCCTGCTGCACACGCAACTCGATCGATCCGTCGAAGCGAGCCAGCGAGGTGTATAGGAGCAACGAGCGTGGGTACAACAACTGTGCCGGCAGGCACAGCGCTTGCACGGCCACCGTGCATTGAAGTGCAGGTGCTACCTGTCAGTCTCACAAATCGACATGTACTAGAGAGTACTACTAGTATACGTAGATGGATCAGCATAGTACCTGCATAGGAGTACTGTACAGCCAGTGCCAGCCTCTCAGATCAACCTAGTGCTGACACGTCAATTCAGGAACGCCAAATCCACGGAGGGAGCGTACGTACGTACGTGAGGCAGCTGCCGAGCATCCTACAGGCAGACAGGCTTGTAGGAGTACGTACGTAGGAATAGGATAATGCTTTGCCGGCCTGTGCGTGTAGGAGCAGCAGATTAGATCATCACGTTGCGTAGCTTTGGAAATATGCGATGGAGTGATAGCAGCGCCATGGCCAGGCCAGGCAGCAGAGTTGCAAATGGATCTATCCAGGGCCTTGTTTAAATTAAAGAAGTTAGAAGAATTTAGAACTGTAACATTTCGTTTGTATTTGATAATTAGTGTCTAATCATGGACTAACTAGGCTTAAAAGATTCGTTTCGTGATTTACAACTAAACTGTGCAATTAGTTATTTTTTACCTACATTTAATATTCTATGCATGCGTCATGTCATGGAGAGAGAGTGAAAAAAATTCTAACTTTTAGGGGTGATCTAAACAAGGCCCAGGCTGTGTTTAGTTGTCCAAACTTTGCACCTCCAAAGTTTGCACAGTGCAAGATTCTCAATCACATCACATCACATTAAATCTTTGGACACATACATGAAGTATTAAATGTAGGTAAAAAAGTAACTAATTACACAGTTTGGTTGTATTTTACGAGACGAACGTTTTGAACCTAATTAGTTAACGGTTGGACAATTATTACTAAATACAAACGAAATGCTACAATACTGCTACAGTGCATTGTTGCTTTTTTAGAGGTCTAAAGTTTGGGCAACTAAACCCAGCCCCAGCCATCAACGGGTTGATTTAGCCCCTCCCGTAACTGAATATTTTTTTTAAGCAAGTGACTACGCATCAATCGACCGGGTTTTTTTTTCAACCAATAAGACCATGGCACGTGCGTAAGGCTGGACGAAAAACTCGAAGCTCGTTAGCTCGCTCGGCTCGTGGCTGGCTCGGCTCAGCTCGGCTCGGCTCGTTATGATAACGAGCCATAACGAGCCGAGCCGAGCCAGGATTTTAGCTCGTTAGCTATAACGAGCCAACTAAAGCTGGCTCGTGAGCCGCTCGCGAGCCAAACGAGCCGTAGTTTTAGAGAAAAAGTCATCATAACTTATATTAGTTTTGTATTACTTCATGTTTTGCACTTCACAAATAGATGATATGTTAGCTCATATGAATATTTTGTTCGATTTAAGGCTATTGAATATATTATTTTTATATTATTAATATTTTTATGCTTTAGATAAATACAAATATTATATTTTGTTTTTTTTCCCCTGGCTCGCGAGCCTAACGAGCCGAGCCGAGCTGGCTTTCTGGCTCGTTAAGATAACGAGCCGAGCCGAGCTGGCTCGTTATCCTAACGAGCCAGAACGAGCTGAGCCGAGCCGAGCCGAGCTGGCTCGTTATTAGCCAGCCTTACACGTGCGCATGGAACCAAAAGTGACTACTCAACATTTGATTCCTGTTTGTGTTTCGGTCATTTTTTTTTCAAACCACTCAAAACAGGATATGTGCACATGGAAATAATCAGTACGAACAACAAAAAAAAAACCAAAAAAAATACAAATGATTTTTCCGATCGGAAGAACATGCAGATCAAGATGATAAAACACCTGAAAATAAGGTACTACTTACCCTATTTCATCACTGTCTGCTAACCCCAATCTTTGGACTTGAAAATTGCATATCATCTAATGAATCATGCTTACAAACTTGAAAAAAAAAACAAATCAGATTCAAGATTCACCAAATTCCGGGCATCTCATGTACAAGACAAACATATTATTTTGGGATCAAGTACAAACTCCAGTAAATCAAATGTACAACCAACAATCTGCAAGCAGTATTTCAGCTGGAGCTCCTCTAGAATGGCGTCCCTGCCTGCAGTATCTCTAGGACATGTGATTGGTATCCTTTTGCAACTGGGGCCTGTGTAGTTCTCAAAATTTTGCAAAATTTTTCAAGATTCCCCGTCACATCGAATCTTTAAACGCATGCATGAAGCATTAAATATAGATAAAAAATTAAACTAATTACACAGTTTAGACGAAATTCACGAGATGAATCTTTTAAGCCTAATTAGATCATGATTGGACACTAATTGCCAAATAACAACGAAAGTGCTGTAGTACCGTTTCCTAAAAAATTTCAAAAACTAAACAAGGCCCGCCTTTGGGTTGACAAGCATCGGCATCTGCATCTTCAAACTCCATTTTGCCTCTCTAGATTTGCCTCCTGAATAACCCCTGACCACAAAACACCGACAAGCTTGATAGCTTCCAGGTTTTGATCTCATTCTCTAGGAAAGTCTTCAGGAGATCCGATCCTGTGCATGCCAGGAGGCGACACCATGCACTTTGGCTTGTTCTTCAAATTCTGCATGCAGGGGTGTTGTTGCTTGGTCTTTGAAAAAAGCTAGCTGTGTCCATGTCATTGACACTATTGGCTTGTTCTTCACCAGCATTTACTTTGTTTCTTTCATTCATCCTACCACGCCCAAGGAAGCCGTGGTCAAGATGTGTCGTATTACTATGGATGAAGCCGAGTATTTCCAGAGAAACGGAGCAGCAGTTGTGTTGGTATGTCTTCCAAATTCATCGATCAGCTGCCAATGTCTCTTGACAATTTTTCACTTGGTCAAGAAGCAGTCCTTCGGATCTCCAAATGCAGTTCAGGGGCCTGAGATAGTCGGAAGCAAATGTCATCGCTAACCACCTATAAAGCATGATTAAACATACTATAAAAGATTGATGGCTGAAAGGTGTCCAAATCTATTTTTAGCATTGCAAGTTGTAATAAAATATAAAAACTAATACTGACAAGCTGAAACAGCACTCCTGATTATTTGAATCTCAGCTGAGCACTGGTCCCGGTTGGGAAACCCCTTTAGTCCAGGTTGCTATTACCAACCTGGACAATTGGGCCACCAGACCTTGTCCCAGGGCTGACACATTTAGTCCCGGTTGGTGTTTCCGACCGGTACTAAAGGTGTTTTTTTCCTTTTCTTTCTTTTTTCTTTTATGGTCTTTTCAATTTAATTCTTTTTGTTTTAATTTAAGCTATTTATATACGAATTCTATGCTGCTAATATACGTCCATACGTATAAGGTTCCGTTCGAGCATTATACGTGAATAATACACTAAAATTTATAAAACTATATATATACAAATATTTTAAAAGCTTTACATGCATGAAATATGTACATAATAAAGTGTAACAAAAAGCTTGTACTGATGTCATTGGGATTTTATTTAATCCTAATCTTCAGCATGGCTACTAGGTAATAATGCTTTTCTGTCATTGTAGTGCTCGCCATTGGGATCTATGACCTGTTTCATAAGAAATCCTGATAATGACTCTTGCATTGCTCTGATCTGTTCAGTTCGTCTGACCCTTCGTTGCATCCATTCAACCTTCAATTCGAATGAAAGGAAAAGTATGAATATATATGATTATATATATCAACACGATGGTAATAAATAAATTGTGTCTATTTTTTACGTACTTCGAGAACCTCTTCACTTGTTTTCATCGAGCATTGCATGAGAACTTGCAAACGTAGTATCCACATAAGTTGTTTCTAGTTCCTGTTGCAGACACCACTTTACGAGAAAAAGATTCATCATCAACCAATGAAGCATTGTAATAATGAATTGAACTAAATAAAGATGCGGTGACCTAGCTAGTACTTACAGGGTATGTGACTATATCCAGAGGTACGATCCAATCACCACTGTGTTTCTTAGCGAACGTAGCCCAAGCATTGCCTAAGAAAATAAATAAATGGAGTTATTCCCCTATGATATCAATAAAATGGCATAAGAAAGTATATAATGTACGAGACCAAAATTACCCCTGGAGAATATCTATCATATCTTGGTAATCTTTTGGGGGTTTCCTCAGTGAGTCAACGATTTTTATACGACTCCTGGGCATATCGATGACTACCAGTAACCAGTGAAAGCTACGTGTTTATGCACAGGCATAACTCATTAATTGAAGTCAACATGGAGTAAGCAAAATAAAATGTGCACAAGACATTAACGTGTACTCACTTGAAGTTGCAAGGGAAGAGTATCATTGTCTTGTCATGTTGGTTATCTAAGAACCTCAACATATTCCTCTCCACTTGAGGTCGCCATTTAGCATATGGAGTAACTTTGTCCTTGAATGTGCAATACAGATCCATAAAACCAAATCAGTCATCCCTTTCTTTTTGAGTTTTAGCATCTCATGTCTGCATATATATAGTACAAAAGAATATATATAGTGTGAGGATAACTATATCAATAAATAACAACACCAAATAAAGAACTTTAATGAAAGTCATCACGAAAAAGGCTACAAACTATAAAAAAAACATGACAAAAAAGAACTCATATTGCGATCCGGACACGTGTAGAAGATGCGCCCATTGTTGGGACCCTTCTTCCTCACCTGTACTCCAACACAGTCTTCTGCTCACACTTGCCGCACACAATGAGAGGGAGGTCCGGCCTTAGTCGTTCCTTAGGAACCCTATGCGAGGCCGAGGACCCAGAAGTAGTCAACATCTACTCTCTATACTCATTTTTATCAACTACTATAAATTTCTCATTTTCTAAACCATCTACTCTCAAATGGTGTTTAAATCCAAAAAATCCACCATTCTTTCTACAGTAAAAAACCTTAAAATTTCTCCGTTTTGATCTAAACCATGAAATGAGCTATATATACTAGCAATGAAAGGTGCATACTATTTTTGATGAACTACTATAAACTTCCTTCATCTATATATGCAAACTATCAAGTGATTTCGAACTCAAATGACATATAAATAAGAAAAACCCAACATTATTCCCAATATAAAAAACCACAAATTTTTCTATTTTTAGATCACGAAATGAGCCATGCTTGTGATGAAACATGAGAGGATGAACTTGCTAACCTCTAGAACTGAAGAATGGATGGAGGAATGAAGTCTTCACCAATCCTGCAAGCATGAACTCCTTCCACGAGTACGAACAGAGAGCAGGCAGAGAGCTTGAAATGGCACGGGCTGGGGGAGAGGAAGAAGGAGAAAGTATATAGCCTGGGACATGTAGTCCCAGTTTGTGGTTCAAACCCGGACTACAGGAGGAATTCTAGTCCTGGGCCACCAACGAGGATTAAAAGTTTAGTCACGGCTAGTAGCTCCAACCGGGACTAGATGATGACCTTTAGTCACCGGGACTAAAGGTCCCCTCCTGCAAAAGCCTGCTACTCTAGCCGCCGTTGGGCAGGGGACTTTAGTCTCGGCCGGTTGGTGGTTTCAACCGGGATTAATCCTCTCTTTAGTCATGGGCCCAAATATGGCCAAGACTAAAGCCAAAAAATGATGCAAACCGAAAGTTTGTTCTCTACTAGTATTACTGCATTATTTTCAGAGGCTAAATTAAGCTTTTTCAGCTTACTGCAAAATGATCAAGATCCTTGTAATAAAATGATGTATGGCTTACTGCATTGACAACCTGTTCAGAGCATTAGAGGAAATTGATGAAAAGAACATGCAGCTGGGCACTATCTACTATCATGTTGCTGCTGCACTGAGCATTAGAGGAAAAAAATGCCAACCTACTGAACACGATAAGACTGAAATACTTAAATGTCAAACTCTATTGCAGTTCACTGAAACTGGAATGGATTGAACCTAGATTCTACTAAACAAAACCTGAACTTAGGTGGTGTTTAAATCTAGAGGGTAAAGTTTAGGGATATCACATCAAGTGTCACATGAGGATGGCACGTGGGAGTGTTCGAATAGTAATAATAAAACAAATTACACAAGTCATCAGTAATTCACGAGACAAATTTATTAAGCCTAATTAATCCGTCATCAGCACATGGGTACTGTAGCACCACATTGTCAAATCATGGACTAATTAGGCTTAAAAAATTCATCTCGCAAAGTAGTCGCAACCTGTGTAATTAGTTATTTTTTTAGTCTATATTTAATACTCCATACATGTGTTCAAACATATGAGCTTATAGGGACTAAACTTTAGGGGGAGAAACTAAACAAGGTGTTATACTGGAAATAGATTATACCAGACTTCAACTGAATTATTTTACCCGTAGATTCTACTAGACTTGAGCTGAATTAAACTGTAAATAGGTTCTACTAAAATTAACCTGAACTTGAGCTGAACTTAAACTAAAAATAGATTCTACTAAACTGAATTGAACCTGAACTTAAAATGGAAAAAATTCTACTATACTCAACGAAAATGACAAATCACAAAATGAAACATGTGTCAAGTGATGCACCGAGAAACTAAAATTACTCAACAAAATTGCAAAACTCTATGAATATAAACTGAAAATCCTGAAACCTGTGTCAAGTTATGCACTGACTGACTGAACTCACTGAACAAAATTGAAAAACTGGAACTATGAATATGGACTGAACTATCTGCTCAAATCCTGAAACAACCATTGATACTGCTAAGGATGAAAACGGAACGGAAATATCCCGAACCGACCGCTTTCGTTTTCTATATTATGGTTCCGTTTTTAAACATAAAAAATTGTCAGTTTCAATTGGTTTCACAACCATTTTCAACCATTTTTTGTATTCTTTAATTGTTAAAATGTAGAAATGTACCGAACAAACCGATTTCGTTTTCTATTTCGTAAGTCCGTTTTCGACCGTTTCCGACCGTTTTCATCCTTAGATACTGCCAACAATAAAGATCCAAATGAACTTACAGCACATCACACAGATTAGGGATCTGAGCATCAGATTTGTTGCATGATTCTAGGGACAGAGAGAGAAGGCATGAGATAAGTCGAAATACCTTTACAATCTGATGAATGAAGACCAAATATCTGCACTGATTGATAAAAGACCGAAAAAATTAATGGTGCCTGCATATGGGAAAAGAAAACAAAAAAGAGGCAAACAACCTGCACATAGGATTCAGAAAAGGGAAGAATACCTGCGCCGCGATAACAGCAACACGAACGAGCTCTCCCACCGGACGGTTTGGGGGAGGTGAATCAACAGCGAGCAAAACAAAATCAGGGAAAATGAAAACCACAAAAAACAAAGGAAACTCGACTCAGTGGCTAGGGGAGAGGTGCAATAGCACAGGTGTCCTGTGGCTGCGAAAAGTAGCGCTTCCACACCCCCCCCCCTCCCCGCTTCTGGAAGATGAACAGGAAGCACAAGGGGAAGGAGTGCGCAGGATATTTCTGAGGAAGAGAGAGAGGAAAGGTTTGGAGGAAAAAGAGTCGCGGCGAAGACAGTAGAGGCGCGGAGTTCCAAAAGATAATTTCGTATCAGATCATCGAGCATGTATTGAGACCTGATAGAGAAACATAATTAACAAATCCTTCGTCTTACCAAAAACACAAAATGGGCTGAACAAGAAGGCAGCCCACATAGACAAACCAGCCCACAAAAACATTTGACCGATGAGAGAAAAAGACAGCCGTCAGATGATTAGAAATTCCGTTTTTGTTTTCTTTAGGAAAAAGTCTACTTTTCCTTCCAACTCTCACCCAAGTTCGCTTTTCCTCCCTTAACTTCAAAACCAGATATACCACCTCCCTCAACTTTTTAAACTGTACATTTTACCTCCCTCGAGCGGTTTTGAAGGCGGTTCTGCTACAGTAAACAACGTTATGCTACAGTCACCCAGTGGTTTTGCTACAGTGTCCGTGTTTTTGTCTTTTCTGTTTTATTTATTTCGGCTGAATCTTTGAAAAATCATAGTAAATCACAGAAAAATCATAAAATGGAAAATCCAATTTTGTTGCACTCCACATGAGTAGATCTACACAGTGAACATATAATATGGTATATTTTAGTACAAAGTTTTTGCTATGAAGGTTTTGCCTTTTTGTTTTTTATTTATTTCGGCTGAATCTTTTAAAAATCATAGTAAATTACAAAAAAATCAAAAAATAGAAAATCTAATTTTGTTAGACTCCACATGAGCATATCTATACAGTGAATATATAATATGGTATACTTTAGTACAAATTTTTTGTTGTAGCTTTAGATCTATGTTTTTCTGTAATTAATTGCATAATTCATAGATGTAGCTTCTATAATTATTTTGTTGGACTAAAGCATACCATATTATATGTTTACTATCTAGATCTACTCATGTGAAGTCCAACAAAATTGGATTTTCTATTTTATGATTTTTCTATGATTTATTATGATTTTTCAAAGATTCAACCAAATAAATAAAAAAGAAAAAGACAAAACATTCATAGCAAAAACTTTGTACTAAAGCATATTATATTATATGTTTACTATGTAGATCTACTTATGTGGAGTGCAACAAAATTGAATTTTCTATTTTATGATTTTTCTGTGATTTACTATGATTTTTCAAAGATTCAGCCAAAATAAATAAAAAAGAAAAGACAAAACACGGACACGGTAGCTAAACCACCGGTTACTGTAGCATACCGCCATTTACTGTAGCAAAACCGTCTTCAAAACCGCTCGCGGGAGGTAAAATGCACGGTTTAAAAAGTTGAGGGAGGTGGTTTGTCCGATTTTAAAGTTGAGGGTGGAAAAACGGACTTGAGTGAGAGTTGGGGGAAGAAAAGTAGACTTTTTCCTTTTCTTTATATGTGAAGTGGAGGTGGCTAAGATGGGCCTTTAGCAGGCCTCCTGGTAATCAGGTCGTGCCGGGCCTGCACGCCGTGTCGAGGGTGCGGTCCAGGCACGGCCCTATGGTCGGGCTGGGCTGGCATGGGCACGACAGCCATCGGGCCTTGCCGTGTCTAGGCCAGGCCAAATCATCAGGCCGTGGGCCATGCTCGTGGGCCTCGTGCCCTTTGGCCATCTATAGATGAGGAATGAGGTAGGCACCAGACGGGAGGCGGGAGGAGATGCATACGTGTTCGCGATCGTGACTATTGACCCCTCAACCCTAGCTCGGTTCTTCTTGCCCCGTTTGGATTAGAGTATTTTCATATGAACTTTGAAGGAGACCCGTTCCTCTGTTTTGCTTATGTCAGATAGTGTTTGGAATGGAGTAACGCTTGTTTCAATTCCAAAGAAAAGGTTCGGTCCCCTTCACAAAGCATAGAAACAAAAGACATCTAGTCTGAGCTTCAGTTTGGTGTAAGACCGAGGCGAAGAGACTGAGAAAGGAGATAAACAAAAGTGTTTTTTTTGTCTAGCTTATTCCTCAGTATTGCCGGGCGTGTTTGGAACCTTTGCCAAATACTATTTTGCGTAGCCCAACAAGAAATTGGAATAAGCAAGTTGTTTGGATCCTGCATTTTTCCTACCTCGCTCGGTTCCGGTGCTAGCAAGGTTTGCCTTGCTTCCTAGAGACAGCCACTTTGGCTAGCCGGCCTAAGCCATCTAGCATGGGGTCATTGCCTCATTGGTCTAAGGCCCTACCTTCGCTAATTATTAACAGAAAAATATCAATACCCATTTCTCCCGTTAAAATTGTATTAATGTTCTAACCGAAACTTTTTTGTTCATCCATTCCAAACACTCTTTCTCATAAAATTCATGCGTTTCCTAATCCTTTGTTTTCACTTCCTACGTTTTCCTCTCCGTCCAATTCCATGTTCCTTTTTTTCCTTAAAATTTGGTGTAAGGAATTGAGAAAATAAATTTTTAGTTACAGGGATCGTCTGCCAACGGACAAGTGCCGGTGGTGACTGGTGGAAGAGCAATTGATATGACTATATATGAGGTTTTGAATGATTGAGAAGAATTATGGGTAAGAGGATTTAAAAATGAGAACCGTTAGCGCTAGTTATTTTGTATCAAATTCTCTTTATCATTGGTAAATAGGAAAATGAAATTGAATTTTCTCAGCGATGGGGAGATGCGGCTGTGTGTTCTATCCGGCTGGCCGGCCAAAGTGTTCAATATCCACTTTCAAAGAAAAAAAAGTGTTCAATATGTAACTGATGAATTAACCAAGCCTCCGTCGACCGGACAAACGAGCTAGTCGATCGATCAGATACAGGAATAATAATAGTAGAATGATATGCATGGGAACAAAAAAAAACTCTTATTATACTCTAGGAGTAGCAGTAGTATCATGACATAGCTAGTCGATCGTATATGGGAAGTATATATACTAGCAGCAAAATATAACATTATGTTACAACGAGATGTTCATCTTTTTATATGGTTACTTGGATGACTTGCGACTCAATTGCCCAAAGATTTATTCGAGAATCACGTCATGTGTTTGAATTCATCTGGAATTAAATTATGTGTTGTGCTTGGATGTATTCTGCTCTTACTCGTATGAGTACAGGAGGGTTAGAGGTTTAATAATGACCGCGCCATACGTTCTGATTCGTTTCAGGATCGAATTTCGCACCATACCTGAACACTTTGTTCTAATTCGTACAAGCGCGCGCAAGAGAGAGTAGCGTACCTAGAAATGTTTATTAATGCTCGATTTCGTTTTGGATTCTGACTCCACTCCATGCCTGGACATGCTACTCTAATCTATCACTACTACAGAAATAGTCATCACCTATGGTACTTTTACCTTGTATTTATTAAAACCAACAGTGATGTTTTTCACCGCCGGCTCATATTACGAGCTAGCGGTGATGGGGTTATCACCGCTGGTTCGTGTTACCAACTGGCGGTGAAAATGGAGTTCATAATCATCGTCGATTCATGTTAGCAACCGGTGATGATAGTCTATCATCACTGTCGTCTCATAATACAATCTAGTAGTAGTAACCTATTATCAACACCGACTCATGGTGCAGCATAGTAAAACTAATAACTTTTCTAAATCAAGTCGAAGACAAACTTTATATTAAGTTACACCTTTGTAGTTGACACTTTTTTCATTTGAAACTATTTACGTCCCAAAATTCTTTGAAGTTCTCATATTTTGAAATTCAATTTTTTGAATTATTTAAACAAACATGGATAGAGAAATGACCAAAATTAAGTTGTAGATCTAGATGAGATCAACAAATTTATAGTTGACGACTTTTTCATTTGAAATCATATAATGTCCTAAAATTCTGTTTAAAGTTCTTATATCTTGAAATTCAAAATTTTAGAATTATTCAAACAAATTCGGATAGAAAAAATGACCAAAACCAAACTTGTAGATCTCGATCAGGTCTAAAACTTTGTTGTTGAGGACTTTTTCCTTGAAAATCATTTATGGTCCCAAGTTTCTTTTTGGAGTTCTCACATTTTAAAATTTAAAAATATCAAACAACCTCAGATGGAAAAATGACAAAAAAGCAAAGATATACTACTCCACGAGATCTAAAACTTGCGAGTTGAGGCTTTTTTCATTGAAATTCGTTTAGTCCTCAAATGTCAATTACAATATCTAGCAAATGCAGTACAAAAGAAAAACATCATCCATTTAGTCACAAGTGACTTTAGGGTGGAGTGCTCAGGAAAACTAGGCACGAGGCCACAGGGCACATGTTCGAAGCGTGCGGACCGCACTTGGAACACCCCCTAGACTTGATGAAAGGTCCTAAATGGCTAGAGGGGGTGAATAACCTAATAAAATTTTCTTCAAAACACTATAACAAAGTGTTAGACTACTAAATGGCGAAATGCGCTTTGCTCTAGCTCTACTAAAAAAGCAATCCACATACCAAAATGCTAGTTTTGCTATGATCTCTATGACTTGATCAATCAAACAACTAGGCTAAGATGCTACTATTAACACTAGTGAGCTTGCAAGATGTAATCTACAATTAAATTCACTAAGCTACTCAACTAGCAAGACTACCAATAAGCTCTACACAATGATATGAACAATTAATGTAAAGATCAATTGTAGAGGTGATATACCAAGCCGGCAAGAGACAAATCAATCATAATAAGTTCAAGATGACACAATGATTTATCCTCATGGTTAAATTGCTTGTCGGCAATCTACGTCCTCGTTGTGGCGAGACACTCACTAGGTGGCTCATGCGCTAATAGGCATCACACGCCTAGTCCTACACAAGGGTACTGTAAGAACCACAAGAGTGAGGCTACACAATGCCACGAGCAATCCATTAGAGTTGCCTTTCATGATTCTCCCACGGGGAAGGCACAAGGACCCCTCACAATCACCACGATCAGAACCAGCAACAATCACCGATAGCTGGTCAATGATCCCACAAACTCCGAGCTGGCTAGGTGTTGGCAAACACCAAGAGTAATAAGAAATCCACCTGCCCAATGCACTCAGCTAGTGCCACAAGTTGCAAAATCACTAAGCAATGCACTAGAGACTCTCCAATCTCACTCAAATGATGAAATCAAGTGTGCAAGTGAGTGGATTATGATCTTTAGCTCCCAATATGTTTTCTCAGCACTTTGGGGTTCCAAGAGAGTGGCCAAGGCTCACCAAGGGGGCTATTTATAAGCCCCACCATGAAACAGTGTCATTACCCCTTTGGAGCAAATTTCCGTGTGGTCACGGGACAGGGCGGCGGTGCATTGTTGGTATTTGTAAATGCAATTAAAAGTTAAGAGTTCTACAAGCGCATAGAATACCATTGTAGCACTTCACCTGAGAGTATTCCAGGTATCGTTATTTATATTTTACCATAGGCAGGAGTGGTGGCTAAAGAAATTAATGAACTTTATACTATCAATGCATCAAGGGACTAAACACTTACTCTAAACAAGGGGTAAATCAATAGATAAAGATATATATGATAAGCATAATACTCAGAGAGACTCCATAAGATAGCAATAATTAATCTAAGTAGATTACAAGTAAGATAAATTCCTAAGTCATTCTTAATTACAAGTTATAGTATATACCATCATTATATATACTTAGCAATAGCAAAAGATTATCTCTATATTTATGCATGAGGGATGTCTCTAAAGAGGAACATAGCTGGAATATACTTCCGCCATCGTGACTTATGTCCTACTAAACCTACAATTAGGGGTGGACTACAGAGAATCACAAGGCTATCACTACCAGTGACCTACCACACTTCCTGGACTGAAAGGTGCAACCGTAGGCAAAACAGTGTATAAGCACCACGCTTACACAAGGTTCGGCTACTCAACCTGTTTGGACACTGAGAAGAGCGCTCTATGATCTTAGGCATAAACACAAGGATAACTTTGACTATACTAAACATATAGTCAAAGTAAACTATAAACATGATAACTATGAACATCATAATATAAATGGAGATCAAAGTCATTGAGAAGATAAATGTAATGAATACAAGAGCTATACCAAGACTCCATTGACTTGATATGGAATCCTAGCAGAAGCTCGACTCTGCTTGGTCTGTCTTAGCTAACTATGCTCTAATTATAATTATCTAGGAGTTCTTCTCTTCTGAGTTTAGTCTGACTCAAATGACTTGGAGTGCCTTCCAGGAGGGGATCTGGGGGGTCCTTTTATAGGGGGGCACCTGGCACCCTGTGGGCCCGTGGATCCATGGCAACGCTTAATCTCGTCTCTCTCCATTCAAATCGACCTTGATAGATGGTTGAGATTCATCCTTAGAGGCAGTGGAACAAAGCTAGTGCCGACAGGTGGACCTGGATGGGTCGGCCAACCTACATGTGGGGTCAATCAACCCCATCTCAAGCTCCTTCCAATGCAAATCTTCTTCTATTTGGTGTCCCACATGTCATAGAGTCGAATGGAGTCGGTTTCACGGCGAATGATCTTGTTAAGTTGATGTAATATGGCTCATATGATCCTGTTTTCTGGATAAACCCTCTTGCATTCACAGAATCACCAAAACTTGTGGAAATACTTAATTTAAACCACTATACCTATTTTGGTGATTGATTTCAAGAGTAAATATAAGTCATATTGATGGTTTAAAGTTGACGTTAACAACCGTCAACATGCACCGGACAACCTGTCTAGTGACCCCTAACGGTCAAATTCTAACGGCTAGTTTGACGCCCAGTGGTGCACCGTACAGCTTGTCCGGTGGCCCCAAGCAGGCGATTTTCATGTTTTCCTCCCTCTCTAGAATTTTAGGGCGGTGCACCGGACAACATGTCCTGTGACCCCTTTCATTGAAGTCACGAAACACCAAGTCTCTAGAAAAAAGCGGCGGTGCGCACGACGGTGCACCAGACAGGCTATCCAGTGCCCTGTCCAGTGCACACATTGGACATGGCAGTGCCCTTCCAAAACTTGGGCGTGCTCAGTTGCTTGGCAGTGCTGTTCTGGGCCCACCGTACAGCCTATCCGGTGCCACCTAGGTGGCGGCACCGATAGCCCAAACTCTCTTTCGCAAACGTTGCTAACTCTCAAATGTTTTCACAAATATGTTTGGAGCCAAATTAGCATTTCCAAAATATGTTTCATAAACATTTTCGGTTGCTCACGGTTGTGCACTTTTATGCAATGCATAGTTTTCCAACACCTAGTGACACTAGATGACCGAATTGTTTAATAGAGCCCCCTCTTAATAGTATGACCATCTATCCTAAATCCGATCATGCACTCTATTGCATCTCGACCGTCAAAACAAAATCCCCATTTATACTTTTGCCTTGACCTCTACAGGGTTTTGTTTTTCTCATCCTTCTTTCACAAGTTGGAGCACATGATCACCATCATTTGGCCATCTCCATCACATGAGTGTTATCTAGCTCCATCACTTAGACTTGGACCGACCTATCTCAATTGCAATCATAGAGTATAGAGTTAGTCTAATAGATTTCATCAATTAGCCAAAACCAAACTAGGGCTTTCACCTGAGCAAACTGAGCCCGGCCCGAGCCCGACGGGTTTTGGCAGTCCACAAACCTTAGTGGACAGGGCCTGGACACAGATCCCGCTGCCTAGAAAAATTTTCTTGCCCCGAGCCTAGCCCAAAATATATTTTTAGCTATTTTATACTGTAAAATGCGTGGGCAGTGTCACACCCATTTTCAAGGAATAGAATGGAATGCATAATCTTATGTGCTCTCAGAGATCAATCACACATAAGACGACAAATTAAAGAAGAGTATCATCACATTTATTTATTACATCACTAACAGTATCACATAGTCTTTACACCATATAGCGGAAATAAAAGACAACTCTCTTGTGGAGACTCCAAGCACAGGAACATCGACTGGTTGACATCAAGCCTAATATTCATCGCGATAATCCTCATACCAATCCTGTTCATTTGCCCATCCTGATGTGTGGGAAATAGCAAGGGTGAGCACATATCGTACTCAACAAATATACCAAGGAATTCATGAGGCTCAAATAGCTGACACTGGTTAAACCGCGGGTTGCATTTATGTGTATATCATGTTTAGCAATTAATATCAACAAGGTAGCAACTCTTCCCGTAACCACATGATCAATCTAAGCATAATTAATATAAAGCATAAACGATAAGTAAATGAACATCTTAACATAACAAGAATCATCATCTTTAATGTAAATGTCTCCAAGGCTGCTCGTATCCGCGAGCACGGCTAGTATACCAGTTTATTAAACTCTGAGCAGAGGTGTACACTTTCACTGTGAGTCATGATTACCCATATGCCCGGGGCCCGTCGACCCCCTAACACTTCTAAGTGAGTAGGCAGGGTACACTATGAAGCCTTTCAAAGGTTCTTCTAACAAGTTAGGGCAGCTAGGTTTCGGTGGCAAACAGATGTAGAGCCCCCCTTCCGAATGGCACATAACTGCAGCCTATACACATAAGGACAGAAGCCGCACTATATCCGATTCGGTAGACCCCTTTTGCGCCCTTACGACTAACCTCTAACAAGCTAGAAAAGGTCCTCATACTTGACTAAAGCTAGAGCCATATAGCCCTCATAGTTATACTGTAAATCCCGGATGATCACGTACAAATAAGATAATATATTGCTAAAAGTCATCTCTTAACCATCATAGCACATACATTAATTAAGTCACAAGATCGTGGTCAAAGGTTCTGAGCTAGCAAGAATACTACCCAAATGCATATATCCCAATGGTGTCAAGGTACTCGGTACTCAATTGCTAGGAAATCCTTAAAAAGGTGACAAAGACACATGCATATGAACTTTTGTGTGTAACAGGAATAGGTAATCAAGGATGTCCCAAGCTATACTTGCCTTGATCAAAAGTCTCTTTCTGGTCCTGCTCGTAGTAGTACTCTTGATCGTCCACGAACGACTCACCATCTAAGCTCAATCAACACATCAACATACAAGCATCCGATCAATCATACACGAAGCAAACAAGAGACATAATTAGAACAGTACACCATTGGTAGCAAAATAAGATGAAAGGTTTGTAAAATGATTCTATGTCTCGCTACGATCACATAGACGCAAATTGCATGCAAATCGGAGCTACTACGGAAAAGATATGATTTAAACAATATTTCTTATATTAAAATAATTCATTAAACACAAACTCAAAATTTAAAAGTTGAAAATATAGGGAACAATGGTACTAACATGTAGATTACGAGATTACGAATCTAACAAAATTTGAACAGGTCAAAACGGAGTTAAAATAAGTATTTTATAAGCATTTGAATACAGTGGCAAAGTTGTAAATAGTTAGAACTATATTTTCGAATTAAGACAATTAAAATCCAGTTTTTAATCTGATTTGAGGACCGTGGGTTCAAAATTGGAAAATATAGGGGCTCTTTAACAAAATTGCGGCCGAAAGGGTACGGAGCAACACCGGCCATTGGATCTGAGATGGACGCTCCATATTAGATGATGGAGGGGAGAGAGAGAAGGCAGACGCTGGAACAGAGGAAGACCGCGGCGGTGACCATTGCTGGTGGCCGAAAACCTCGTCGGCGCACCTGGAACAAGCGATTCTGGCCACCAAAATACACGCGACTTGCATCGAATGGACGGGAAGCTCAATACAAACTTACCAGTGTAGGATATGGAGATAGAGATGGACCAAGGGCGAGATGTGGCTCGGGAAGGCAGCGGCGTAGCCCCTGAGATCAACGACAATGCTTGGTAAGCGAAACAATCCGATAGAATGAAGGGCGAAAGCCTCGGTGGGCTCGAAATTGTGACACGGAGCTCATAACGGTACTCACAATGACGGGAACACGCTGAATAGATTGCACCCTAGCTGTTTAGGGTTTTGACGACCGCGAGCCCCGTTCTAGGGTGGCTGGTGTTGCAACTTGGTGAAAAAGCAGGGTGGCGGGCTTAGGTGAACTTATATAAGGCAGAGACGAGCCGAATACGTGAAGAAATCCCATAGTTTTCAGGATTCGGGTGGCACCAGCAGTGACCGACATGGTCACGACACGAGGTAGAAGGCGACACTGACCAGTGGGGCCATGTCGGCAGTGAGACAACAGAAGGAGGGAGGGTGTGGCTTAGTGCTCGGGCTGCCTTCCCAACTGGTCCTGCGCGCGCGAGAGGAAAGTAGGGGCCCAAGAGGAGAGAAAAGCGGGCCGAGCGGCCTTCTGTCTGGGCTACGGAGGAAGCAAGCTAGTGGGCTAACTGGGGTACCAGGCCAAAAGTCAGGGAGAGGAGAGGGACCCCACTCCTCTAGTTTTCCAATTTTTTTTTAAAATACAATTCCAAATCATCTTTGAATCGGTTTAAAAGTCAGACAAAACCACTCCATACAGTAAAACAAATGCTCCTGCATGTATGCATAAACATGTTCCTAGCCTTATGTTGCATTTAAATATTATAAAAGTATTATTTCCCTATGTTAAATATGCACAATCAATTGCATAATTAAATCAATTTAGACTATTTTTAATCCATGCAAGTTTTGGGTGTTACAAGTTTTACCCCCCTTAAAAGAATCTCGTCCTCGATATTGGACTGCTTACTCGAACAACTGCGGATATGACTTTCTTAGTTCATCCTCTTTTTCCCAAGTTGCCTCAGCTTCCGAATACCGATTCCACTGAACCTTACACATCTTTATTACTCGGGTTCGTGTAACTCTTTCCGCTGTTTCCAAAATCTTAACTGGGAATTCTTCATATGTGAGATCCTCCTTAATAGTGAGTTCTTCTAAAGGTATTTGCTCTTTCGGTACACGTAAACACTTCTTAAGTTGAGACACATGGAGTACGTCATGCACACCAAACAATCTCTCAGGTAGTTCTAACTGATAAGCCACTTCTCCACATCTTTTCAAAACTTTAAATGGTCCAACATACCTTGGTGCTAGCTTCCCTTTCATATTAAATCTCTTCACACTTCTCATCGGTGACACTTTCAAGTATACGTAATCCCCTTCTTCGAAGACCAATTCTCTTCTCCTTGTATCTGCATAACTCTTCTGACGAGACTATGCAACTCTCAAATTATCCCTAATCACATGTACTTGCCTCTCTGCATTTCTAAGCACATCTGTTCCAAACACCTGAGTTTCCCCCGTTTGGTTCCAAAATAATGGTGTTCTACACTTATGTCCATACAAAGCTTCAAACGGTGCCATCTTGAGACTCTGCTGATAACTATTGTTGTATGAAAACTCTACATAAGGCAAACTCTTATCCCAACTAGTCTCATACTGCAGTGCACAAGCTCCCAACATATCTTCTAATATCTGATTAATTCTCTCAGTCTGTCCATCAGTTTGAGGGTGATATGCAGTACTAAAATTCAATTTGGTTCCCAATGCTTTATGTACTGTTTTCCAAAATTGAGACATGAACTGAGTTCCTCTATCCGACACAATCTTCTTTGGAACTCCATGTAGGCATACTATCCTCTCCATATATAACTCAGCTAACTGTGGTCCAGTATAAGTAGTCTTGACAGGTAAGAAGTGAGCAACTTTAGTCAACCGATCCACAACCACCCATATAGAATCATAACCACTCCATGTACGGGGCAAATCAACTATAAAAGTCCATACCAACTTCTTCCCACTTCC
Organism: Saccharum hybrid cultivar R570; assembly: GCA_038087645.1. Lineage (NCBI taxonomy): Eukaryota > Viridiplantae > Streptophyta > Magnoliopsida > Poales > Poaceae > Saccharum > Saccharum hybrid cultivar. The sequence goes on from JAQSUU010000795.1 coordinate 1,243,684, forward strand.
ATTCAGGTATCTGCATAGGCTGTAGCAATCCTGCAGGTCTCTGATGTTCAGCTTTCACTCTTTGATAGGTGTCACACAAAGCAACATATTCTACTACATCTCGCTTCAATCCATACCACCAATACTTCTCCTTAAGATCAGATACATTTTAGTGCTTCCAGGATGAATAGAATAAGCTGATTCATGCCCTTCCTGTAGAATTGTATACCGAATGGCTTTCACTTCCGGTAGACTTATCCTTTTTCCAAACCATAGTGTTCCATTTGCATCTTTACTAAATCCTAGTGCCTTTCCAATCTCTACATTCTTGGCTATCTCCTTTAGCTTCTCATCCTCCAACTGACCCTCGCATATCTCTTGCTCCAAAGTAGGGGTCACTTCTATTTCTATAGCATTAGTAACAATGCCTAGGTTCAGATGTTCAAACTCTACACATAACTCAACTGACACAGGCATCACTCATACTTTATTAGCAGAACTCTTCCTACTAAGAGCATATGCAACAACATTAGCCTTTCCAGGATGATAGTGAACCTCCAAATCATAGTTCTTAATCAATTCCAACCATCGATGTTGTCTCAGGTTCAGATCTGATTGAGTGAAGATATAATTCAAACTCTTGTGATCAGTGTATATATCACTCTTATGACTAATCAAATAGTGTCTCCATATCTTCAAAGCGTGAACAACTGCCGCTAGCTCCAAATCATGAGTAGGATAATTTAATTCGTGTTTTCTCAACTGCCTCGATGCATAAGCCACAACTCTACCTTCTTGCATAAGAACACATCCAAGACCCAAACGAAATGCATCACAATAAATAGAAAAAACTCTTACTCAGATCTGGCAATATCAATACAGGTGCGGTGGTCAATCTCTTCTTCAATTCTTCAAAGTTAGCCTGACACTTCTCAGACCACACAAACTTAGCATTCTTCTCCAATAGAGCAGTCATGGGCTTAGCAAGTTTAGAAAACCCCTCTATGAACCTTCTATAATATCCAGCCAAACCCAAAAAACTACGAATTTCTCCAACATTGGTTGGTGGTTTCTAGTTCAAGACATCTTTCACCTTGCTAGGGTCCACTGCTATACCACCATTAGAGACAATATGGCCTAGGAACGACACTTCCTTCAACCAAAATTCACACTTGCTCTGCTTAGCATACAATTTGTGCTCTCTGAGCTTCTGCAAGACCAACCTTAAATGTTCAGCATGCTCTTCTTCAGTATTGGAGAATACTAAGATATCATCAATGAACACCACCACAAACTTATCAAGAAACTCCATGAACACCTTGTTCATCAGGCACATAAAGTAGGCAGGAGTATTGGTCAAACCAAAAGACATGACTGTGTACTCATACAATCCATACCTTGTAGTGAATGCTATTTTTGGTATATCTGCATTCCGAATCTTCAACTGATGATAACCAGAACGTAAATCAATTTTTGAAAAGACACAAGCTCATCTCAACTGGTCAAACAAATCATCAATTCTAAGCAATGGATACTTATTCTTGATAGTAACCTCATTAAGTGACCGGTAATCAACACACATCCTCTGAGTACCATCCTTCTTATCAACAAAGATTACTGGTGCACCCCAAAGTAAAGAACTAGGATGAATAAAACCTTTATCCTGTAACTCCTTAATTTGTTTCTTAAGTTCCTCTAGTTCATCTACCCCCATTCTATATGGACATTTAGCTATAGGTGCAGTTTTAGGTAGTAATTCAATAATAAATTCAATGTCTCGGTCAGGTGGCATACCTGGCAATTCATCTGGAAAAACATCTGGAAACTCATCCACCACATGGTTTTGATCGTTGGCCTCATCATCCAGCTAATTCACTGTAGCTATAGGCAGAGCTTGCACTGCTACCTCAACACTGATCTTATCCCCCTTTGGTGTTGTTAGAGCTACCACCTTCTCTTTGCACTGAATCACTGCTCGGTGTTGCTTCATCCAATCCGAGCCCAGAATCACATCAATACCAGAGGTTCTCAACATAACAGGATTGACTGGAAAATCTACCGCCTTTAAGGAAATACTTGTTGAGGGGCAGAAATAGGAAGCTGGCATAGTTCCTCTCGGTGAATTCACTATCATGGGGTTTCTCATGGCAACTAAATTAAGGTATACTATGTTCTCTAACAAATACTTGAGAAATAAATGAATGCGAAGCTCCAGAATAAAAAAGAACAGTAGCAGGGATTGAGTTGATGTTGAACGTACCCAACATAACTTCTGGTGCCTCCTGAGCTATATCGGTAGACACATGGTTCACTCTTCTAGAGTTCGGAGATGGCTTCTGATAGCTATTCTGCCTCTGAGGGGTTAGCTGATTCTACTTATCTAGGCAATTGAAAGACATATGTCCCTCTCTGCCACAACGGAAACATTTGGTTGGAGTGTTGGGAGCACTATTCTTCATAGGAGTGGCATTGGGATTCCCTGAACGCAGTGTCTGCTGACCACCCTATTGCTGGAAAGGAGAACGTTGCTGAAAATGCTGGCGCTGGTTCCCCTGCTGCATCTGATTCTAAGGGCGCGAAGGGTACTGTCCATGATTCCACTGACTAACTGGACCTTGGAACCTCTGCTGAAAACCTTGTTGCGTATTAGGGCGCTAACATGTATTGCTCCCAGAACCCTGTCCTTGCATTCTCCTTTTTCTATCTTGCTCCTTGCGCATATTGTCTAGCACAATAGAATGATTCACCAGAGCTTGGAAATTGGCATATGTGTTGCCAGCCAACTGCAGCCTGAGATCATAGTAAAGTCCCTTGAGAAAGAGACGTTGCTTATCAGCATCCTCCCTCACCTCGTTAGGAGCATAACAAGATAGCTGCGCAAACTTGTCGTGGTACTCAGCTACAGTCATCGAACCCATTCTGAGAGATAGGAATTCCTCTTGCTTCAGCTCTATCACTCCATCTGGAATATGGTGTGCCTTGAAATCTCTAACAAAATCTTGCCAGGTAATAGGGGGAGCATCGTTAGTATGTGCCGACTGGTAAGACTCCCACCAAGTCTGAGCTGGCCCCTGAAGCTGCCCAGATGCATATAGCACCTTCTCCAAATCATTGCATTGAGCGATGTTCAATTGTTTCTCCACCGCTCGCACCAACAGCATGGGTGAACACTGGAGGTCGTCCTTTCAAGAATTCGCCACACTTGTCCCTCACTTGGACAAGCAGCGGTCCTCCTGCAGGGGGGTTGTTCTGCATGTGTTGCATGAACATTTGCATCATTTGGTTCTGGATGTTCATGAGTTCCTCCATGGTGATAGGTGGGTTAGGACCTCCACGGCCCCTGCCACGTCCTCTGCCCCCACCTCTGGCTGCCATCTAGTTGCCAAAACACAGAAAACAAATCTCAGTATTATCTAAGATGATACATACAAGAGATAAGTAAATCTGAATTTTTCTGGACGAGTCCTAATTTTCAGTGGCTCAGTAAAACAGTCATAACTCGAGCTACGGATATCCAACAGAGATGATCTTTACATGGTTGGAAAGCTTATGAAATTTTCTACAACTTTCTTATAGATTATTTTAACAGATTCCGTCATTAGTTTAATCAAAACAGAGCTTAACTGAACTGTTTCAGAATTCCAGACTGCACAGAAATATTATCTTAGAACAGTTATATCTCCCAGCTCAGAACATATAAAAAGGTCATTCTTGCGGCATTGGAAAGATACAGAAGTCTAGTTATTCCCAGAAAAAAATCATGAATTTTGCGCGAATGGATTTTGAGATATAACAGAAAAATCACAGATTGCTCCAGAAATCAGCAAAGGCAGAAACAGAATATAACCAAACCCTACTATTTATTCATGATAGTATCTTAATATTCTTAACTATGGAGCTTGTAGACATGCCCACAAAGCTCTAGAACACATCACAAAGATCCAAATCACTCATTAGACACAATAATAATTCATCAAGTACACAATTGTTCACACCACACTTAAAGTTCGACACGACCAATGGTATTAATAGCGTTCCTATTACATATGGGTTTCTTAATCCTAAGGAGCGAAGTCTTTCTTGACGAGGGGCGTGTGAAGCCTCTCATGGAACTTGAGACGGCCTAGCTCAGCTCTTAGACCATCCAACACTTCCCGTTCTTTCTCGTTGAGAGCTCTCTCAATACGTAGTTCTTCCTCCAATGACACCACCTTGTTTGCTAGCTCACGAGTGAGCTCAACTTGTACTTGGAGGGTCATTGATGACGCATCTGCAACCTCTATGGTCCAAGAGCCCACTTTTGGCACGTAGCGAGGATAGTACCTCGACCTATCATATTGCATATCGTCGAAGCGTCGACCACGGTAGTAGACAAGTGCGTTGTAGGCGGCATCCGCCATGCTCCTTTCCACAATAGCCCGACTCACCCGGGCGGTGTGAATCGACTCCACCTTGTGAGCCTTCTTGTCCACATCTACTGACTTGACCCACAACTCAGTATCCCAGTATGAGCTCATCAGAGGGTGCCTGTGCTCCGTGCTATGGTATTCTAGCGTTGCTTGCAAAACATGGTAATATATTTTCCAGCATCTTCACTAGCAGGTCATGGAAAAAGGCATACGCTTTAGGATCCCTGAAGTAGAGTTCTTCAGTCCAGCCCATACGAGGATTATTTGCCAGAGCTAACAGGACTTCCTCTTCATGCATGTCCTTCTCCTGGGTGTCCCCCACTCTTGATTCTTCATCGGAAATCTCTTGGACATCATCCACACGAGCTCCATAGGCTTGTACAGGGCAAGGTATTCAGTAGCGGTCATGCGGGCGCCATCATGGGGACGAGGAGGCATCTACAGGATTTTAGACATAGATTAGATAGAAGCAATAAATTTTCACAATGGAATAAGATTAAGGGAACATAAAAATGAAATTGTTAGCAAATAACAAAGCCATAGTAAAAAGCATGAAACAAGTGAGGCAAAGGATGCTAAAAATGACCATTGCTAACTAGGCTTGCGTCCTATAGTCAACAAAGCTTTGATACCAATTTGTCATACCCATTTTCAAGGAATAGAATGGAATGCATAATCTTATGTGCGCCCAGAGATCAATCACACACAAGATGACAAATTAATGAAGAGTATCATCACATTTGTTTATTACATCACGAATAGTATCATATAGTCTTTACACCATATAGCGAAAATAAAAGATAACTCTCTTGTGGTGACTCCAAGCACAGGAACATTGACTGGTTGACATCAAGCCTAATATTCATCGCGATAATCCTCATGCCAATCCTGTTCATTTTCCCATCCTGATGTGTGGGAAATTGCAGGGGTGAGCACATATCGTACTCAACAAATATAGCAAGGAATTCATTAGGCTCAAATAGCTAACACTGGTTAAAATGTGGGTTGCATTTATGTGTATATCATGTTTAGCAATTAATAGCAACAAGGTAGCAACTCTTCCCGTAACCACATGATCAATCTAAGCATAATTAATATAAAGCATAAACGATAAGTAAATGAACATCTTAACATAACAAGAATCATCATCTTTAATGTAAATGTCTCTAAGGCCGCTCGTATCCATGAGTACGGCTAGTATACCAGTTTAATAAACTCTGTGCAGAGGAGTACACTTTCACTGAGAGTCGTGATTACCCATATGCCCAGGGCCCGTCGACCCCCTAACACTTCCAAGTGAGTAGGCAGGGTACACTATGAAGCCTTTCAATGGTTCGTCTAACAAGTTAGGGCCGCTAGGTTTCGGTGGCAAACAGATGTAGAGCCCCCCTTGTGAATGACACATAACCGCAGCCTATACACATAAGGACAGAAGTCGCACTATATCTGATTTGGCAGACCCCTTTTGTGCCCTTACGAGTAACCTCTAATAAGCTAGAAAAAGTCCTCATACTTGACTAAATATAGAGCCATATAGCCCTCACAGTTATACTGTAAATCCCGGATGATCACGTACAGATAAGATCTTATGTTGCTAAAAGTCATCTCTTAACCATCATAGCACATACATTAATTAAGTCACAAGATCATGGTCAAAGGTTCTGCGCTAGCAAGAATACTACCCAAATGCATATATCCCAATGGTGCCAAGGTACTCGGTACTCAATTGCTAGGAAATCCTTAAAAAGGTGACAAAGACACATGCATAAGAACTTTTGTGTGTATCAGGAATAGGTAATCAAGGATGTCCCAAGCTATACTTGCCTTGATCAAAAGTCTCCTGCTGGTCCTGCTCGTAGTAGTACTCTTGATCGTCCACGAACAACTCACCGTCTAAGCTCAATCAACACATCAACATACAAGCATCCGAACAATTATACACGAAGCAAACAAGAGACATAATTAGAATAGTACACAATTAGTAGCAAAATAAGATGAAAGGTTTGTAAAATGATTCTATGTCTCGCTACGATCACATAGACGCAAATTGCATGCAAATCGGAGCTACTACGGAAAAGATATGATTTTAACAAGATTTCTTATATTAAAATAATTCATTAAACACAAGCTCAAAATTTAAAAGTTGAAAATATACGGAACAATGGTACTAACATGTAGATTACGAGATTACGAATCTAACAAAATTTGAACGGGTCAAAACGTGGTTAAAATAAGTATTTTATAAGCATTTGAATACAGTGGCAAAGTTGTAAATAGTAAGAACTATATTTTCGAATTAAGACAATTAAAATCCATTTTTTAATCTGATTTGAGGACCGTGGGTTCAAAATTGGAAAAATACAGGGGCTCTTTAACAAAATTGTGGCCAAAAGGGTACGGAGCAACACCGGCCATTGGATCTGAGATGGACGCTCCAAATTAGATGATGGAGGGGAGAGAGGAAGACCGCGGTGGTGACCATTGCCGGCGGCCGAAAACCTCGCCAGCGCACCTGGAACAAGCGATTCCGACCACCAAAATACACACGACTTGCATCGAATGGACGAGAAGCTCAATACAAACTTACCAGTGCAGGATATGGAGATAGAGATGGACCAAGGGCTAGATGTGGATCGGGAAGGCAGCGGCATAGCCCCTGTGATCAATGACAATGCTTGGTAAGCGAAACAATCCGATAGAATGAAGGGCGAAAGCCTCGGTGGGCTCAAAATTGTGACACGGAGCTCATCACAGTACTCACAATGACGGGAACACGCCGAATAGATTGCACCCCGGCCGTTTAGGGTTTTGACGACCGCGAGCCCCGTTCTAGGGTGGCTGGTGCTGCAACTTGGTGAAAAAGCAGGGCGGCGGGCTTAGGCGAACTTATATAAGGCAGAGACGAGCCGAATACGTGAAGAAATTGTAACAGAATCACCCAATTATACGAGATTAAGTAGGAAAATCATCCAATGGGAGGACAATTTAACAAACTTAAGCCCGTATAACCCGGTAGTCCGTGAAATCTCGACGGATTTCAAACCATTTCACATAATAGCCAAGATCGTACTAAGTTTAGCGGTCACCATCATAAGTTACATAAAAGTTCGCGGCATAAAATACATCGGAGTTTAAACATAGTTATTACAAACCAGATTCAAATAAAGGTAGCGGAAGCAGTAGTTCAAATCACGCACACACACAGCGTTTTGAAATAAAGTGCCAGCTTGTGATCATCTCCAGCAAAAGCATCAGACGAGAAGTAGCGAATGACCATTGCCCATGGTCCTAAGCTTCGCCCATCGCAGGATAGAGGCAGTTGATACAGTAGCCGTAATACATCTGCCCATCTGCAACAAGTGGGAACGAAGCCCTGAGTACGAGAAGGTACTCAGCTAGACTTACCCGACAAAACCAAAATAAAATGACATCAAGGAGTATGCAAGGCTTTCTGGTGGGGTAACTGACTCATTTGCAAGAAAAGCATTTTCAACTTAACAATTCTTTTCTAAAAGTATGCAGTAATTTAATCTTTATTACCCTGTCAACTATGTTTGCATCTGTGCTAGAGTAATATATAATTAAGCAAGTAAGGATTACCAACTTATTAACAATAATTTTCATGTCATCTTCCACATAACTATCCAAGTGTTTCATCAATATTACTACGATGAAGTAGCTCAAGTCAAGTGTTCACTATCCAGTGAACGATGGCGATTCGAATCGATTATTAACCAGCTGGTAATTTATTCCTCACACAAACCTCACTCACCCGCTAAAGTGAGGTATTGGTCACCGAGTCAACCATTCAGGTAAAGTCTCGAGCTTGCCAGGAACCACATGTACCCGTGGGCCGCCCGACTGCTCTTTGGCCTTGTCATCGCGCCCCCGTATCCTGCCACTACTGCTCCGGTACAGTGCGTTGCGGGCAATCCACTCGACCCGAATAATCTCCCAGCTTCGCGGTCGAAAGGTACATTATTCGGCCAGCTAAATGTGAGGCATGCGTTCAACATGACTCGAGGCCCAACAACGGTCGGTCCTTAATCAACACAGACGGAAAACACTACAATCTAAAACCTTGCAAGTTTCTGTCCGGTATCAGGTTCATTTCGACACTTAGTTATTCTCATATGACATACTTTCACATAAATCCAGGTAATCCCCTATAGCTCGCGGATGACAGACAATCACCCGACTTCTACCGGTCTAAGCAAACTAAGCAATTATTGACCGTGGACACCAGGGTGACAAGGATCGGTAAAGCAAGGTGAAACAAGGTATAATGCAGCAACGGTTGCAAACAACTCTTAAACTTAATGCAACAGTTTAAGTAAAGCATTAATAAAATATTTGCAAACCGGGGAGAGAAATGCTCTGGGGCTTACCTCTCTCAAAAGACTCGGACGGTGGTCGGGGCACTCTGGAAGATCTTCACCGACCTCCTCTTCGGCTTCGGTCGCCTCCTGCTCTTACACCTCGGACTGCTCCTCCGGGTCCTCGGGAACTGCTACCGGGGTCACTTCCTGCGATCCTGTATGATGCAGAAATATAAGTGCTCATGCCTAGGTGCATTGCAGGGATGACATGAGATGATGATGAATGAATGAGATGTAATGAGCATGTTACTTTATTTGGATTACGTGGAACTTACGACTCTTCTACAAGGTAGTCTACGCCATTCAAGAACATGTACTCAAAAACTACCACCACTAATCTCTACCATGCAGAGGCACACTGACACTTAAGATGCTTCAAAGATACACCAAAGCATAGTTTACTAACTAATCTTGCATTAAAGGTTGAGTGTAAACCCTAATTAGCACTATGCTTGAACAGCAACACATATTTTGGTAGCACAGAAAAAATCTTAGAAAATTACAGCGGATTACTAACATCAATTCTAGCATGCCACAAAATTTTCATTGCATTTGGATTATTAGAACTGTCTATACAAAATTAACAAGCTAAGGCCTAAAAACGAGCATGAAAATACTTTGCATTATGAAAAGTATCAAACAACAGATTTAGTAATTTTCCTACTTTCTACACAGTAGATAATCACTGTAGAAAAATTATTACTTATATGTTTTATTCACATTTATTTAATTAACAAAAATAGCAAATACTAGTGATAGAAAGCATTTGAACTACACCTACACATTTTTCTACAGAACCGGCATGATATATAATTTTCCTAGCAAGTACATGGCACAAAAAGATTAACAAACGTGGAATCACATTTTTCTGATTTTTCTATAATTTATTATCAATTTTTCAAGAAAACACCAATTCCAAGGATTAAATAAAACACTACAGAAAAGTAATGCAATATTGACATGCAATATTTTTATATTGTAGATCTGGTTCCAATGAGTCTATAGAAATTTATTTCACAATTTTTGGAGCTGAAAGGACTACAAAACATTTTCCAAAGTATTTTCCATCATGAAATAATAAAAGAAAACAAAAATTGATTTTTCAATATTGGTACTGGGCCGGCCCGTGGGAGTTAACCGGCCCGTGGCCGTTCTTGGCCTGGTTCGCGCGCGCGGGGAAAGGCGAGCCGGCCCGCTAGGAGGCGCGACCCACAGGCGCGGCGGCCCAGCGGAACCCGAGGGGAAAACAGAAGGCGGCCTCGCCGGCGCTCTGGACCGCGGCAGTGCGGCGGTTGCCGGCGGCCAACGGCCATCTCCGGCCATGAGCTGACCAGCGGGCGTGCGCACGGTGTTCGCGAGTAGATGGCGAACTCGGGAGAGGGGTTCATCGAGATGGAGAGGGAGCGAGGGTGCCGGCGAGCGGAGCGCGAGCTCGGCGGCCCAGCTCGGTGGCGCGTGCGGGAAGAGCTCGATTGAGCCTTACCGTAGGCGAGCAAGGCACATGGTAGCTCGTTCAGAGGAGAGGAGAAGGTGGCGGAACGTGGAGTGCAAGCAATCGGGCGGTGGCGGTTCACCGGCATCGGAACGCGACGGCGGAGACGGCGGCAAGCAGTGGCGAGCGGGGTGAGCACGGCTCCCGTTCAGGTTTTCCAAAGGGAATGAGAGGGAGAGCGAGTGAGGAGGGGAAAGGAGGCAGGGGTGCGGGCGTGGCATCAAGAAGCCGGGCGCGCGGGGGCCACGGACGGCCACGCGGAGGGCGTCGCCGGCATGCGGTCGCCACGCGGCGAGCGCAGTCTGCCGTGGGCGCCAGCGAGCCGCGCGCGCGGGCGAGAAGAGGAAGGGGGCTGGCTTGGGCCGGGCCGAGGCGGGGGAGCGGGCGCGGGCGTGCGCGGGAGTGGCGCGGGCCGTTTCGGCTAGCGGGCCAAAACCGAGGCGACGGCCTGCTTAAGTTAGGTTTTGATTTTTCAAATTTCTAAATTCAAACCAATTTCAAATACAGTTTTCAAACCCTATTTTGAACAAGAAAAAGGCCTTTTCTGGAAATGACCCAAAAATAAAAGTTGCTTAGAATTTAATTCTCTACAACTTTGATTAAGGGGCCAACTAAAAATTCTCAACAGATTTTGAATTGGAGAATGAAAGCTAAAATAGGGAGTATTTTTGAATATTTTCAGAATACATTTTTTAAACCAATTTTTGACAAAACTTTGAGTAATTTAGTTGCTCCAAAAATTTGACCTATAATTCTAAGTGATATAAAATTTGTAGTTGCACAATTTTGATGAAAGGTAATTAGCACATTAACATTTTACATCATGAATACCATTTTCCAAGCTTTTATTTCATTCAAGTTATAATATTACCATATATGATTATGGATGATATGAAATGTCATGCTTATGATTGCCATGCAAAAGCTTGCGTAACACCGAGGTGTTACAGCCCTCCCCCTTATAAAAATCTCGTCCCGAGATTTGGGTTACGAACCATTTATTATAAAAATCTTCGTACGCTTTTTGTAGGTATTCACCCGTTTCCCAAGATACATCCCCTTCATCATGATGACTCCATTGTATCTTATATGTTTTCACCACACTGTTTCGAGTAGCCCTTTCTTTGGAATCCAAAACTTGAATTGCATGTTCATGATACACCAGATCTGACTTAAGTTTTATGCCTCGAGGTTCGATTCTTTCCTCTGGAACGCGCAAACATTTCTTGAGATGTGATACGTGAAAAACTGGGAATATAGCACCCATTGCTTCTGGTAATTCCAATTTGTAAGCCACTGGACCCTTTCTTTCCAAGATTTTGTAGGGTCCTACAAATCTGGCGGCAAGCTTTCTATGTATTCCAAACCGCTTCTTCTTCATTGGCGTGACTTTCAGATAAAAATAGTCACCCACTTCGAACACAAGCGGTCTCCTTCTCTTATCCGCATAACTTTTCTGACGTGACTGAGCTGTTCTCATATTTTGCTGAATGATATGAACTTTCTTTTCGGCTTCTTCCACGAAGTCAATACCATAATACCTTCTTTCCCCTGGCTCAATCCAGTTTAAAGGTGTTCTACACTTTCGGCCATACAGAGCCTCAAAAGGTGCCATCTTGATACTTTCTTGATAACTATTATTATACGCGAATTCTGCTAAAGGTAACCATGACTCCCATGAACCTCTGGAAGACAACACACAAGCTCTTAACATATCTTCTAAAACAGCATTAACTCTTTCAGTCTGACCATCTGTTTGAGGATGATAGGCAGTGCTATGAATCAGACTAGTTCCCAAACCTTTATGCAAGTGCTCCCAAAAGTGAGCAGTGAACTATGACCCTCTGTCAGACACTATCATCTTCGGTATGCCATGCAATCTCACAATCTCCGCCATATACTTCTTGGCATATTGAGGTGGTCTATAATCTGTCTTGTCAGGCAAAAAGTGGGCTGTCTTGGTAAGACGATCCACGATTACCCAAATTGAATCATGGCCTTTCTGAGTAGTGGGCAAACCTATGATGAAATCCATACTTATATCATCCCACTTCCAACTAGGTACTGACAAAGGTTGCAACAATCCGGCAGGTTTCATGTGAATAGCTTTCACTCGACAACATGTGTCACATCTGGCTACATAAGCTACAATTTCCTTCTTCATCTTTGTCCACTAATAGCGAGGTCTTAGTTCTTGATACATTTTACCACTGCCAGGATGAATGGACAACTTAGAGAGATGAGCTTTATCCATAATTTTATTCTTAAGCTCTCTATCCTTCGGAACAACAAGACGGTTGTCGAACCACAACACGTCCTGCTCATCCACTCTGAAGTGTTTTGAGGGTTCTTCTCTAATTTTCTTTTTGATGTGGAATACCCCTTTGTCTGCTTTCTGACCTTCTATTATCTTACTCTCCAAGGTGCAACTGGTCTGAATACTATGTAACACGGCAGGGTGCATTAGATTAAAACCATCTTCGAGTAAGGGTTGCATATTCAAACAATGCGACTTTCTACTCAAAGCATCGGCTACCACATTGGCTTTCCCAGGGTGATACTGTACATTCAAGTTGTAATCTTTGATTAGTTCTAACCATCTTCGCTATCTCATGTTCAATTCTGGTTGGGTGAAAATGTACTTGAGACTCTTATGATCAGTGAAAATACTGCACAGATTACCAAGTAAATAGTGTCTCCAAATCTTTAAGGCATGCACTACGGCGGCAAGCTCAAGATCATGTGTCGGATAATTGATTTCATGTTTTCTCAACTGACGGGAGGCATAAGCAATGACTCTACCTTCTTGCATCAGAACACAGCCTAATCCTATTTTTGATGCGTCACAGAACACATCAAAAGGTTTCTCGATGTCTGGCTATGCAAGAACTGGAGCAGTGGTCAACAGTTTCCGCAAGGTGTGGAAAGCTGTCTCACACTCCTCTATCCACACATACTTATGATCTTTCTGTAACAGACTCGTCATCAGCTTGGCAATCTTCGAGAAGTCTGGGATAAAGCAGCGATAGTAACCAGCTAACCCTAGGAAACTCCTGACTTCTGACACTGTGGTTGGAGTTTTCCAATCCATAACCTCTTGTACTTTGCTCGGATCTACCGAAACTCCATTCTCAGATAGAATATGACCAAGGAAAGGAACTTTCTTCAACCAAAATTCACATTTGTTGAACTTAGCATACAACTTATGATCTCTCAGTCTGGTCAAGATAATTTTCAGATGCTCTTCATGATCTTTCTCATTTTCAGAGTATACTATAATGTCATCAATGAAGACAACTACAAACTTATCCAACTCTGGCATGAAAACCGTATTCATCAGATACATAAAATATGCAGGAGCATTTGTTAAGCCAAAAGACATAACAAGATACTCGTACAACCCGTATCTGGTAGAAAAGGCGGTTTTCGGGACATCGTGCGGCCTAATCTTTATCTGATGATACCCTGATCTTAGGTCTATCTTGGAGAACACTCTAGCTTTAGCCAGCTGATCAAACAAAACGTCGATATGAGGCAAAGGATATTTATTCTTGATAGTTATAGCATTAAGAGGTTGATAATCCACACACATTCTCAGAGTACCCTCTTTATTTTTCTTCACGAACAAGGCAGAACGCCATTCTGACTTACTCGGTCGGATAAACACCTTCTTTAACAGTTTTTCTAGTTGCTTCTTCAGCTCAGGTAACTCATCCGAAGGCATCCGATAAGGTCTCCTTGAAATAGGAGCTGTTCTGGGAATCAACTCGATTCCAAACTCAACATCTCTATCTGGAGGAAGGCCAGGTAACTCGTCTGGAAACACATCCGGGAACTCACACACTACCGGGATCTGGTGGATAGGAACAACTTCCATAGCACAGGTCACACTCACAAGGTCTGTTCTTCTAGGCATTGGTACCAGGAAAGTACCCTCTGCCTGGGGATCCTTAAGGGTAAGCATCCGACTGCTTGTATCTATGACTGCCCCCAGTTCTTCATCCAGTTCATTCCTATTATTATATCCAAAACTAGTCCAGGCATAACTATCAGGTTCACTCGAAACTTCCGACTACCTAACTCAAGGGTTGCCCCTCTAACCATCTGATTGGTTAACACATCAGCCCCTGCTGAACTTATGCGATAACCATAACTCAATTCTGTGCAGAGTTGTTCATGCTTCCGTGCAAATGCTTGACTCATAAAAGAATGCGAGGATCCAGAATCAAATAGAACAACTGCAGGGTGATGGTTAACAAGAAACTTACCGGCAGTTACAGGCTCTCCCTCAGGAATCTCATCAACGGTGGTATGGTGTACATGGACAGTGTAAGTCTATTGCTTCTTTTTAGGCGGATAAGGGCAGAACTTTGAAAAGTGGCCTGGCTAACCACAATTGTAGTAGGGCCCCTTCACTGTACCAGCAGATCCTATAGCTCCCTTGGAGTTGCTCTGTTCTGTAGCTGCGGTGATCTTTGCTGGCGGCACGGCCATCTTGTACGGCTTCTGTGGTCCCTTGTAGTTCTGGGTCTTATGCTGCGGAGGCCTGAACCTTGCACCAGGTGCGGACGGACGAGAAGAAGGACGATTTGCAGTAACAACTCTGGACTGTGATGGTCCTGACTCAAACACTCTCTTATGACTCTTGGATGCAGTGTAGGCGTTGTTATTCTTTTCTTGTTTCAAACAATCACTGACAAAGTCATTGAATCTGGCACGGATATTGGTACCCACATGCTTCATCATCTTCGGACTTAACCCTCTCTTGAAACTAGCAATTCTCTTTGCATCTGTGTCGACCATGTCTGGAGCATAACGGCACAAGTTGTTAAAGGCATGCAGATACTGTGTCACAGTCTTGGTACCCTGATTCAAGGCCAAGAACTCTCCGAGCTTCATTTCAACCAACCCTGTGGGAATATAAACTCCCCTAAATGCTTTAGTGAATTCTCTCCAAGTAATCTGGGCATTGGGAGGAAAGGTGGTGCGGTGATGCTTCCACCACATCCCTGCCGGTCCCTGTAGCTGATGTGCAGCATATTCTATTTTCAGAACTTCTATCAGCCTCAACACACGGAACTTATCTTCCATAGTGTTGATCCATTCTTCAGCGTCGAGTGGCTTTGCTGCTTCCTTAAAAATAGGTGGCCTAGTATCCATGAAATCCTTGAAATTGCTGTACTGGTTCACGCCATGACCACCACCTTGATTATTACCTCTCTGAACATTCTCGGTGATGGTACGCAGAAAATCTTCCATATTCCTTTGTGATTGCTCGGCATTGCGCTGGCTTCCAAGGAACTGTGCGAAGAATACCTCTGCAGTGAGCGGTGGAGGAGGGGGCAAATGTGGCTCTGGCTGTGGCTCCTGGTGGTTGACGTTGTTTGCACCACCCCCACCAGCCCCTGCACCATTGCCACCAGTTTGAGCGGCCTCATACGTGGCACGGTGAGTGTTTGCCATCTGCATATTTCAGCAACAAGTAATAATTGAGCGAAGTTGTAGTAATTGTATTCGAATGAACAATCATGCCATACTGAATTCATTGGAGAGAACAAGTCATACAATAAAACAGAGGCACAAGAATCACATTCCAATTAAAACAACATCACTAATCAAATTACTTCGAAAGCAACATCGCGTTCCATACAACCACGTTGCCAGCATACATACACTGGACTTTTATGCGTTCGGGCATCGCATACACAACCAGGTTCCAAAAGATCGTCAGCCTCAAGATCGAACAGGATACAACACGATACATAGAAACCAAAAGAAGGCCATCGTGACAGAGCCTAGCTACTAACGCAGGGCACTATCCTACTCTTCGGGGCCGTCGTCGAGGTCAGAGGCGTCACCATTGCTACCATCAGTAGCAGCGTCATCGTCGACGTCCATCTAGGCGGCGTCCGGAGGAGCATACGGGCCCATCCCGTTGTAGAGGGCATGAAACTCTTCATGCAAGTTGGCATTATACTCTTCTAGCTCCTCGACCCTCTGCCTCAGAAGGTCCCTCTCGTTCCAGGCTTCATTCCTTTCCTGCACTAGCTGTCCCATCATGCGGTCTGCATTTCTGTTGGCCTGAGTCAACGTCTGCACCCGCTGCATGGCACTCTCACCTCTCTCGAGAGCCCGGTCTCGCTGCAAGCTCATGTCGGCCAACTGCTCCTGCAAGCTAGCTATAGCATGTGCTTGCTTCTTCTTCTGCTTCCTTGCTTTAAGCCGGTCATCGCCACGCAGGCCAGTCAAGGTCCAATAGGTGCTCTCAAGACCCTGGTATGCTCTGATGGTTGCATACATGGCACTCATTGCGTGGTTGTCGCTAGCCCGTCCTTCACTTGGGCCTCTAACCAGGGCACTTCCTTGCGGTTGCACCCAAATGGCATCACGAGGATCATCTCTCGGAAAAGTACCGGCCAAAGCGGCTGCCAACTCATTGGGAAACCTGCTCATTATGTCTCGGATGACGTGAAAGGCTGCGCCCTCTGCACCCTCAACCGAAGTGCGTGCTTCAAACTCCAAATGCCAACCATCCCATTCTGGCGCATCACCAAGAGCAGGGACGGTGATTTCCACTACTGCAAGTCCATCCTCAGCTAGCTGGCTCTCACTCCAAGAGTACACCGGCTCTTGACCCCCCGGGTACCCCACATCATGGAGCACTCTCCAAAGCAAGGTGGGCTTGCCAAACTTGCTTAGAAAAGTGTCCGTGCTGCGACGCTCCCGTGGGGCCATCTGGTGACGGGGTGCTCTTCCGCCAGTGGACTTACGTGCAGTCTGCTTCGTGCGGGCCATCTGTAGCACAAGTTTTAAATTACCCGGTGAGAACATATTTTAAGTTGATGTCACTTTTATCAAACTGGAATAATCCTTTTATAAGGGGAGGAATGCATGTTATGAATAAAATGCACAGGCAGTATGATGCATGCACGAGTCTTACGTTCTAACAAACTTAGAAAATAAAGACATCTAACGATGAATTCGGTGGCATACAAACGATCCCTCATATACGTAACTAATTCGATCTACACAATAAACGCTGTTATGTACCTGCAGAAAATTCATTTCAGCCCATTCCCCATGAATGTATGAAAGCATTAAATCTACCTACACGCTCTACACGAATCCTCAGATGCGTGTACAACGATAGTAACTATCCAAACACATCGTCCTATTGACGGCATCGCCTCAACGGACGGAACAACCACACATACGACACTTTTGTAAAAACATGTGTAAAACATGTAAGTACTCTAGTATCATATAAGCACTCTCCCTAGATCGGCGGTGTATCCGATCATGCTCTCACAGCTCACACTTACCAAAGCGTAGAGGTAACTGATCCACACATTACCACTCAATTAAGTGGCACTCATACAATAGCACGCCGTATGAGCAACGAAAGAGAAATATGGTGCAAGAACCCCAAGTTAGTACTTAAATAGCCACCTAGAGTCCTTAACTGGGCATACAGGATATGACCACTAGCACACCTTTAGTTTTAAAATCACACTTTTTTAACAGAATTTTATTTTAAATACACTTATGAACAGTAATCACGCTAAACCATGCTCCGATGCCAGCTGTAACAGAACCGCCCAATTATACGAGATTAAGTAGGAAAATCATCCAACAGGAGGACAATTTAACAAACTTAAGCCCGTATAACTCGGTAGTCTGTGAAATCTCGACGGATTTCAAACCATTTCACATAACAGCCAAGATCGTACTAAGTTTAGCGGTCACCATCATAAGTTACATAAAAGTTCGTGGCATAAAATACATCGGAGTTTAAACATAGTTATTACAAACCAGGTTCGAATAAAAGTAGCGGAAGCAGTAGTTCAAATCACGCACACACACAGCGTTTTGAAATAAAGTGCCAGCTTGTGATCATCTCCAGCAAAAGCATCAGACGAGAAGTAGCAAATGAACATTGCCCATCGTCCTAAGCTTCGCCCATCGCAGGATAGAGGCAGTGGATACAGTAGCCGTAATACATCTGCCCATCTGCAACAAGTGGGAACGAAGCCCTGAGTACGAGAAGGTACTCAGCTAGACTTACCCGACAGAACCAAAATAAAATGACATCAAGGAGTATGCAAGGCTTTCTGGTGGGGTAGCTGACTCATTTACAAGAAAAGTATGCAGTAATTTAATCTTTATTACCCTGTCAACTATGTTTGCATCTGTGCTAGAGTAATATATAATTAAGAAAGTAAGGATTACCAACTTATTAACAATAATTTCCATGTCATCTTCCACATAACTATCCAAGTGTTTCATCAATATTACTACGATGAAGTAGCTCAAGTCAAGTGTTCACTATCCAGTGAACGATGGCGATTCGAATCGATTATTAACCAACTGGTAATTTATTCCTCACACAAACCTCACTCACCCGCTAAAGTGAGGTATTGGTCACCGAGTCAACCATTCAGGTAAAGTCTCGAGCTTGCCAGGAACCACATGTACCCGGGGGCCGCCCGACTACTCTTTGGCCTTATCATCGCGCCCCCGTATCCTGCCACTACTGCTCCGGTACAGTGCGTTGCGGGCAATCCACTCGGCTCGAATAATCTCCCAGCTTCGTGGTCGAAAGGTACATTATTCGGCCAGCTAAATGTGACGCATGCGTTCAACATGACTCGAGGCCCAACAACGGTCGGTCCTTAATCAACACAGACGGAAAACACTACAATCCGAAACCTTGCAAGTTTCCGTCCGGTCTCAGGTTCATTTCGACACTTAGTTATTCTCATATGACATACTTTCACATAAATCCAGGTAATCCCCTATAGCTCGCGGATGACAGGCAATCACCCGACTTCTACCGGTCTAAGCAAACTAAGCAATTATTGACCGCGGACACCAGGGTGACAAGGATCGGTAAAGCAAGGTGAAACAAGGTATAATGTAGCAACGGTTGCAAACAACCCCTAAACTTAATGCAGCAGTTTAAGTAAAGCATTAATAAAATATTTGCAAACCGGGGGAGAGAAATGCTCCGGGGCTTGCCTCTCTTAAAAGAGCTCGGACGGTGGTCGGGGCACTCTGGAAGATCTTCACCGACCTCCTCTTCGGCTTCGGTCGCCTCCTGCTCTTGCACCTCGGACTGCTCCTCCGGGTCCTCAGGAACTGCTACCAGGGTCACTTCGTGTGATCCTGTATGATGCAGAAATATAAGTGCTCATGCCTAGGTGCATTGCAGGGATGACATGAGATGATGATGAATAAATGAGATGTAATGAGCATGTTACTTTATTTGGATTACGTGGAACTTACGACTCTTCTACAAGGTAGTCTACGCCATTCAAGAACATGTACTTAAAAACTACCACCACTAATCTCTACCATGCAAAGGCACACTGACACTTAAGATGCTTCAAAGATACACCAAAGCATAGTTTACTAACTAATCTTGCATTAAAGGTTGAGTGTAAACCCTAATTAGCACTATGCTTGAACAGCAACACATATTTTGGTAGCACAGAAAAAATCTTAGAAAATTACAGCGGATTACTAACATCAATTCTAGCATGCCACAAAATTTTCATTGCATTTGGATTATTAGAACTGTCTATACAAAATTAACAAGCTAAGGCCTAAAAACGAGCATGAAAATACTTTGCATTATGAAAAGTATCAAACAACAGATTTAGTAATTTTCTTACTTTCTACACAGTAGATAATCACTGTAGAAAAATTATTACTTACATGTTTTATTCACATTTATTTAATTAACAAAAATAGCAAATACTAGTGATAGAAAGCATTTGAACTACACCTACACATTTTTCTACAGAACAGGCATGATATATAAGTTTCCTAGCAAGTACATGGCACAAAAAGATTAACAAACTTGGAATCACATTTTTCTAATTTTTCTATAATTTATTATCAATTTTTTCAAGAAAACACCAATTCCAAGGATTAAATAAAATACTACAGAAAAGTAATGCAATATTGACATGCAATATTTTTATATTGTAGATCTGGTTCCAATGAGTCTATAGAAATTTATTTCACAATTTTTGGAGCTGAAAGGACTACAAAACATTTTCCAAAGTATTTTCCATCATGAAATAATAAAAGAAAACAGAAATTGATTTTTCAATATTGGTACTGGGCCGGCCCGTGGGAGTTAACCGGCCCGTGGCCGTTCTCGGCCTGGTTCGCGCGCGCGGGGAAAGGCGAGCCGGCCTGCTAGGAGGCGCGGCCCACAGGCGCGGTGGCCCAGCGGAACCCGAGGGGAAAACAGAGTGCGGCCTTGCCGGCGCTCTGGACCGCAGCAGTGCGGCGGTTGCCGGCGGCCAACGGCCATCTCCGGCCATGAGCTGACCAGCGGGCGTGCGCACGGTGTTCGCGAGTAGATGGCGAACTCAGGAGAGGGGTTCATCGGGATGGAGAGGGAGCGAGGGTGTGGGTGGGCGGAGCGCGAGCTCGGCGGCCTGGCTAGGTGGCACGTGCGGGAAGAGCTCGATTGAGCCTTACCATAGGTGAGCAAGGCACACGGTGGCCCGTTCGGAGGAGAGGAGAAGGTGGCGGAATGTGGAGCGCAAGCAATCGGGCGGTGGCGGTTCACCGGCGTCGGAACGCGACGGCGGAGACGGCGGCAAGCAGTGGCGAGCGGGGTGAGCACGGCTCCCGTTCGGGTTTTCCAAAGGGAATGAGAGGGAGAGCGAGTGAGGAGGGGAAAGGAGGCAGGGGCGCGAGCGTGGCGTCAAGAAGCCGGGCGCGCGGGGGCCACGGACGGCCACGCGGAGGGCGTCGCCGGCATGCGGTCGCCACGCGGTGAGCGCAGTCTGCCGTGGGCGCCAGCGAGCCGCGCGCGCGGGCGAGAAGAGGAAGGGGGCTGGCTTGGGCCGGGCCGAGGCGGGGGAGCGGGCGCGGGCGTGCGCGGAAGTGGCGCGGGCCGTTTTGGCTAGCAGGCCGAAACCGAGGCGGCGGCCTGCTTAAGTTAGGTTTTGATTTTTCAAATTTCTAAATTCAAACCAATTTCAAATACAGTTTTCAAACCCTATTTTGAATAAGAAAAAGACCTTTTCTGGAAATGACCCAAAAATAAAAGTTGCATAGAATTTAATTCTCTACAACTTTGATTAAGGGGCCAACTAAAAATTCTCAACAGATTTTGAATTGGAGAATGAAAGCTAAAATAGGGATTATTTTTGAATATTTTCAGAATACATTTTTTAAACCAATTTTTGACAAAACTTTGAGTAATTTAGTTGCTCCAAAAATTTGACCAATAATTCTAAGTGATATAAAATTTGTAGTTGCACAATTTTGATGAAAGGTAATTAGCACATTAACATTTTACATCATGAATACCATTTTCCAAGCTTTTATTTCATTCAAGTTATAATATTACCATATATGATTATGGATGATATGAAATGTCATGCTTATGATTGTCATGCAAAAGCTTACGTAACACCGGGGTGTTACAGAAATCCCGTAGTTTTCGAGATTCGGGTGGCGCCAGCAGTGATCGACATGGTCACGACGCGAGGTAGAAGGCGACGCTGACCAGTGGGGCCATGCCGGCAGTGAGACAACAGAAGGAGGGAGGGTGTTGCTTAGTGCCCGGGCTGCCTTCCCAACTGGGCCTGCGCGCGCGAGAGAAAAGTAGGGGCCCAAGAGGAGGGAAAAGCGGGCCGAGCGGCCTTCTGTCTGGGCTGCGGAGGAAGCAAGCTAGTGGGCTGACGGGGGTACCAGGCCAAAAGCCAGGGAGAGGAGAGGGACCCCACTCCTCTAGTTTTCCAATTTTTTTTAAATACAATTACAAATCATCTTTGAATCGGTTTAAAAGTCAGACAAAACCACTCTACACAGTAAAACAAATGCATTTGCATGTATGCATAAACATGTTCCTAGCCTTATATTGCATTTAAATATTATAAAAGTATTATTTCCTTATGTTAAATATGCACAATCAATTGCATAATTAAATCAATTTAGACTATTTTTAATCCATGCAAGTTTTGGGTGTTACAGGCGGCCCGCCTTGGCTTCGGCCCGGCCTGAGAAATTAGTTTGTTTATAGGCGGGACCTTTTCAGCTAGAAATAAGCAGTTTTTTTAGCCCGGCCTGACCCACGAAATGCTCAGGTCTAATACCCACCCACCCACACACCAGGTAACCACACTCATTAGTTTGTTAAGAAAGCTTGTAGAAATCAACCACAAGTATGAGAGTGGTGACGTTGAATTAATTAGTTGGGGTGGACTACAGTTTCTAATTTTTTTATTATTAAAATTTGGAATGCTAAAATAACATTTATTTTAGAACGTAGTGTTCTCTCTGTTCCAAATAGTAAGTGTTTCGATTGTTCTAGATATACTAGATATACAATATGTTCAGATACATACAAAATATGTATTTAGAAAAGTCGAAATGACTTACAATTTAGAATGGAGGGAGTAGTATTTTACAGATCTAAAACACCCTAAATTCAAATTTATATTGAGTTTACTTGATTTTGTTTCCTTTTCAGAGAATCTAGAGGATCGATGAGCTGATGGTAGGTCCAGCATCTTCAACAATTTAGTTACATAACCAGAACTCAATCTGATGCACTGAAAATTGTGTTGTTTTTTAGAGGGATCGTGTTGGGTGGCTCATGATCAGGTCAAGGCTTGGTCCATCTCACAATTATTGCATATTTTCTCTCCTCGACATAAATATTCTAAGACAAAGCATGGAAGCTCCATGTTGCAGCCCTCTTAATTTTGAATTATCAAATTAAACTATATCTTATATAATTTTTTATTCTTCATGTTACAACATATGAGAAATCATCTAGTTTATATACAAATTTAGGGATTATTTTAGGTATTTTTCATAACCATAGAGATGGTTATTTTTTATAAAACAAAACAGATCCGATGGCTATTGTTGGCGATGATGATTAGAGTCTACCAAATTAAAGTCTAGATGTTTCTGATTATTGTGAGAATTTTTACAAATTTCATATTTTTCTCACACATCTGGTGAGAATTAATGTTGGAGCTTCTTATTAGTAATAGTAAGTTTTTGGTGCAAGAAACATAATTTTTTTGAGCTAGGATGAGTTTACTATAAATTTTCAGAGATTAAACATTATTTACGCATATATACGTAGGTGCTAGTTCAACATTCTTGTTATTATCACGGACATGCCAGTTCACGTATATACACGTTTGTGCTTACAAGTATATTGTTTGAGTCACATCACTAAGAAGTACCATATATGATGTTGTTTACTAAGTCGAAGCGACCAGACAACATGCATTGTTTTGGTCGACAACTATCGTTT
Source organism: Saccharum hybrid cultivar R570 (assembly GCA_038087645.1). Classification (NCBI taxonomy): domain Eukaryota; kingdom Viridiplantae; phylum Streptophyta; class Magnoliopsida; order Poales; family Poaceae; genus Saccharum; species Saccharum hybrid cultivar. The sequence continues at coordinate 1,267,243 of JAQSUU010000795.1, forward strand.
TTTGCAGCAAGAGGGCACTATGACGGTGTTTCCTAATTAACTATGGAAAAAATGCTTACATTGTTTTCACCGAGAAAATCAAGCTACAATACAAATGTCGTCTGTGTGTATATATACACACATATACCTAGAGCACATATCATCGCCATAGGCTACTGCTTTCTTCTTCTTCTCCAGAGGTTGTCATGTATTTCTTTGTTAGTTATTGCTTTCAAAAATTTACCTTTTAACATTTTAGTAGACTGTTTGCTGCTCGGTTGGTATGTAGTGCATTCAACGAAGACATCTGCTTTGAATGAAACTATGATAGCATTAGTTCGAAACAACATGTTATGTTTCTATTGATTATGTCAATGTTGCTCGATTATTGATTTTTATTGGTACTATAACAGTTTCAAAAGATAGAAAAGCTAAGGATAGTACGTGATCATGGCTGCCCCTACCCCTTATCCTCCAGAGCTGGAATCATGGCCCGAGCTGGTTCACATGGAACTTGAAGACGCAGTTGACATTATATGTACAGAGAGGGAAGATATTACACAAATAAATTGCGTAGATGTGGAGAACGGGGTGCCATCTCCACGCCAAGAATGAGCTGTACGTGTTATTATCTATTATGACGTCGACCCCAAGAACGAGGAGAAGAAATTCGTTAGTCTCCCGCCTCCGGCTATTGCTAGCTAGGCTGCATAGCAGAGGCTACCTTTATACTTTTTTATGCCTTGATATATGAAAGGTAAGCATCAATTGAATAATGTGAGCAAGTGTGACATCTGAACTTGCTTTCATGGTTGATTTCGTATATGTAAGTGTCAGTGATGAATCTATTGAGTAGTGTGCTACTCAATATATGTAATAATAAACAATGAGATGTCTTGTGTTGATCGATGAGTAACGTTTGTCCGGTGAAGTATTTATATATAGTCCGTTTAGGCGCAATCATGTCATGAGAAATTGGCGAGCAATACTTGACACACTTGTGGGCGGTTCTCAATATTGGCATCAAGCATTCCAATCATGGATTAATGCCGCCTTAGCTTTTGATCCAATTCTCCTAGTGATGGACATCATTTCTAAGACATGAGTAATAAAAAATGAATGAGATGCATATAATATATATGAAGCACTAGTTATAGCCATTACTTATGGGTGTCACTGCTTGGTGCCTGCGTACATGGCCTCCACTTCTAATAAGGAGCATTAGTCACGCATATATACTAGACATCTCCAAGAATTACTTCAAATCACTCGTAAAATTAATTTTTGTCCAAAGTGTCAAAAATCCGTACTCCAATAGTTTTGCTTCCTTGCATGGTGGCACACTGGCGCTCGAACTCATCCTTGTAAGTCGCCTAGTATCGGTATGGCCATACGTCCACCGGCAGCGAGTGAGGCACCAAGGTGATGTTGTGGTCAGGGGTGCGAGGAGGCGACAGGCCATGTGGCTCGGTGAAGATGGTGGAGAACTCGGAGAGCAGGGCCTCTAGGAGGTTATTGCTGGCGCAGGCCTATAAAGCCAGGCTAGCTAGGTGGACCCACCAAGCAGTGCCAGCTAACACGGTGATCCTATAACGCCAGAATGACATGGTGAGGCCGGCCAGTTTGATAGCGATAACATCAGTTGCATATGTCACTATACAGATAACATACATATCCAATGGCCAGTGCACATTATTCTTCAGTCGAAACTAATTAATATAGGTGAACTTGGGGCAGGCCGGCAGGCAATATGAAATGGGGTGCATGTATGTACATAAATGAGCGTTCTCTACATTTGTTCAACGTTGACGTTCCATGGAAATTAATATATAATCGGCTATGACAGGTCATATATATATGTTCTTCCCACTTGTCGTGTCCCACTCGCGTCGTGCAATGCCGTCTTCTTGCAAGCACGCATGACATGAAAATGACGACGAGGACGAGGACGGAATCAATCAGCAGCAGGATAATGCATGCATTCTATGCATCGGTTCATGCATTTGTTGGTTACTGCTCCCCTCCCGCTGGTCCAAGGCTCTATCCCATCCGACCCCAGCACTCGCTAGCCACGGACCAGAAGCGCAAATCGTGTGGGCTCAGTTACGAGTCACGCCGCTTCCAGAAAATGTAGATGCCAAAGTCTACACCCACCGTCTAAAAAGAGTATATTTCTTATTTCTTAATAATAAGTCAAAAAAAGTTTGACCAATCCTATATTAAAAATATTAATATATAATGTAAAAATAATAAATATTTATAATGCATAATAAATACCATAAGAGAAATGTATTTTTTATAATAAACATATTTAGATATATAAATGTTGATACTAGTTTTTTATAAACTGACTCAAATTTTAAAAATATTTGACTCCTTAAAAAGCTATATATGCATTTTTTTAGACGGGGAGAGAATACAGTTGATTCTCAAATCCTCTAAGTCAAACCAGGCTGAATAAGTTTTTTTTAGAAAAGAATATAGATACTTACGCAATGAGCTTCGTATATTATGAAATATATATTTTTATAATTTACCTCTCTTTTATATGGTATAGTAATACTACTACTCTTCTCTGTTGAACTTGGTCAAATCAACGTTTTTTACGAGGCTGTTCTGGACCTCCACGTGGATACATGGGACCTCGGCAAAGAGAATTGCACCTAGTTTGTTTCGCAAGACTCGTAGGAAAAGGATTTCGGTGCAAAAGGCATTAGAAAAGAACAGATGGATTGATCTCATATATTCCCTCTGAGTTCACATGAGGAAGTATCGGATTTTGTAAATCTCTGGAAGGCCATCATGGACACGCAACAGTCCAATGAAGTCGAAGATGACATTAGTTGGCGGTGGACAGAAAATGCGGAGTACACCACAAAAAGCGCTTACAAGATCAATGATGCCAATTTGGAAGGCCAAAACAGAACCAAAATGTAGGTTCTTCGCATGGACCCTAATGCACAAGAAAGTTTTAACAGCAAACAACTTAATGAAACGAGGATGGATGGTTGACCCAACATGTAAACTACGTGGAAGCGACCAGGAGACACCAACACACCTATGCAAAGATTGTCCTTTCACTAAGGAAGTTTGGGAGATCGTCAGGGTGTGGTTTGGCTTAACTGAACTCAGCACAGTCCAAGCAACCGGTGCTACATAACTACTGGCGAAGATGTAGAAGAAAAGTGGGCAAAAACCAAAGACGACGCTTTGATGGAGTCTTAATATATTTTTTTTGTGGAATATTTGGAAAGAAAGGAATAGACGAGCTTTCCAACAAAAAAAACCTTAAACCCGAGACAAGTGGCGACTTTGTGCAAAGATGATATCAAACAGTACACAATGCCAATGGCTCCAGCACAAAATGCGTCGGACGTACAGTGGACCGTCTCCCGGTTTTCTTCTAGTTGGTGCTCATCAATTTGTTTTTGAGGCCGCCTGGCCTGGCCTGTTGTTTTTTCCCCTTCCTTTAGGGTCGTTTTTCCTTTGCCGGTTGTCGGTCACTGTTTTCCTGAGGTTGGCGCTGTTGTAATTAGCTTGTTGTAATTACCTTTTTTCCTTTTTTACCGTCTAATAAAATCTGCGGTAAAACTTTTGCCGTCCTTTCAAAAAAAAACTTGGTCAAATCTAGAATGGTAGAGAGGAATAGTAGCAAGTATTGTACCGGTGATCCATGTTGGAAGGTGTGTTATTACCATCACAAAACAAAGGCGTGTATCGATAGAATTGTTTCTTGTCTTAATATACTTAGACCTAACAGTTGTAGTTGGTTTGAAGCCTGTGGCGTGATCACCACGCATGTAACAAACTCGACGTAAGCTTGGCTGCGTTTTTCCAGCCTATATTAACAAAGTTACCCTTTTCATGCCATTCCTGGTTTGGTTGCTACATTATATATTTTTGAGATTAAGAAATAACAACTTTCTGATCTCCACCATTCACAGTGAATGAGTATAGCCGATGAAAACAAACATATAGCACTTACCACACTACCAAATGGTAGCACATGAAGAAAGACACAACTCTAAGAAATTGTTCAAGCCTCAATTCTAAACCGGTTTCGCAAACCAGACGTTCTAAAGACTTGAAGTATCCTTCCCTCCATTATACGACAACCTTCTTTTTCAATGACAATCGACAACTGTGACCAGTGATCAAATATGTTACCTTAAAAATAACCTGCAATAATGAATGGGTTATAGCCCTTTGGAATACAGCATCATTTCTGCTCAGCCACAAAGCCCAGCAAATAGCCGGCACACCAACTAAAATTTGATTTCTAGACAATGGATGGATGTTATTGCAACGTCAATTCACATAAGTTGCTGAATATAATGGTGTGTATGGATGGCTGCTTTTTGTTACTATATAAGTTGTCTCGTTCAAGTGGTAATACACGCATGGCATATCACTAGTACATAAATGATTTTTAGAGGCGCCTCCCTTTTTTAACAGAAGCGGTTGTCCTAGCACGCCGCCACTAACCTTCGCGGGAGACACTGTAGCAATACAACCGTGGCTAGAAATCAATTTTTAGAGGCGGTTCTATTAAGAAATCTGCCCATAAAAATGTCCATTTTTAGGGGCGGTTTCGTTAAGAGAACCACCTCTAAAAAACGATTTTCAGAGGCGGTTGTTTTAAGAGAACCACATCAGAAAATCGATTTTTAGAGGCAGTTTTAAAATCACCTCTGAAAATTACTTATTTTTACAATCGGTGGTATTGTAGCGGTTGCGCAAACCGCCCCTGAAAACCCAGTTTACCCGCCTCGAAAAATGATTTATGTAGTAGTGTATGTCAAACACATGGGTAGCTGCTTTTGTTACTATAGCTAAATTGTCTTGTCCTAGATAGCTAGTCTTTGTCCTTTGTCGTCGTAGAAGACTCGCAGTGATCTGTGGATTCAAGAACAAAACTTAATTTTCACAACTAGTAATAAACTACCAAGTAAGTTAAATACACAGCCAGCAAAGGGTTTATTTATTTAATTATTGAAAGTTGAAGTTGGTTATTAGCATTTAGTCCATGTACTGACGTATTGTGACCTTGTGTGATTTGTGATCGGCAGGTTGTTGTTAAGGCAAAAGCTACCGTTTGGCACTTTGTAACCCCCTTTCCCGCCGGTTTCACTTTCACCGCGGCGCGTCATTTGATTTGATTAATATATAATTACCGTGTTAGGGGCAAAAGCAGCATACGAGGCACAGTTCCAATTAATCATATATTATATCGTATGGATCAACAATAGTAGCCCCCATCTCCATCGCCGTTACTCGTGTCCTGTTTTTTTTTAAAAAAAGGAGGTTTCCCTCGCTTTACTGATCATAAAGCGATTGTAACAACGTTTACAGCACTTGCGTATAGGCGCGCCCGCCAGCAAAGAAAGTTCTAAACAACTTCAGGATCAGACACACTGTTCTCAGGCAATATCGAATCAGAATTCGGCTGAATCACAGCGTTGTAGGCCAACTCTGAAGGCTGAGAACCCGATGTTGGTGGACTTTATTGGCGCCAACCTATTCCAGGTGACTGCACGGCTCTTTGCTCCATCTTCTGTATCACCAACATCAGCTTCTCCTCTACCACTCCGGCGAACATTGGTCTCCATCTTCGTAGCGTCTTTGAGATCCACAGCATCAGCGGCTTCAAACTTGTCCAAGTGACTCCCTGAAAACATATACTGTTATGCAACTTCCAAAGACACCATAGGGCAGCAGCAAAAATAACATTTGTTAACAAATGCTTCTTATTAGCAATCCATAAGGAGGCCACTGATTCATATGACTAAGCACCATTTAAATCCAAGTATTCAGTTAGCTCAGTCCAAAGAATCTTAGCTACACAGCAATCAAAGAACAAATGATGAATGGATTCAGGTTCAGAGCAGAAAATACAGATTTTATCATCAACATTCCTTCTTTTTGCCAGGTTTTCACGAGTGAGCAATTTGCTCTTGGACAGCAACGAGAGAAAAAATTGAACTCTTGGGGGTATTTTCAGTTGCCAAACTGCATGGACAAGCACAGGTTTCACACCATGATGGTTAATAACGGCATATAGTGACTGAACTGAGAATTTCCCCGTGGAACTAAAGCTCCAAATGATTTGATCAGTCTCAGTACTGAGACTAACCTCCTCCGTGACACTAACCAAATCAAACCACAAATTCATAAGGTTCTCAGAGACAGATCTAGTAAAAGAAAGCATCAAAGTTTCCTTATCCCAAACTTGACTAATTGTCATCCCCTATTGTTTACAGATAACATATAATAAGGGCCAGAACTGGGTTGCCAAGCTAGAGTTACCAAACCAATGGTCCTTCCAAAATCTAATCATTTTGCCATCCCAACTTTCCAAATGATACCCATTTTTGACGCTTGAAGTGCCCAGGTCACTATGTAAAAAAGCCACATATCCACCACGTCACCTACAGACGCCAGCACTCAGAGGCGGAGCTCCCCATGAAGAAGGGTGGGGCACCGCCGGAGTAGCACCACTAGTACCCCCTCAGTATTCCTCGGTTCCGGCCAGCGAAGGAGCGGCGCTGCAGCGGCGTCCGACGTGACGAGAGCACAGCCAGGCAAGGAATAACGGTGAGGGAAGAAAAATAGGACCATTAAGCCAAGCCAGCCCAAGTGGAAGTACCCCAAACGGCCAAACCCCTAATTCCCAATCGCTGAATCGTGCTCGTGACCTCCCAGCTCCTCCCGTTCGCGTCCGCCGCCCGCCAGCGCAAGTCAGAGGTCAGAGATTCGGAGGTCTGCGCGGTGCCCCAGCCCCCAAGTGGCCAAGCCCACACCGCGTCGCACGCTACAACCGCCCCGGCCGGCCAGCCCTGAGCTGCATGGCGCCCGCTTGCCCAAAGGTCGCAACAGCGGCGCAGACAAGCTGCTCTGATGGAGGAGGATTTGGTGGGGGAGGTTGGTCATGGCGATGCCGGTGAGCAGATGACAGGCGTTGGCCACGGGCGTGGGCGTGGCCAGGGAGAAGCTGAAGGAGAGCGAGAGGGAAGAGCAGGCCGAGGTCATGCCTCTTCTGCAATTGGAAAGAAAAAATTTGTAACACGAGATACAATTGTGAATTGAGATTTAGGCATTTTGCAATTTATTTTTGCTGGTTGTATATGTGTAGATTTGAAGTCATTTTTTTTAAAGTATGAGTGTTGGTTCTGGATCTTGCCCAAGGACCCATGAAAGTCAAATTGGTGTGGCTGTGGAATCTGAAGAAATACATCAAGTTGGATTTTGGTCTTTAATTTGGACATTTTTTCTTGTCCTTGTGATGTCATTAAAAAGTTGTGTCTACGATGCGCCCCACCTAAATTTTTGTTTGAGCTCCGCCACTGCCAGCGCTAAAGTGCATCTGCAGTAAGTCACCTACAGACGCGCCTTCCTGACGCGCGTCCGTGGTAAGTGGCCGGCAGGGGTCGCAGGTCCGGAGAGGTCAACATGCGTCTGTAATAAGCTCTTACTACAAACGCGTGTTGGTAGAACACGTCTGTGCTAACGTTGCAGACGCACGTTTGTACAACACGCCTGTCGCTGTATCAATTATTACAGATGCGTGTTTCCAACATGCGGCTCCAGTATTCTTACTTGTAGCAGACGCGTCCTGCTCTATACACGTCTGTAATTAGTGGCAGACATGTGTTCCGCACGCGCGTTTGTAGTACTTGGCTTGTGTACTTAGCCGTTGGCACACGTGCTAATGGGAAGGTATGGAACACAGCGGGTAGTGGCCATGGGCTCTTGCGTGGCTCTCATGCAGGCGGCGCCAGCCGTGGTCGCTCGCGGCGTAGGCCTGCAACTTTGAGGCACGCGGGTGGAGTTGGCGTGCGGCAGGCAGCGGCCGGAGTTGTGCGGCGCGCCCGCAGGCGGGCGGCGGGCAGAGTTGCGCGCCGCACGCATAGGCGGGTGGCAGGTGGAGGCACAGCGCGCAGGTGGGCGGCGGCTAGAGGGGCACGTTGCTGTGGCGGGCAGCATGCTGCTTCTGCTGCGGTGCTTTGCTCTCCTCCAGAACGCTGATGGCCAAGCCGTAGTCTCTGCCTTCTCGAATTGTAGGTGAGCCGCCGGTGCTCCTTTCTTTCCCTCTTCTCTGCCAGAGCACCGCCACGCTGCTCAATGGCGAAATTCATCGCCGTTGTTCCATCTTCGCCCAATTGCCTGCTCTCCCAGCTCTGCCTAGTTCTTGTGGTCTTCCTCAAACCGCTGTAGCCACCTATAGCTACCACAATCGCCTTTGGTGCCGGTTGCCGCCGCGGCCGCGCCACCATGGCCGCCATGGGCACCTCGCTGTGGCCAGCTCATTTTAGAGCTCCTCTCGTCATCTCATTTATTGTTTTAGCTCCCCAGCAACTCTGTGATGCTCATTGTCTCCATTCTTTTACCTCTACCGCGCAGGTCGTGTCGGAACGGCGACCTCGCCACCAGTTCACGCCACTGCAAGCGCCATCACCGCCGGCCATCTACCTCCGCCTCGTCTCCGGTTCAACCAAGCAGCGCGTCGACATTGTGGTGAGCGGTAGATGCAGCTTGAGCCCTCAGACTAACATCTACCGTGCTGTATTGGCCGGAGCACTGCCGCGCCGCCGTTCTGTGTCCGCTGCACTGCCATGGCTGCGGTCGAGCTCGACTTTGACTCTAACTCGTTCATCTCTGCAGTGTACTCGATCAGGCGTGCTCTGACCGTGCTTCGCCATCTCGAGCTGCAGGGGATCACCGGCATGCTCAGCTCTCCTCCCTGGTCCCCGGCGTGCATTGCTCTTCAGCGTGCGCTTCTCTGTAGGTGACCAAATTCATTCCTAAACGACATCATTGTTCTTCTGTGAGCATGAAAAAATCAACTGCTTACTCTCTCGATCACAGATCGATCTCTGCAGTGCTTCACCGCCATGAACAGTGGTGAGCACAACAAGAACTTTTATGAGCTTGTGTGAAACTATGATGAATTTGCTTGTGTGAAACTTGCATTGTGAACTAAGTCTACTGAAAAATATGATTTTTATTACTAAAGCATTGATGAATTTGCTTATATTCTTCCATTTTCAATCTTCTTTTGTACACTATGGAGGATCGAGGCCACTGGATGTGTCTTAAGAACCGTACTTGTGATGAGAACTTGGAAGGACTGAAATATTTCCTAGCTATCGCCGAGGCGGACATGAGGAATGGACATAAGTCATCTATGTTATGCCCATGTGTTGACTATAAGAATGAGAAGCAATACTCGAATTTGTTCTCGGTCCATGCCCACCTAATTCTTCGAGGCTTCATGGATGACTACAGATGTTGGAACAAACATGGAGAAGAAGGTGTCAATGACCGAGATCAAGCGCAAGCTACTGGTCAGCACGATCGTGAGGAAAGACTTCATGAAACTTATGCCGGTAACGAGGAAGCACACTTTGGCAATGAGGAACTATGTGATGATGATGTAGCAGAGATTGCTGCCAGCCCTGTCCCTACGGTTGAGAATCTAGAGGAGATGGTGCGTGATGCCTTTGGCTTTGATGAGTACACTGGTGTGGAGTTCAAGAAGCTAAAACAGTTGTTGGAAGATATTAAGGCACCACTCTATACAAGTTGCAATGAGAGGTATACGAAGTTGTCCGCTTCACTAAAGCTTCTCCAACTGAAAGCGGCACATCACTGGATTGACAAGGGCTTTAGAGAATTGCTAGAAGTGCTCGGAGATATGTTTCCCAAGGGGAATTAGATACCCAGGACTACATATGAGGCCAAGAAGATTGTTTGTCCGATGGGATTGAAGTTCAAGAAAATTCATGCTTGCAAGAATGACTGCATCATGTTATGTGGTGACAATGCAGCCCTCACTGAATGCCCCAAGTATGGGACCTCTCGTTACAAGCGAAGAACTGACGAGGGTGATGACGACGAGGAGGTGCACCATTGAGTTCCTAGGAAGGTTGCTTGGTACATCCCTATAATTTCTCGCCTGAAACGTTTGTTTGCAACTTCCAAGGATGCACAACTGTTGAGCTAGCACTCGGATGGTGAACGGTTGATGATTATATATGACACCTATTAGATGGTATTCAGTGGTGGGTCATTGATTTCAAGAATCAAACTTTTGCTAATGAGCCAAGGAATCTTTGGTTTGCACTCAACACGGATGGCATGAACCCATATGGTAACATGAGTAGCTCACATAGTGTGTGGCCCGTGCTGTTAACTATCTACAACCTTCCCCCAGGCTGTGTAACCAGAGGAGGTACATGATGATGTCAGTTCTGATATCTGGTCCGTGTCAACTAGGTGTTCACATCGATGTGTATCTGAGGCCACTTATTGATGATTTCAAAGAACTCTGGAAAGAAGAGGATATCAGGGTGTACGATGGGTTCAGGAAAGAACATTTCAACCTACGTGCCATGCTCTTCACCACTATCACTGATATTCTAGGACTTCGTAGCGTGTCTAGGTAGAGCAAAGGAGAAAAAGACTGTTTTTCAGTGCTTAGATGACATGGAGACTGTTTGACTAAATAACTCAAAGAAGACGGTCTATGTAAGGCACCGACATTTCCTTCCTAAGTCTCATCCATACCGGGAGATGAAACGTCAGTTTGATGGCACGAGGGAGACAACATCTGCACCAAGGCATTTCAGTGGGCAACAGGTATATGACCAGGTGGTAGAGGATACCACGCCTAAAGTTGACCCAGAGAGCACTATCCTTGGAAAGCAAAAGCACAGTGCAAAAGCAAAGAGTGTCATTAAGAAAAGGTGGAAGAAAATGTTAATCCTATGGGAACTGCCTTACTGGAAAGACATAGTGGTCCACCATAGCATCGATCTCATGCATGTGAAAAAGAATGTCTGTGGGAGTTTTCTTGGGACACTCACAAATGACAAATGGAAAATCAAGGACCTTGCAAAAGCAAGAGTTAACCTAGAGGAATTGGACATAAGCCCCAAGCTCTGTCCTAATAGTACCAGTGCCCACTACCTCTATCTGCCATAAACCTAACATGAGAAGAGAAGCAGGAATTGTGCGACTTCTTTTGTAGTGTCAAACTTCCCTCTAGATACGCAGCCAACATCCGAAAGCTTGTGCCTACAAGAGAAAACAAGATGCTTCCAATGAAGGCTCATGATTGTGATGTCAGGCTCACAACAATGCTTGCAGTTGGTATTTGGAACATATTGCCAGAAAAAACCTGAAAGGCAATCATGAGCCTCTGCTTCTTCTTTAATGCAATCTCTTAGACAGTCATTGATGAACAATCACTGGACGATCTTCAAAAGAACATATGTGAGATGATGTGTATCCTTGAGGCTTACTTCCCGCTGGCTTTCTTTGACATATCCGTCCATCTCATTGTACATTTGGTTAAGGAGATCAGGTATCTTGGACCGATGTTCCTCCACCACATGTATCCGTATGAGAGATTTATGGTACTCTAAATAGGTATGCCAACAGTCGGGTCCATCCTGAGGGAAGCAAGGCGCAGTGCTATTCTACTGAGGAGGTGGTCGACTGGTGCCTCGGTTACATGGACCCCACTAATCCAATCGGCATCTCCAAGTTTCGCCATGAGGGAAGGCTATCGGGCAGAGGTTGTGTTGGAGAGAAGCAAATTACTCCAAAGAGAGATGCCTACGAATGAGCCCACTTTCTAGTGTTGCAGCACACAACATAGGTGGAACCTTACATCGAAGAGCATATGGAGATGTTGAGGCAACAAAACCCACACTGGGGCGAAGCTTGGTTAGCGATGGCACATATGAGTGGGTTCAACATCTGGTTCAGAGATCGACTTGCCAGTTCAACCTCTTGCACAGATGAAAGGCTTTGAAAGCTGGCAAAGGGCCCTTTCTTCACAGTCACAACCTATCAAGGCTATGACATAAATGGCTACACCTTTTACACAATTGATCAAGACAAGAAGAGCGTGTACCAGAACAGTGCTGTTCGTGTAGATGCATTTGACAGCAAGATGCAGAAGACAGCGTACTATGGTCAGATTGAAGAGATATGGGAACTCTTGTATCTAGGCTTCAAGGTGCCCATTTGAAGGTGTTGATGGGTACAGGGAAGTCAGGGTCTCATGAAAGACAGTTATGGCTTCACTACCGTTGACCTCCAACAAGTTGGGTACAGGGATGAGCCATTTGTAGTCACAAGTCAAGTTTCCCAAGTCTTCTATGTGCGCGACACTAGAAACAAGAAACGACAAGTGGTTCTCCCTGGAAAAAAAGTGGGTTGTCAAACTTGAAAATCCAGTGGACGAGGAAGAGTTCAATCAATCCAATGAAGTGCCTCCTTTGGATACTTCCATCCTCCTTGTGATTTTGGTGAGCGAGCTAACTCCATACCTAAGAGGATGCCGTCGCTTGTCGTTTCTTGTTTCTAGTTTCGCGCACATCTTCGCCCCGTGGCAAAAAGACGCCGAAAATGGCAAGTACGCAAAAAAGGTGCTCATGTGAGTTTTTGAACAATGTGCAATCTCAATTTTTAGTTAACAATATATATTTTTTATCGCTCTTATTACTTACAATGTGATGTTACTTTCAGGAAGGGATTCTGACTAATGAGAGAAGTTCATGTCATCTAGAATGTAAATTGTAGAATGAGAGATGTTAAATGTACTAGATAAGTTCATGTCATCTAGGACATGAGCCCACAACTCCTTGTAATTGCTTATCAAGACTACTTCATTTGATCTTTCATGACATGCATATGAGCTTCTGAGTACATGAGCACTGTTTTGGTACACGAGCATCCAATGCATGAGCAGCATATGAGCATCCAGTACATGAGCATCCAGTATATGAGCACACAACACATACAAGAAACCAGCAGCATCCAGTGGCTGCTATGGTCATCACAGCAACACAAATAGGCACCACATATAACATATATATACATAGATAGCTAATCAACTTAAGGTGTCCATACATGAGCATCCAGTACATAGATATCTAATTAACTTAAGGTGTCCATATAGCATATCACCACACATAGATGAGCCGGTGTCCATATAGCATATCACCACACAATACATATATTAGCTAACTTAAGGTAACTTAAGGTCATCACTGCTCTAGATCATGTTCAGCACATTTCAATGGCATGATCAGTTCGGCTTCTTAGCTAGGACGTCGTCCACCACCTTGATTAGGCCCTCCACCTTTTGAGACACAGCTGCCAGCTTGCCACCCATGGCGTCCACCATCTCCTTAGTACCTCCCTTCTCCTCCTTCTCAACCAGCTTCTTCTTCAATTCTTCCATTTCCACAGTCTGCTTGTTCTGCAACTGCTTGACATCTTCAAGCGTCCAGAGAATACTAGTGAGCTGTAACTTTTGTGATTTCATAACCACTGACTCCAGGGCCTCATGCATGGTAGCTGGAGTGACCGCAAAAGATGGAGCCTACATATATGCACAGAAACAGAGTCGTCAACCTTATGAAGCTATTCATACATACACCGAAATTTATAGAAAACAGAAAATAAAAGCCCAAGGCAAGCCAAGCCAAACAAAGTAGTCAAGTTTCTCAAGCACAAGTCTATGCAACAAAAATAAAACCTAAACAAAGGATACTAAACATAGTACATCAGTTACAGTCTTAATGTAATTTTGGAGGAGAGTACCCTGAGCTGCATGCCTACCCATTTGTTTCCAACACATGCCAATTTTAGTAATTGTGACAGTGATCCAACAATAGAGAAATTCATTCCTACAATAGTAGCAGCAATTCATTCCTAGCAGCAATATATGATCTGGTTCATGAAATTAGCATCATAGCACATACCAAATATGAAAGTAGCAGAGAATTTAAATAGCACTGAAACCCTAAATAAGATAGATCACAATTACTGAAACTGTAATTTATATAGCACAATATATATAAGCTAGATCACAAGCAGCAGAGCAAACACAACAGAGTGCACAAGAATAGCAGCCTCATATCCACCAGCACCTAGGCCGTGACATGCATGTTCACAGTCAGTTTAGCACAAGCATATCAGAAGAATTACAATAGAGTTACACATATGCTTCTAGCCATAATCATGATACAACAGAGTTGGCAGATAGACCAAAGTGCCCAGCACAAATAAACACAAACACAGGCATATAGAGGGAAGCATATCATGCCAAGCACTGATCATGAATGGGGATTGAAACCCTAAATAAGTAGGTCGTAGTTGGAGTTTACCTGGTCGGGGTTGGAGCTTGAACCGTGGACTTGGCCGCATTTGAGGCCGGTGCACATCCAACGACAGCACATCTTCCCACTACCGTTGAAGCAGTGGCTGCACTTCCCCACCAATGGTTCGCTATCCGATGAGGTATCCACCTCTAGTACGACCGCCGACTTTTTCTCCTTCCTCTTCACTGCCACCAGCTTGATCGCCGCCGACCTCCCTGCCGATGAGGAAGATGGCGCCGCCACCAAGGAAGAGTGTGTGCCCTTCTTCTTCACCACCGAGGAAGAGGCGGGCACGACCTTCTTCCCAAAAGCCATCCCATGCCTCTTCATGAACCCCGGCGGGCGCACCAGGACGTCATCCTCCTTCATCGCCACTGACGACGAGGGCACGGGCGCGGAGGAAGGGGTGAACTGCCCTGTCCCTGGGTCCCTTCGACAGTGGCGCCTCTCGGGCCTCTTCATCTCCAAGGGTGGCAACGACTGTGGCAGCGGAGAGGTGGCGAGAGGGGTGGAGGGTGGTGGTGGCGAGGGAGGCGAAGTGAGCGAGGCGAAGTGAGCGAGGCGAAGTGTGAGTGGGTGGCGGGGTGGCAGCAGTTATTAATGGAGGGACGCCGGTTCAGATCTAAATCTGAAGGGATGCACTAGTACAGATGCGTCTTGACTACACCGTCAGAAGTAACAACTACTCTAGACACACCTTTACTACGCGTGTCAGTTGGTTAAATTGATAATTTCAATTTTAAATCTTCAAATAGAATTTTAGTATAGTAAATGATCTAAAATGGAAATGTTGTAAATCTCAAAGTTGTAGAACTCATCAAGATCTACAACTTTTATTTTGGAAAACTTTTCATGTGACTTTGTTTGAACAATTCAAAATTTGAATTTCAAAAAATAGGAACTTCAAGCAAGATTTTGAAACACCAAATGATTTCAGATGAAAAAGTCATGAACATGAAAGTTGTAGAGCTCATCAAGATCTACCACATTTGTTTTGGTTATCTTTTCATGTGACTCTGTTTGAACAATTCAAATTTTGAATTTCAAGAAATGGCAAGTTCAAACAACATTTTGAAACACCAAATGATTTCATCTGAAAAACTCATGAACATGAAAGTTGTAGAACTCATCAATATGTACAACTTTTATTTTGGTCATTTATTCATCCGAGAAACTGATAGTAACATTGTTCACAAATTTTACATATCTCTCGTATGGTTTCAAAAACTATAAAAGAGATATGTAGATTTTGTGAACAATGTTACTACCACTTTCTCAGATGAAGAAATGACCAAAATAAAAGTTGTAGATCTTAATCAGATGTACTACTTTGTTGTTGATGACTTTTTCAGCTAAAATCATTTATTGCTTCAAAATGTTGTTTGAAGTTGCCATTTCTTGAAATTCAAATTTTGAATTGATAAAACACAGTCACATGAAAATATTACAAAAATAATAGTTGTAACAACACAATAAATGGATAGAGCAAGACTTTACAAAATTTTAGGAAAAAATCATCAAATTTGAAGTTAGTATGAGGGAGAAAGACTAGTTACAAGTTTTAGCCAGAGATTAAAAAGAGAAATCACACTCGTTCATCAATCTTTCAATCAATTTAATTGACACGGGCCCTATTTTACCAATTAAAACCACTTTTTGTTCGAACTCCTTATATAGCGCAATGGAAACGCACTTACTTCTAGCCCTATAGGTCTCCCGTTCGATCCTTGGGTGGGACCCAATTTTTTGCACCTTTTTTTTATTACTACAGACGCGTCTTGGTAACACGCGTCTGTACTAATTATTTATTACAGATGTGTCTAGCCGACATGCGTCTGTAGTAATCAATTAGTACATATAGTTTTTAAGAACAGACGTCTGTAGCAGAAATTCTAGTGTGAATAAATGCATTCAGATTGCAATATGATGGTTCATTCCTGTTGCAATCTGATGCAAACTCTTCCCAACATCATTAACATTAACAGGATCATCATCTTTTGTAAATAAAGTAAGAGGTTCCACATAACATTACATTAAGTAGCAATAGGACATCATCATCTTCATATTACACATAGCAAAGGAAGAGGTTCCACAGAACATTACATTCATTAGCAATTATCAACCATAGATCTAGAGGCCATCATGCCATCCTGACATTACACACACAATAGTAAACATCATGCCATGAACAAAAACACACAAACATACATAGAAATTACCGCATCCATTATTCTTCCTCAACCTTACTTGCAATGCTTCTAGCTCCTTGTCCTTAGCCTGCAGCTCCTTGTCCTTTGCTTCCAACTCCTCAACCTTCTTCACCATCTCACTCTGCAACTCCCTCTCCTTGGCTTCAAGCTCTGAATCTTTCTTCAGTGGCTTCTTTTGTAGGACCTGGTTCATTTTGAGAACCTGCTGACCATGCTGCATTGCACTATCTTGGTGTTCGACAACAGCTCCCTGATTTCTCTCCCTCTTCAAACTCCACACAGCATCCCGCAGGTCCCATAGCAACTCCTAACTCCTTCATGAATTCGGATGATTCCTCATCGATCCAAAGATAGATGCCATAATCTTTTGCCGTCTGCAACATAACAAAGCATCGTATTTGAAGCAAATTGGGGATTTCATCAAAAAAAAAGCAAATTGGGGATCAAAACTTACCATAGCAAACCTATATCTGTAGTATCTACGGCCTGGTTGGCCATCACTCCATGTGATCCATCTACATGCCTTCAGCTAGCACCGCCATTCCACTGGTGGCTGATAGGCCAGAGGCTGTATGCGGTACGGCACTGGCAAGCCAAGGCCGTCGTAGGCACTGCCACCATGGTCGGTTGAAGTAGACCCCTGAGACGAATGTGAGATTGACTCCACCATCAAATTAGCCAACTCCGGCGACCCGACGATGGTCACCTCAACCCTAACTCACCAGCCTTTTAGTGGGCGGAGGCGGAGATAGAGGGAGGCAGAGACAGAGAGTGAGGCAGAGACAGAGAGAGGCAGAGAGAGAGGGAGGTGGAGAGAGAGCTTGACTCCACCGCCGGCGCCGCCGTGACACTCACCTCCAGTGCAGAACCTGTCGGCCAGAGAGGGATAGAGACAAGGGAGGCATGCGTGATAGGGACAGAGACAGGGGAGTCATATTTGGGAGGAGGCACGACTCTAACAGGTGAGGCCCTTCTAGCATGCGGGGCCAGACGCCAACATGACAACGGGATCAGACGCCAATAGAGTTATGTGTTTTAATAATTAAAATTGTGCTATGATCAAACTCACGATCATAGCAGAATGGTAACACACTTACATCTAGATCCAGAGGTCTCCAGTTCGATCCCTGGGTGGGACACAATTTTTTGCCCTGCTTTTTTTTGTTGCTACATACGTGTCTTAGCCACACGCGTCCGTAGTAACAAATTTCCTTGTGCCCACCCTTTTTTCCAAATTTCTTTTCTTTTAGCCCGCCTTCTGGCATTCCCCAAGTCCATTCACATCTGCCTTCATGCATTCTAGGGTTCCGTTGTTCGCTCCCCACCGCCACCGCATCCGTGCGCCTCCGCCGTCTTCGCCCCCATCCGCTCCCCACATTCTAGGGTTCCACCGCTGCCGCATCCGCCCACCGTCCGCATCCGTGGCGAGGAGGCGCTCATCACGACTATTGGTGGCTACTGGTAGTCTAGCATCCCCTCCTCAAGTGCTCCCGACGGCAACCTCTTCACCAACCACCTCGAGGCCTTTGCCTACTGGTACCTGCTGGGGCTAGGGCTACTACTGCTAGTCACCAAGGCACTGCCACTGCCAAGCGAGGTATTCGCCTGCTTGGACACAGCCGTATGGTCCCCCACCACTGCACCAAACTTGCCACCGTAGGTACCAGTCTTCTTTCCCGCTTTTCTTTGTTCTTTTCTGGTCAATTGATTGATGGTTGGTTCTCTCTCTGAATGGAAAGACTGAATGGAAATATCTTAGTTTATGCTTGCTTGGATCTTATCTTGCTATGTTCTCTCTGCTTAGTTTGTGCTTGTTGTGTGCTCTCTGCTTAGTCTGCTTAGTCTCTGCTTAGTACAGATTCTTCTAACATGGAATTTCTTCAGTGATCTGATCTCTAAAAGATCACTAAAGAAATATAGATATGTAGGACTTCAATCTTTTGGTTTTCTTGTAAAAGAATTTAGATGTTTTGTCCCTAATCTAATTACATGTGTTGATCAGTACCTCTATGAGTGTTCTATCATCCCTTATGTTTGTTGAACACTTGTACTAGACTGAAGTTATCTAAAACTATAGATGTTGAACACTTCCTCTAGACTTGAAAACATTGAATGTTCTATTCTTGCACTAGTCTAAGTTAGCTGAAAATGGATAGCTTACATGCCTACACTATCCTAGCTATGCCTCTAAGTCCATATTTTTTAGTTGCAAGGCTAGCCTAACTTTGAACAGCGACTGCTACAATGTTGTTATCTATGTGTGTTGTCATAGGCAGCCACTGAATAGCTATGCAATGGGCTGCAACTTTTGATGCTTATTTTCTTTATAGATGAACAATAGTTTTAGGTGTGTTGTCCTTAGAAACATTGCTTATAATACTGTTATCTATTCTCAATTGTACATGATCTCATGACATTTCAAACTTTGCCTAAACTATTTTTGGTGTTGTTTTCACTGTACCTATGTCAAACATGGATATGCGGTGCTCTAAAAGGAGTCTGCACTGCTAGCTGTTGACTACTGTTAGTGGCCTATCAGAATGGTAAGATGCAGCTTTGTGATATACTAACACTACTTACTGTTAGATGGTAGTGCTCTATGATGTTCACTAACAACCTTACTCACCTTTGTTTGATAGGTGTCTAATCACGCATCTATGGCATCATAATTAAATGAAGACGAAGAACCAACTAACAGTGGAGAGGAGTGACACAACAGAGATGCTAATGAAGAGGAGGAAGAGAGAGATGTGGATGCAAGGGACCAAGAGGGAGATGCTACTGCAGAGGATGAATGCTAATGCAGAGGCACAACAATCTGAACCTCCTCGTCAACCTAGGAGAAGAAAGAGGACAGTCATCCGGTGGCCAAATGACAAGCTAACCATCACAGAGCTCACTTCGACTAGGATTCCCATAGGGAAGAGGGCCCATATAAGAATGAGAAGGATGATTGGTTTGATTGCTAGATAAAGGATCTCCTTGGTCCTGCCTCCATTCAATTCATTAAGTGAACAAGACAAGATGACTATATCTGATGAGTGTGTCCAGCCTTGGTTGGAGTTTCTAGAAGAATTGAAGGCTATTGCGTGTAAGAAGATAATGCAGATGGTAACCAAGAGTTGGAGAACCCACAAAAGCGACTTTACACACAATTTCATCAACAAAGGGTTGGATTCCATGGTGAAGCACACATACATTCTGAAAGAAGATTGGGCAAACTTTGTGAAACTGAAGGACAGCGAAGAAGCAAAGGCAGCAAGTGAGAAGTACAAGAAGCTTCGGGATAGGAACTTGCATGACCACTGCCTAGGGATAGCAAGGTATGAAGGGAAAGCCATAAAGTGGGAGCAGGAGGACAGGGAGTTAGCTGCCCAAGGCCTCAGTAATCCTTGGGACCAGTTTCCAAATGGCCGCCCAAGGAATTGGCTGCGTGCATAGAGTACTTTGGTTAAGTCAGAAGGAAGTGCTGAGATTCGTTGGTTGAAAGATTCAGCTGAAAGTGTATCTAAGAAAATTATAGAGAAGCAAAGAGCCCTTGAGTATTCTGGGCTCACTTTGGTTAGGAAAAAGGATGTGCTCATAGAGGTCTTGGGTAGCCCAGAACAGACAGGCTGCGTGCATGGTGTATCTAGTTACAGTGGTTGGAAGCATTGGCCGAACTGCACCGGCATGTAAAGAAAGAGGAAGCAATCAACAAGTGATGTGGATGTGGAAGCCATCAAAGAAGAAGTTAGAAGCCAAGTGATAGTAGAAGTTACCAAGAAGGTCACACATGATATCATGGCTATGCTACGTGACCAAGGAGTGCATTTGAGGTCGCCTTCCAACACCCCTAGCCCTATAGATGGTCAGAAGAGCAGCTGTGCCTCAGCCTCTGATGCAGTCGAAAGAGACTACTTTGACGGAATTGAGGCAACTCCAGATCCAGATACTGTGGACCTTCTGATAGAGCCAACACCGTGTAGCCTAGTAATCAACCCTAGAGGTGTTATCAAATGGAAGTAGAAAGGGGTCGGGTGTTCCCACAACAAAATGAACTATGTTCACAACCAATAATGGAACATTATGCCGTCATACATATTGATTATGTACATTCGGAACATGAGGATAGACCGCTGAGTCCGCACCCAAGTATTGAGGTAAGAACTCTTGGACAGGCTCTATACAAGAGGGTCTAGTGGAGGAGAGGTCAGATTGTGGTATCACCAAAGGTGCTCTCTTCTCCAAGGTTATCAAGACCTCCACTGCCTATGAGCTCCAAAAGCAATTGGGTGCGGATGTATATAGAACTTCGGCATATATATAGAACTATTACCCTATAGTTGGCTACAAAATAACTTATTCTGTAGTCCCTTGGAGTTACGATAATTGCTATGCTAATTTATGAGATTATAGTAACTCCTTACTATGTGATTTACTATAATATTATGGTAAATATCCCCATGTGTTATAGTAATTCAACAATATATATATATATATATATATATATATATATATATATATATATATATATTGTAATCTCTTGTTGTGCAGCTTCATTTTATGGATGATGGCTATACACATGTGCAACTTCATTTTATGACTACCTTTCTTTGTCTTAGGAATTTGAGGTAATGTCCACTCCAATCAACATGGACAACATTAGAGAGAAGATCACATTGTTTATTGTGTTGCAGATCATCGATGAAAAGGGCGAGTTTCATTGTGCAGATACACCATGATGAAGTGCCTGGTATATATGTTTATTCCATGTGTCCTAGCTAGCTGCTGCTGTGCTCATGAGTTTGGAGCTGTGAGATACAATTGGAGATACATGTGAATTACCTGGTGATGAATATTTGTGAGTTGTGTGTGATGAACAATCTGTGAACTGTGTGATGAACAAATTAAGTTTTGAGATGAGCAGCTGTGATCTGTGTATATATATGTTTGTGTATATATCTGTGAGATCTGTGTATATATATCTGTATGATCTGTGTAAATCTGTGTTGTGTGGGCTATGCTATGGGCTACAAACGGATCTAGTCTACAGGTGCATCCGAAGTATTTTTCTTACTACAGACGCGTCTGTAGCCTAGACCCATCTGTGATAAGAAAAATACTACAGACACGGGTAGAATACAAACGTCTGTAGCCTGCTATTTACTACAGACGCGTGTTAAGAACACGAGTCTATAGTATGCTATTTACTACAGACGCGTTTAAAAATGCCGTCTGTAGTAGCATCCTTACTACAGACGCGTGTACTGATACGCACCTGTACTATGGTTCTCACTACAAATGCGTTTACAAATGTCATAAGTAGTAGGATTCTCAGACACACTTCTACACCATGGTTCTTCACACAGACGTGTCTTAATCTTGTTACGGACGCGTCTTGGCAACGCGCGTCTCTAGTAAGGGCTTACTATAAGACCTTATTACAGACGCGTTATGGCAGAAGCGCTGAGCCGCGTCTGTGATGTGCCTAAACGCGCGTTTATGATGTGCTTTTATTACATAGTGGGTCACACCTTTCAAAAAGGGGATACCTGTATATTAGGTACTCGCAGTGGCGGATGCAGGATGTGAATCAAGGGGGGCTAAAACAATAGAGATGTTGATTTGCATGAAGATTTAATGGTGATTTGAGATTTTTACTATAGTAATTTAGTGGTAAATCAAGCCATTAGGCCCCCCCTCCAGATCCGCCACTGGATACTCGCGTCCTTTTTCTTCTTGCTCGCTTTTGTTGATCCATTCGCAGCCTTCGTTTTCCACTTCTAATTATTCCTCCGATCCCTCCATGGATCGGATCCTTTTGACATTTCATCCCTTTCACTGTAATCAGTCAAACGCTTAAACAGATGAGCCTGCCTGGCTTTTGCGACCCACCACACCGCCATACACACCAGCAATAATATGCTTGCATGCATGCCCATATATATGGCAGGCAGTCAGGCAGAATGTACACGGTTTGGTCTTTCTGCTTTGATGACGGGGACTGCTGTACGTTGCTGTAGCGTGCCCGTTTGGCCAAGAGGCTGTTTAGTTGGCAAAATTTTTGGCGAAACGCTACTGTAGTAGTTTCGTTGTTATTTGGCAAATATTGTCCAATCATAGTCTAATTAGGCTTAAAAGATCTGTCTCGTCCATTTCGTCTAAACTGTGTAATTAATTTTATTTTTTTATCTATATTTAATGTTTCATGCATGCGTTCAAAGATTCGATGTGACGGGGAATCTGAAAATTTTGGCAAAATTTTTGGCATCTAAACGGTGCCCAAGTCGTCGCCGATATGCATGGTGGAAAGAGGTAGCTAGCGCGTGGAATTGCTGCTGGCGGCCTGGTGCTGGTGGGCAGGAGGTTGCCCGGCCTCCACTTAAGGGTCTGTTTGATGCAAGTATTCACTTCGATTTATATGTGTTGGAGTAGATTGCAATAGAATTTAATTTAATTCCACTTCAACACATATGATTTGAGATGAATACATGTGTATCCATGTATTCACCTTAATCCACATGTGCTAGAGTGGAATAGAATGTAACTTAGTTTAATTCATTTCAATCCACTTTAACGCATGTAGATTGGGATGAATACGTACACATCTAATCAAGGCCTAAGAGAATAACTGTTACATTTTTATTGGGCATTCTGTGCATGAACCTAAGAGGTCCGATGGGGTCTGAC
Source organism: Saccharum hybrid cultivar R570 (assembly GCA_038087645.1). Taxonomy (NCBI): domain Eukaryota; kingdom Viridiplantae; phylum Streptophyta; class Magnoliopsida; order Poales; family Poaceae; genus Saccharum; species Saccharum hybrid cultivar. The sequence goes on from JAQSUU010000795.1 coordinate 1,290,281, forward strand.
GGAGATGGACCCAATGTATCAATGTGCCTGTTTCACCCTTGATAGTGATATGTAGGTGATAATAACTATTGTTATATGGTTATCACTGCACCATTGGTTCGTGTTACCAACCGATGGTGATAATCCTTTCCAAGTAAATGTAAATCACCGTAAAAAAACAACTACTACAGAAACATCATCATCGCCAGTTTTGGCCTTCCGTGATATGTCGGTGGTATTAACTATAGTTATCACCGTCGACTTGTGTTACCATCTGACAATGACAATCACTGAAAAAGGCAAAAAAAAAAAGAATTCTGGGGAAAGCCCCAGGCACCCCTCATGGTCGTGCATCACAAGCCACATGATTTTTCACGCGAAATACATGTGCGTGCGGTCAATAGGATTCAAATCTGCGATCTGTGGCCTCACACCTAGTTTCCCTGACAACTCCACACCAAAGTTACTTGCGACTAACCCCTTGTTTAGTTCCCCCGATTCTCCCCCAAATTTCACTATGCAAAAAGAAGATTCCACGTCACATCAAAATGTCGACAAATGCATGGAGCACTAAATGTTGATGAAATCAAAAACTAATTGCACAGTTTTGTTGTACTTTGCGAGACGAACATTTTAAGCCTAGTTAGTCAAAATTTGGATAATTTTTACCAAATACAAACGAAATGCTACAGGAATTCTGATACAGTGTTTTTCTCCCCAATTCACTGAACTAAACGAGGCCTAAATGGATGATATTTTCCTTTTGTGTTGACTTTGCTAGATATTGTAATGAATATTTGAAGCTTAAACAGATTTAAATGAAAAAAATTCTTAACTCGAAAGTTTTAGATCTTGTCAAGTAGTACATCTTTGGTTCTGGTTGTTTTTCCATCTGAGTTTGTTTGAAAATTTTGAAATCTAAATTGTGAAAACTTCAAATAGGATTTTGAGACCATAAATGATTTTTCAATGAAAAGGTCATCAATTACAAAGTTGTAGATCTCATTTAGATCTACAAGTTTGGTTTTAGTCATTTCTCTATCCAAGTTTTTTGAATAATTAAAAAAACTGAATTACAAAATATTAGAACTTCAAATAGAATTTTAGGACTGTAAATGATTTCAAATGAAACAGTTGTCATTGTAACTTTGATATAAAGTTTATCTCCGACTTGAGTTAGAAAAGTTACTAGTTTTACTGTGCTGCACCATGGATACATCTCCGCTGGATCGTATACGAGCTAGCATTGATAATAGGTTATTACTGTCGGATAGTATTATGAGCCAGTGGTGATGATGGACTATCATTGCCGGATGATAACATGAATCGGTGGTGATTATGAAGCCCACATTCATCGTATGTTGATTACACGTTCCGACAATGACAACCCAATCACCGTTGGCTCTATTACAAACCCGCAATGAAAAGATTCACCACTGATTTTAATAATCTAGTATTTTGCCCATGCTAACGCTACGACGATATTTCAACATTCATAATTTGTAAACTCCAAGGACCTCTAAGTGAGAACTACACGAAGGACATCTCTAGCCCACCATTGCCGCCACCACTGCCTCCGCCGTAGTGTCACTGGTCCATATATGTACATATATGTATTAGATTTACAATATATGTACATATATATATATTAGAGCTATACATATATGTACATACACATTACATTTACAATAATATACAAGTGATCAAGTGTTCGGCCGCCGGTTAATGAGTTACACAAATGTTTGTCCGCCACTCAAAGCTCATACAAGTGTTCGTTCTTATTTGGACTCTTCAAATTCAACCTAGGGTTGTGGTGGAACTCGCCGTCTTCTGGGATGACATGATCGTTGATGAAACCTGCGATCGTCTTCTGGATTGCGACGAATATTGTGTGCTTGAACACTTGTTCTTTCAATTCCTAATCCTTCCATTTGCATTAATTAAAGGAAAAGATATTAATATACATAAGATTTATTTAGTTTCAACAAATAAATAAGATATGAATTTACTGTATACACATGTTACTTACTTTTAGCATCTCTTTAGCAGGTGTAAATTTGCCATACCGCATGTACTCGCAAACATAGTATCCACATAAATTGGTTCCGTACGGTTGTCTGGACACCCACTTATGTAGAATAGGAGGGGGGAGTGACACTTTCAGATCCGTATGATATCTTTGTTGTAGCCAAACCCAAGCCCTGCCCAATAAGTCGGTCGTTGATTAGGTATAGCATAGTAAATTAAAGGAGCAGGCAACGATAATTAAAAAATGATAGAACTTACCTCTAGATCATGTCTATCATGTCTTGGTATATTGCCAGCTCTTTTCTCATTGAGTCCCGCACATTTATAGTTTATTCATTGATCTTAATCTCAATGAGTATCCAGTGATCCCTGCATTTGTTTATAGAGTCAACTTATATATATTAATGTTGGATTGACTAAGACATGATATAACACAACACTTTACCCCATATTGTAAGGGAAGAGTATCAACTCCTTATGCCTTTGGTTATAAAAGAACCTCCGGAGATTTTTCTCCATTTCCTTGATCTTCAGATTGAATGAATCTTTAGTCTTTACGTCCTTGTACACGACATACGGATCGATAAAACCAATTCGATCGTCTTGTTTCAATCTGAGTTCTCTCATCATGTGTCTGCACATGGTGAGCATAGTTATTACAAATATGTACATATGCTAGAGTGGGATTATTGATTAAAAGGAAAAATCACTTACATACAGTAGCAGCTTATGAGAGATTTGTCAAGAGCATCCATATAGAGAAGCTGGTGTATTTCACTAAACTGTACCTAGATGATGTTATCTCCACGGAAGTAGTGACGATCTCTGACTTGGATGCCCAGATATTGTTCACTTTGATGTTGTGCACATAATCTCAAGTAGTACTCATGCAGCTTGTACATTTGTGTACCAAGATTTTTTTACCTTTGCAGGGTCGCATAGACTCCTGCCATATACGTACTTCCTCCACCATTCATCAACAACTTCGGCCTCTTTAACAGTTGTCAGTTCCTCCCGACCGAGAAGTTGTTCTAATGAAAGCCCAGTCACATTCATCCACTTAGCGAGTTCATCTAAGTCCACATCATCCGGTACCGACATTTGCATCAAGTTCATGTTGGAACCATATTGATTCTCAACCACTAGTGGTGGCACTGATTGCTGCGCTTGTTGGCTGAGCTATGCAACATCTTTCCCGGCCGTCTTCTGTTTCCTTTTGTCCTCCTTGATTTTCTTTGTGATAGTATGCTCATAGTCTGATAGTGGCGGCGCTGGTTTTTTACTAGCGGCACGCTTCTCGTCTTGCATAGCCTGCACCACTCGACGTAGCTTTACACGAGGATACATTAGGTATGACTTCTCTTGCTTTGCTCGTGCGTCAGCTTTGGTCTTTTCGAAGAACGCTTTCACTTTTGCCTTGACTGAAGCATTAAGTTCTTCATCTGTCTTCTCGTATGGAAGCTTGGTCATCTTTGCGATCTTCGTGACCACAACTTGTTTCTTCGGCGGAGGTGGTGGGACCAATCTCTGTGAGCCAGCGGGCCTCTTGTTCCTTGATGGACCAGCCGGTACCGATGAGGCGGCCGTTGTCGGCATTAGCGGAGGCGCGGTTGGAGCTTGTTGTTATGGAGGAGATTGGGCCGCTAGCGGCGTTGGAGTATGTCATGGAGGAGATACGGCCAGCGGTGGGGATGCAGCCTTGTCTGCTTGTATCAAATCGTGGTCGTCGTCGTGTCCCACGACACTGTGGTCATGTGGTGAATGGATAGACGGACTTAGGGAGGTCCTGGATTTGAAAAAAAAACGAACAAGGTATATACATGAGTGAACCGTAATTAGATACAGTACATAATTATTGAAAAGCAATTGCATTCACAATCATCCACACCTAGGGTTCGGTTGTGGTGGCGGCGCCCTAGGAATAATAATGTATCGTTTCTTCCAACATATAAATGTCTTCTCCGTTTCACCTAGGGTCTTCTCCCCATCACCACCTTCGATATCCAGAGCCACATTTTCATGGCCTTTGACCACTCTATCCACTGAGACACTAGCATATCCGGGTGGTATTGCGACCGAGTGGATCCTTGGTGTCTTGGTGGGGTCGATAGGAGATATAACACCGGTAGCCACCTTGACTGTGGCATTCCCCTCTGGAATATGCAGTTCACAGGACGTCAACGGAGCGGTGACGTCATCCACCGGGAAGCGCATCCCTGCGTCATCATCTTGCCTCACAGGCACCTCCGTAGAAGCACAACTGCTTTTCAACTGAGCTGAGCCGGGGCTGATGTTGGCGGCCGACTGTGACAAGCTCTGGAGGCGGGAACTTACAACTTCCTCCATGGTCTTTCTGATTTGCTCATTCATAGTGGCCTTCAGCGCTTCCTCCCGCTCTAGTGCCTTACGAGCCACTTCACTGGTCTTCATAACAGCCTCCTCCAACTGGCGTAGCCGTTCCCTGTCCTCTTCCTTCTTTCTCTAGCGGCTTCTATAAGTTTCTCTGTCCTAAGGGAAGGCATGCTCCGACGACACGGAGCCATAGCCTCTCATCCGTCCACCGTGCTCAGGGTTCCCCAGGGCGTATGTCAGCTCATCTTTATCTCTATTCGGCTGCCACTCTCCACTTTGAGCGATGGAGCGGGCTTGATGACATCTTTCTGCTACAGCTTGGATGCATTCCCCATACATGACCTTTCCGGTCTCTAGGTCCAGGCGGCCTCCATGAGCGAAAAACCAGTGCTTGGAGCGCTTAGGCCAGTCGAGGAATTCTGGCACCAACCCCCTGTCAATTAGCTCTTGCTCGACTTTTTCCCATTTAGGAATGACAGTAGGGTAGCCACCTAATCCCATCCTATGGTGGTAGGTCTTGTGTCAGGCATTCTCTTGGTTCCTTCTCGCCCGTTGCTGACCCTCTTCCGACGTCTTGAACTGTACAAACTCGTCCTAAAACAGCCGCAGCTTGACAAAGTGCTTACAATTGAAATCTGAAGTCTTGTTCTTCTTGATATAGTCGTTATATAGATTCTTCTTAGAGCACTGGAATTGTGTGGCCACCTTCTTCATAGACCAATCCCAAACTCTTTCCTTCAACTGTTCATCGTTTGTGTCTAGCGTGAAATGTTGCAACACATCACCCCAAACTAGTTCCTTGTCACGGTCGGAGACATAACTGATTTCTGGGCGTTGCTTATTTTTCTTCCATTCACGGACATTGATCGGGATCCTATCCCGGGCAAGGTACCCTAAGTGGTTGACAAAGGCCCTTGCATGGGGTCCACGTGGTTGGCCGGTTCTCTCATCGAAATCCGTGATAACCAACCGGCCCTCCATCGGCTTCTTCGGGCCTCGTAGTTTTGTGCTGGCCCCGTGGTTGTTGTTGAGACAGAGGGATATGTAGGCAGAAACAAGACAATTAATAAAGGAATTTTTTTGAATTTCATGTATATAAACATAGGAGGCTACATATATTACAGACCTCGGCAACATTGTCTTGGTCATTCGGGTCGACCAAGTACTGAGAACCGTCATCGATGCCCTCAGGGTCCTCATTGCCTTCACGATCGTCATAACGACCTTCTTCAGCATTACCGCGGATCATGTTCAACAATATTTCTTCATCTTCTCTCGGGTCGGCCATTTCTGCAAAAATATTTAGGGTTTAGGGTTTACAGTTTAGGGTTTAGGGTTTAGGGTTTAGGGATTACAGTTTAGGGTTTAGGCATTACTAAGCATAAGAGATCAACTTACACATATTAGTGGGATATCATCTGGATATAAGTGTAGATCAAGGTAATCATGCAGCAACGGTATCGACCAACTCCTACTAATTTAATACATCTAATAACAAGTAAGTCTATCACAAGTTGTATTTCTTAATTAAAATAGATAATTTTAACTCATGGAAAAACTATTCAAATTTCAGGTTTAATAGTTTTTCTAGATATATATATATATGTAGGTAGTGAGGAAGAGTGAAGAAGGGCTAAAAATGATAACGTCAACACAATTATCATGCAAAATTAAGTGCTAAGGTTGAGGCTTCCAAAATGGACACAACATGTATATTAACTTAAATTCTTCCAAAATATACATATCGTTCATGAATAATCGATGCAAATAATATATATATATATATATATATATATATATATATATATATATATATATATATATATATATATATATATATATATATATATATATATATATATATATATTAATTGCCCAATGGACGCGCGCAGAGACGAACCTGGCGGCGCGCGGCGGTTCTCGGGGCGGCGCTTGGGGCGGTGCGCGGCGGTGCTCGGGTGGCGATGCTCGAGAGATCGAGATCGAGGCAACGGTTCGTGTGTCTGCGCGCGGGTGGGGAGGAGAAGGAAGAAAGCGGGGCTTTATAGGCCAGGGACCTTTAGTCTCGGGCCTGGCCACCGCCCGGGACTAAAGGTGCTTTAGTCCCGGTTCTAGCCACGAACCAGGACTAAATGGTGAGGCTGAAACCGGGACTAAAGCCCCTTTTAGTCCCGGGCGGTGGTCAGGCCCGGGACTAAATGTCCCTCCACCTAGGCGCCAGAATTTAGTGGATTTTATTTTTCACCTTTTTTCCTTTCACATTTCTGTCACACCCAAAATTTCCTATTTTGGATTGTGCATGAAAAACACTAAATAAAATAAATGATTTCAATATCTGAATAAATTTATTAGATAAGTTAAGTTGCTTCTAATTTAAATATAGAAAATTATGGTTTTAAACTTTTTCATATTAATTTGATAATGTGATGTTTGTTTGATGCTTGTCTTTGGTGTTGGTGAGTGCTATTATTTTCAAAATATCATAGGACGACGTTTATTTCTCATCGAAAAACTTTTTGGTATTTTCTGGATTTAAAATTTCAATTTCCGTGAGCTTAATCTTTTTCCTTGATCTTTTCATCAATCTTTTCATGAGCTCCAAATATTTTATTTGGGTTCCTCATGTTCCATAATGTCTCTGGAAAATTCCCTCGAATTTTCGGAGTTTTCGGAGTATTTTTCGCGGCTTAAATAAAAATTCTGGACTTTTCTAGAATTATTTTATCCATGAAATTAATTAATTCCGAAAATAATAAATATCTCATTTTCCACCCAAGCCCGTGTGCAATAATCCTAAATGCCCATTCATTTATTTACTAATGGGCTTTGATGATTAATTAGGCCTGTTAGTAGAGGTGAAGGGTGCAACGTCAATTAGCACCATATCGCTAGTTGACATAGAGGTGGAGAGTTTTCCTCCCTATATATACGTACCTACCCCATGGACAAAGCACACCAAAACTACCGTAAGGGGAGCCTATAGTTCAGGAATCCCTAGGATAGTAAAATAGAATTTTCCATCCTTTCTCTACTACGTTGTCGCCAATGTCATCGATCTGATCCGCCGTTTCCAGCTCTCGGCAGCAGTGTCATCATCGTTTTATTTGTTGGCCGACTTCTGGCCGTCGTTCATCTGTTGCTGGAGGTATATATACCATCACGTTTGGCATCCATCCAGTATTCCGTTTTGCATCTCATCTATGTCTCTTATCCTTCCTTCTCTGGACTGTGTACGTCGGCCACTGCTGCGTCGCCGTCGCCGTCGTGCCCGGTGCTGCCCATTGGTGGCCAGCGGACCACGGCCATGAAGATCCTGAATACGTGCAGACCGTCCAAAGGCCCTGCCGGCTGCCGCGGGACCACTGACGGAGGGGCACGACCAGGTGAAGCTCTTGCCGCTGGCCCTTCTTTCATCGTCGGGGCGAGCATGTTGTCATCATTGCCTGTTCGTTCGTCTTTAGCCATGGTGAGCATCTCCACGTATCATCCCTGCATGAACTCTTCTCTACAACACGGTGACTAGCTTTTGTGTCTACGTATCTTCAGTAAAAGATAGCATCGTTGCCCTGTATTTCAAGCAAAGCTAGCGGCAATGCAGATCATGTACGGGACTTGCCCAGGAAACAGTCTGATGTGCATAGTACGTATCTACTTCTCTCTTGAAGTCTCCGTTTTCCTTGTTAACCCAATCTATACTAAATCCTAGAGAATTGTTTTAGTTCTGTTAGTCTATTTTTGTTGCGTTAAGATCATATTGACGTAATCTATGGCTTAGCAGCAACGTTCTTCATGCCACGAGTTTATGTGTATATAATTTAATATTAGTTTGATTAATGTGCATGTAAATATTTTCTAACTAAAAGCAACACATGATTTAACGATTCGCCTTTACCATATCCACTGTTAACTTGATTAACTGCAACAGAAGTAGTTTCTAATTTATAATATGCTTAGCTTAAACACGTGCCCCAAATAATTAGAGTAGATGTTCTCACATGTTTATTTATTTTTGTCAAATAAAGTTTAAATGAATTAAATAATATGAGACATGTTCATTTATAAATAAAAATATATGACTAGTTCGAACTTGATTTTCAATTAAAATATGATGTGACTCATCTGAATTAATGTCATTCTTATGGTTTTATTTAATTAAAATAATCAAGTGTGTAGTTGTTTCTTTTATATAATATAAATATTCCGATAGTCTTTTTCTTTTTAACGATAGTTCTGTTATCGACGTTTCTTGTGTTCTCGTGACCGTAGCCGATAGCTCTCTTTTAGTACGTTGTTTTCTCTCATGTGGTGTACTATTCTTAGTTGCTTTTATTGTTGTTTGTATGTTTGCCTATGCGTGGTGCTTGCTATGAGTAGAATGAAAACCGTTTCTGAGCGCGGGAGATTAAGCGGGGATGACTAGAAGATAACTGAAGGTTCTCTGAGCAAGTTGCTTTGGGTGTAAAGCAAGTTCTAAGGCAAGTATAACATGGGACCATCCTTGTTACCTATTCACTGAAATTATTATACATATGCATGTGTCTTCCTTGACAACCATAGAGATTATAACTTAGCTATTGATATCTTGTTTCCTTGTCACCTATGGATTATGCATTTGGGTAGCTACTGCTAGCGCTTAATTATGAACAATGATCTTGTAATTTGACTAATGGATTATGCAATTAACCTTTAATGATGATTTTATTACTGTTGGGAAGGGGGCTAGAGCAAGGGGTTATTTTATTGCTCTGGTTTCTCTCCATAAGGACTTATCTGTACATGATCATCCGGGACATACAGTACAACTGTGAGGGCTATATGGCTCTGGCTTTAGTTGCTTGAAGGACCTTTTCTAGCTTGTTAGTGGTTACCTTAAATGGCGTAAGAATGGCTTGCCACTTTGGGTGTAGTGCGAGCCCCTGGCCTAGTGTGTATAGGCTGCGGTTGTTGTGCCACAGGGAAGGGGGGTTCTACATCTGTCTGCCGAGTGAATCTAATGGCCCTAACTTGTTAGACGAACCTTTAAGTGGCTTTATATGATTTCTGGTGTTTTGGGGAGTCGCGAACCCATGCATTTGGAAGTTATGACTCACAGTGAAAGTGTACACCTCTGCGCAGAGTTAAAAACTGGTATACTAGCCGTGCTCACGGATACGAGCGGCCTTGGAACATCTACAGAATAGTTGATCACCATTGTTGTATCATGCTTAATTATTGTTGATTATTATTATGCTCATGTTAATGCTATTCATTATCCTTATTACAATTGATCATTGATTCATTAATGGGAATTGGAATACCTTGATGCTACTCAATTGCTAATTATATGATGATTAAAAGCTAAACGCAGTCAAACAGTGTCTAGCCTTTTTGAGCCTCATGAACCCTATGTTATACTTGTTGAGTTCGACATGGACTCACTCTTGCTATTTCCCCAACACTTCAGTGTGTAGTAAGATGCTACTCGGAAGAAGGACAAAGGTGTAGTGGAGTTTCCAGAAGACTAGTAGAAGTGCTAGGCATATGTTACCCCCAGTCAGCCGTCCCTGAGAAGAATGGAGCCCGAAGTTTAGTCACCGTTCCGCGATACTCTAATGTAAGTGTTAATATAGCTATGTATACGTTATATAATAACATTGTTTCTGATATTTTTTTCATTCTGGCATATGTGTGGACTTCCTGGGCACACATATGATTAGCCTGGTTTTGTTCTTTAGAAAACTGGGTGTGACAGAGTGGTATCAGAGCGGTGTTGACTGTAGGACGTATGCCAAGTAGCACTGGACGTATTCTAAAACTTATTTTACTGTAAAACTATTTTGTCATCCCTTGACTCATTGATTTTGACTATTTCCTCTTCCTTGTCTTGTTGTATCCCGTCCTTGGTAGCTTCCTTTGAGCTAATATTTCTTACACCCTTGAAATTTGTTTTACGTTGCTTTTACTAAAAGTTTTCTGATCTTACCTGGTTCAAAGATTCGATGGCATTTCATCATCTATACTTTTCTCTTAGGATGACCACCATTGTTGAAGAAGCACGTGTAGTACCGATGATGTGATGTGTGCTTGTTGTGCTTGATGTGTTGCTTGTGTGTTGTTCTTGTTCTCGTGTTTTGAAGGTGGCTCGGAAGGTATAAGTCTTGAGTAGTAGCTTGATCTATGCTAAGTGGGGTAGGTTTTACGTAATACTCCGCATGCTGATTTCTATAGCAGTCTGCAATGTTTCTGTTATATCTCAAGATATGGACATGAGAAATTTATGAAATTTTACTGGGAATAACTAGACTTCTGTATCTTTCCAAACCCACTGGATTTACCTTTTTACCTATTTTGAGCTAAGAGATATACCTGTTCTAAGTTGAGGTTACTGCACAGTCTGGAATTCTGGAACAGTTTTGGCTAAGCTCTGTTTTTGATTAATTTAATAACAGAACCTGGAAAAGTGTTATTAATAAAAGTTGTAGATAATTTCATAAGCTTTCCAACCATGTAAAGATCACTTCATTTGTATCTTTGTAGCTCGAGTTATGCCAGATTTACTGAACTGCTAAAATTGGAATTCGCCCAGAAATTTTCTGCATTACTTCCTTATCTTGTATAAGTGAATATATCATTGGATATCTTTGAATCTCATTGATTTGCCTGGGAATCTTATATTAGAGATGATTATAGTTATCTAGTATAAAAGGGATGTGAGTTACTTTGGTGTCCCCTAGTTTCTTTTTCTTAAGGGGGTAGCAAAGTTGTGAGTGTTGCAAGATGAAGGTTTCGTATGTCCTAGTGCTTCACTTGGAAGAAGTGGTTATCTCTATGATTGGAAGTCTACTCATGTGCTAGTGTTGTTTGCTTGGGATTAGTGCTTTGTTGGATCATCTACAAGAAGCTTGGGTATTCGTCAGGACTGGTCTTCACTTCAAGCTATCATCAGTTGGGAGTTCAACATTCAATTCAACATACTCTATACAAGTTAGCATGGACGACATAGGAAGGAGATGTTGGAAGTCTATAGTTAGTTTCATGAAAACTTAGATGACATCACCCCCATATCAAGTATTTTTAGTAAGTTTTAAGTGAAGGACTTATCAATAGCAGCAAGCCTTAGAGAAAGTGTTTCCTTCAATGACATCGCCAGGTGGAACAAGACCTTTGTTAAGTGGGGTAGTGTCTGTTACCATCATCAATCTTAAGCGATGAGGTACGAAGAACTGAAGATCAAACCTTATCTTTCTTGTCATCTTTTGGCTATCCTTGATCTATGTCTTATATCTCATCAACACAAATCAAAAAAAAACATGAAGACTTGAAGATTAGTGTCATCTATCTCTCTAGTCTCTCTGAATCTCGTTTTTACCTTATCCTGTCTTTTCAGAACAGTCTGTCTTCCTTAGCTTATACCTCTATTTTTGGATGCCCAAAAATCATGGATAAATTCTGGACAATAGTAGACTTCAATATTTTTCTCTGACCGTAAGAACCACCCTGATAGCTATTATGGTTTGGGATTTATGAAAATCACAAGGCGACGTATCTATGCTGTCAGCAATCTGGAATAGTTTCTGTTGTGCACAGTTTTCGACCACGTTAACTGTAGAATCTGGAGAAGTATTCTATAAGAAAGTTGTAGTAAATTTGATAAGCTTTCCAACGGTATAAGCTACAACATCATTGGATTCGTAGAACTTGAGTTATAACTGTATTTCTGCGCTGCCATTTTTTTTGCTCGCGAGGAAGTACAAGTTACTTGTTCTTGCATATGCTCATGAATATCTTTGAGATGATAGAAGGACATGATGGTAGTTATCACTCAGAAACACATGTAATCTATCCATTGGTGTTCTCCAGTTGATCTCTTCTTAAGAGGGGTTGCCGAACTAAAGGCGATACAAGATGGAGGTTTTATATGTTCTGTTTCGTCACCTGGAAACATCAGCTATATACATGGTTGCAAAGTCATTATCGAGCACAAGTACCTTTTCTCAGGGTTGGTAAACTGTTGAAACCATCTACAAGGATCGTAAGTGCCTAAAGGATACCTTTACAAAGTTGGTTATGAGTTTGTGGCATTATCATTGGATAGGAGTTGATGAAGGAAAAGTGAAGACTTACAAATCAACTTTATCTTTCTTCCTAGTCTCTCCGAATCTCGGGACGAGATTCTTGTTAAGTGGGGTAGATTTGTCACACCCAAAATTTCCTATTTTGGATTGTGCATGAAAAACACTAAATAAAATAAATGATTTCAATATCTGAATAAATTTATTAGATAAGTTAAGTTGCTTCTAATTTAAATATAGAAAATTATGGTTTTAAACTTTTTCATATTAATTTGATAATGTGATGTTTGTTTGATGCTTGTCTTTGGTGTTGGTGAGTGCTATTATTTTCAAAATATCATAGGACGACGTTTATTTCTCATCGAAAAACTTTTTGGTATTTTCTGGATTTAAAATTTCAATTTCCGTGAGCTTAATCTTTTTCCTTGATCTTTTCATCAATCTTTTCATGAGCTCCAAATATTTTATTTGGGTTCCTCATGCTCCATAATGTCTCTGGAAAATTCCCTCGAATTTTCGGAGTTTTCGGAGTATTTTTCGCGGCTTAAATAATAATTCTGGACTTTTCTAGAATTATTTTATCCATGAAATTAATTAATTCTGAAAATAATAAATATCTCATTTTCCACCCAAGCCCGTGTGCAATAATCCTAAATGCCCATTCATTTATTTACTAATGGGCTTTGATGATTAATTAGGCCTGTTAGTAGAGGTGAAGGGTGCAACGTCAATTAGCACCATATCGCTAGTTGACATGGAGGTGGAGAGTTTTCCTCCCTATATATACGTACCTACCCCATGGACAAAGCACACCAAAACTACCGTAAGGGGAGCCTATAGTTCAGGAATCCCTAGGATAGTAAAATAGAATTTTCCATCCTTTCTCTACTACGCTGTCGCCAATGTCATCGATCTGATCCGCCGTTTCCAGCTCTCGGCAGCAGTGTCATCATCGTTTTATTTGTTGGCCGACTTCTGGCCGTCGTTCATCTGTTGCTGGAGGTATATATACCATCACGTTTGGCATCCATCCAGTATTCCGTTTTGCATCTCATCTATGTCTCTTGTCCTTCCTTCTCTGGACTGTGTACGTCAGCCCAGCTGCGTGCCAAACAAGCCTTCGTGGAGAGAGCAATTTTGCTAGTCATCGTCGCTGGTTCAATCTACACGAGTCAGCACTTAAGCATCGTCGCCGTATCTGCCCTAGCTGCTCGCCACCGCTCGGTTGATCACGCCGAGTAGCAGAGCACGTCCATCTGCCGCCACTGCTGCGTCGCCGTCGCCGTCGTGCCCGGTGCTGCCCATTGGTGGCCAGCGGACCACGGCCATGAAGATCCTGAATACGTGCAGACCGTCCAGAGACCCTGCCGGCTGCCGCGGGACCACTGACGGAGGGGCACGACCAGGTGAAGCTCTTGCCGCTGGCCCTTCTTTCATCGTCGGGGCGAGCATGTTGTCATCATTGCCTGTTCGTTCGTCTTTAGCCATGGTGAGCATCTCCACGTATCATCCCTGCATGAACTCTTCTCTACAACACGGTGACTAGCTTTTGTGTCTACGTATCTTCAGTAAAAGATAGCATCGTTGCCCTGTATTTCAAGCAAAGCTAGCGGCAATGCAGATCATGTACGGGACTTGCCCAGGAAACAGTCTGATGTGCATAGTACGTATCTACTTCTCTCTTGAAGTCTCCGTTTTCCTTGTTAACCCAATCTATACTAAATCCTAGAGAATTGTTTTAGTTCTGTTAGTCTATTTTTGTTGCGTTAAGATCATATTGACGTAATCTATGGCTTAGCAGCAACGTTCTTCATGCCACGAGTTTATGTGTATATAATTTAATATTAGTTTGATTAATGTGCATGTAAATATTTTCTAACTAAAAGCAACACATGATTTAACGATTCGCCTTTACCATATCCACTGTTAACTTGATTAACTGCAACAGAAGTAGTTTCTAATTTATAATATGCTTAGCTTAAACACGTGCCCCAAATAATTAGAGTAGATGTTCTCACATGTTTATTTATTTTTGTCAAATAAAGTTTAAATGAATTAAATAATATGAGACATGTTCATTTATAAATAAAAATATATGACTAGTTCGAACTTGATTTTCAATTAAAATATGATGTGACTCATCTGAATTAATGTCATTCTTATGGTTTTATTTAATTAAAATAATCAAGTGTGTAGTTGTTTCTTTTATATAATATAAATATTCCGATAGTCTTTTTCTTTTTAACGATAGTTCTGTTATCGACGTTTCTTGTGTTCTCGTGACCGTAGCCGATAGCTCTCTTTTAGTACGTTGTTTTCTCTCATGTGGTGTACTATTCTTAGTTGCTTTTATTGTTGTTTGTATGTTTGCCTATGCGTGGTGCTTGCTATGAGTAGAATGAAAACCGTTTCTGAGCGCGGGAGATTAAGCGGGGATGACTAGAAGATAACTGAAGGTTCTCTGAGCAAGTTGCTTTGGGTGTAAAGCAAGTTCTAAGGCAAGTATAACATGGGACCATCCTTGTTACCTATTCACTGAAATTATTATACATATGCATGTGTCTTCCTTGACAACCATAGAGATTATAACTTAGCTATTAATATCTTGTTTCCTTGTCACCTATGGATTATGCATTTGGGTAGCTACTGCTAGCGCTTAATTATGAACAATGATCTTGTAATTTGACTAATGGATTATGCAATTAACCTTTAATGATGATTTTATTACTGTTGGGAAGGGGGCTAGAGCAAGGGGTTATTTTGTTGCTCTGGTTTCTCTCCATAAGGACTTATCTGTACATGATCATCCGGGACATACAGTACAACTGTGAGGGCTATATGGCTCTGGCTTTAGTTGCTTGAAGGACCTTTTCTAGCTTGTTAGTGGTTACCTTAAATGGCGTAAGAATGGCTTGCCACTTTGGGTGTAGTGCGAGCCCCTGGCCTAGTGTGTATAGGCTGCGGTTGTTGTGCCACAGGGAAGGGGGGTTCTACATCTGCCTGCCGAGTGAATCTAATGGCCCTAACTTGTTAGACGAACCTTTAAGTGGCTTTATATGATTTCTGGTGTTTTGGGGAGTCGCGAACCCATGCATTTGGAAGTTATGACTCACAGTGAAAGTGTACACCTCTGCGCAGAGTTAAAAACTGGTATACTAGCCGTGCTCACGGATACGAGCGGCCTTGGAACATCTACAGAATAGTTGATCACCATTGTTGTATCATGCTTAATTATTGTTGATTATTATTATGCTCATGTTAATGCTATTCATTATCCTTATTACAATTGATCATTGATTCATTAATGGGAATTGGAATACCTTGATGCTACTCAATTGCTAATTATATGATGATTAAAAGCTAAACGCAGTCAAACAGTGTCTAGCCTTTTTGAGCCTCATGAACCCTATGTTATACTTGTTGAGTTCGACATGGACTCACTCTTGCTATTTCCCCAACACTCCAGTGTGTAGTAAGATGCTACTCGGAAGAAGGACAAAGGTGTAGTGGAGTTTCCAGAAGACTAGTAGAAGTGCTAGGCATATGTTACCCCCAGTCAGCCGTCCCTGAGAAGAATGGAGCCCGAAGTTTAGTCACCGTTCCGCGATACTCTGATGTAAGTGTTAATATAGCTATGTATACGTTATATAATAACATTGTTTCTGATATTTTTTTCATTCTGGCATATGTGTGGACTTCCTGGGCACACATATGATTAGCCTGGTTTTGTTCTTTAGAAAACTGGGTGTGACAATTTCTAAATGCATAGTAAATTAATTATTTATTATAATTTTTTCAAAAATACACATTAGTTTAATTTGACTCTATTGTGCATTACATAAATTGTAAACACTATTTTTTCAAATATTTCATATTATCCTAAATAAATGTTATTTATAATGAATATTGTGTTAATGCAAAAATATAATGGGAAATTAAAATATATAAAATTGTTGGCTTTCGACAGAAAATTTGTTTTTGGGTTATTTGGACGTTAAACTTTTGTTTCTTCAATAATAATTATCCAAATGCGCGACATTAATTGTCTAAATTTGAAAATTTAAAATTTTCAAAGATACACGTCGGTTTTCGGAACCCTGGATGGTCTCGACTGGAAAAGTCATGAATACAAAGTTTGTTCCACTCATCAAGATCTACATTTCATATATAGACCATTTTTGCATTTGACAAAGTGTTGGCAAAGTGTAGTTGAAAATCCACAATTCCCACATATAGTTTCATATAGTTTGTGTGAGATTTAAGATTTGGTGAGTATTGTTTATTTAAATTTTTTCAAATAGGAAAAATGGTCTATATAAAAAGTTTGGATCTTGATGAGCTCTAACAACTTGGTATTCCAAAGTTTTTCATTTCAAGTCATTTAGTCTGTCATTTGACCAAGTCTGACCAAAACTCGTCTTCGATTTTGAAAACATGTGCCTGGGATTTGCTAAAATTTATCCAGATGAAAATATAGTCCATGTATTAAATGTAGATCTTGATAAGCTTTAACAACTTGGTATTCAAAAGTTTTTCATATGAAGTCATCAAATATGTCATTTGACCAAGTTTGACCAAAGTCAAAACATTGGTTTTTAGAAACACACACTTTGACCGAACCCTGGATGGTCTCGAATGGAAAACTCATGAATACAAAGTTTGTTCCACTTATCAAGACCAACATTTGGTCTAATGTTCAACTTTTCATTTGTAAAAGTTTGAACCACTCAATTTTAAATTTTGAAAGAATTCATAGCCAAACGCCGATTTTCGGAACCCTGGATGGTCTCGATTGGAAAAGTCATGAATACAAAGTTTGTTCCACTCATCAAGATCTACATTTCATACATAGACCATTTTTGCATTTGACAAAGTGTTGGCAAAGTATAGTTGAAAATCCATAATTCCCACATATAGTTTCATATAGTTTGTGTGAGATTCAAGATTTGGTGATTATTGTATATTTAAACTTTTTCAAATAAGAAAAATGGTCTATATAAAAAGTTTGGATCTTGATGAGCTCTAACAACTTGGTATTCCAAAGTTTTTCACGGTGGCCATACGTACATGTGGAGGTAGAATTCCTCTTAAGGCAATTAGAAGCAGTTGCGTCATAATCACGTGGCAGTCGTGCGATTTTAAGTTGATAAATTTCTTCTCCAGCATATTTATTATACGCTTTATATTGGAGGAGAACCCAGATGGGACTTTGAACATTTTTTCTCAATTGGTGGTTCTTAGCAAGAAATCAACGATAGCCAAGGTACATGACTATTCAACATTTTTTTAAAATAGACAGCCTCAAGGTCACCAAAACAATGGGTGCATGAATTATATCCATTATTTGTCTGTCCTAAAAGATTACTTAGAGCTGGCCAATCATTGATTGCCACGAACAACAATGCTCGCAGGTCGAATTCTTCCTATTTGTACTCATCCCACACACGCACACCTGGTTTGCTCCATAGCAGCTGGAGTTCCTCAACTAATGGCCTCAGGTAGACATCGATGTCATTGCTAGGTTGCTTCGGGCCTTGGATGAGCACTGCCATCATAATGAACTTCCGCTTTATGCATAACCATGGAGGAAGGTTGTAGATACATAGAGTAACGGCCCAAGTGCTATGACTAGAGCTCTGGTCCCCAAAAGGATTAAATCCATCTGTACTCAATGCGAACCTTAGGTTTCTTGCGTCATCTGTAAAGTCTGGGAATTCTCTATCTATTTCTCTCCACTGGGACCCATCTGCAGGGTGTCTCAACATGTTGTCCACCTTACGGTCTTCTTTGTGCCATCGCAACAACTTTGCGTGCTCCTTGTTTCTGAACAGTCGTTTTAGGTGTGGAATTATTAGAGCATACCACATAACCTTGGTAGGGATTCTCTTCTTCGGACGTTCTTCATCCTCAACATCGCCAGGATCATCTCGCAAGATCTTGTACCGTGACGCATGGCAAAGAGGGCATTCATCTAAATTCTCATGAACGTCGCGGTACAGGATGCAGTCATTAGGACATGCATGTATCTTCTCGATTTGTAATCCTAAAGGGCAGACAATCTTTTTTGCTTCGTATGTAGTGGTGGACAATTCATTAGGCTTCAGAAGCATCTTTTTTTGGATCTTCAGTAATTTCCCAAATGCCTTGTCAGATATACCATTCTCTGTCTTCCACTGTAACAACTACAGTGTCGTGCCTAGCTTTTTCTGCCCATCTTCGGCCGACGGGTAGAGTAACTTCTTGTGATCCTGTAGCATTTGGTCAAACTTAGCCTTCTCTTTTTCACTTTCACAATCTCTCTGTGCGCCAACATCACCAAGAGCATCATTATCTTTAGCGATACTGTTTTCTGCATCTGCCTCTTCTTCAACTTCCTCCATCGCGAAGTCACAGTATCGAGCAAAAACATCGTCAGGGTCCGCTTGTTCTTCTTCACCTTATTCCATCATAACCCCGGTCTCTCTATGCTTGGTCCAACAAATATAGTTTGGCATAAAATCCGACTTGAACAAGTGCAAGTGAATACTTCTTGAGCTATAAAATTCTTTCAAATTCATACACGCGGCACATGGGCAGCACATAAAACCATCCCGCTTGTTTTCCTCTGCCACTCTGTAGAATTCTCGCACGCCTTCAATGAACTCGTTGGAGCGGCGATCGGCATTGTACATCCAATGGCGTGTCATTATCTGCATTATATGACATCATATAATTAAAAGTCCAGCATAAGAAAAGAGCACGGCACAACCTTGTCTAATTGAGTTCAAAATTTTATAAGTGGTTCATCATTTCATAAAATTAATTTGTGGACGTTAATAAAAAGATAGCAAAATCATAAAATTTGTATTTTTCTATTAAAAGGTGTAATTTTATCTCTAAATAAAATTAATTTGAAGAATTTTTAAAGTTAAAACAAATTTGTTTCAAAATTACAAAGAATCAACATTATTTAATATTTTAAAATGAGAACATGAACAAATTAAAGTAAAAAGTATCCTAAAAAGTCTATAATAGAACTAAACATTATATATGTATACTACTTTCTAGGTACTATAATTAGCATCGTTCATAAAAAATCAAACATGAAAAGTGATTGGAGCTAGCAATATGAAATAAAATAGCCATATATAACATGGATTTACATATGGTGCTGCTAAAACATAGGATGATGAAGCTAGCAACCTTTCAAACAAATCGACGACGACGTAAAAGCGTTTGAAGTGGATTGATCGCCGGAGATGAGACAAGCAAAAACAATGGAAGAACAAGCAACAAGAACATGAACAAGGAAAGACTCGGGAAGGAAGGAAGAAGAGGGATGTTCAATTTATAGGGGGAGGTTTTAATCCCGGTTGGTAACACTAACCGGGACTAAACCCAGTCCTATAGTCCCGGTCGGTGCCACGGACCGGGACAAAAGCTGTAGTCCCGGTCCGTGGAACCGACCGGGGCTAAAGGCAGAACTTTAGTCCCGGTTGGTGTTACCAACCGGGACTAAAGGTCCCTTCCGACAGCGTCTGACAATAGAGCCGTTGGCGAGGGACCTTTAGTCCTGGTTGGTAACACCAACCGGAAATAAAGTCTATTCTGTCTCAGTCGCCGAAATCGCCGAGACTAAAGGCATTTTGGGCGATCGCGAAAGGTCAGTTGTGTAGTAGTGACATCAAATCCAGATGCTTATTGCCAAATTATGATTTATTTTGTTATTCTCAGTATTGTGCCTGTGCTAACGCTACGATGACATAAAAATGAACATAGATCAACCAAAAGCACGGTATATGTTTAGGTAATCAAGAACAGACACACATATTTATACCTAGCATTGTGCATTTGTCGGGCCATTTCATGTAAAAGTTGTTATAACACCACCCCCAACACACACACACTTATTTTCTTCCTCAAATTTCTTGCTACAAGCAGCTTGCAAGTTTGCTAAGAAAGCAGTATAAATGCCGCCAAAAAAGAAGAAAAAATAGATGAATTCACTGCAAAAAAAAAACAGTTTACACATAGTTACTGCCAAATGCAGCCAATCTACCACTTTATTACTATGAAAATTTTACTAGAAACTATTTAGAGTTCCAAAATATTGTTTTAAATCCACGGATTTGAAATTTGAAAATTAAAAATTTATAAACAACCTGAAATGTTGACATGGCATATACCAAAGGTGTAATTGATTCAATGACGTAGTGGTGTTCGTCACACATCTAAACCAGAGCGTCACAGATGAGTAGGATGAGAGGCACGTGTGATCTGTGACGATATCTTGTGTTGTTCAATGACAATATTTGTGACTGTATCTAGTTTCGTCATTAATAATCAGTGGCTGAGGACCGTCACCAATGATCCATAACGAAACATAAAAATTCGTCATAGTTATGTGCTCTTCTATGACACGATTTTGCTTCGTCACTAAATTTTTGTCATAGATTGTTCACATTTCTACTAGTGATGGTTTTATCACCATTCTAGCCCGTTTAATACTTTAAAATTGTTACTTTATTCTAAAATGTAAAATGCTCTCTTCCCAAAATCATTGACTAACATGTTGTTTGGCAAAAACAATACCTTGTTGATTTTTTTTAAAAAAAAGTTAGTTACAAGTAAACTAGCCACATTAGGTTTTGCCACATAATAATTTTATGTTTAATTAGTCAGATAATTACATAATAATTAGTTACTTTTTTTACAATGTTTTCAGGCCTGCAAAATAGTAGGGTGTCATACTTAAGCACTTAATCATAACTCAACTTATTTTATGTAGTTTATGTTAGAGCGTCTCCAAGAGTTCCCAATAAAGCCTCCCAATCTAGGATTTTTTTGGCAAGAATAGAAAAAATTAATCTCTAAGAGTTCCCAATCCCACCTCCCAATCTTTTGGCACTCGGTAAAAATAACCTAAAGCTCAGATCTTTGCATTTTTTTTGCAAAGAAGAATTATATTATATAATAGCTGGGTACATCAACACATTACAAGCACTCTGGATTACAGGAATATCTAAAAACTGATTTTCATCTAAATTATACCCACGCTGTGAATAGCTCTAGATCTCAAAACCAAACATGTACGACGCTTTGCAGTATGGATGACCGCACAAGAAAACACTCGGCAAAAGGCATGAGAACAGATGCCCAACGAACGACGGCCAACATTCATGTAGACGGAGTTGAGAAACTTCTTCTTTCTAGTGTCCTCCTTCTTCTTCTTTCCGCCACCGAAGAATGAGGAAGACCGATCTGAAACTAAATCTCCCTAGTTCCTCATCATGGCTAGATCTAACCACGATAAAACGGAGAAGAGATCAGAGAAAATTATTTCATGATGGCGACACCACCTCCGTCTTCATGTTGCCGTCCAGAAATAAAAGTCTCCATGTCATACTGGTGAGGATGCTGACGCCGTAGTTGTCGTCCTCATCTTCAACAGAGCCGCCATGGAGAAAACGATTCCACCCTACTCTCTCGCTGTCGCTGGAGAGGAAGAGGAGGAGATAAATCCCCAAAACCAAGAAACTTGGCATGTAGAGACCCTAACCCTAAAGACTCGATCTACTGAAAAAACTTATTAAAAACGATAGATCCCCACTCTCTCCTGCCTCCGGCGATATGCTGGAGGGGGAAGGAGGGGCGGCGGCGACGGCACTACAAGTCACGAGACCTGGTTGGTAGATCTTTGCGCTCTTGCAAGACGTGTGTATCAGTCTCCCAATCTAAGGTGGAAGGGTGTGGGAGAGAATAAAGAGCAGAAAAGAGTTCCTGATGTAAATGTACAAGAGTGAAAGAATATCTAAAAGTGGTTAGGATATTTTAGAAATAGTATAGGATTCCTGATGTAAAATTATCTTTTATAATTTAGGAGTGAATTATTTGAAACTATTGGAGATGGTCCTGTTTATTTCTTTCAATAAATTCTGGCAATTTGGAAAACTCTATGGTTTTAGAAAGAAATTATTGGGAACTCTTGGAGATGCTCTTAGTTCTAGGTAAAATCCTTGGTTAATTAATTAATCTACTTTTTTGGAAATAATTAATCTAATGAACCTCACACTTCACCAAGTATGTTTTGTGGTATTCAAAGTGAACTTAACTTACGTTATCAACATGGTTTCTTGTATTCCTCATCATGCATTGCATTGCACATACGTGTGGCATGCTGCATATTTTGCATTGTGCGTACTCAGTGATGACATCCTATATGTGCTACAAGCAGCATAGCACGACTGTAGGTTTATTCTCCATTTCCTCTTCTCATTTGTTTGGGTTGCTAGAAATGGAAGTTAGTCCCATTGATTCAAAATTAATGTTGCTTCAAAATATTTCTAGTTCTACAACAATTTCTAGGGAGCTTTAAACTACAATTTCCTATATTACTATTCAATCCTATCATTAAACAATTCTTTCCTTACACTTGCACACTTTAGAAAATATTAATTGAGAGCAGGTGTGTTGTTTATTTGCTTCCATAGTTCTTGTTTCCACTCTAGAAACGAGTAATGTTGATAGGACGTAGTACCTAAAAATAGCTACCTTGCTTGAATAAAATTGAGGGTCTTCGGAGAGTCAAGTGATGCTTATGCGTTCCCAATAAAATTGAGGCTACACAGGATACTTCTTATATTCTTTCTTCTTCTCATCACCCCTGGATACGAGTTATTCTTTCTTCTTCATCACCCCTGGATACGAGAGTTCATCTGAGGTACAAGAGCCTTTTCTCCTCAATCTTTTCTATGTATTTGAAATATTTAGATGCTACGTGCATCCCACCATCTCTGTATGTGTGTGTGTGTGTCTAGTGGACACGGGATAATCGATGTCCAACCCATGTCATCTTTGTTATTGTTGTCTCATCTTTTTGTGGATTTTGGAACCAAAACAAATGATTGAAAATTCCCTTCTACGTTAGAACATTTTTGTTTATGAACTGAACAAGTTTTAACATGCTCCCTATACTATCCTCCACTAATTCGTTATGACAATCATAAGTGAACTTCGGCATTTGTTCCTTTGAAATATCATAATTTTTTTTGAGCTGCCACATAGGTCAAAGCATGTTTTGCCTAATGCTTTAGTCAGATGGGGCACTACTTCTAGATGTGGGTGTTCATCTATGATGTACAAGGGGACTGTCTAATGACCTTTTATATGTTATTTGTGTGAGGCACAGGAGCCTTTCCCTTTGTTATTATTTATAAATATTCAAGTATTGGTTACAATCCATATTAATATCCTCTCTAGTGTACAGTACGTTCAGCCAATTCAGGAGACAGAGAGAATCAATATGAGGAGAGATGACTGCCTTGTGTATGCAATGCCTATTGTTCTAATTGTGCTTTTGGGCCAGCTGGCATTGCCTGGTAAGTGTACTCCACGATCTTATGTTCTGGTAATTATTATTATAAAATCATGACGGAAATATAATGGATATTATCTACTAATAATATAATAAATACTCTACTAGGTTGCCCTGAACCGCTCAAGGCAGGAGACAGAAAGAGGTACCAAATGCACTACTTGTGGTCCAGAACACATCAGAAGTTGGAGAAAAAGTTCATTCTAAAACTTTGTACGAGAGATGACTGCAAGGGCTTCGTCTGTTACTGTTGTGATAACCAACGGGACAATTGTTACTCCACAAGGGAGGATTGTAAAGCACATTGCCAGGCATGCAACCCTAAGTGTCCCCTGCAACAATTGAATCACACAATGATGGTAAAGAAGCCTTCACGCATATTAATGAATTATACTTTCGTTAGTGGAGCATGATCTGCTAATTCTTTTATTAGAATTAAATAAATTTTACACATGGTGTCGGATTTTTTTTTGAACCAGTTTTTATGATCTCCAACCATGAGTATGTATTTTAGCTACTCTGACATCACTCTTCATGTGTTTTTGTGTAACCATTCGGTGTGTTGTCTTGAGGGTGTATTCGCATAGTTTTAACATTTGAATTTCGAAAATCAGTCCTTTGTAATGATTGCAAGTATAAAAACAATTATACGAAAAATAAAAAATGAGATAATCAAAAAATAAAGCTCAAATATTTTGGAATGTCCATGAATGGTGGAATGCAGTGCTGGAGGATGGAATAAAAAATTGACAAATGACCAAATTTATCGTACACAATAATGGACTACAAGATGCAAAATCAATGTTAGTCAAACACGTACAAATTCACTGCCAATGCCCAACACAAAATATATATAGAGCGAGAAAAATGATCTAACAAATGACAGGCATAAATAGTTCTATATCATTACACTGCAACGAAAATGATTTTAGGAGACAGACTCCCTAATTGATAGAGACGGCATTTTTAGGAGCCACCTATGTAAATGATCATGAGGTATGAGGCAAACACCCTTCTCTATCAATGATTTGCAGAGGCAGTCAAACTTATGACACTCACCTCAGTTAATCAATTAACAGAAATAGACTTCTTAAGATGTATGTCTCTGAGAAAGGTTGCATCAAAAAAAATTCACACTACTACACAAATCTTACCCGAGGCAGGCAAAAAGCCTTAATCGAGGCGGTTTTGCGCTGAAAGGTCATGGTTAATCGTGCCTTAACGGAGGCGGTTGGCCACCCGCCTCGGTTAACCAAATAAAAAAACAAAAAATAAGAAAGCCCATGGACAAGCCCAGCGAGCCCATCCACGGGCCTGCCGAGCCTGTCCACGCACCGCCGCTGCCAGGATCTGCCGTAGTCGCTCGCCGCCAGGTCCAACCGCTCCGCCACAAGCCGCAAAGGAGCACGGGCGGCCAGATCCGGCTGCTCCACCACCAGATCCGGTCGCTCCACCACCAGATCCAGTGCGTAGGGGATCCGAGGAGGGGCGGCGGATCTGAGGGAGAGGGGTGCCGCCGCCGCTGCTAGAGGGTTATGGAGAGTGTTGCTACCTAGAGGGTGGTGGAGGGCGCCGCAGCAGGCCCCGCAGCCTCGCCCGCACCGCCACAAGAGGAGAGGGAGAGACGCCACCATCGCCGAGGCTCTCAAGACATTGGTGCTTGGGAAGGGAGAGGCGCCAGGGCTCGCCAGGGAGAGGGAGGCACGGGAGAGGGAGGGGGCCACCGGGAGGGGAGGGGAGGGGCATGTCGGGCGCCGGGCTCCACGCGTGACTTCACGCACGCACGCGCGTGAGAGAGAGAGGGCGCGTCGGGCTGGCGAGGAGACCAAAGAGAGAGAGGAGTGCTGCTGAGGAGGGAGTGAGGAGCTGAGGCTGAAAACCCAAACGGTATATATATGTGTGTTCAGAGCTAGGCCCCTTGAGCTAACGGGCTGGGCCTGATTTACCGAGACGGTTGAATTATAATGCCCGCCTCAGTTAATGTTTTACCGAGGCGGCTGCGTTAGGATGCCCATCTCGGTTAATATATATTAACCGAGGGGGCCTGTTAAGTTGCCTGCCTCGGTTAATGATTTACCGAGATGGTTGCTGAGCCGGCTGCCCGGCCACGAATAACCGAGGCGGGCAACCAGCCCAACCACCTCGGAGACAAATTTTGAAACGCCTTGCAAAATATTTTGTGTAGTAGTGTTCATAACATTTTCGTATGAAGACAAACTTTATAAAAATTTAGAGAACCCAATATACAGCTTTGTAGTTTGACAAGATTTTTTTTTGAAACCATAATCCCAAAATTTTGTTTTTCACTAATTTTGAATTTTAAACAACCTCACTAGTTGACATGGTCTCTAGCAAAGTTAAATCTAAATACAATCAACAACTTTGTAGTTGACAAGTTTTTTATTTGAAGTTGTTTAGGGTCCCATATGTGGTTTAATTTCTTAATTTGAAATTCAAAATATAGGATTTGTAATCAACCTTGAGTGTTCACCTAGTTAATGCCAAAGTTGTATTGATCAATCATCTACATTTGTGTAGTTGATAAGTTTTGATCTCATGTTGTTTAGTCTAAAATATTTGTTTTAAGGTCTTATATTTTTAGATCCAAAATTTCAAAATTTTCAATCAATCGGGATGGAGACACATTCTATACCAAAGTTGTAGTGTTTGAAAAGGTTTAAAACTTCGTAGTTGAACCCTTTTCATTTGAGATGGTTTAGTGGCCAAAAATATATATACAATACAATAGTACAAAATGTTGATAAAAAAGATACCATCGTATATATACTCAAAATGAGTGCGTAATGCAGTGGTAGAGGAGTTTCATGACCTAAAAGTCATGGGTTGGAATCCATTGTTTTCTAGGTTCTTTGAAAACCAATAATAGAGGTTGACATCTTAACGCCTATTGTAAATAGTATTAATTGTGGCGGGTCACTTAAGATGCCGACCCTATTAATCCATTTGGCATGCCCGCCTTTAATTTGTTAATAGAAAATGCATGCGTCTAAGAATGCAACCTGTACTAGTGTTTGTATATAGGACAGAAAAAATATAAAGGTGTAACTAAAGTTAGACACTATCTGATTTATGGCGCATTAGAGCATCTTCAAGAGCCTTTCTAAAATTTACTCTCTAAATTTATCATTTGGAGAGCCATCTGCTTAAAAATCGCTTTCTATATTTTTTTCACTATCCAACATCTTTTCTATATCTTGTGCGCACTCTAGAGAGCCATTTTCGCTATCTATCATCGTCTAGCGAGAAATCTAGAATAGAGAATGGCTATATTTGGATAGCCATTTAAAGAAGCTGTTGGAGGGTACACATTTCTATCAAATTCTCTATTCCTAACTAACGAGAGTCAAACATAGGGGGTATGCTAAGTCCCTGGTTAAGAAGATGCCGATCGACGGGCCTACCAACCAATCTCACAAATCGGTCGGGGGCTATACCCATCGGGTACGCTCGCGCGCACTCTCTGCAAGGAGTTAGGTCGAGCCCGAGCACGCCTGCGCCCACTGCTCGGGGCGCAGGGACTTGCCGGGGCCCAGGCTGCCGAGTGACGGCGGCCCAAGCCTAACTCCGACCCAGCACCAACCCGGGGCAATGCTCTGGTGACCAGGCGACGTCCTGAGCCAAGAGCAACCTATCAAGCATTAGAAGCCCAACGGGCGCAAAGATTCCACAGTGCCTCCCCGATCGACGAGCACAAGGTGCTATCCGCTGCTCCCCCAACAGGGTCACACAATCGTCATGAAGCAACACAAGAAACGGCTTCACCGACTCCAAAGGCGGCGGGCTTCAGGTCCCACTCGTTAGCCCCTCGATTCGGGGCACCTTCACGACCAAGAAGGCCTCGAGAAGGTTCACCTGGGGGAGGCCAGACCGCAGCAGACATCCCCTAATGGTCAAGTGTCATGCAGTGACGTCAAGCGACGCCTGCAGCTCCTCTGACTCCTCCCTTCATGATGAAGCTGAGGTCCATCCATGCCGCGGCAACACCCTCCTATACCTAGCACACGAAGACCATAGACCAAAACCACAACCCAACTTGTACCCAACCTTCCTCGGGATATAAGAAGAGGACCAGCTCCCAAGAGAAGGGAGGTTGAATAGATAGCACAATCATTGGCTTGGCAGACATCGAGAAGTAGAGGAACACTAGACCATTCCCCTCGACAACTCAGATAGAGAGAGGGAGAGTCCCTGCTCAAGCCATCTTTGCCCACATGCTCGGGCAGGCTAGAATGGTTCCCGGCCTTGGGAGGCGGTGGCCGACCAAGTGCCACTGCACGTGGCCTTGCTCGAGCTAGGCTTCTTGTCCCGATCGAGGCCAAGAATATGCCCTTAGAATTTGTCAGTTATTCAGATCCTAACACGCGGGCAAAGCCGAAGGACACCAGGCCCTACCGGGGGTCTGTTCCGTTGCTCCCGCAAGGCCATGTCAGCCAATCCTAGAAACAGGGTCATGCCCAGGGCGTGACGCAATGTGACAAGTATCACCATGCGCCCGCTGCATGGATGAGTCTATGTCGGCAGTCTCACCCTACATGTGGCTAGACCCTTGTAGTGTGGCGGATGCCAAGAGGACGCGAACCAGGGGAACGTTCAACGGCAGCAGGAATGCCTGACAATCAGCTATAGGATGCAGCAAAGGACGTCATCTCTAGTCACAAGTCATGCCATTTTTCACACAAAAATGCTCACTACGCGGTTGTAGGGGTTCAAACCCGCGTCCTTGCTTAACCACTCCAACCAAATGACACTTGTGTCCATTTGTGATATTCGTCCTCCTCATTTTATCTTCATCTGGTTTGAAGTGATTATTTGAGACCGAGAATGAATTCAAATGAAAAAGTTGTCACCTACAAAGTTTTATAACTTTTTAAGATCTACATCTTTTGTTTTGGAAATTTCTACATCCAAGGTTGTTTGAAAAATTTTAATTTCAAGCACGAGAAATTCAAACATAATTTCCTTTGCATAAATTATTTGAAATGAAAAAAAATATGTCAACTGCAAAGTTATACTACCACATTCAAACCTATCACAGCCACGTCGTAACCTCTATCGCAACCGAATTTCAGCCTCAGCAGTAAGCTATCAACAGTGATGGTCATAGCCCTCACCGTTGGCTCCATGACCAACAGTGGTGTACACTGACACCGTTGTATTGGCTTATGATCTGTTCGTGATCAGCTCCTTATTTCCGTTGAATTGGAGGATGACCCGCCTGTGTGGGTATACACTGACACCGCCGTGTTGGCTTATGATCCGTCCGTGAGTAGGTCTTTGTTTCCGTCACATTGGAGCATGACCCGCCTGTGTCGAGGTGAACATCACCGTCAGTGCAACGTATGAACCATTGGGTCAAAGGGCATGGTCACCGTCGCGTTGCAGTACGATCTGCTTGTGATGATCCTTTAGTTGGTGTCAGGTTACTAAATGATTTGGCGGTGATACAGTATTGACCCCTGCCGTATCAGACGATTAGCGGCACTGATGGCCGCCTGCTTCACTAACGGCGAGTGGTACAACGGTGATGACAAAACAACCAACGGCCCGTACATCCGATGGTGACAGAATTGTATCCGATTTCCACAATGTATTTACTAATTAATTAAGCTAGGCTTTAATAACTTGCTGAACACACACCATACAGATATAATCATTACACATCATCATCATATCCACAACAAAGAGTACTTGTTATAATAACAGTCGACACTAACATAACAATTGTGTCAACTAATCAATTAACACAATCGGTACATAGATAACATAACAAAGGTCCGACTTACGTAATGAAAACGAGGTTGATGTGCTCCGCTCTTTCAGATTAGCACTCCTGCTTGCAAGGCAAAGAATCCTTCAGCTTGGTAGCCAATGCACCATGGAACCCCTCTTCTTACTCCCTTAGCCATTGTAGGAAAATTGTTCAAAAGCACTAAGACTCCAAAACCTACACAAAGCAGCAAAACTAATAATACCATTGATTTAGTTACCAAGCCAAAATTGGATTGCATATAGACTCAAAAAATCCCTACATGAACAAAGACATGTTCTAGAAATAAAATACAGCATATGCATCTTTACTGCTCTGCTAATGACTCCATGAACAAGAGAACATAAGGCAGATAGTGAGGTCCGTTCAAATAAATACTCAAGGTACTTCTATGATAGCGGACGACTCGGGCAAGGAGGACATGAACTTTTCGGTGGCTCATGTCATATGCCATCAGTGTTCTATCCTCCCCCAACAAGGAAAATCAAATTCCATTCTAGGTGAAATGCAATCACTCTGTAGCCCTAATCAAATATTGTTCTATTCAAATAGCTGCAGCGTGTTCACCGTATGCTTCAATGTCCATTTATTAATACTATAGTCTTCAAGGATCCAGATTGAAAGGTCAGACCTATTAAAAATAGCAGCAATACATATACACAACTGAGTCTGATCTCCATGGATGGACATTGCATGACCTTGTGGCTTAAGAATTTTTCTCCATGTCTTTCCCTCTATATCAACAGCAACTATCTGGGACAACTCTAGTATGTGCATAAAACCATTAAGAAACATAGTTCTTGAAAAATTGTATACTAGAATACCTCTCCCCATTTAGATTCTTTACACATCCATGCTCTAGTTTTACATGAGTATTGCTGACAGCTAACACCCCAGGCGATCTTAACCACAGTTCTACCATATTCGAAGTGCGAGGAGACTGTCAGATCAAACTTCAAGTGAGATGAACCATAACAAAGGTTGCTATGAATCAGTATCACTAATTTGCTAGTCACCAGATTGCAGACAATATAGTGAAGCCCAAAGCACCAGTAGAGGACGAGCCTCTGTAGCAATCTAAGATGACTAAATTCTAAATGGTGAAGGGTAAGAAGAAAAAGGAGGGGTATTCACCAGTGAAGCAGGCGAATCGGTGTTTGCCTTTCTAGGTGTCAGACATGTGGCAGAATTGCCTGAAATAACCCACTTTCAGAGGCACTTGTCTTCCATTAGACACTAAGTACCTTGAAAGTGAGCTAAATCAAACAGTTCTGTTGAGCACACCCCACGAGAGAACTCAAAAATCCACACCTTTTAGCAGGATCATAAATGAGAGAATAAAGCTCACAACATTTTTAGCCATTTCTTACATCACTTTAATATAACAATAGAGTAATTCATCATTTGATAATAACAGCTGAATATAAAATGTTATCAAAGTTTCAGTGAAAATACAAATTTAGTTAGTGACAAGTTAAACATTGGCATGATGACTTTATATGCACGAAATAATAACACGTTACAATCTTTCCTTTGCAAAACATTTTGTGTGGAAGTTTTAAATAAACTCTATGTCCGCAACGTAAAGGAAATCCTCGCTGAGCCCACCAAGAGGTTTCCACACACAAGTGTCACCTCCACATGTTCCTGTCACCTGCAACAGGGTAGAACAAACCTTGTGTACTCAATTGTACTCCGCAAGACTTACCCGTCAGGAGGAAAGAAAAGACTCCAAGGATATGCAAGGCTATCTGGCTTATGGGTTTATTGCATCTGCATGAAGCATTACTAAACGTGCATCCTTATATTCAACTTTTATTAGCAGTCATCCTTGGTTTATTAGCTAACCATTTTATATAAGCACCTATGCTAATTTCAAGCAGGTGGTAAGTAATCAGAACTAGTTTAACCCCTTACATGTTCCAGTTTTTACTATGGTGCTAGACCATAGCCAAGTCGTACCATCACGTAGAAACGACGATTCGCAAATCAATGTATCTCAGTTGGGTACCCCGAAACGCACGCTTATTTGTACCCTAGGCACAAACAAGACCAACCGGTTTCACTCCTGTCAAGGGGTCCAGATCCCTGTCCAAACTGGGACTCTAAGCCCCCAACACTAGAGGCCTGGCCTCAGTGTAGTGCTTAGACCTCCACCCAATAATCCACCCATAACAGTAGGTTCGGAAAGAGCCGAAACCCATAACAAGAGAGTAACAAGTCTTTCCGTCCCCATAAGCAAGTATGTGCTCGTGATAATAAGTCTGTGACCTGAATACCATCCACAGCAATGGACAGTCCTCAATTGACACAGGCGGAACAATTGCAACCTAAGCCTTGCTCAGTTGCCAACCAGGTCCAAATACTGTCCCGCCCGGTCTCCAATTATTATCCATATATATTTATATTCCATGTGAAAGTAACATGATAATAGTAACAATAATATATTTCCTATCTCTCGCGAGTGACAAGTAATCACTCGACTTCTACCGAGATCCTATATCATAGCAAGATACACGATCCTATTATACTAGTAAGACTCATAGGATAAGGATATATATGCAAGTGGTTTTCATTCAACTCCTTGAAACTTAATGCACAAGCATAAAATAAAGTGCAGAATAATAGGAGTTATGCACCGGGGCTTGCCTGAGTAAGGTATAACCAAAAGTTAGCATTCCATCATGACGACATGATTAGCAAGGCACCATCTTTTCCGCTACTCTGATCGCCTCCACGATCCATCGTTGTTCCTATTATGATATACGTGGATGCAACACAGAGACGTAAATAATCAACGGCAACTGCAACTTATTAAAATATGATTACGCTTCTCAAACTAATGAGCTAGTTCTAATGATAACTATACTTAGACTATGTATCCACGTTGTCGAACAAGACGTTATTTCCCCATAAGTGTTTTAGTCATACAAACCCAAGGTGTTTCTTTATTCCATTCTATCGATTTAATATTTATTCTAAATAGGGCATCATTATCTATTTAGCAAACTAATTATTCTGGAGCTACAAAAATTACAGTGAGCCGCTAATAATAT
Organism: Saccharum hybrid cultivar R570; assembly: GCA_038087645.1. NCBI lineage: Eukaryota > Viridiplantae > Streptophyta > Magnoliopsida > Poales > Poaceae > Saccharum > Saccharum hybrid cultivar. The sequence goes on from JAQSUU010000795.1 coordinate 1,322,888, forward strand.
TAGGAATTTGCTGTCAACTTTTCAGAGTCAACACTATCACTATTTTCTCACAAAAATTCTCACAAGTTCACATTTTAATAATATCAAACATTTTAAAATAATTAGAGCAACCCTGCAAACATTTTAAAACTAGATGAACCAAATATACAGATAGATCATGATTTTAGAACCTAACAAGATTAGTTTCACCATTTTTGGATTTCTATACTATTTTATATTGATTTTACAAGTTAAACTAGAAACTATATTAGGAATTACTTTAGAAAAGGAAAAGGGCCAGCGCAGCTAAGCGGCCCAGCACAGCCCGCGCGGGGTGGCCGCACACCACCAGGCCGGCCCAATAGGCCCGATGTGCGGGCGCCTCTGTGTAATTGCAAAAGAGCCCCTAACCTAACAAGCTATTACGAGAAGCACCTACACACTATTCCATGAGAGACACGCTTTGCACAAAACACCTCAGACTAAGCCACCTTCTCAACGAGGCGGTCCTCGATGCCCCTGCGTACGCCGGCGCGGCTCCGACCAGTGCTGCGCGGCCACGCTGGCCAACTAAGGGCCGAATCAGCGCACTAAGCTAGCCGACGAGCATCGCAAAGATAGGACAAACACCAAAGCAGCGATTGGAAGCTAATTGGTGACCTCTATCGCGCTTCTCACGGCGGTGGACCAACCACCACAGCAGCGCACCCGTTCCGGTGATCCTACGGGCTAGCGAGACTGTAGAGACAGCAGGGGAGCAGGAGTGGCTTACCACGAGGACGGACGTGCAACTGGTTGAGGCAGAGGAAGTTCGAGGAACTCTGGCCACGTGCGCCCGCATCGCACGGCGGTGCTCCGAGCCGAACATCCTCGCGCCACCTTGTCACCGATAGGCGGCCTGGTCAAGATAGCGCGAGCGTCAAAGAGAGGGAGTCAAGGTGAGATCAGTGGTACAAGCAATTGAACCAATTTGTGCCTTACTCCAACCTTACCGCCACGGCGGCATATCAGGCCGACAGTGAGCAAAATCACCAAATTGGCGGTCGGTAGAGCTAGGCTAGGATTGAGGGTAACGTGGTGGTCGGGCGACCTCCAAAGCTATCCTCTGGAGTGGGGAATTGCACTACGAAGCTTGGGCTTGGAGAGTAGGAGGGAAGAAAGGGGGTGGTGGCTCTGCGCCTTATGCGGTCACTGAGAAGGGCACGCGAGTGACCGAGTAGATGAAGATGGGAGGCTTCAACCGGCAGGGGTAAATGCGACCACGTGCTATAGTCGATGAGCCAAGGGAGGTGTGGCGTGACGTGCACGGCAGGGAGTGGCTAGACCCGAGCGGTCTCATCGGTGCCGGCTAGCGGAAGGCAGGGCAGGGAGACGTCGCCATCAGTGTGACCAGGCCAGGTGACCTTGGCGCGTCGAGCAGCGGCATACGTCCAAAGACGCTACACGGTAGCTGGATCGAGTGGTGGAGCGAGCGCCACGATGGCCAAGCGGTGGCAGCCGCGGCCTTGGCGCAGCCCTACACGGCCCAGTGGCCAACGGCGCGTGCAACAGCGGAGGCCGGACCAACGCGAGGCTATGGCACTGCGCAGCCCCGACCGACACGCGAGCTGGCCCGCAGCAATAGCTCGGCCATGGCTTGCGGCCGACGCCAGCAGCGCCAGCGCGCATGGTGACCGTGAACACGGAGCCAAACGGCCGAACATTGTACTTGCATGAATTTTGAAGCGAGCTAATACGCGAACCCAGCTCGGTTGAGGTTCAACCAGCTTCACAGACCTAAGGTGCGCATCACCAGCTATCTAGCGAAGCAGCCGTCGAGGCCAAAGAGTGAGTAGAGAGGGAGAGAGGAGGATGCCGAGGTGATCCTATCCCTAGAGTGCGAGTTCACGAGCAGAGCACCGATGACAAGGTTCTAGTGCATTTAGCTCGAAGTTTGGGCAATTTCTGGAGTAACAACGCAACATCAAACCCACCTACGAACTACACCATGCTAAAGTACTCGCAATGGTGCAATGAACGGTGCAAAAATACGGATCTAGTGTTTAAGAAATTTAATCAAAATTAGATGCCAAAATGGCGTTGACATTAGGTTTTAGGACTTGGTAATTTAGTTCTAGAAACTAGAAGCACATTCCAAATTCAATTCTTGAGCCATCAAATATGCTATTGAACAACATTTATTTACCAAAACAAAAGTTGCATTTTCATCTACTAAACTTGTACTTCAAATTTTATTCAAGTACTATATGCAAGTTGTATTTTATTTCTATTTATAAAAAATGCTTTTCATGCCTAATCAAATAAAACAAGCCACTCGTTATTTATTTTCTAAAATTGTTATTAGACATTTTTATGCACTTTCTGCACACTTTTACCAAAATAACCCTAAACAACTTTTGTTCACGAGATTATTTAAAAGTTTTTAATCATGAAAGAAAAATTGATTAGCAACACTTATTCGTTTCTTTTATTCACAAAAGTGGGCACATAAAGTCTGCTTCGTTATTTCATATGCAAATTAAGTTTAAAAACCCAAGAAGCCCGTTACGAATATTTCTTAGGTCCTAACCCGGGTGCTAAGCGAGTTCGTAACACCAGACGTTTTTAAAATTAATTTACCCCCAAGAGGGTAAGGACCAAGACATCGTCTGCGAGGATGTCTACTATGTTCCTCTTGTTGGGGGCCTCCTCCATCTTGACTAGGATCTAGTGGAGCAGGGCCGACAATGGAAGCGGCAGCACTGTTGCCTGAATCAGAGTAGGAGCACATGCGGGGATGTGCTCGTCAGCTCCTTAATAATCAGATGAAAGCTTGAATCGTACTCAGATGAGATAAGAGGGGAATAAAAAATCAAGAAACATAAATAAGAGAAGTGCAAAAGCATTACCCTTGTCTTTGGATCTTGCGGCGGTGAGCTCGAGCGGCCACGCCGGTGATGAGTACCAGCTTTGTCACCAATAGATCTGTGCAAGCGTGCCGGTGAACCATACCGGCGCGAAGCACTGCTTGTCGGCGGTGAGTAGCGGCTTGCACGCCGATGAGTAGGTGTGGTCACGCCGTTCAGCATTGGAGAGCAGGAGCGGCCATGAGGAATAGCAGCACTGAGGAGGAGACGGACAGGGTGGGTAGCAGTCTTTGTAAGCTAACTACAAAGTAGGACTTGCGGGAATAGAAATTTTCACAAAAATTTATAAAAACACGTGGGAGTCTCGCGCTAGCATGCAAATTTTGACGATATCGACGGTGAAGGCTACCGGCATTGGTGATTGGGTCTTAAAGAAGATGTTAGCACCTAACGACGGACGTGTCATATGGAAAGTAAAAGTTGGCATCACAAGAAAAACACAGCAAGAAGATGTTAGCACCTAACAGCAGACGTGTCATACGGAAATTGAAGTTGGAAAGGAAAAAATATATTATGAACATTATTTTTACAGATTACAGCAAGAAGATGTTAACACCTAATGGCGAATTGCGGCGGTGATACAATTTTTTCAATGACGCTTATATCTGATAGTGATAGAATTGTACAATGTTGATACTAATTCAACTGGGCCTTAATAGCTTACTGAACACACAACATATACAAATATAATCATTAAATTATATCCATACATCATGTCCACAAACAAGAGTACTTTTTATAATAACAATGGACGCTAACATGATAAAGTTTGTCAGCTGATGTTGCATAATAAAGGTACTGATCTCTATAATAACAATGGACGCGATAACAAAGCAGTGAGGTAACAGCGTTCAAAAATCAACAAAAAACATTCTTTGTTGATTAACTCTGTTACACTTTTCATTCACCAGGCGTACAATAAGAAGGATCTATCAGCAACTACAATTATGATAACAAAAACCTTGTGAGAGTAGGTTTAACCCCACACTCAGCAATGGACATCTCATGAAGCATAGAAGCTAGACGAAAGCGTAGCTAAACCTTCACCGCGCCTCTGGATCTTCGCCACGAGCAGAGATGATGCCTGGAAGAAGCCTGACGAAGAACCACCTCGCGGAACTCCCTCTAACATCTGAGGAGCCTTGCTAGCGCCATCTTCTTCAACATCAGGGAGGAACGCATGGCGACAACTGATGGTTCCAAGCCGCCGAATCGATACGCGGGGGGTTCCCAGGTCGAGATCTGTGGGCTCAAAGGCTTCCCTGCAACAGGAAGCTACAAGATGCCTCTGCCCTCCAGGATTTCCTATAAATATTCTCACCTGAAAACCCCGAGCGCGCCAACCATTTACAGGTTCGGCCGCCGCGCCGTTGACCATTCAGGCCACCGATGGTATTGTTCCTCGCCATCTTCGCGGAACTTCCTCTAACATCCAAGACGAACGGCCACCAGTAGGTCGCTGCAGAACCCGATCTTGAAAGCCTCCTCCCAGCAATGGCGGAGCCACCGAAGTTACGCGACTTACGTATGATGTCGATGTCTTCTAAGTCTTTCAACGTATTGGTGTTTGTTTTTTACCTTTTGGTGCCGTTCCTGCTTTGGTTGCTACATTATATATTTTTAAATTTAAAAAATAACAACATTCTGGTATCCAGCATTCACAGGTGAATGAGTATAGCTGATGAAAAACAAACGGTAGCACACAAAGAAAGACACAAAGAAATTGCTCAAACCGCATGTTCAAAAGACTTGAAGTACCCTTCCCTCCATTATACGACAACCTTCTTTATTTCAATGTCAATCTCTCTTTCTCTTTAGACAAATGTGAGCAGGGATCAAATATGTTACCTTAAAATAACCTGCAAAAAAGAAAGAATGTGTTATACTCCTTTGAATACAACATCTGTCATTTCTGCTCAACCACAAAGCCCAGCAAATAGCCACCACTCCAACTAAAATTTGGTTTCTAGACAACGGATGGATGATACTGCAACCTCAATTCGCGTAAGTTGCTGAACATAGTAGTGTATGGATGGCTGCCTTTTGTTACTATATAAATTGTCTCGTCCAAGTGGTAATACACACATGGCATATGTCAAACACATGGATAGCTGTTTTTGTTACTAAATTGTCTTGTCCTAGCCAGCTAGTCTTTCTCCTTTGTCGTCGTAGAAGACTCGAAGTGATCCGTCCAAGAACAAAGCTTAATTTTCACGCCAAGGTAAATACGCAGCCAGCGAAGAGTTTTTTTTTAATTTAGTTATTGAAAAAGTTGAAGTTGGTTACTACTGTAGCATTTAGCTAGTCCACCATGACCTTGTGTCACCTGTGATCGGCAGGTGGATGTGGATGTAAAGGCAAGCGCTACCATTTGGCACTTTGTAACCCCTTTCCCGCTGGTTTCACTTTCACTGCGGCGTGTCATTTCATTAATATATAATTACCGTGTTAGGGGCCAAAGCGTACGAGGCATCCAATCATATACGTAGTGTACCGTACAGTATGGATGAGCAATAATAATAATAATAGCCCCCGTCTCCATCACTCGTGTCCTTTTGCTCTTTTTCTTCTTGGGTGTGTTCACTTCGCGAAAAGTATGTGAAAAGTTACTGTAGAATTTTTTGTTGTTATTTGGTAAAATTTGTCCAATCATGAACTAACTAGGCTCAAAAGATTCGTTCCGACATTTATAGACAAACTATGCAATTAGTTATCTTTTTTACCTACATTTAATACTTCATGCATGTGTCGAAAGATTTGATGTGATGGGTGAAAGAGGAAATATTTTGGGTTGGGATGGGGAAGTGAACAAGGCCTTGCTCGCTTTTGTTGATCCATTCATCCCAGCCTTCATTTTCCACTTTTGACTATTCCTCCCTCCATGGATCAGATGATCCTTTTGACGTTTCCATCCGGCTGAAAACAGTTGGGCTGATGGGGGTCATCATCATCATCATCAAAATTCATATCCGCCGTGAGGCGTGCGGTATGATGTGAATCCAACTGAACCATAAGCTGACAACCTGATGCCGCCCACATCACAACGAGTCGCAAAAGCATGCGGAAGCAGGTCACACCGAAGATGGACGACCGCCAGTGCGTGTGCGCGACCGACGACGTACGACTGACCACCGGCCGGTCGGCCCGCCCGCCGGCGTCTGCCTTTCCTCGATCCATCCATATCTCCCTACCGTGTCCTGCCGCATTGGATGACGTGTCATGGCCCTGCTCAGCTGCCTCTAGTTCTATGAGCCTGCCTGCCAGCCTTTTGGGACCCACCACACGGCGTCCACCAGCAATATAATATGCTTGCATGCATGCATGCCCATATGGCACGGTTTGGTCTTTTCTCCTCTGATGACGTACGGGGACTGTGTACGTTGCTGTAGCGTGCCCGTTTGGCCAAGTTGTCGCGGATATGCATGCTGGTGGAAAGAGCTGGTAGCGCGTGGAAATGCTGGTCTGGTGGTGTGGGCAGCCACCACCTTAGCTACTAGTGCACTGGATCTGGATAGCCGGAGAGACGCGGACACATGCATATTCTCGATCCAATCTCTATCTAGCAACAAAATGATGAACAGAAACATATATATACCTAAGATCTTTTATATGTTTTTCTTTTTCCTTTTTCTTTTTTGAAACTGTCTCTCTCTCTGTGTATATTATATGTATGGTAACTATGGCTAGAGATCTCAAGGTCGGGAGAATATGGTCAATGATGGCCTTGTTCACTTCCCCGTCCCAGCCCAAAATATTTCCTCTTCCATCCGTCACATCAAATCTTTCGACGGATGCATGGAGCATTAAATGTAGGTAAAAAAGGTTACTAATTGTATAGTTTGTCTGTAAATGTCGGGACGAATCTTTTGAGCCTAGTTAGTCCATGATTGGACAAATTTTACCAAATAACAACGAAAGATGTTGCAGTAACTTTTCACCTATTTTTCGTGAAGTGAACACACCCGATGTATACTACTCCCCAACTATGGCCCGGTTTAGTTTGTAAAAAATTTTGCAAAATTTTTCAGATTCTCTGTCACATCGAATCTTTGGACACATGCATGAAGCATTAAATATAGATAAAAAAATAAAACTAATTACATAGTTTAGACGAAATTCACGAGACGAATCTTTTAAGCTTAGTTAGTCCATAATTAAATAATATTTGTCAAATAACAACGAAATTACTACAATAGCGTTTCCCAAAAATTTTCGGGAACTAAACAGGCCCTATAAGATTCATGCAGTAGAAAGATGCGATGCACTATATGCAAGGACTGTCAGACCGAGCCGACGCGGTAGGTACGGTGTGTAACTGCAGCATGCCAGTCACGGATTCTGTGCGCACGGTCGTTCTGTGTGCACGGTCCATCGTCATCCGGCGCGCCGGGTCGTCATGTACTAGTCCGTCCGTACGTGTGGACGCTGGGATGCATGCAGCTGCATGGGCCATGCGTGCACGTGGGCGTGGCCTCTTGTTTTCCCAGTACTGGGAAATAATGCTGCTGCTGCCTAGCTACAGCCGCCGCGGACCCTGCTGCCTACTGTGTTTTCCATGGGTTTCGTCTGCAAGCACACAAGTGAAGTGCAATGCAATCTCCACTACTCCTACTAGTGTACGTACCCGATCAACGCCGTTAACATCGATTGGATCGGAATTGAACACGGCGGTCGACCCGTCCACGCGAATCAATCGTGCACGCTCGAGACTAAAATGTTTGCCACTGCTCTGTCGTCTGATGTTAAAACTTTGTATTTTGGATTCATCTTAGAGGCCGGGTTACTTTAAATTACTTCATAATGGCATAGATGGATAACTATGTTGCAAATTTAGGGAGACTTTTAGGTCATTTTTTACCATGATACAGATGGTTGTTTTTATCCATATGTACTTTAGACTATTTTTTTATAAAGGAGTAGTTTAATAACTTAGATGAAAGTGGGTCATTAATCTAGATAGATTTAGAGGGTTATTTATGTCTATTTTCATAAATGCGGAGGTTGATAATTGAGATATTTATTTAGGGGCTACTTTTGGCTATTTTTATAATGGCAATGTGATTCAATTTGTCATGTATTTAGGGATTGCTTTAGGATATTCTTATAACGACAAAATTTATGATTTTTTAAATAGAATACATACAATATCTATTATTATCAAGGATGATTATAGTTTACTTAATTGATTGATGGCCGGATGCTCCTGATATTTATGAGAATTTAGGGTTTATTACTACTACACAAAGCATTAGTAGGGGGTGGACAGATTTGGTTTATAAAGGATGCATTCCCAACCACCTCTAACCAAGGGGCAGGTATGTAAGTGCACATAAAAATCGACTTGTAGTGACAGTTGGTGTTTTCATTTCCTCCTAGAGATGCCTCTATTTCCGGAGCACTCCATAATATCAACTGCCTTTGAAAATATAGCATATTTTTAGTGGCGTCTGTAACACTGATCGTCTATAAAAATTATTCTTCATTGTCATTCCATCTCTGGAGACAATTCTAAGGATGGTTTTTGATCATCTAACAGTTCCTAATAAAAAAAGTGGCACCCCAAATATAGTTTTTGTACCAATGTGTTTTTTTCTTAGGATATCCTGTGGTGATTATCATAGAGAGTAGCTCAAAATAAACCTTGGATTATTATTAGTGAGATAGTAAGATTTTTTTCGATTACTCGAGAACAACCTCCTTTTGATTAATTATTCTTTTTTGTCGTTCTTGCCTACGCACCACTTTACCAAACATCGCTTTCACAGTTTAAAAAAAACATCCCTTTCAGCTGCGTTTGTTGTGCTATCCTGTTTCCACCTCATCTTCCGTCCGGTCTAGAGACATGCTGTCAGACGTAACAAAGGAGGCAAATCAGCCAACATCTCCAATTCTCCATACACATACCTCGCTTTCATCATCTGGTCAGCTTCTGCAAAATTTCGACATTTGTGCGTGCGTGACATGGCGTGGCGGCGTCGGTCATCTCGCTATCATTCCAAGCTAACTTCATTTTCTAACAGCTAGCTAGCCCTAGCTAATACTTCCAAATCCATCCATCTTGTTTTCCAATAAAAAGTTGCCGTTGAAGCTTCAAAAACATGCAAGCTGCATGCCACCGGCATTGCCGTTCTCTCAATTATTCAAATCCACATGCATGCATGATGCGGTCTCGATCTGCTTAATCACTTAATCAGTCGTCGTACGTCGAGCAGAACACACAAAAAAAACAAACAAACATGTAAAGTACTCCGATCCACAGTATGTGCATGCATGCATGACCGGCCCCAATTAATAAAGTATTGTATCATGCATGAGCGGCAGCAGGTTTCGTCAGGTCACCTCTCATGGTGTTGTCGATAAGCATTATCATTTGGCGCTAAGCTAGCTAGCAGGCAAGCTCCATATAATTGGTCTCTGTCGTCACTGGAGAAAGAGGGCCAGCAACTAATCCAACCTTGCACAATTAATTGCACAATATATATATATATAGTACAGATATATAATAAATATAATATAATATCTCTTGTGGAGAACTAGTACTACTAAGGGGGTGTTTGGTTTGGGGTGTTAAAGTTTAACAAACACTGTAGCACTTTCGTCTTATTTGACAAAAAGTTTCTAATTTTGGATTAATTAGGCTTAATAGATTCGTCTCGTAAATTACTCCTAATCTGTGTCGACATGCATGCAATTAGTCTACATTTAGTACTTCATGCATTCGAGGGAACATTGATGTGATGGATGTTAAACTTTAACAAACGGTAACAAACACGCCCTAAGGAAAAGTTTGGGACTTTGTGCAGGTCTGCACATGCACACCCAAATACTACTATAAAAGAGTAGATTACTAGGTCATTCTGGTTGATGCTCCCAATCAAGAATATTTCTTTCTCATAACGTGCGATCAGGTGCATATATACGACAGCGATGATGACAGTGCGTGGGTGGCAGGAAATTTCCTATAAATGGAGGAGTCTTTGCTGGTTCGTACACGAATTAAGCAACTGATTCGATCGCCAACAACTATCGATGCCTGTCATCTGTCAATATCAAATATATATACTACTTTTTTTTCTTGGATCGCGATGCGTGGGGAAGCTTTTAATTTCAGGTCAAATCAGATGATGAAGCGTTATTAATAAAAGCTAATACACCTCTCGACACATCAAGATGACTTTGGAAAAGATTAGTTTAGTGGCTTGGCCTGCCGGGTCAGATCGATCGATGCATTTTAGGCAGTAGAAAATTGCATTGGTCCCAATGACGTCCTGTCAATTGTCAATTGAGGAAGATAATGACATTCAAAAATTGAGGAAGATAATAATATGAGTTTTTTTATCTGCATAATAAAGTGTGGTTCCAACATGAATGATCTATTATGAGAATTTGGAGATTTGGTGGCCTGCTTTTGTGTGAGGAATTAATGTAGAATGTATAATCGTCTGTTATTGATATTCTTGTTCATGAGTAGAGCTTAATGGTGGATTATTCCAAACATCTTTTGCCACTTGTGTTTTATATCATAGCTAGTAATGATATGATTGTGTCTGCCATGATGGAACTTTAAGATTATGGCTATGGATTCCTCTTTGGTGCCAAATAACATTTTCACATAATGAGTCAGAGAAAGAGGCCATATAATGATGAGCATTTGAAATCGTATAAGGTTTACTAAGGCCCTTTTTGATACATTTAGCGACTAATAATAGTCAGCTAGCTAATAGGTCATAGCTAATATTAGTAACTAACAAATAGTTGTTATTAAGCTAGTTTGGTCCAACTAGTAAGATAATTGTTAGTTGGTATTTATTTAGCTAGCAATTGGTTAAACTGTTAGCTGGATCCGTTTGAATTCAAAGGAGCTAATTATTAGCAGCTAACTATTAGCTCTATGAATCTAATTAGGATTTAAGTTCCTGCAGTTTTCAGCAATCAAACACTACCATAAAAGAGCAGCTTGGGATCCGAAGATTATGCTTCATGTTATTAATTAGTTTCTGTATTTTTTTAAGGCAAAAAAGATACAATTATGCATTGTAATTTGATTGGTCCACCATGGGCTAAACAATTGCAAGAGGTACCTGCACCAGCACCCCCACATCTATATATCGATATACGCATTTTAAGGAAACATGTAGCATTTGTTTTATGGGAGCGTATGCTATGGAAACTAGCTTCTTGTGGAAACTATGGAAACTTCAATCAAGTACACAGGATTCTAATCCGATGGCCTCAGCTGAAGGTGGGTTGTCCTTCATCTGAGATCATCGGATTAGAATCTTGGTGGGAGGGTTTAAGTGAATAAATGACCCACCTTCATCTGAGACCATCGGATTAGAATCATGTGGACTTAGATTAAAGTTTCCATAGTTTTCACAAGAAGCTAGTTTCCATAGCATACGCTCCCTTTTTTATTAGCTAGCGACTGCATGAGATCTGCCCTTTATTTGCTCTGACGAATCGCTCTGTTTCGGTTGGCTAGCCACCATCACATGCACATGTCGATGATCTCGCCAACAATGCAATGCAATGCAATGCAATATACTATATTCAATCCCCTGCCGGAGCTGCTGATAGATCGATCATGTGGTGGATTGTGGAGTGGAGGGGAGTGGAGGGGACGATCATGACAACGCACTTACTTACTACTGATTAGTATTAAAATAACTTCCATAAACAAATCCATGTGTTCAGATGAGTAGTTTCGAGGACACCTTACCTGTCTTCTACTTTGATTCCAAGAGGCAGCTAGCTGAATTTTAGGCAGTAGATTTATCTGTTGATCGAGTTGAGTAGCTGCTAGCCTTTTATTTAGTATTGTTTAATATATTAGCCAAGTTGTGGAGGATTAGATAATCTCCCAACTTGGTCAGAATTGCTGGCTGTCATCAGACACCATCAATTCATATTCAGCAACCAGCACCACACACATTTATTTATTCTTAATATTTTCTTGTTGATGATAAAAGATGCTTTGAATAAGCGTTGTGATTCGGTCAAATTCAACCCTTCATCAGATATACTCCCTCCGTATCGGATTTAAAAGTCGTTTTGGACAAGATTTAGGTCAAACATTGGGAATATAAATCATCAATAATTTTTAAGTTGTTGAGTTTTGCAAATGTAAAAATATATGAATAGATTTGTCTTGAAAAATACTTTCATAAAAGTATAAATATATCACTTTTCCATAAATATTTTTTATAAAAACAAGAGGTCAAAGTTGTGTTTTGGAGACTGTGTCACTGTCCTAAACGACTTCTAAATCCGATACGGAGGGAGTATAATGCCACATGAATTGTGATATGGTACGACTCGGTTTAAATTAAATAATTGTAGATCACAAAATATTTTTTGATATAATAGACAAATAAAGAAATAAATAACAAGATAATTGGGCATATGAACGGATTCACACCTGTAGAGGAGCAGTGAAGGCGTGGGTGGGCCCACCACGGCCACGCTTTTGTCGCGGCCATTGCGGCAGCCGCGCGCCATTATTGCGGTAACCGTCCGCTTAAGAGCATGGTTAATAAGCCAGCCAGCAGCCAGCGGTATGCTGTGCCATGTCATCTCGAGGCAGCATATGCAAACATGCGAATAATAAGCTGGCGTTTAGGTCGGCTGTAGTTTGCCTTTACTGAATACTTTATTTGCATGTGCACTTTATCTCTTGTGGCTACATCTTTGTTGCCCCTTGCAATGCCAGACAAGAAAACAGACCAGGTGGGAGCATAGGATCCAGAGGAGGGGACGGAGGGCCACCAAAACAGCAGCTCTGTCGCTCGTACAGGATGGGAGCAGGAGATTGTGTCTTGGGAAGTGCCCTTCAGCCGGGCGGCAAGGCTACCGCCCGCTTCCTTCTCTCTCATATGTTCTCACTCCTCCAGCTCACGTTCTGTTACGTGGATTCCTCTCCGCCGGCTTCCCGTCCATTAGTATACTTGCTCTAATCTGGGTGGTGGTAACAATAACGGTGCCGCCGTGCATGCACATCGCCGGGGTCCACGTGGCGACGCCACCTCCGCTCTCCTTTATATACCTGCTCGACCCCCTCGTCCTCCCTTCGTCTTCACCACCGTGCTGTCTCCTCTCCTCGCTTCTCCAATCTCCACTGACTGACAGAGCCTCTCCCTCCCTTGTGACCTTGTTTGTCCCTTCCCAAGAAGAAGAAGAAGACCTGGTTTGGTGGTGACATGGCCGTGCAAGCGCAGTTCGGCGGCCTCGCCGGGTGCCTGCTTCCGTACGGCGGTGGCGGCAGCGGCGGGTTGGCCGACGAGCAGCTGCAGGCGCTCCTGTCAGCCGCTGCCGCGGGCAACAAGCAGGCGCCGCAGCAGTACCACCACTGCGCCGCCGGCGTGGCCAGTGCCGCGCAAAGCGAGCTGACGTGCAACGGCGGCGGCGGCGGTTTGGGCGGCATGGTGGCGTCGCGGAAGCGCGGCAGGGACGTCGGCGACCACGAGCAGTACCACCAGCACGTCCCGTCCTCGTCGGCCGCGCTGCTCCCGATCCCGGGGGTGGTGGTGCATCAGAAGCCTCCGGCGGCGACGGCGGGGAGCGTCGCGAGCAGCCGGATGGCGGACTCCGCGGCGGCGTCGACCAGCGGGCGCGGCCCGCAGTGGACGTCAGTGGACGCTGTACTGGCGGCGGAGCTTCGCCAGCAGGGCGCGGAGGTGGACGCGGTGGTGCGCGCCGGGTGCGAGCGCCTGCGCGCGGGGCTGGAGCGTGCGCGGAAGCGGCAGTGCGAGGCGCTGGCGCGCACCGCCGCGGCGGGCGCCGCGCGCGCGCTGCGCGAGAAGGAAGCCGAGCTGGACGCGGCCCGGCGCCGCGCGCAGGAGCTGGAGGAGCGGCTGAGGCAGGCGGCCGCCGAGACGCAGGCGTGGTGCGGCCTGGCGCGCAGCAACGAGGCCGCCGCGTCGGGCCTGCGCGCCACGCTCGACGCGCTGCTCCTCCGCGCCGGCGTCGGTGCTGGTATGGCGCAGCCCGCCGCGGAGGTGGAGGAGGGGTTCGGCGAGTCCGGCGGCGCGGACGACGACGCGCAGTCGTGCTGCTTCGTCGAGGCGGACGCGCGGCCGACCTCCCCGGCGGCGAAGTGGGCGTGCAGGGCGTGCGGCGAGGGCGAGGCGTCGGTGCTGCTGCTGCCGTGCCGGCACCTGTGCCTGTGCAAGGCGTGCGAGCCCCGGACGGACGCCTGCCCCGCCTGCCTCGGCGCCAAGAACGCGTCCCTCCACATCGCGCCCAACTGATCGCGTCGGGTCGGCTCCGATCCGGCGATCTCGCCAGCCAACGCCGCCAAGTAACCGCATCGATCAGTTTGAGTTACTTGAGTAATTATTACTAGGAGTAGTAGCAGATTACTACTAGGTAACAGTAGTTGTTGGGCCGATTAACCCGTTCGTCGTCTGGTGCGTCGTCGTGTTCGCCCGTTTGATGACGCTGTTAAAAGTGAAATTACCGCCGGTTGAAAGTCCTGTTTTAGTCAACAATGGACATTTGGTGTGGTCAGTCGTGTAAAGGGTGTTAATTAACCTTTTTGGCTTACCAATACTGTTTGCCAACCTAAAATATTTTCTCTCCACCCATCACATCGAATCTTTCGACGCATGTATGGAGCATTAAATGTAGATAAAAAAGATAACTAATTATATAGTTTGTCTGTAAATATCGGGATGAATCTTTTGAGTCTAGTTAGTCCATGATTGGATAAATTTTACCAAATAACAAAGAAAGATGTTACAGTAACTTTTCACCTACTTCTCGCGAAGTGAGCACACCCTAACGTCACCATGTCGTGTTTTCCCTCCCCCTCCGGCTTCGACTTGAACCGTGTGAAGTGCTGTACTACACGGAGACGGAGCATCCTCTGCTTTTTTTTCTTTTTTTTTTTGGTGGTTGCTCTGTTTCGTCGCCCATGGCCATGGACCATCATCAGAAAAGATACCGTGTGCTTGCAAAAGCTCGCGTGCAGCATCGACCGACGGCGCGATCTGCCACGTTTTCCGAGGTGGACATCCGTTTGCGTGATGGGTGTCATATGGTGTTCATGGCAAAAGAGACGCCGCGGTCCCCGTCTTATTCAGGTCGTTTTTTTAGCCGAAACAGTATTTTTCTCTAAAAAAAATCAGCAACAGTGTTTTTTAGCCAGCTTATAATTCCAGCGGAACGGCTCCGCAGAATGCATGCAGTAGGACCATGTTTAGTTTGCATCAAAATACAAAAAGTTTCCAAGATTCCCCGTCACATCGTATATGCCGGCATATGTATGGAACATTAAATATAGATAAAAAAATAACTAATTACACAATTTATCTGTAAATGTCGAGACGAATCTTTTGAGCCTAGTTAATCCATAATTAAACAAAGTTTATTAAATACAAACAAAAATACTATAATATTTTTTTTAAAAAAAATTACCATCTAAACATGGCCCGGGTACGGAGCGTGCTGCCTGCCACTCTGTGTGTCTGCTGTAAATAAAAAAAGAAACGCTTTTTCGCTCCGCAGAGCTGCGGGTTTCAGCTACCGCGTGTACTGCTGTGGTGCCCCAGCACTCTGAGCAATGCCCATGCATGCATGCTATCAGCTTTGGCCGTCGCGTCGTTGCTTGCGACGCAACGCAACGATCGCTGGATCCAGCCTGTGTTTAGTTCCATTGAAAAGTGTACTATGCAAAAAAAAAAAATTCAGTCACATTAAACTTGTGAAACATACATAGAGTATTAAATGTAGATAAAATTGAAAACTAATTGTACAGTTTGGTTGTACTTTGCGAGACGAATGTTTTGAGCCTAATTAGTCAACGGTTGGACAATTATTACTAAATACAAACGAAATACTACAGTATCCATACAACGAATTTTAGCACTCCAAATTTAGGAACCAGACACAACCGCTTTTCTCCTTTCGCTGCAGGTCTGCTGCAGCTACGATAGCACACCGGCTGCTGTAGCGAGACAGACACTGGTGTCTGCAGTGCCACTGCGCTCTTGACGCTGCTGCTGCTCCGCAGCAGGACCACAGTACAGCATCATCTCCGGCTGGCCGTGGCTGTGTCGCGTGTCGGTGGGTGCGTGCAGGTGCAGAGCACTGCAATGCAAGGAAGCCGCGCGTCGTCTTTTTTCTTTCGGGCTCTTTGCTCCGGAGACGCAAAAGGATGGCGCGGTGCGGACGGTTCTTTCCGAGCATGCATGATGCGTCATGGCCTGATGGGGCTACGTTGGCCCGTTGGGGCCTGGGGGAGGAGGGAGACGCCAGTCGCATGGTGCGGCCTTTTGCCTTTCGGTTACGATCGAGCTTTGGAATAACCAACGCGACGCGGCCAGCACACTTTCGCTCTTGCAGATCAGACGCATGCATGCATGTTTCGTTTGCAGCCGCACTGGGTACGACGGACCAGCAGCATTCGATCCACCACTTTGGCGGCTGCCCGGTTGCAGGGGGTTGCATGGGGGACCTGGGGTAGTTGTCAGGCACACACACTTGCGTTGCCAAATTTGCCATGCCTACGCCTTGTTTAGTTTGCCTCAAAGTTCCAAGTTTTTTCACTCTCTCTCCATCACATCAATTTTTAACCGCTTGCATGGAGTATTAAATGTAGGTAAAAAAAATAACTAATTACATAGTTCAGTTGGAAATCACGAGATGAATCTTTTGAGCCTAGTTGGTCTATGATTGGACAATATTTGCCAAATAAGACGAAAGTGGTACTATTCATCGGATTGAAATTTTCTTCAATCTAAACAAGAGCCTAGTCCGTTTGCTTTGCGCTTTGGTGCATTGGTACCGTCTCTCTTTAATTTACGCTAAACTAGACACCATCATCATTGTATCGGTGCTCTCAGAGTGGCCGATTTTTGGTGGTACGTTTGGTCTCCTCGTTTCAGTACCGCACACTTGCACGCAGGCAGGCCAGGGGCATGCGTGGTGGCATAGTACTACCCATACGTGCTTCTTTGCTTCTGAATAAACTAATTTTAGAGTTATCTTTACCTTAGATCCTTTTTCTAAAAGTTTGGTCGAATTTAGAGACAAACGTGCTAACATTTATAACACTAATTTAGTATCATTAGATAGACCATGTTTAAATTATATTTTCATAATATATGCTCACTTAATGTTACAAATATGTTTGGCTGCATTTAGTAGTTATTGATTTAATAGCTACAGCCATTAATGAGTTGGTCCGTGAGCTGAATCATCAAAGCCGAGCCAGAGTTTTAACTTTTTTTATTTAATAATGAGCCGAGCTAGTTTGTTATCCTAACGAGCTATAATGAGCTGAGGCGTAACACTGCCTTATTTAAATCTCAGTCCTCAGTGATTATATTTAATTAATTCAAAACCAGAACAGAATAACCCAACTAATTAAGTATTGTTACCTTTAGGCCAGTCTCAATGGGAGTTTCGTGGCTCTGTTTCCAAGCCTCCATGGTATTGGAAACAATGTAAACAAGTTTCATCCCCATGAAACTCATTTCAGCCCATAAAACTATTTTCATCCCTTGCTCTCTTCATTTAAACTATGCCGCCTCAGTTTATATAATGCGCATGAAAACTTCCATTGAGACTAGTCTGGTTACCCGTGCCTTCCATGAATTCCTCCGATCCTATCCTGACTAGCGTGCACTTTCGGTGCAATGCGCCTTTATTTGGCTCTTTTCCTCTTTTATTCATGCAATGCAAACACATATACATTTGTGTGTTTGTGCGCGTTATTCTTTGCTTAGCTAGCTTGTTCTTGGCTGCTAGCTTTACTCTACTGGCTTTTTGTGTAAATTCTACTAGCGTGCACTACTAGTTGTCTAGTGCGTATGTCCTGGATGTAGACATGTATGTAATCGTGCATCATTGCTGCATGCGAGTTCTCTTTCTGTGTACAGTACCCACTTTCGGAGAAACCGAAGCATGCATGCACCACTGATGGAGCTAGGCGGCAATCTAGGATCATCATGACCGATGGATACGTAGGCTGTGTTTAGTTACCTGAAAAAACACTATACAAAAAAAAAATCCATCACATCAAACTTGCGATACATGCATGAAGTACTAAATGTAGATGAAATCAAAAACTAATTGTACAGCTTGGTTGTACTTTGCGAGACGAACGTTTTGAACCTAATTAGTCAACGGTTAGACACTATTTACCAAATAAAACCAAAATGTACTATAGTATATTTTTCACCCTTTTCAGGACTATACAGCCGTAGTATGAAATGATGATGATCCAGCGGGCCAGCAGGCCAGCGCTTGGAAGCCAGTGCTTCATTCACCTACGACGAAGACGCGATAACCCATTTAATTGGGTCGTTTCAGACTTTCCGTGCCCCATGCTTCTCTTCGCTCAGACTAGCCACAGTGCGTACTCTAAAACAATACTCTAAAGCTTTAGAGTATGAATATAGAGTAAAAACTGCTGCGTTGGGTACTCTAAAACGATACTCTATCCTTTCTCTCACTCTATATTTAAAGTAGTACTGTGTTTACTCTATACTCTATAGTGGCAGACCCCACTAGCTAAACAAAGGAAAAAATGCTATAACTCACAAACCAAAAATCCAAATTAAATTTTGATTGCACCATTAAATTCGTCTCAATAAATCCTTCAAAACTAGATCACACATGGATATATTTAGATAAAGTGACAAGTGGGTCCCATAGTGGATAGAGTGGATAGAGGATGATATAGAGGATGGATGGGTGTGGGAGAATTGAGTATAGAGAAGAGAATCTTGCTGACTAGGACGTATAGAGGATGAATATAGAGGTACATGAGTGCGGGTAGTCTCAGGCCCGTTGGGTTTAGAGTTAAAGTTTAACTCCCATCATATCAATGTTTCTTCGAATGTATGAAGTACTAAATGTAGACTAATTGCACGTATGTCGGCACAGATTAGGAGTAATTTATGAGACAAATCTATTAAGCCTAATTAATCTAAAATTGAAAACTTTTTGTTAAATAAGACGAAAGTGCTACAGTATTTGTTAAACTTTAACACCCAAACCAAACGATGCCTCAACCAAAGTGATATAGCTATTGTTGTAAAAAAAAAAGTGCTATAGCTACTACGTGCCTTTTTAATCAGGCGTGCCTAATGCGCTGGTGGTGGTCCAGACTCCAGATATACCTCGATTATTAGCCTTTAATTTTAATCTATATGTGGACGGCTAACGCATTGTTCGTACCTGCTGCTGCTACTGTAATATATACGTACACGTACATGCATATGGTTAATTGGACCAGCACGTACACATGACAGTGCAAAGTTATTTTATTAGTACTACACACTATAGGCGCGAAAGTGCCGCGAGCGGGCCTGTAATTGGTTTGCTACTAGTGTTAGCTAGTGCTACGTAATCATTTGGAATTATTGTGGCTGTGGTAATGGAATGGTACCGATCGGTGTTGTTTAATTTGTTTAGGCCCCTCCATTGTTTGTCGAGCTCCCTACAATGAGTAGTATAGGCAAACACACCAAAAATTCTTGTCATTTTACGAATATAAGCTCTAACGTCCGCATTACCTCACAAAACCTCAATAAAAAATCTCAAATTGTACACAGAGCAAGGCAATAAATAAATAAAAATCAAGTTCCATCACAGGAAGATCACTACTAAAAATACGATACCCTTTTTATTTATAGGGCAAGTCCAGTCCAAAAAGTGTCTGTCTCTAAAAATGCCTAGTTAATTTTAGAGATGTTTGGTCCATTTATATAGACAGTCAAAAAAAATGCAAGTGGCCAGTGGCTTGTGTCAGGTGACATCGACCTAACCACCAATATAATAGGATTATTATAGGCTTGTTAGTTAGACACTACATTTTATAGACACAAATGCTCCCTTGATATGTTTCTGGAATGAGATAGGTTTTTTTCTTGTATTAATCCAACAAAAGGTATAATTTTATTAGACAATTCATATTGGCCACTAGAATTGATTTCCTTAGCGGTTTTTTTTATCTTAAGATGTAATCTCTTTATATATTAGAGAATGCATATTGGCACTTAGCTTAAGATGTTTGGTTAATTTTAAAGCTAGCATAAAACAAGCTAATATTCTGTGAAGACAAAGTGTATATCAAAAGTTACAGAGCTTGAAGAGATCCACTCCTCCGTTCCAAATTATTGTACAAGACGTTTTTTTCTTTTTTAGGTATATTACTTATACTATACATCTAGACATAATGTATATCTAAGTACGTAATAAGAACTACGTATATAGAAAACCAAAATGTCTTATAACTTGGAACAGAGGGAGTACAATTTTGTAGTTGATGACATTTTCATTTTTCTTGAGGGCTGGCCACCCGAATTGATTTCCTTAGCGGTTTTTATGGTTTCTTTGATGGTTTTTTCGGCCAGACCGACCGAACTACCGGAGAGCGAGGCTCCGGACCTCCGGTGGTGATCGACGACGACGCCACGACGCGACGGACGGTGACCAAGACGCGCGTGCCCGTGCCATGCAGGCCCAACGGATCGGACAGGGGCAAGACAGGCCATGTGCCCATGGACCATGGGCTGGCTGGTGGTGCGGCCTGCTGTGCCCGCACACACTCTAGCCGCACACTGTGCACACAGCACACCGCCCGTACCGTACGCGCCAGCACCGTACGGCATAAATAAACTAATTAAACTACAGTAGCCATACAGAGTTGGACGTACGTACGTACCTAGCTAGCTACCGTCCATAGCTAGGTACGCTGTACGTACGCACTCCGTAGCCCGTACAATAAATAAATGATTAATTAATTAGTTAAAAGTTTGTGTGCAACTGAACTGTGCACGCACGGTAGATGGGGCCATGTATACGTACTCGCGTATGTTGGCAAATGATTATATACATTATACATAGGAGCTACACTCATCGTCTCATCCAAATCGCATTCTTTCATTGACCCATCATACACGTTGAATTAAGCTAGTTTAATCTCCGTCCGTGCGAACACCAAATATAATGGCACACGTAACTACTGAGGGCCCGTTGGTTAGAGGCGTTAAAGTTTAACAAACATGGATGAGACGATGAGTGATGCTCTACATTATGTGCATGCACACAAAGAGACGAATGAACAGAGATCGTGGCGCGCTTCACCTGACTGATTGAAGAGTTTGTACCGTTTATATTATGCAACAAATAAAGCGGTTATTGATGATAAGCAAATTTTTTTAGACACGCCCGCCAAATCAGAAAATATTTGCTGGAGCACCAACGGACTCCATTATACTCCCTCCATCTTGTAATATAATGCATTCTATAAATTTTAGACAACTTAAGTGAACACTCAAATGACATATGTACCAATGAATTATATCCAATTAAGGAGTTTCTCCTCAAATTATGATTTTTTTTTAACTTTGCTAACACATAATGAATTATATTTCAGTATAAATTTTAGAACTCACTATACACTATATTTCGGGGTGGATGGAGTCGACATTATTACATCCATATCCTACTATGGGCCCACTTATTATTTATGTATCTTGTACCGATTCAAGTCATCTTCACACGGCTTTCTTTCATGCATGCGACTGATTCTTTGCGGTATTGCAGCACTCTATGGCTTTTTTCAACCACATACACTTGCTAAACGATCGAAGCAAATATAATTCTTATTCCAAAAAAATGCAAGACAAATGCAATAACATTTGCGGTATTGCAGCACTCTATGGCTTTTTTCAACCACATACACTTGCTAAACGATCGAAGCAAATATAATTCTTATTCCTAAAAAAATGCAAGACAAATGCAATAACAGACTATCGGCAAATCAACCTGATCAAGAGCTTTTTATAAAGATCAATACCAAAGATTTGGCCAACTGGCTTGCCGTTTGCACCTCACCTAAATGACCTTGTATCAATATATGGCAAAAAAATGTGTTTATATATAAAACAGCAAATATAAGATCTGGTTCGTAGCAAAAAAAAAAGGATGCAACTACATATGAGATTTGTGCAAGTCAAACTAGCTTAAGTTTGATCAAGTTTATAATGATGAATAGTATTAATATATATGTCTTCAACTAGGTTTACTAGCTAGGAAATAGATTTCGTATATAATTAATTTAATGGTATTTATTTTTTATCATAAGTGTTAATAGTTTTTTATAACTTTAATGAATCCAAATAATTTGATTTCTTAAAAAGTGAAAATTGCTTTTTTTTGCACCTACTCGCTCCGTCCCTAAATATTTATCTCTAGAAAATCGTGTTTCCCTCACAGACACGCTTTCTAAAGGGACGGAGTAGTACTCCACTTGAACAGTACCACCGGCCGGCACACGGCAAACTAAAAGTGAGAGGACTTGATGCCGGTGGATGGGACGGACCTGCCCGGAGAATGAGATCCTATTCTGTTTTCTTTCCTGTAGTATGTAGTAGCTGACCATCCAACTACTTGAACACAGCATAATTGTTTGACCAGAAAAGTAAAGCCAACTAGCAACGACCGACCCGGTAGCAGCACTAGCACGGTAGCACCAGCACCGGCAGCATCTCATTCTCGCTCCCGGCTGGCTGGCCGTGGCTGTGTCGGTGGTTCCATCCGGCCGCCCGGAAAAAGGAAGCAGCGCGTCGTCTTTTCCTTTCGATCGGGCTCTTTGGTCCGGTCCGGAGACGCAAAAAGATGGCGGTGCGGACGGCTCTTTCCGAGCATGCATGATGCGTCATGGCCTCATGGGGGAGGGAGACGCCGGTCGCGTGGTGCGGCCGGCCTTTTGTTTTGCCTTTCTGTTACGATGGAGCATTGGAATAACCACTTTGGCCGGTTGGGGTGGGGCACACACACACTTGCGTTGCCAATTTGCCATGCCACTAGTCCGTTTGCTCTGCGGTTTGGTGCATTGGTACCGTCTCTCTTTACGCTAGACTAGACACCATCATTGTATCGGTGCTTTCAGGGTGGCCGATTATTGTTGGTACGTTTGGTCTCCTCGTTTCAGTACCGCACACATGCAGGAAGGAAGGCCAGAAATATGGTGCCATGGGTACGTATATGCGTGCTTCTTCTTCGACTCCGAATAAATCAACTTAGAGTTATCCTTTAGCTTAGGTTTTTTTTTTTAAAGTTTGATCGAATTTATATATAAAAAAACATGTTAAGATTTATGACACTAATTTGCTATCATGAGATGCACCTTAAATTATAGTGCTCATTTGGTGTTACAAATATTTGTACTTTTTCTATAAATTCAGACAATCATAAAAAAAGGTTGACTTAAAACAACTTTAGGAATTGATTTATTTAAGGATGGAGGAGTAATTGCACCTCCTATGTTAGCTGCTAGTATTATACTCACTCCATCAACTTCTAGAGTTGTCCTAAGTCAAATTATTGTAAGTTTTATCAAATTTATAGAAAGAAATGATTCTATAAATTGATTTACTTTGGTGCAGAGGTACTATATATGGGGCTCTGATTATGGCTCAAGGATCTGTACAAGATTAATTGGGGACCTTGTATGACATAAGTGGACTCAAGTGGTTTAAACCTAAGGATGGACGACTCGCTATCTTACTGAGTTTGTTGATGCTACCTTGATTCAGCTCATTTTTTTTAAAAAAAAATGAGCCGAGCTAGCATTTTAGCTTGTTCAGTTAATGAACTAACTCGAACTGGGTCACGAGGCACCTCGCAAGCTAAACGAGCGAAGTCTTCATGGTCCAACAACCTAAACTAGTAACAATTAGGTTTGCGTGAGATTGAAGTCTACAATTAATGTATGCTATGCATGACACTTAATTATTTAGTTTTCTTGATGCATGCATAGAATAAATTAGTAGCTACTGATTTATGCATCAGTTATAGCCGTTGAGCTAGCTTGTGAGCTAAAGGAGCCAAGCCGAGCCTGAGTTGTAGCTTTTTTACTAAACGAGCCGAGCCAACTGATTTGGAAAGTCTGGGCGCCACCAAAATGCAAGTTCTTTGGGTGGCTCGCCATCCAAAACAAAATCTGGACCTCCAATAGACTACAAGCGCGAGCATGGCCAAATAATGGTGTGTGTCCTCTTTGTAGACACAGTCAAGAATCTGGAGTCCATCTCTTTCAAGACTGTCGTTACACTAGGCGTATTTGGGAGGGCATTGCGATATGGCTAGGGAACAAACACCTGCGACCTTCCGCCTAGGTGCTAGGAGACTCTATACAAACATGGTGGGAAAACTTAGATCGAACACCTTCGACGGCGAGGCGAGGACTACGGTCCATTATCATTCTTGTTTGTTGGGAGGTGTGGAATGAAAGAAATGCAAGAATCTTTGAGCGCAAAGAATCCGCACCAATGCATCTCCTGTAGAAGATCAAGGAAGAGGCTGGCTTGTGGACAATGGCAGGAGCAAAGCATATCTCCAATTTATTATTGCACGTATGATTTGAGGCCATCTGAGGTGGGGCGTGTCGGGCTTTTGCCCTTTTGTACACAATTGTATATGTTTGTACAGTGCCTTTATAGGCTCCCTTCTTTTTAATACAATAGGCAGCTTTCCTGCCGGTTCCGTTTTAAAAAAATAAAAACAGTTTCCATAATTAATTTAACAAATAAAGCGATTATTGATAAATTTTACGGTGCTCAGAAAAAAGAGCCCTCCATTAGGAGTGATCTAATAGTTACAAAAAATAAAATAACCAATTTAGAGAAACTTAAGTTGTGGATCGAAACCTAAAATCTATAGGTTAGAAACTACTCCCTCTGTTTCAAATTATAATTTGTTTGATTTTTTGACCCCAAGTTTGACCACTCGTCTTATTCAAAAAATTTGTTCAAATATAGTCAAATTTAAGTCATTTTTGAAGAACTTTTGTTAATAAAGCAAGACACAACAAAAGAAGTGATATTTTGCATAAATTTTTGAATAAGATGAGTGATCAAACTTGGGGTAAAAAAGTCAATCAAATTATAATTTGAAACGGAGTTAGTAGTTCCAAATTAAATTGGAATGGTATATATGATAGTACTTTCACATCTCAGAGTTTCTACATGGCCCAACCCACTAAGTCCACTAACCATAGATGCAACCAAGCAAATTTAGAGCCAGTATAATAACAGACTATAAGCTAGCTAAATGCTGAAATAGAGAAGAGAGGAGAGGAAAGAGAGGATAAGCAGGCTGTAAGCTTACAACCGGCTTAGGCACAAGAATCTAGAAACTTTGTGAGAGAGACAAGTGGGCCATGTATAAATAGTGAAGAGTTAACTACTATATGGGTGGGCTGAAAGAAGGCTGCAGAGAAATCTTACAGCTAGCAACCGGCTGTATTATTAGCCTTGCTAGAAAAACGATACAACTATAGGTTTTGTGCGTCAAACTAGCTTAATTAAGTTTGGTCAAGTTTATAGTGAATTGTATTAACATTTATGTCTCCCATTAGGTTCACAACGAAAATAGATTTCATGATTATTTAATGATATTTATTTTATATCATAAATATTAATGTTATTCTTTTTTATAATTTTGATCTAAATCATTTGATTCCTAAAAAAAAAAAAGAGAGATTCGCATCTTTTGGGACAGCTACTTGAACACTACCGCCGGCCGGCACACGGCAAATTAAAGCGTGAGTTGACTTGAGATGCCGGTGGATGGGACCTGCCTGGAAATTGGAGATCTATCTTTTCTGTAGTAGTTGACTGTATTTGAACATGCATATGCTTTGACATGAAAAGTAACCCAAGATAGCGGGTCTGTCCCATCACATCAATGTTTCCTTAAATGTATGGAGTACTAAATGTGGACTAATTACATGTATGTCGGTACAGATTATGAATAATTTACGAGACGAATATATTAAGCCTAATTAGTCTAAGATTGAAAACATTTTATCCAATAAGACGAAAGTACTACAGTGTTTATTAAACTTTAACACCCAAACCAAACACCCCCGGCTATTCTTAGCTGCGTTTGGGTATTTGTGCTTTTTGACCAATCATGGATAGATCAGAGCTGAATGCAGTGGAGGAGCTAGCTGGCTAGCTAGCTAGCTAGAGAGTTTTTTTGCAAACATTTTGTTGATCCAGATTGGGGTAGACGATCATCCATTCATCCCTTGCACACTTGCATTGCTAAAATTGGTCGTCGAAGTGGGGTCAGTGATGGGCACGGCATCATCATCATCATCACCAGAGTCCAGAGACTTTGCCAAATGGGCACGGCGTACATATGGGAGGGCTACCAGCCTACCACGCACTCGGCCACTGCCATCATGCACGTCGATCGAAATCGTACATGCACGTCCCTTTTCGTTCGTGGATGATCCATTGCATTGCACAAGTCGGCCCGGCCGGCCGCCTAACCTATTTTGACGGACAACACACTGCACGCAGCTGGGACATGGATCGGAGATGCGAAAGCGACGTGTTGCCCGTTGGCCACTCAAAAAAAAGTGCTACAGTAGTTATCACACCGAATCTTTAGACGCATGTATGAAACATTAAATATAGATAGAAAAAATAATTAATTATACAGTTTGTTTGTAAATATCGAGACGAATCTTTTAAGCCTAGTTAGCTCATGATGAGATAAATTTTGCCAAATAATAATAAAAATGCTACAGAAATTTTCTAAAAAAAATTTACAATCTAAACACGCGCCCACACACACATGTAGGCACATCATCCATCAATCGACATGTTGTTATCAACTGGCAGGTTCGCTCTACTAGCAACTTGCTGTAGCATGCATCCAATCCATCAGCTAGGTTTGTCAGCACGCGGTTCGGCGGATTCACACGCGTCTCCGTCTCATCATGGTCATGGATTGATAGATCGTCAACCGCGAAAGAAACACGTCAGAAAGGACAAGGGGAAGCAAAGGTACGAGAAGATGAGGGAGGAAACAACACGAAGTTGAGCAAAAGGTGGCAATCAACGAGAAAGCAAAAGGCATGCAGCGTCACACACACAATCCGCCACCGTGAACTGGACCATTCATGTCTTCATCTCTGTCTAAAGTAGTATATCTCAAGGCCGGCCACCGATTTGATTGGACACCCAGCCTTACGCACGCCTGTGGGGTCACGTTAATTATATACGGCGCCCAATACATAGGGGCATGTTTAGATCAGTGTACGAAAGTATAGTCCGTTATTGGACAATAGGCCAAACGTGGGCTAATTAAAATTTTCTTTTCTAATGAGTTCTGCTCACTATTTAGCCTCTATCAGTTTTTCTTAGGCCATGATTAGTTCATATTGAGACCTTCTATTTGGCATCCAAAACATGGTGACTTTGTCCCCATGTGCGTGCATGTGTGGTACTCTAGGTGACATTTCTATCGGTGAGATTTTGAGATCTATCGGAGCAGTTCATTGGTGATGTTTATAGGTGTAAGGTTCGCGTGTGTGGCTTCTTATGAGTAAGTGTGCGTGGTGCTTGTTGTGAGCGTCTGCGTCTATATTGTGTATTCTGGGAAAAAAATCAAATTTGATGATGGGTTGTTAAGTATTTACAAACAGAATAAGGCTTGAAAATATCTATAATGTAGTCACCCGCGAAACCTATGCGAGCTGCCACCATCACGCTGCCTGCCGCATCTCCTGCTCCTCGCCACCGCCGCTACGCCTAGGGTACGGCCCTTCTCCTTCTTCCCCTCTGGTGCGTCTGTCGGGGACAAGAAGGGGAGGGGACCCATTCTTTTTCCCGTAGTATAATTATCCCAATGACATTTAGATCTTGACAATGGAGAAAGATAATGTTTCCTTCCATGGGCCGACCAATTAACTCGTCATATGGATTGCATGTAATGTGGAGATTTGGTCGGCCTACTTTTCTGCAAAAACGCAAAATGGCCTATGGTCTACGCTAATGATGTGCCTCTCTATTAGTTTGTGGATTCCCATCATTTCCCATTTGGTCCTAATATTGACATGATTGTGTCTAGCATGATCAGACCTAAGATTGACATTGCTATTCAGTTCATAGCGTTCTGGTCCAACCACCAACAATGGCCATAATAATTGGATGTGGTACGCATTATATTCAATGGAGTAGACGTACTGGTCCACCATGACCATGGCATAAATAATTGCACATGATAACTACTGCAAGTACTGTTCCACCTATTCATTTTAAGGAAACATCAAGCATCTGATTGCTGTATTTGTTTATTTGGCCAGATAAGATTTGTCGTCTCCTCTCACAAATCGTTTTCGTTTTGTTGGCTAGCTATACTTTAGCTAGACATATATGCACCATGCGTTGGGGGGGTATGCGAATGAAGGTTAGGGATATCCCAGGGTTCTATTTTTAAAAGTCTGATGAACCGTTTGTAAATATTTATGGGAGAACTAGTGTTTTGTGAAGCAAAAAGCCAACCGAATCGAACTCTGGTACTAAGGTCACGTCTTTCTTTCGTCAGCAGCTATTACCTTGGGCTCAACGTATTTCACCATCGGGCCTCAAGTGTCTTTCGCGGGATTTCAGCCCATCATGGCGTCCATCGTGCCCCTGGCAAAAAAAAAAAAAAAAAACCAGGCCGAACCATCGGCCTCGAGTTTACTCCACCAGTTGGACCACTGGAATTTGCTCAAAAAAAAAAGTTTGACCACTGGAAAAATAAGGCCCAGAACCAATCCGTCCTGCAAAGAGCTGGACCTCGGAATATAAACCTCCGCACCCAACCCATCGCACCACATTTACTTTCTCCCACGTTGCAACGGCAGAAAAATAACTACAAATATTCATGGACAACCATGACGCCGAATGCTACGTGACAATTTATGTTTTTCACTTTCTTTGAAATTTATTAAGAGGATATAATTTATTTGTGATGACTTTAACATCCACTATTACAAATTTGGCAACTATTGTCAGACCATCACTGCCAGTTCGTCACTGTAACCGATAATGATAGGGTAACCGGTAGTGATATATAGGTTTTCACTGTCGGTTCATGGCTACAACTAACAATGATATGATGTTTTATCTCTACAACTAAAGAGATTCGCATGTTATCGTCTGATTAGACTAATCACCCCGCCCCTAATAGGAATCACCCCTCTACTGATCGCCCCGCCCGCGCTCTCTCTCCGTGGAACTGCCGCCCACCTCACACGATTCGCCCCGCCCCGCGCGCTATCTCTCTGTCTTGCGGAACCGCTGTCCGGCCATTTACGACGTCCTAGCTCCGCAGCTCACCCTGCGTGCGTGAAACAGAAGTAGACGGCGGAGGTGGAGCAGCGACCCAGCAGCAGAGGCGGCTCCTCGCCCTCGCCCTTGCCGTCCTCGGTGCCTGCCTCAGGGCCGGATGCGCTCTGCTCGCTCGGTGTAGGGCACGCCAAGCCGGCTGGACGGGGACGCGGCCGAGGACGTCGACGCGTCCAACTTCACTGCCTTCCTCTAGGCCTCATCATAGTCATTCGCGGTCATCGAGTTCTTGGCCCACTGGTTGGCCCCTTGTATCTGACTTGATTGATTCATTTTTATTTTTGTCCTTTTGGTTCCCGTTGATTCAATGCGGCTGGCCTCCCTCTAATCCCCTCGGTCCGGTGCACCTGACCGCCGCTACGACCCAGCATGCAGCCAACGGCGAGCGGCGGCCGACGAGGCATGGTTCAACGGAGAGCGGCGGCTGACGAGGCACGAATCCTTCCTAGTTCCCACCCGTAGTCCACAGCAGTGGCCAACAGTGAGCGGCGGCTGACGAGGCGTTCAAGGTATCTTCCATCTCTTCTCACCCTTCCTTCGTCTCTTCTCTTTTGTGAAGAAGAATCATCCGAATTGCTCGATAAGAATCAACGTGATGGATCAATATTGAATAAATGGTGATTCACTGGCCACTGCCATTCAATGCCCACTAGGTGTTTGTTTCTATGCCAACGTGGTACAGCCATCCATGGATGCATGCATGGTTCTGCCAAACGTGGTGATTTTTCTATCCACGTTATAGGATGCATGAATGGAATCTGACCCCTGGTGATTGTTTTACTTTTTTCCTTCCTTCAATGGGTGATAGATTAATCATGCTCTGTTTTATTAATCATGCTCGGGTGTTCGAGAGAAAAAAAATTAATAATATCCATGACTGCGCTACATTTGTCATCAGTTAGAAATCATTGCATTATGCACTGTATTGGTGCACTGAGCATTACCATGCTCCTTTCAGTAGTTAGAAATCACCAGTGGGTTCCAGGTTCAGAGCAGGGCTTAAGCTCAACGCTGACGACTGATGAGTCCAGGGAACAACCATTGAATTATTCTAATTTTGACTACTTTATCAGGGATCACTCCAGAAGTTGAACTGAATCCTTACATTTTTAAATACCCCTATATCCAAGCAGAGACTTCCAGTTTTTCTGTGCCTCTCTTCTTCTTCTACCACATCCATTGTCTTAGCAACTTAGAAACTGAAGCACCATCCAAGAATCATTCCTATCAACAGATGCATTTCATTTATTTAAGATTTTCGTGTGCCCTGTGCCCAGATGAAATAACAAATTGTGAGCGGCCTGCTAGCTGTTATCTGGGGATGTGCTGTATGCCTATTGTTTTAGCACAAATGGGTTTGGAAAACGTTACTTTGCTATTACGAAATGATAATTTTTTGTTGCCTGTATATTTAAAATAAGTTTATGGATGTGTATCATTTTTATGGAGCCTTAACCAACTACTCATTTCTATCAAATATTTAAATCTGGGTGATCTACGTCTATTTTGTAATTATGCACTCGAATGATCCCGTTTTACCTTTTCTTTTTGGTTTGCACAGATTTAGGTATGTACTCCTGGATCCAAGTGCTCAGCTGAAATGGCTGCCCCTGAATAAGGATAAGGACCGGTATGCATCAGTAGTTGTCTACTCCCCACCCCCTTTGTTTTTTATTTAAGATGGCATCTATGGAGCAGTACAAGCCATACTCATTCTAAATGAGACTTACAGCCTGCTAATTATTGGATCATGAGTGAGAAGAAGGTACCCAAAGTTGTGTTAGTTGTTTATTTGGGTTCTCTGAATTTCGGAAATTAAGCATAAAATTCTAGAGGTATAATAATTATGTTAGATAGTATGGTAAGAGTTCTCTTCATATCTCATCTTGGTGTCCATCTTAGATAAAAGTTGGCCTGTTTAGAACACCTATGTCAAGTGGGTTGCAGGGTGTAACTTTTGCCCATGGATTATCTTCGCCAGCTTTGGTTGTTCACAATTTGATGGAACAGGTATCTTCTGCTGGCTAACCTCTTGAGGCTTCCGCGGTTTATGAAACAAAATCTCATATTTCTCTTATCTGCCTGAGTTCTGTCTGTAGTAGACGTGGTTTGCCACTAGTGCTCTATCATGTCTGGCATGCATCATTGCCATAGTGGATATCAGTTTTGTTCACTTGTCGGCCTTGCTAACGATTCAATGGACCGTAAGTTAGTTGCTTATTGGTATAATTTTAGAAAATAATGGTAAACTCTGTTAGGTCACTGTTTCCAACTGTCATTGTTGATGTCTTGTGTAGTAAAAGCCCAGTAGGGGATGTAACAGAACCGTCCAAATTATAAGAGCACAAGTACAAAAATAATCACCGAAGTGATCAAATTCTCGTACTTGAGCCCATATAACTCCGGTAGTCCAATGAAATCACGAGGGATTTCAAACCAACCAACATACAAGCCAAGATCGTAGTGATTCAACATAACAAGTCACATGTTACAACTAATTCACAAGTAATTCAATATACATCGGAGTTCAACGTAGTTATTACAACTTAAGTTCAAAAGTAGCGGAAGCAAAGTAATTTGAAACTAACAACACCCTTATTTCAAATACATGCCAGTACCAAGGTCGACTTCCAACAAAAGCATTAGAGAGAAGATAACTCAGAAGGATCATGCCCGTGATCACACTCCGCCACTAAGGCAGGAGCCAACCAACTCTTGCAGTCGCCATGATACATCACAACCTGCAACAAGTGGGGAAAAAACCCTGAGTACGACAAAGTACTCAGCTAGACTTACCCGTCAGAAACCAGAAATAAGGTGACACCAAGGATCATGCAAGGCTGATATAAAATGGGGCTAGCTTGACAACATTTTGCATAAAAGCTTAATATAGATGATCAATCATTAATGCTTAAGCATCAAGTTAATTATAATTAACCTATCGTCTATATTAGAACCTGTACTAGAGCACTCACTTTATTAGGAGCAAACAATATTAACCATAGCAGGTATAAATTGAGGCGACCTTTCCATCATGATCCAATTAACCATCAGTTCAATTTAATTGAATCTACGTTGTCGCTGCTCAAGTCAAGTGCTCACTAACCGGGAGCAACGGCGATTCCAATCGAATTCCTATCCAGCTGGAGGGGTATTTCTAACACTCACCGAGTCACGCCTGGCGAGGGCTGCTCAGGTCACCTTTGGTACAGTTCAGGAGCCGCATGTCCGACTGATGCCACATCCCCAAGGGCGACACTTTGCTAGGTGCTAGGGACTCTAACCCCCCTTGGACTCACGCCAATGTCCCTAAGCACAACGTTTCTCTCCTCCAAGATGTGACCTACCAGTCGATTCCCGGTCTAAACTGTATTACTCGGCTTCACGGTCGGAATGACTTATCCGACCAACTAAGTGTTAGACTGCGTTCAACATGACTCAAGGACGTACAGCGAATCGGTCCTTAAATGACTCAGACGTGGATAGATTCACACCCAAGACCTCCATGCCTTGTCGCTTCACTATCATCATCCCGCCCGGTCTCATTACATTTTATTAACACATGGTTCCATTCCACGATAGCACATATAGCCAACCGTGCCATATATGATTATCCCTACATCTCGCAGGTGACAGGAAATCACCTGACTTCTACCGCTTAAAGCAGGGCTAAGCATCTACTCAATCCTAGTCTATGTAGGATTCAAGGAGTCACATATCTGGACAAGGAGTGATATAATGCAGCAAGGTTTTCAACCAATTCCTACCCCTTAATGCAACAATACTTGTAACATATATAGAATTAATTGCTTTGAAGGTAGGAGGCTTATAATGCTCCGGGGCTTGTCTGGGATTCGACACGAATCAGTCAAGTTAGCTTGTGTCATCTTGATGATGCCTCCACTCCAAGTATGCACTCCAGGGTCCTTCCATCCTCGGGATGGATCCACCAACATCTTCTTCTGGTTTGCTCCACACCACGTCCTTCACGTGTTTTAGCTAGCGTAGCTAAATGAGGTACAACAATGCATATGTATAAATATATAGAAATGCAATAACACAGTATTCATGGCAGCACACCAAATTCACATGGGCACTAGAGTTAATCAACTTAACTATCACTTAAGCATATCCTTAGAAGATGACCAGCATATCGATCAT
The DNA here is from genome assembly GCA_038087645.1 of Saccharum hybrid cultivar R570. Classification (NCBI taxonomy): domain Eukaryota; kingdom Viridiplantae; phylum Streptophyta; class Magnoliopsida; order Poales; family Poaceae; genus Saccharum; species Saccharum hybrid cultivar. Next base: position 1,356,078 of record JAQSUU010000795.1, read on the forward strand.
GACACACGTCACACAAGATCTCAAGCACACTTAACACTAATAAGGTGTATATCACTCTTAGAAATCAACATAGCAAAGCAAGGTGAAGCAACAACTTAATTTAGAATCTGCAATTTTTCTGAAGATCAGAACAGCAGCTGGTTAAATTAAACATAACTGGAGTTCTGTAACTCCAATTGACTTGTAACAAGATATTCTAGAAATCTTATGAATTTGTCTATATTTCATTTAATATCATCACAGTGTGATTCACAAATTAAACAAGTCAAATTTATAAAGTTTCAGCATCTGTTCCTGATAACAGATAATACTCCAAAACTGACTCTAACTTTAAACAGCTGTAGTTTCTAAACTACAGGACCCAATGCTACCAAAATTTAACATCAGCTAGATCATGAAATTCACAACAACTTTGTTATAGCACACAAGACATAAAAACATCATTTGCATAGGGTAATTAATAACATTCTCAAATCTGTCTAGAAATCAATGAATTATAAAATTGAATTATAAATGATGAACAAAACATTGCAAATGGCCAAACCAACCTGACCATCATTTAGAACATGTTTAAAGAATACCAGATCAACTCATGTTACTTATGTTAACATTTATTTAATTGGACTTTTCTATTTACTTGATTGCGTAGGCATAAATATTAAAATATATGAAAAGTATCTAGAAAAAACATCTAATAAAATTACAGAGGCAAGTATAAGGTACCAGGAGGATACCATAAAGATTTCAACCCCAATTGATAAGCCAAACATGAGATATCATAATAAACAAATCTTTAATGCAATAAAGCATGAGAGAACAAGATAAATCTAAAACTATATTTTCTTGAAACACATGATCATATTATTGTTTCTCAGGTTACCACAATATCATGCAAGGACAGTGGAACACCATTTTCCATTTTTACATTCATATAATATTTATAAGGCATTTAAAACCATTTATTTGGCCCCTAGCAAGATAAATCACTAACTCAGTCATGCATGCACCATAAATCATGAAATTTTAACCATGCATCAAGAATCACTCGGAGAGGCTACAAATAAATTTGCATGTCATTTTGAGCAATACAACTCCAGATCAAAAAAATAACAAGGAAAACAAGCATTTATTTTCCATTTAACAAGATCTAGGTAAAACATCCTAAAACAAGGAAACAACCTATAAGTTTTATATTTTTGTTAGACAATGCATATTACTAGAAGACCAATAAAATTGGAATCACTAATTTTGGACTTCTCAAACTCCAGATATTGATGAAAGCAAGTTAATCCATTTCCAAAACTACTTTTCACTAATGAATTTCTATAGCACAAACACATGCATGCATGGCACAACCGACTACCCTAACATGCAGAGCACTTCATAAGGATTCCAACAAAACAAATTGGACAATTTTCGGAGCTACCAAATATGAGATATAGATTTTACAAGATAAAAGAAAATCTATAAATTCGGGCACCAAATGAAGTCGGGCGGGACCCACATGTCATACTCCCACCCGGTCTTCTTCTTCTCCACGGAGACGGAGGGCACATTGCCGAGGACGACGGTTTCGGTCAGTGGAGGGCTCGGCCGGCAGCGGCAGGGAAGCGCTGGTCGGGCTTGACCGCGCCTGGCCTTGGCCGGCTGCAAGCAGCAGCAGCGCAGCGGCTGAGCAGTGCCAGAACGGCACCGGCGACAGCTGCAGCTTCGGCGACGGCAAGCTTGGCGGCGAGTTTGGCAGAAGAAGGGATGGCGACGGAAGAGCAGCATGGCTGCCTCAGGATTGGGGTGAGGAAGAGGTCGGAGAAGCTAGAGGAGGCGCGCTATGGAGAAGGAGCAGCGCAGCAGCTGCAGCTCACGGTGGCACGTAGCGAGAGAGACAGAGGGAGTGGGGAGGTGAGGGAGGGGGCTCAGGCATGAAGACGAGCGAGCGGGGTGCCATGGCACGCATGCGAGGGAGCGCGAGGCCACGCGTCGCGCGACATCAGCAGCTGGTCGGCCACCATGCACGCAGCACGCTCCAGGCGTTTCAAAGTCTGAATGAATGACTAATACCATCGCAAAAATTCGACCGAAACCTCATTTTCATCCCTCTCCAATTCTCCAACCATTTGACGATTCGATCAACCAATTTCACCATGTTGGAGAGCTACAAGAGTACTACAAATTTTCTTAAAGAACCATGGTCTGGATCGTCCTAGATTGGAAGATATGGAGCTCCAAAGGAGGGTACCTCAAAACCAAATTCTGCGGTCCAATGGCAAGTCGACTGAAACTGCCTTCTTCTCTCCTCTCCATCTACCAAACCAAGCAAGCAAACGCTAAACCAATTTCACATTATTGTAGAGCTATATGAGGACTACAAATTTTCTTAAAGGATCTAGTTTTGGTTCGACTCGGTTTGAGAGATATAATGTCCTAAAGGAGGGTACATCAAAATTAAAAACTGAACTTCGGTTCCACACTGACTGAAATGGCATTTTCCTCCCCCTTCTAACTCTTTAAGCATCACATATTAACCTGAGGCACTGTGATCAACATGGTAGAGCTACATGAGGACAACAATATTTCTTAAGGAACCTTTGGCTGGATCAGCTGGTTTTGTAAGATATTAATTCCCCAATGTAGTTACATGGAAACTGAAAATGGAATTTCAGTCATCAACACTTAGCCAAATTTTGGGGCTTCAAAACAGCACTGAGTTGATTCTTATGAGCTCTATTTGACTAGGTTAGGAACCAAACTAGCTCTTGACCATTAAAAAAAGTTTGTTCCTCATGATATGTACTACAACTTTTATTTAAGGTCCAACCCCAAAACTGATATATAAACTACTGTTATACTCTGACCAAAGTAGGATCACGATAAAGCTTAAATTATCCTTTTTGATTCATTGGAGCATTTTCTGGGCATTTGCCCAACACGAACCTTTCACAACTTTTGTTGTAGAGTCCATCTAGAGTCTTTTGGGCAAGGTTGCAAGGTTTGATTGATGACATATATTTCCATTCACTTAATAGTGCAATTCAAGCACTTAGTAAAACCATTCCAACAAGGATATAACTTATCATTTCATGTGACTTTTTGACTCCAAACTTCATGAAACTTTTCTAGTGACCAATATAGATAGGTACTAAGGTGAGACACATGAAGATATTGCAATAAAACCACCCAAGCATACATTTTTGAAAAGGACCTATATGTAAGCGATGGTGCAATATTCAAGTTTAAGTTGGGACTCTATTCCATAGACTTGGCTTCGACATCTTTATTACCACTTCACAGGTCATGTTTGAACTCGAAAACCCTTGCTTAACTAGTGATAAACACCTAGGGTGTTACAGCCCTCCCCCTTAAAAGAATCGCGTCCCGAGATTCAGTGCGAAGGACTTTTCACGGGAAGAGAAAGATGTTATCCAATTCCAACATCTGCAAGCGCATTAGGCTATTTAGCTTCAAGCATCAGTGAGGCTAGTTGGTCAAGACAACTTTCTAATACTCACTCCTCATAGCAAATTTTTATGTGAAGATCCCTTTATTGACTTCCATGAAGCATTGTTACTTTGGGAGAAATCCAAGACAACACAGTACTTCATTCTCAGTGTATGGAGGTCATTTGGTCCATGAGCTAACCACTAACAAGTATCTGATTCTTTAGTGAACACAACATAGTCCGTATGAACTTTACATTAGACCAAAATCTTTAGAAGTATACTCGTTGAAATGACTCTATGTTCCTAAAGTTTAGATGCAGTCCTCTACCAAAGTGGCTTGAGTACAACCTTCCAAAAGGGTGAGACCAAAGATGACAAACATACTCTGAGGCTATAGAATACTAACTAACCAATAGACAGGGTCTATGTTGGTCATAAATGTTCATTCATTTAGACACCAACTAATGGAAAACTACTTGAGGTTCCATGTGTGCAGTTCTCTTTCTCTGATGACAACACTGCATTATCTGAGTCTGTTTGAGGGATTAGTGAGTGTGATAGTTGACTTTGTCGGCTTCATATTTCTGCCAACAGCTATCTAATAAGATTCTTTTATCCAAAGACAATAGTTATCTGGGTTGAATCAGATGCAACCTTCTTGGGTAAGAACATTTATAAGGTACCAAAGTATGTCATCATTGGAAAATTAGTACCAAAGCAAAATGTAGTGAGGCCTTAAGGACAACAAAAGTTGTAATATTTACTAACCCACGGGAAGTAGTCTACCACCAAGCGATTGAGTAAAATTTTCCCTTGGTGACTTAGTTGTACTGTAAGTTGAGTTGACTTGCAGCATAACAACTTTGTCAGGCCAACTTTCACCTTGAGGCTTCCTTTGTAGGATCAAATAGTAGCTCTAAGATGGAAAATCTGTTGTTTGACAATTTTCAAATTGCTTTTGATTCGCGATGGTATAAATTGATTTGCAGAAACCAAGGCTGCTCGTACATTGGGGATACGAGAAAGCAAAAGCAAATGAAAGAGTGTAAACTAGTATCTGTGAGACCTCAAAAGGGCCATCCAACGACAAATCTCGACTATTAATTTACATACCAATTCGAGGATGCACACGCTTTGAACTTGTGGGTTACTTTTGCAAGGCAAAACACATACTTTCTCTACTTCTTCACCTTAGCTGATAGAACACCTTGCACTATCTGTGTGATTGTCCAAGATGGAATTGACTTGGTCGCAATGACTCTGGACGATAGAGTATCACTCTAGTTATTGGCTAGTTGATTAACTTCTTGTTGGTTATTGCTCTATAAGATATAGCCTTCGTAGCTACCAAGGAGTCATTACCTAATTGGAGATTAACCTTCCTATTGGTAACTAATCAGTTGTCTCTCAACACTAAAAAGTTCCAAATCTTCATTCTTGATCACAATAATTGTGGTTAATGCAGAACAGATGATTGCCATCGAAGTCAGCGGATAAGGAGTCACACCAGAGTGGTTGATTTCGATTGTATGGCCATTATGCATACAAAGGTTAAAATTTGCATAATGTGACAATCGTTTCTTATCCAACAGATGACTTGTCCAACATTAAATGTTGTGTGTCCTTTGTATCCAACAGGGGTGAGATACCTCGCTCACTAGATGGTGGCCGTTAGTATTGGGACAACTAAGTAGAGTCGCTTGTCTACCACCTATTGTAGTCTGTTAATATTTATGTCAGTGACCGGTTTTTCAAAGGTTATCCTCTTAGCAATTTCAGAAGAAAGCTCCACTACTTTCTGTCTAAGACATGGATCTTATGATACAATCTGGAGTGATAACCAAGGAAGGAACACGAGAAAATAACACATCGACTGTTATTTGATAATGGATCATGACTAGAAACTGTGATACCAGCGCATGCCAAGCAGCCAGCCATGTGTCTGCAGCCACAGGAGGCCCTTGGTTTCATCGCGGCACCATCAGCGACTACTCATAACACCATTACTAAACATACAATGAAAGTGAAATTTCAAGTGGCACCAATGGGTTGTAAGAACAAGCGCCATACAAGGAGGGACAACAAGCAAAGGTAGTCACAAGGTTTAGAATCAACAGGGAAGCTATTCGCAGATTAAAACATAGCACAAGAGAACATAGCTCACTTGCCAAAGGTGACTAAGCATGAGATTTTTGCTTGATTCCACTCACGCCTAGCGTTGATGAAAGTTAACTTGGTTGGTTAGTCAATAAGGGTCTTCACAAAAAGGGTTGGAAAACATCCACGACTTATACAAACACATAGGAGAACTAAACTTTGGGCTTTCGGTCAAGCAAAGGCATGGATCCAAACATTCAAGGGCTAACCACCAAGTCTACAGGCTCAAGCTCCTAAGAGAGAGAACCTAATTGGAGACAACAATAATACAATTACATACGTGAACGTTGTTCTAGGATAAGGCTATGTGACCCTCGTATGCTCACCGAGGACAATCGAGGTGACAATTAGAGCACTACCTAGGTAACAATCATACATACAACATCACTGTCAGGTAGACAATTGAGAAAATTCAAATGAATGACCTTAAGCAATCAATACAAGACACAAGACTCACCCAAAATAAGCATTTATCTCAAGCACGAACTAACTTACAAGTTTAGCTCAAAACAAACACTAGCTAAGGTGACTAACTTAACATGTGCATAGAATCTGGACAGCAGCACATTGGTTACTTGTTTCAACCATAACTGAGGTTGTAGACATCCCACAAAGGTGATCCTAGACTTTCTGGAAATCTTAGAAAGTTTTCCACACGTTTGTTATTCATACCAAAAGCTAGATCACAGTTTAGCATGGCCAAACATGCTGATATTTTAGATCTGTACCAATATAGATAGAAAACTGACAAGAACTTCAAAGATGCATAACTAGAGTTCTAGGGACACAACAAGGCTGAGCCTAAACTTTATGTAAAGCTTATTAAGTTGTCTATAACTTTCTTATTATCATATTAAGGTGATTCTACAGCTAACAAGACCAAACAAGACAAAGAGGACATCTCTACCCAGATTTAGACAGATTCTGTCATTCCGCTTTATAAGCTTATAACTAGAGATTTTGTTCACCAAAATTAGTGATATAGGACACTTTGGAAAGCTTAGAAAAAGTACTACACTTCTTCTATTATCTCCAAGACATGATTCCATATGTATACAGGTCAAATAAACCAAACATTCAGATCTATTCAGAGCATAAGCAAAACCTGACAGTAAACTTCTAAAATTCATAACTCCCAAACCATAAGGCCTAGTGTCATGAAATTTTTGGACAAGCTAGATGAGTAAGTTAGCTACAACTTTGGTATTCACCATAACTACAGAAAACACCATTATAACTATGAAAGCATCACTACAATAGAAACTATTCTAGCAGCCAACGTTTAACAAGCAGAGCAAAGCTTACCTTTGTTCTACTTAACAAGAGAGCACACAAACGTGTTATTCTAGTAGCTCTAAATTTTGTTACATTAGAGCAGCAATAATTTAATTCATTCACAAGAATAAAAATTACTTAAATGAGGTCTAAAGCATTTGCAAACGTTTGTAGGAACAACATATCCACCACATGGATAACTAGAGGATATCTATAGGTTCAAGCATGTAACCACACTTATTTCTAGCAAGGCTAAGAACACACTATCTTCAAGCACTCCCTAATCAAGCAACATGGAACAAGGCATTCATGTCAAACTCCACGCAAGAAAAATAGTGTAACACATTGATCACAAGTTACTTATCATTTGAACAAGGGTGAGAGGAACATAGCCATGTATAAAGCAACAATCATGAAGATGCATGCTTCGTCCTATTCGTCCTCACAAGATTGCCAACCTAAGGTGGCGATCACGTTCTAGGTCGGTGGCATAACACGCACTCTCTCGATATATAGCTAGTCGTCAGCTACATTCGACTTACGCATTCGTGGTTAGCGTACCTATAGAAAAGTTTCATTGCAGCCTAACAATTCCCCAATATATGGCACACAATGAAAGTAGTAAGTAAAATTTTTAAGTACTCCCATATACATATACCCTTGTATATATACATGTAGCACCAAAACTACCCGAATCATTCGATCACCCACAATTAAGTACCTTCATATATATACATGTGTGTAACATGTAAATAATCCAGTAACCAAAACTAGCTCTCCCCTAGACCAAGGGTTGGACGGTCATGCTCTCACAACTCACACTTACCTGAGCGTAGGTGTGATGTTGCATAAAAGTAAACTAACGACATATATGACTATTTCATATATGAAGGCTACCTCTAATCTGACACCCTGGGTAGCATAGTGTGGAAGAGTTATCACACATACATACCTTAGCAAGGGCGTAGATGCATAAATGAAAAATCCCCATGTTAGTACTTATATAAGCCACCTAATAATCCTTATATGGGCATAAGGAAATTAACCACTGGCATACTTAGATTTAGAATTCAGTTTTCACAAACCTATATATAGCTATAAGTTGATAAAACTAATTTTATAAACAAATCCTTTGTTTTAAATACACATACGACAAGTTTAATATTGAATCTTGCTCTGATACCAGCTGTAATAGAACCATCCAAATTATAAGAGCACAAGTACAAAAACAATCACCGAAGTGATCAAATTCTCGTACTTGAGCCCATATAACTCCGGTAGTCTAATGAAATCATGAGGGATTTCAAACCAACCAACATACAAGCCAAGATCGTAGTGATTCAACATAACAAGTCACATGTTACAACCAATTCACAAGTAATTCAATATACATCGGAGTTCAACGTAATTATTACAACTTAAGTTCAAAAGTAGCGAAAGCAAAGTAATTTAAAACTAACAAAACACTTATTTTAAATACATGCCACTACCAAGGTCGACTTCCAACAAAAGCATTAGAGAGAAGATAACTCAGAAGGATCATGCCCGTGATCACACTCCGCCACTAAGGCAGGAGCCAACCAACTCTTGCAGTCGTCATGATACATCACAACCTGCAACAAGTGAGAAAAAAACCCTGAGTACGATAAAGTACTCAGCTAGACTTACCCGTCAGAAACCAGAAATAAGGTGACACCAAGGATCATGCAAGGCTGATATAAAGTGGGGCTAGCTTGACAACATTTTGCATAAAAGCTTAATATAGATGATCAATCATTAATGCTTAAGCATCAAGTTAATTATCATTAACCTATCGTCTATATTAGAACCTGTACTAGAGCACTCACTTTATTAGGAGCAAACAATATTAACCATAGCAGGTATAAATTGAGGCAACCTTTTCATCGTGATCCAATTAACCATCAGTTCAATTTAATTGAATCTACGTTGCCGCTGCTCAAGTCAAGTGCTCACTAACCAGGAGCGATGGCGATTCAAATCGAATTCCTATCCAGCTGGAGGGGTATTTCTAACACTCACCGAGTCACGCCTGGCGAGGGCTGCTCAGGTCACCTTTGGTACAGTTCAGGAGCCGCGGGTCCGATTAATGCCGCATCCCCAAAGGCGACACTCTGTCAGGTGCTAGGGACTCTAACCCCCCCCTTGGACTTACGCCAATGTCCCCAAGCACAACGTTTCTCTCCTCCAAGATGCGACCTACCAGTCAATTCCCGGCCTGAACTGTATTACTCGGCTTCGCGGTCGGAACGACTTATCCGGCCAACTAAGTGTTAGACTGCATTCAACATGACTCAAGGACGTACAGCGAATCGGTCCTTAAACGACTCAGACGGGGATAGATTCACACCCAAGACCTCCATGCTTTGTCGCTTCACTATCATCACCCCGCCCGGTCTCATTTCATTTTATTAACACATGGTTTCATTCTACGATAGCACATATAGCCAACCGTGCCATATATGAATATCCCTACATCTCGCAGGTGACAGGAAATCACCTGACTTCTACCGCTTAAAGCAGGGCTAAGCATCTACTTGATCCTAGTCTATGTAGGATTCAAGGATTCATATATCTAGACAAGGAGTGATATAATGCAGCAAGGTTTTCAACCTACTCCTACCCCTTAATGCAATAATACTTGTAACATATATAGAATTAATTGCTTTGAAGGTAGGAGGCTTATAATGCTCCGGGGCTTGTCTGGGATCCGACACGAATCAGTCAAGTTAGCTTGTGTCATCTTGATGATGCCTCCACTCCAAGTATGCACTCCAGGGTCCTTCCATCCTCGGGATGGATCCACCAACATCTTCTTCTGGTTTGCTCCACACCACGTCCTTCACGTGTTTCAGCTAGCATAGCTAAATGAGGTGCAATAATGCATATGTATGAATACATAGAAATGCAATAACACAGTATTCATGCCAGCACACCAAATTCACATGGGCACTAGAGTTAATCAACTTAACTATCACTTAAGCATATCCTTAGAAGATGACCAGCATATCGATCATGACACACGTCACACAAGATCTCAAGCACACTTAACACTAACAAGGTGTATATCACTCTTAGAAATCAACATAGCAAAGCAAGGTGAAGCAACAACTTAATTTAGAATCTGCTATTTTTCTGAAGATCAGAACAGCAGCTGGTTAAATTAAGCATAACTGGAGTTCTGTAACTCCAATTGACTTGTAACAAGACATTCTGGAAAGCTTATGAATTTGTCTATATTTCATTTAATATCATCACAGTGTGATTCACAAATTAAACAAGTCGAATTTATAAAGTTTCAGAATCTGTTCCTGATAACAGATAATATTCCAAAACTGACTCTAACTTTAAACAGCTGTAGTTTCTAAACTACAGGACCAAATACTACCAAAATTTAACATCAGCTAGATCATGAAATTCACAACAACTTTGTTATAGCACACAAGACATAAAAACATCATTTGCATAGGGTAATTAACAACATTCTCAAATCTGTCTAGAAATCAATGAATTATAAAATTGAATTATAAATGATGAACAAAACATTGCAAATGGCCAAACCAACCTGACCATCATTTAGAACATGTTTAAAGAATACCAGATCAACTCATGTTACTTATGTTAACATTTATTTAATTGGACTTTTCTATTTACTTGATTACATAGGCATAAATATTAAAATATATGAAAAGTATCCAGAAAAAACATCTAATAAAATTACAGAGGCAAGTATAAGGTACCAGGAGGATACCATAAAGATTTCAACCCCAATTGATAAGCCAAACATGAGATATCATAATAAACAAATCTTTAATGCAATAAAGCATGAGAGAACAAGATAAATCTAAAACTATATTTTCTTGAAACACATGATCATATTATTGTTTCTCAGGTTACCACAATATCATGCAAGGACAGTGGAACACCATTTTCCATTTTTACATTCATATAATATTTATAAGGCATTTAAAACCATTTATTTGGCCCCTAGCAAGATAAATCACTAACTCAGTCATGCATGCACCATAAATCATGAAATTTTAACCATGCATCAAGAATCACTCGGAGAGGCTACAAATAAATTTGCATGTCATTTTGAGCAATACAACTCCAGATCAAAAAAATAACAAGGAAAACAAGCATTTATTTTCCATTTAACAAGATCTAGGTAAAACATCCTAAAACAAGGAAACAACCTATAAGTTTTATATTTTTGTTAGACAATGCATATTACTAGAAGACCAACAAAATTGGAATCACTAATTTTGGATTTCTAAAACTCTAGATATTGATGAAAGCAAGTTAATCCATTTCCAAAACCACTTTTCACTAATGAATTTCTACAGCACAAACACATGCATGCATGGCACAACCGACTACCCTAACATGCAGAGCACTTCACAAGGATTTCAACAAAACAAATTGCACAATTTTCGGAGCTACCAAATATGAGATATAGATTTTACAAGATAAAAGAAAATCTATAAATTCGGGCACCAAATGAAGTCGGGCGGGACCCACATGTCATACTCCCACCCGGTCTTCTTCTCCATGGAGACGGAGGGCACATTGCCGAGGACGACGGTTTCGGTCAGCGGAGGGCTCGGCCGGCAGCGGCAGGGAAGCGCTGGTCGGGCTTGACCGCGCCTGGCCTTGGCCAGCTGCAGGCAGCAGCAGCGCAGCGGCTGAGCAGTGCCAGAACGGCACCGGCGGCAGCTGCAGCTTCGGCGACGGCAAGCTTGGCGGCGAGTTCGGCCGAAGAAGGGATGGCGACGAAAGAGCAGCATGGCTGCCTCGGGATTGGGGAGAGGAAGAGGTCGGAGAAGCTAGAGGAGGCGCGCTGTGGAGGAGCAGCGCAGCAGCTGCAGCTCACGGTGGCTCCACGGCACGTAGCGAGAGAGACAGAGGGAGTGGGGAGGTGAGGGAGGGGGCTTAGGCATGAAGACGAGCGAGCAGGGTGCCGTGGCACGCATGCGAGGGAGCGCGAGGCCACGCGTCGCGCGACATCAGCAGCTGGTCGGCCACCACGCACGCAGCACGCTCCAGGCGTTTCAAAGTCTGAATGAATGACTAATACCACCGCAAAAATTCGATCGAAACCTCATTTTCATCCCTCTCCAATTCTCCAACCATTTGACGATTCGATCAACCAATTTCACCATGTTGGAGAGCTACAATAGTACTACAAATTTTCTTAAAGAACCATGGTCTGGATCGTCCTAGATTGGAAGATATGGAGCTCCAAAGGAGGGTACCTGAAAACCAAATTCTGCGGTCCAATGGCAAGTCGACTGAAACTTCCTTCTTCTCTCCTCTCCATCTCCCAAACCAAGCAAGCAAAAGCTAAACCAATTTCACATTATTGTAGAGCTATATGAGGACTACAAATTTTCTTAAAGGATCTAGTTTTGGTTCGACTCGGTTTGAGAGATATACTGTCCTAAAGGAGGGTACATCAAAACTGAAATCTGAACTTCGGTTCCACACTGACTGAAATGGCATTTTTCTCCCCCTTCTAACTCTTTAAGCGTCACATATTAACCTGAGGCACTGTGATCAACATGGTAGGGCTACATGAGGACAACAATATTTCTTAAGGAACCTTTGGCTGGATCAGCTCGTTTTGTAAGATATTAATTCCCCAATGTAGTTACATGGAAACTGAAAATGGAATTTCAGTCATCAACACTTAGCCAAATTTTGGGGCTTCAAAATAGCACTGAGTTGATTCTTATGAGCTCTATTTGACTAGGTTAGGAACCAAACTAGCTCTTGACCATTAAACAAAGTTTGTTCCTCATGATATGTGCTACAACTTTTATTTAAGGTCCAACCCCAAAACTGATATATAAACTACTATTATACTCTGACCAAAGTAGGATCACGATAAAACTTAAATTATCCTTTTTGATTCATTGGAGCATTTTCTGGGCATTTGCCCAACACGAACCTTTCACAACTTTTGTTGTAGAGTCCATCTAGAGTCTTTTGGGCAAGGTTGCAAGGTTTGATTGATGACCTATATTTCCATTCACTTAATAGTACAATTCAAGCACTTAGTAAAACCATTCCAACAAGGATATAACTTATCATTTCATGTGACTTTTTGACTCCAAACTTCATGAAACTTTTCTAGTGACCAATATAGATAGGTACTAAGGTGAGACACATGAAGATATTGCAATAACACTACCCAAGCATACATTTTTGAAAAGGACCTATATGTAAGCGATGGTGCAATATTCAAGTTTAAGTTGGGACTCTATTTCATAGACTTGGCTTCGACATCTTTATTACCACTTCACAGGTCATGTTTGAACTCAAAAACCCTTGCTTAACTGGTGATAAACACCTGGGGTGTTACAAGGGATCACCCCTCCTGTTTCCCCCGAAAAAAATCACTGTCGCCCTTAGCAATCCATATGATGAACTTACTCGCTAACCCAATATGCATGCTTGTTGCCCAGGTTTGAAGTTTCTTAGTACCCTTCTGGAGCCGTGGCGCATAAGTTTTCATTATTTGTAATGTCGTGGGTATCTTCTTCACAGGTGCCTGGATGGAGTGGACTGTCAAATGCACAAGTCACAACATTTGGTGATGTTTACCCTTTACCAGCTGAAGAACATGTTTCTGTTTAATCTCCTTTTGTTGCTTGATTTTGTAATCAATTAGGTAATTAGTTTTCTCTTGACTACAGACATTTTTAGCTATATGAGAGGGTTCTGACTGATTTTTGAATCCTATTGTAATTTCTTAATCCTATTGTGAAGCAACTGTTCTTTGGTACGTAGTCTTTTTCTGGACTGAGATTTTCAACATCAAATGTCCGTAGTTGATAACTCCTGTGTGAGATACTATTATTTGTAATCGGTAACACTTTCTCATGGATGAGAATTGAGAAGGGAAGGGAGCGATTGCTTTTTCATGCTCTTGAGACATGATTTGAATTCGGAATGTATGATGTATCTCGAAAACTATTAATATGAAATGTTAGGTCATATTTTGTTCTGCCATTCCTGGATAGAACTTTTGCGAACTAACTTATTTGTTCATATTCATCAGGAATGGGCCCATAAGCAATATGTAGCAAAACATCAGCAATGGCATCACAACAGTGGGGAAACTTTTACTATTACAGTAACAATGTGCGTGTCAATACCTTTGTTTAAATGAATATATGCCTATCACATATATAATTTTGTAACAAAAAGATTTAAACATGCCTATTACATATATGATGTTGTAACAAAAAGGACCACTGTAAAGTTGAATTGAGTTTTTTTTTGTTAAAATACCGATTCATTCATGCATATGTGATGACTGATAAACGATCCCGTAACAATGCACGGGCATTCAACTAGTTACACACAAAAATCATCACTTTTCATATGAAGTCAGATTAAGACAACCTTTATACTAAAGTTATAGTGCAAAGAGGCCTAAAACTTTGTAGTTGACAACTTTTTAATTTGAGATAATTTATTCGTCCAAATATTCAATATAAGTTCTTGGACCAAATTTGAGATGGTTGACAATGTTGAATGGATACAAAATCAACATCAAAGTTGTAGTACTTGACGAGATCTATAACTTTGCAGTTAACAACTTTTTAATTTGACATGTTTAGAGTGTCAAATATATAATATAAGATTCGTCACCACCATTGTCCTCTAATTGCGTGATCATTATCATCAAAACCCACATTAGGGCTCTGCAGTGCTTGAGAGAACATTAAGGTTTTGAGTTTGAATCCCGAAAACATATATATTTTTTTTCATCACTATCGGTTCGTGGCTAAAACTCACAGTGATATCATTCGATCATTGTCGCGTCTCGAACCTACTGTGATAACAAGCCCCATCATTGCAGATTGCCTGATGCACAATCAAATTTTCAAGATTGATGACGAGGTTAAACCCGACAATAACGTATGAACCTGTACTAGTGATCCATAATTTAAGCCAATGTTGGCAGTAAAATAATGATGTTCTATATCAAATTTAAATACAACTTTGATAGATTTTTTCTCCTATATATTGCAAAACACGAAACCTTGATAGCTTTTTCTCTCCTATCGTAAAGCATGAAAAAATTTGCTCATAAATGTATTATAACTTTAATTTTCACACTGTTGTTTATAAACTGGAACTGTTAAGTATCAAGCTCGGTGGCTTCCTTCAAAGAATGAAGACATAAAAATCAAGTCAGCAAATAATTAGTTGCTAATGTGTTAGGGACTGTTTTTTCACTGATGATTATAATGAGAGAACTCATTCAATTTCATGTACAGCTTAACACCGTAAGCTCATCAAACCAACGGAAGGGCTAAGAAACCAAAGAAATTTCATCTTAGGACCAAAAATAAGAAGTTCGAGAAAGAAAGGGCCAAGAAGCTAAGCAGCATTTTTTTTAGGGTATGTACATTTATTTAGACCGGATTGAACAAGAAATAGTTCATGATCTCAGTTTATGGTTTGATTAGTTGGACTATTGGTTGAACTAAATTCTATTTAGACAAATTCTGTTTCTAGTTAGAACTACATAAAAAATTGGTAGTGACAACTCTTTATTCTTAATTTTTTTGTATTATATAAAACAGATCAAGGGTTTAAAAGGCCCATGATGTTGCCTTTACATTTATTGTCCTAGTATATACTAGTATATAAAAAATAGTTTGCTGCTGGACTGCTGCGGGTTGGTGTTATGGGCCACAGCCCATTTTCTGTAGATAAGTGAAGATCGATGGGTAGCGGCAAGGAAAATGGGCTCAGCCCCAAAGGAAACGGCATGAAGGCCAAAAGAAGTTTGCCGTAGGGGAGGAAAAACCAACGTATTTTTCTTTTCTTTTAAAAAAAACAGAAACTTCATAAATCGGTTTTCTACGCAACAGAAGAAAAGAAGCAGAGAACTCCCAAGCACACGGTAAACCAAAATGCAGAGGCATGAATACAACAAACAAACATATATCCTATATTTAATTAATATTTATTTTAGAAAATAATAACTTTACCATGAACCAAAATTCCAAGCTATTTACTAAGGCCGTGTTTAGATGGGGTGAAAAAGGGTGAAAAATACACTGTAGCACGTTTTAGCTTTTTTTGGTAAAAAATGTCCAATCATCGACTACTTTGGCTCGAAAGATTCGTCTCGTGATTTTACCCCCTAGTTGTGCAATTAGTTTTTTCTTTTTGTCTACATTTAATGCTCCATGCATGTGTCTAAATATTCGATGTGATAGGTGAAAAGTTTTTGGGGTGGGGAACTAAACTAGGCCTAATAGGTTGTCTAAAATTTTATTTGTTTTTCACATTCACATCTCAAAATTAAATATTTTAGGTTGTGACAATAAGTTAATGAAATCTATAGTACATACATATGAATATATGGTACGCCTCGGATAGCATCTGCATGCAAGCCAGCAGCCCCACTAATAATTAATAAACCTTGCTTTTGTCTGTGGATTCTAAAATCCACTTTCAAAAAATGAACTATTTATTTCAGCTTTTGTCGTTTGATTGGAAGCCAAAAGCAAAAAGTGAGAAATAGAGAGAAACTAATACATAGGGGGAGCTGCTACTGGGCTGTGAATGGGGCAGAGCAGTGCTACCAAGCAACTACGATTCATTCCTCTGTTGCATGCTACTAGACTAGATGGTAGAGATCACGAGCTGGAGCTCCATTCATGTCTAAGCATCACAGAAACTAAAGCAAGTGAGATTCCTCAGCTCCCTGGTCACTGCTTGCTAACTGTCCTACATGCTCGTGCCAGCCATTGTTACCAAACAAGCTAGGCCAACAACCAGGCTGCGTTCCCCATATTCCTCGCTTCCTTGATCGGCGTTCTAAATTGAACGAACCTTTGTGTGTGCATCTCGATTCTTTACGCAAAGCCTAACTAAATGGTCTGATGCTTCTTCTGATCACCTTGCAGGCACAAAGTAAGCATATATTCAGAGATCAGAGTGACCGGTTGACCACGCCAAAACCATGCATGTGATACTTCATCATATTTGCACTTGGTTAACTAGTCCCTACCAATCAGCTAGATATACTTGTCATCAGGTTGTTCTTTTTGGAGGATTCAAGCATTCTATGCATGGTCGAACAGACCAACATCATACAGTCCTCCAATAATTCTGTCGAATGGCAACATTTCTCATATTCCATGAGGTACATATACTAGTGCACCAACCCATGCTATGGATAAATGAGAGGCCCACATCGAAAGACGAAAGTGCTTATTTTTTTTATCTCACTTATTTGTTCACTTCTAACACAATCTCATATAATATAAGTAGTTTTCTGTCTCTTTATTATCTAATTGTTATTATAGATTTTATCAATTACTTTTTATGCTTTTCCATCCATATTCATTACTTTTTTCTCTTCTTCGTTTGCACCTCCGTGTGTATTTGACATATATTTTCAGTTGAAACCTTAGCTTGATATATGTGTGTTTGACATGCAAACTGAATGCTCATTATATATATATATATATATATATATATATATATATATATATATATATATATATATATATATATATATATAGTTCGAATCAGGGCACACATCATGTGTGTTTATCTTGGTAAAAAAGTGGAAAATTTAGAAGCATATTACAAAAACTGGAATATTTTTTAACAATTTTGAAGGTAGGTAATTTAGATGCGTATTAAGGGGTTGTTTTATGCTATTTTTAATAATGATATGGGTGTGTAATTTATATGCAAACTTAGATGCATGTTCATTGCAAAGAATTTATATAATTACATATTTGAGTAATTTAGATTAAACTTTACTGGTTCTCTAATGCGAATATTGGTTGATTAGTGTACTTAGATTAATTTACAAAATACTAGATGTCTGTAGTTTAGATATAGATTTATGATGTTACTTACTATTTTAGTAATGATAGAGGTGACATAGATTTAATTATAGGATCATTTTAGGTTGTTTTCAAAGGGTAGGGTGGGTAATTTAGATTTATATTTAAGGATTTACTTTTGGTTAATTTTATATGGCAAGGACACGTTAGAGATTGTGGCAGTGTGCATGTTGGACATCTTGACACTGTGCTGGTGTAGATGCCTAGAATTGTACACCTACCCTAAAGGGGGACTGCCCATCTCAAGGTTGAGGTGCCCGATACTTGAGCTCAAGGTGGCCGGTGCTCGGACACGGTAGGGGTGGCTAGAGTTCAAGCTCGGTGTAGGGGTGGCCAAGGATCAAGCCAAGATAGGGGTGGGTGGGTGGCCAGGTCTTGGCCTAGGACCGCCAGCGTTAACCGTGATTAACCTAGGGGGCAGTGAGACCGTCTGTGTTAAATGCGATTAACACAGACTTTTCCACCGAGGCGAACAGATTGCCCGCCTGGGAAAACCAGTTTCAACCGCTTGAGATAAAATCTATGTAGTAGCGGGTTTGACCTCTACATGGGGACCAAAGGTTAGGTGGTGCTCGAGGAAGATCGGAGGAAGGGGCAAAAATTGCTGGTGGCCAGCCGGAGCTTGAGCTTGGGGAAAGAATGGAGATGGAGGAAGGCCATACTTGCTAGAGATGATTGGAGCTACGATGCACTCTAGGAGCCCAATAGTGAGAAAAGAGAGGGAAGGGTAGGAAGAAGTTGGGAATCCAGTTCAGTGATAAGGCACACTCCCATATTTTCTAGCGTAGTGTCAGTAAGTTAGGGTGTGTTTGGGACCGTGCGGATTGCACAATATGGTATGTCTACAATGTACTGTGGCATGGAAAATGCAGGAGCTAGTTCATTTTGCAGTTCGAGCGCTGTATGCGGTGAGAAAAATTGCAGTTCCAGCGCCGTATGCGCCATAGTAGAAAACACGTCTTAAACACGCTCTTAATCTTTTGCCAGACTCCTTATTAGATTTTAAAATTACTTAAATATCTTGTATTTAAGGATGGAGAGAGTAATTAAAAGCTATAATTTGAAATGCAGAGAGACAGTACCAGATGATAAATGGTGGAAGTGAAAACAACGTGTG
The DNA here is from genome assembly GCA_038087645.1 of Saccharum hybrid cultivar R570. Classification (NCBI taxonomy): domain Eukaryota; kingdom Viridiplantae; phylum Streptophyta; class Magnoliopsida; order Poales; family Poaceae; genus Saccharum; species Saccharum hybrid cultivar. The sequence goes on from JAQSUU010000795.1 coordinate 1,374,971, forward strand.
TGAAAGCCTTCCCGACAAGAGACATAACGATTGTTTGGGAAAGGGGAGATGGAGGCAAAAGGGGTAATCTAATGGAAGCGGAGAGTTACGGTTTAGGTTCGATGTGAATGAAGGACAAGAAGAGTGAGTGTATGTAGAGTTACATATTTAGACATTTTTATATGTGCATATATATAGTTATGTCGAGTACAATATACTGTGCACGCTCATTCACGAATGCACGTAACCAGATATTCTTTTGGCAACCTCGGTCTTTTCGACAATAGTAATGTACTCCTAATAGCTATATAATCTCTAGATAGATAGCTGCCAACTTCTCAAGTTCCTAACATATCCAATGTTCTATAAGAATCTTGTAATCATCTGTACAAGTTCAATCTAGCACACTTGTAATCTTGTATCACCAGTCGTCGTCTGTCCATGTCGTCGTGGGCGTTGGACGAGGACAAGACGCCGCCCAACGAGGCGGACGTGTGGGCGGAGGCGTCGCGGTGGCAGCGCCACGCCATCTACCGCGTGCCGGCGTTCATCAAGGACGTCAACCCCAAGGCGTACCGGCCGCAGGTGGTGTCGCTGGGCCCCTTCCACCACGGCGACGCCGCGCTGCTGCCCATGGAGGCGCACAAGCGGCGGGCGCTGGCGCACCTGCTGCGGCGGTCCGCGCGGCCGCTGGAGGAGTTCAGAGCCGCCATGCAGGGCGCGGCCGAGCAGCTGGAGAGCGCGTACCAGGATCTCGGCGCTGAGTGGCGCGGCGACGAGGGCGGCGGCGGCGGCGGCAGGGAGCGGTTCCTGGACATGTTGATCGTCGATGGGTGCTTCCTGCTGGAGGCGATCAGGGTCGCCAAGGACGTCGGCGTCAGCGGCGGCATCGATGGCTATGCCTCCAGTGACCCCGTCTTTAGTCGCCACGGGGTGCTCTACGTGATGCCCTTCATCCGGCGCGACATGCTCATGCTCGAGAACCAGCTGCCGCTGCTCGTGCTCGAGAGGCTCGTTGCCGTCATGACTGCACAGCCACCGGTAGTAGCAAATATGACCACTAGATATATATATATAGCCGTAATTTTGTTTTCAATCTTGTTGTTGATCTGTATTTTTTCTAACCATGAATCATGAATTAGTAAAATAAATACTCCGATTTGATATCCACGGATGCTGGATTTGCATGCCACGCAGAGCCACCAGGAGATCAACAGGATGGTGCTGAGGTTTCTGTCCCCGTCGTCACCGGCCGTCGGCGTCGAGCTGGGGCTCCACCCACTCGCCGTCTACCGCGGGAGCCTGGTGCATGGAAGCTCCCGCCGGCCCGACTCGAGGGATCCACTGGACACCTACCAGGAAGCGACGATCATCCGGCCGGCGGTGGAGCTCCACGAGGCCGGGGTCCGGTTCAAGAGGAGCTGGACGAACAGCCTGCGCGACGTCCGGTTCCGGCGCGGCGTGCTGAGCGTGCCGGCGCTGTGCGTGGACGACTCCACCGAGTACGCGCTCCTCAACATGATGGCGTTCGAGAGGCTCCACGCCGGCGCCGGGAGCGACGTGGCGGCGTACGTGTTCTTCATGAGCAACGTCCTCAGCTCGGCCGCGGACGTGGCGCTGCTGTGCTCCGAGGGCATCGTCCAGAACGCCACCGGCAGCGACAAGGCGGTGGCGCAGATGTTGGAGAGGATGTCTAAGGACTCGGTGTTCGAGCCGGAGAGCGCCATCGACGCTGTGCACCGGCAGGTGAACACCTACTGCCGCCGGAGCCGGAGGCCCTGGAGGATGTGTGGCGCTGGCGCCAGGCTTAGCCGCTGGGAGGAATGCTTGAGGACTACCACGTGGGCGATCCTCGCCGTTGTTCTCCTCGTCATGCTCATCGTGCAGACCATCTACACCGCACTGCAGTTCTACATGCTCCGACGACGTTAGCAGCGTCGCGCCATTGCTCCAAGCCTCCAATTAATTAATGGGGGATTATTCGCAGCTTTGAGTGGTTCTACCAATCTGTACATACAAATTCGTTTGCAATAATTATAGTACTTCTCCGTGCTTTGTCTGCAATGGAAACCAATGAAAGATGAAAGGCCGTTCTGTTTTTTTAGGTAGAACGACCATTCTGTTATCGGCAGCACCAGCGTCTGGAAGTCCGAATGGAACCCCGTGTCCAGAAGTCCACGCCTGCTGCACGCATAGGCGGGCCCCGTCCGCGCTGTTCCCCCCACGCTTCCTTGCTTCCAGCGCCCTTCACGCCTACTGCGCTGCTCTCCTCCATGCACGGCGTCCTAGCATCTGCAGCAGGTGGCTGCAGCAGGTGCCTCACATTGCAACATGTATAACACCTCCGATCTACTTTTGAAACATGCAGATGAAATACTTGCAACATACGTATAAAACAACTAAAACATTCGAAACATACATCTGAAACATTTGCAAAAACATATGAAAAATACTTGGAAAAACAATTGCAAACATATGCAACATCCAGATAAAACACTTGTAACATATGTGTGAAACATATGCAACATCCAGATAAAACACATTTATAACGTACGTCTGAAAAAATAGATGAAGCATTGGGAATAGACACTTGTAACATATGTATATAATCATTACAATATATGCAACATATCAATCTACTTTTGCACCATCCGCATGAAATACTTTAAACATACCTATGAAACATCTGAAACACTTGAAACATGCTTGCAACATGGGGGATATCAGGGCCGGGCACTTCTAGTCGTCGGGGTCGGAGCCAGCGGCGCGCGAGCACCACCACCACGCTTGGTTCGTCCGGACGGGCGGCGTGTGCGACATGCGGCAGTGAGCAGCGCAGGATGGGTGAGCGCGACGAGTGGGAGCGAGCGACACGGGATAGACGAGCACCATGAGCGAAAGCGAGCAGCACGGGATGGGCGCACAGCAGCAGCGAGGTGGAGTGGGCGTGTAGTGTCCGGACGGAAAGGCCGCGGCTAGAGAAGGCTGTCGAGTTGGAGAAGGCCAGCGGCAGGCGGGCAGCGCGGTGAATGCACCCGCGGCGATCGCATGCATGCGGCACTGAGGAAATGAAATGTCACTATATTTTTTTTATTTTTTTGGAGAAATCGTGATATGGAGGTGAGGAGGCTTGTTGGACCCGATTATTAAGCAGGGCCGGCAACAAGCCGTCCGGACGGAACACACGCCTGGACCGACGACGCCAGTGTGCTAGCGTTATCTCTCTGTTATACGAGTACGAAGGAAGTTGGTACTCGAAGAGTAACAGAAATAGTTTGGTCGCATAGCAGATTACGTAGACCAATCACGTTTTTTTCAAGGGAAACATAGCTCACTCACGTAGGTCCCTTCACTTGGGCTTAACCCATTCTGGGCCGTCCACATGGATGCTGGGCTTCCGTGTCCTGATGCTACGGCGCGACCCATCTGCTGGTTCCATCACTTCCGATCCTCTTCAGATCCATTTGTGCCATCGGGATCGGGGTTGCTGACAGCCTGACACATAGCGTGGACTGCTGTCTGCTTGATGATTGTCGTAGTACGTCTTTTTCCAAAGGTTTCATTGTTACCTCGCCTCTGCGCACCCCTCACATTCTCTAACCACTACCACTAGTTGTACTTCTCAATATGTTTGACACTTTAAATTTTCATATCAAAGGATTATGTGTGCACTAATGATTATATCATTAATATAGATATGCCAAATATTTTCATGAAAATATATACATACCTAAAGTAACGACTCATATAAATTATATATCATGGTTATTAATATAACTTTATTAAATTTATTGGTATCATTAATATATGAGTCATTAAGAAAAAATTATGTTTTGTGAAACATGACATATATATTTCTCTCTCATACATACATGCGTACATGATATGCGTGAGGACGGGAAGTTACTACAGTACCCCTGTCGATGAGTGGAGCCGTGTGTTATACGGCATCAACCCTAATGTGATTTCACACCACCCCACAGGTATGTTCCATAAATACCTGTTGAGCGGCGCTGTTCTGGGCATGACTTTTACGAATTAATGGTCAATTACTCCAGAATTTATAACCGCATTCCTCTCAACTGCGCCTTCTCTTAAACTTTCATTCTCATTTCACCATGGGAAACCCTTGTCCTCTCCCCTCCTGGCTACCAGCAAGGGTGAGACCCCATAAGTGACCCCACATCTAGGTTGAGTTAAAAAAACAAAAAAAGGTAGGGGCTCCATGCTGACCTTCCAAAAAAAAAATGTGTGAGTCCCTCTCCACGCTATCTGAATCTAAACGCATTGCTACACACTGCTTGGTGTCCTCGAGAGCATCAATCAATCCATGATGAACAAGCACATCTATAACCACACATTGCTACACACTGAATTTTCTCCACCAACATCCCAAATTAAATGAATGCACACTTGGCAACCCTATTTGACCCTCTAGGAATGTTGCCCTTTTCACAAGGATGGCCAACGGAGGGGCCTCCTGGTGCCAATATCAGGGATTGAACCTGGGTCACCGGCTTTAGAGCTGTCTCGAGCAAGGTTCTAGGATTCGGCTTGAAAGGCCCGAATCTCACCGAATTTCGCCCAATTCGGTTGGGCCTGAGATAATGTTAAACCGGTCAAAATAATTTGGCCCAATTTGAATTCTAAGCCCAGTAGAAGGTATGAACCAGCCCAAGAAACAACTCCCACCATATAAAAGCGCAGAGCCCACTCCAGAACCCTAGTTTTTTTTTTCATTTTTCTCCTCCTCTCACCTAGCGCCGCCAGCTGCTCTTCCCCACCGGTCAAGCTCGTTGCCCTTCACTATCTCCTCTTCAAATCCCCATTGGACCCAACAGATTTCTCATGTAAATTTGTGCCTCTGTGTAGAGGAAACCTATGCGAACACCTCGGCTTCCGGTATGTGCAGCCACTGTGTGGCAAGGATGGCACTGGCCTTCCTTGTGTTCGACGACTGTGTCGCAGCGCCGGCGGTGGCGCTCAAGTCCTCATGTAGCCATGCGATGAAGGATAGGAGGAGCAGTTCGATGCAATCGTGTAAGCGATAGTGATTCTATTGTAGATGTGTTGAGTTACAACAGAATTTTGTTAAATTTTTTATGAATTTTGTCAAATACAAATTTTTTGACTAGTCAACTCAGGTGAATCCCGGCCCAAATTTTCTGAAATTTTCAAAATTCGTCCAATTCGGTAGGCTCCGATTTTTTTTCAATTTTGAATCTCAAAACCTTGGTCTCGAGGAGCCACTCGGACTAGGCTGTGTTTAGCATGGCTCCCAGGGGCTCTGGCTCCTCCTCATAATTACTGTAGCAACACTGTAGCATAGAGCCATTTCTAGTTTCAAAGTAAAAAATGAAATGAGAAGAGAAGAAGCCGGTGGAGCCCTGATTTGGAGCTTGACCAGCTCCGCGGTACAGTATGGCTACAGTGCTTGAGCAGGAGCCGGTAAGAGCTGTGCCAAACATGCTCTCAGTCACCACCAGCCCTTCCTATCCTATACTAGTGTTGATCTACCAAACAAAAATACAAATTCATGCACTAAATCCACCAAACTTTCCAAGATCCTCCAAAATTTCCCCCAACATTATTCTAAGATTGACCAAAATTATCTGCACAAACCTTGACATGTTTGATTTGTTTACGGTGACCACCAGGCCAACTCGGTTTCATGGAGATGCGCATGTTGCCAATGGATGACAGATCATATAGCACGTGATTCACGTGCAAGATCTTCTTCCCCATCTTTAATTGTTTCCTCCTCGTTGGTGATAGGAAACCATAGCGAGAGCAATGATCATGATACCTTCCCTGCCCTCTACTCTATCCTCTTTAGCACTCAACTTTCGCCTACATGCTCACAGCATTCCCAGCAATGCCCATCAGGCCTGCCTTTTACGTATTCCTCCCTTCCTCCGCATCCCCGGCCAGCGAAAACGAAACCCCAGACACCAATGCATCTCTATCCACTGATCCACCTTCTGATATACTCCCTCTTAATCATTCGATATAAATCAATTTCTAGAGTGTCTCGACTCAAACTTTTTTTTATGTTTGACTAAATCTATAGAAAACTACACAAATATCTATAACATCAAATGAGTAAATTATAAAAAATATATTTTATGGTATCTTATGATGCTAATTTGGTTTTATAAACCTTGGCATTGTTTTCTATATAAATTCAGTCAAACGAAAATAACTCTAAAAATTAATTTATTCAGGAGTAGTTTGTAATAATAATTACATCAAGCTCGTTATAGATTCGTACTATAGTATCTTTATCTCTTTTCATAAAGCCTGCAAATGCGTTAACATGTTCCCTGCACTCCTGAACTCTCTGATGGCGTTTCCGCTGTAAAATGTGGTATTCGTCCCTCACTTTAACTCGTTGGCCCTCCCACACGGTCAATCAGGGGCAGATCCAAAGGGGGGGCTGGGGGGCTCCAGCCCCCCCTAATTTCTTGATTTCAATGCTAATTACTGTAGCAAAAACTTGATTTCACCGTTAAATCTTCGTGCAAATCAACATCTCTGTTGTTTTAGCCCCCCCTTATCCCGCATCCCACATCCGCCACTGCGGTCAATGTATATTTTTGTTGATGAGGATCGTGACATGTCGTCGCAAAAGTAATCGGCTTCGATTATAATTGTGTTGTAATTCCAACAAATATAGACAGTTGGTCGTGTCACTTCAGAGTTCCGACACAAAGGTCGTCAGTCATGTGTGCACATGTCCGGCCGGATGCCCCTTCCTCTTTGCCGGGCACCTAGCACGGGCCGGCCCCGTTGCATGCAACGCAAGCAACAGCATGTCTACATACGATACGATACCTATCTGTACGTTCACATGCATTTAAATATATATGCAGACTAGCCATAGACCTCTACACCAATTAGTGGCTAGCTAGCTAACCATCTAGCTAGCAACCAAATGATGGCCATGGCCGGCGAGAGCAGCATCAGAAGGGCGTGGGTGGTGGACTTGGAGAAGACGCTGGACGAGGCGGACGCGTCGGTGGAGGTGACGCGGTGGCAGCGCCACTCCATCTACCGCGTGCCGTCGTGCATCAAGGACCTGAACCGCAAGGCGTACAAGCCGCAGGTGGTGTCGCTGGGCCCCTTCCACCACGGCCGCGACGGGGAGCTCCTGCCCATGGAGGAGCACAAGCGGCGCGCGCTGCGGCACCTGCTCCGGCGCGCCAAGCGGCCGCTGGAGGAGTTCGCTGCCGCCGTGGAGGACGTCGCGGAGCAGCTGGAGAGCGCGTACCTGGACCTCGGCGACGAGTGGCGCGGCGCCGACGGGAGGGAGCGGTTCCTGGAGATGATGATCGTCGACGGCTGCTTCCTGCTGGAGGTGATGAAGGCCACCGAAGAGGACGGGAGGAATAACGTCAGCGACTACGCGCACAACGACCCCATCTTCAGCCACCATGGGGTGCTCTACGTGGTGCCATACATCCGCCGCGACATGCTCATGCTCGAGAACCAGCTGCCCTTGCTCCTGCTTGAGAAGCTCGTCGCCGTCGAGACTGGCAAGCCTCCGGTATGTACGTTAACGTTACAATCCAGTGCATTTCCTACTTGTTGTCAGTTACGTGTTACAAGCCCAAGTGAATAAGCATGCATGTCGTTGTGCATATGGACGATGGTGCCACGCACGCACGCAGAGCGCCGACCTGATCAACAGGATGGTGCTGAGGTTCATGTCGGGGTCCGCGTCGCCCCGGCTGCCGCCGGGCAGCACCGTCGGGCTCCACCCGCTGGACGTGCGCCGCCGGAGCATGCTCTACGGGCCGAAGCAGCCGCCACAGGTACTGTCACGGGACATCGGGCCGGATACGACGGACATCATCCGGTCGGCGGTGGAGCTGTACGAGGCCGGGATCCGGTTCAGGAAGACCAACTCGGACAGCCTCCACAACATCCGGTTCCGCGGCGGCGTGCTGAGCTTGCCGGCGGTGTCGGTGGACGACTCCACCGAGTACATGTTCCTCAACCTGATGGCGTTCGAGCGGCTGCACGTCGGCGCCGGCAACGACGTGACGGCGTACGTCTTCTTCATGGACAACATCATCGACTCGGCCAAGGACGTGGCGCTGCTGAGCACCAGCGGCATCATCGAGAACGCCGTCGGCAGCGACAAGGCGGTGGCGCAGCTGTTCAACAGCATCTCCAAGGACGTCGTGCTCGAGCCGCAGAGCTCGCTGGACGCTGTGCAGCGGGAGGTGAACGCCTACTGCGGGAAGCCCTGGAACTTGTGGCGCGCCAACCTGATCCACACCTACTTCCGGAGCCCTTGGGCGTTCATGTCGCTCGCCGCCGCCGTATTTCTCCTCGTCATGACCATCATGCAGACGGTCTACACCGTGCTGCCATTCTACCAGCAGGACCAAATCAGCGGGGGCTCACCGGCGGCGCCGGCACCATTGTGATATCGATCTTGCATTGCACCACAGTTTTTGTGTTCATCTGCATGCAATTGAGCCTGCCGGTCGGCACCGTGTACATTGGAGACTTGTTTGACTTTGTTCGCACCTCTTTCCTTGATTTCCATGAGGTGTTCAGTGTTGAATGATGTTTCCAATTCCTTTTTTTTTGTTTTTTGGAGGTTGTGTTTTCCTTTTTTTTTTGGTTTGAGCTGTTATCAAAACGGAAGATTTTGAATGTGGAAAAAAAAGGGGTGATCCATATGCATGCTTCCATCATTCCATGAATGCTGTCTTTGTGCCGGTTGACACGAATAGGCACGGATATATGGATAATTAGTAATGCTCAGTCACCGGCGTCCCTCCGTCCGGACGCGACTCCCAAGCCTACGTAGTAGACCGGACCCCATCTCTCTCAAAACAAAAAAAATCCCACTATGCCTCACCCCGTCGCGGCATCACCGCTCATCTGCCCACCCACTCTGCCCTGCTGTGCCCCCTTCCCCCACCGTGCCCCGTCCCCTGGCACGCCATGCCCTTCCCTGGCCACCGCGCCGCACCCCATCGCTGGCAGTGCCGCGCCCCATCCCCGCGAGCGGATGGCACTAGTGCGCCGGACGACTATGGCCGAGCGAGTAGCGGTGCTGGAGTAGCAGCAGCGGGGCCGCAAGTAGGCGTGGGAGAATCGAAGGAGGAGTGAGGGGCCACGCTGATAGGCACGAGCACGCGGAGCAACGTCCCCTTGACCCGAGCTTGCTGGCTACCACAGTTCCCCACCAGGTAGGCCATGGCCCCCGGCGACGCCGTGTTTCAAGTGTTTCAGACGTTTTAGACTTATGTTTCAAGTGTTTGATCAGGATGTTGCAAAAGTATATCTGAGATGTTGCATATGTTGAAATGACAATAAACACATGTTGCACGTGTATGTTTTCAAGTGTTTCAGGTGTTTCAAACATATGTTTTAAGTATTTCATCTGGATATTGCATATGTTGTTATGGTTATACACAAATGTTTCAAGCGTATATTTCAAGTGTTTCATATTTTTCAAACTTATGTTGCAAATGTTTTATCTGGATGTTGCAAAAGTAAATCTGGATGTTGCATATATTGCTATGGCTATACACGCATGTTTCAAGCACATGTTCAAATGTTTCATCTGTTCAGACGTATGTTGCAAATGTTTCACCTGGATGTCTCAAAAGTAGATCTAGTGTTACACATGTTTTGCAATGACGCCAATGACTGGCAGACAGTGGCCTTCCACAGGGCTTTGGCTCCTACCTCGCGCCTTCCTCGTGCAGTGCTCCACACCCTCTCCTATCCTCTCCCTCCTCTCCATTCCCTTCCCTTCTCTCCATCTCACCGTGGCAGTTCGAGCTCGGCGGGGAAAACCTACCCGACGAGCATGCGGACACCCATGGAGGTGGTGGCCCCGGGTGGGCTGACGGCGGCGTGATACCCGCATGGTGGCCCCGTAGCATGCTGAGGTTCAAGTCGTGACAAAGCTTACATGCGGGAAACAGCAGCCGCGGGTGTCCAAACGCGGTCGTCTATCCGAACGTCGCTAGTCCTGCCCTTGTTGCTTGTGATAAAAGCAGCAGCACAGATACCTCGATAACTATTTGTGCTGGAACCATTACAGATAGTCCGCGTTGTAGTTTACTATAACTTTTCATTCAACTAGTGCAAATCCAAATAGATTTCCTACATTTATACAATTTGAATTACTTTTTCACTACTATTGCACGGACTAGTAATTTAGGAGAGATAATTGTTAAAGTTCATGGATTAACTTAGGACCTAAGCTAATCAATATTGCTTATATCTGTTCTCTCTAATAATTCCTTCATAACATAATACTCATATAAATGCATCTTATGTGTCTACATGGAATAAACTTTAGCTATCAATTGCTCTTTATGCCTTTCCAATTCCTATCCATAGTTTTCCTTTGCATCACACCATGTTGTGTACATGTTTGACATCTGTTTACCCGAAATCTTATCTTGAGCTATGTTTTTGACATAGAAATTGATTTAATTATTGATTTTTACATTCATGTATTACACAATCTAAATGGTGGCACACATCATGCATGTAAACCTTGAGTTATTTTGTATATAAGTACTTTTTTTAATAATGAAAGGCAAGTTAGATGCAAATGTTGAACGTTACTCTATTAGGTGGTTTTTTAAACAATGGTGAATTTGGGTAATTTAGATGTAGATTAAAGAAGTTTCTTTAGAATTTTTTCTAATTTATAGATGTGGTTATTACATCAGGATAATGTAAGGGTGACAAATATGGATAATTTTGATGCAAATTTGGGGAATTGCCTTGGATTGTTTTCTAGTAGCATACGCGTGGTTAATTGATTATATTCAGAATAACAGATATTCACAAGGGGATAAAAAATCCTAGTATGCACCTAGCCCAATAAAAATGACCCCAAACATGGCAGTGTAGCGGCACAAATATAGCAATGAATCGGGCCCATGGTTATCAGAGGCCTTGATAAGCTCACACCTCACAGTGGCACATAACTAACAACGAGTGGAGTGTGGTAGTAGAGTAGAGCACGATCACATAACAACATTGTTCGGTCTTAGTTTCTTCAACCACTCTTATTACCATTTTAGGCGTTAAGGTGGACCGCATGGTAGGTATCATGGTGAATTGGAGTGTAAGTGTGCTCTGAATTCTTCGTCCTCACACTAGGCCTATATGTCCGATGTCCTAGCTTGCTTCATTTCATGGTGCAAACATGGCGTCGCCTCCTGATCTGCTCCTGGTGCTCTCACCCTCTAGCGACAGTGCTGACCAAGGCTCTGACCATGCTGCGTCGCTATTGATGCCACTGGCGAGGGCTGAGGGCTCTCCGATTTGGCTCTGCACTATATATGCAAAGAAATCTCGATCGATCTCCAACAATCGGCCTACACAATTCAATTGCTTCAACGGTAAACATCTCTATCATGTCCTACACTCAATTAGCTAGTTTTACCTCTATCTCCCCAGTCACCGGAGGCTCTTGAGACAACCACCATGTCCTCCCCCCATAGCAACGCAAGGCTTTTCCTACCTCTGGCGGCCCAACATCTCCCCTACAAGCTCACATAACCAACACCTTTTCTACACCCAGCAACACCAAATCGGCAGCCAAAAAGACAATGCAAAGACATACATCTGCAAGAGCACACGCCTTGGCAGCAAAAAATCTTCTGCAGGTCTTCAAGCTTCCATGCCCTCAGAGCTGCCAATCAACTGGTGAATGATCTTTTGGATGTCCGGTGCACTCATCATTTTAGCTAGAACACACTTTAAGAAAGAGGTGGTCAATAGTTTCTTCTTTCCTATAAAGTGTTTGAAAAGTCAAGTAACAAATCTTTGTGAAGATCAACACCGGTTTAAATAAAGAAATATAATACTGAAGAATTACCTACCATCTAACAGAAGTATATGAGGACTTGAGTTCACCCAAGAGAATACAACATCAGCTGCCATTTGGTTCTACAAATTAAATGACAATTGAAGTAACCTTCCAACTATTTTAGAGAGCACCTTGCAAAATTCTTGTATCTTTTCTCTCATAATCTGCTTGCATCTTTTTTTTCAAAGAAAAAAAGAACGCTTTCACATTGTTATTGAGAAACCTTGGAAATTCTCAGTAGCCAATTAAAAGATCACTGACATTTAATTGGTTAACCAAAAAATTGAGAAAAAGAGTATATTTTTTTTGCAAAGGTAACCTACCACATATCATGTGCATATATGCAAACAGCAAGCCATTTAACCAATTTTCAGTCTGTAAAAATTTATCTCTTATAGCCCATACTGAGAAGAAATTCTTTTGTTGCATATATAAAAATCTGAACTTGCAAGCAATTGTAAGCTGCATAGTAAAAATTTTGGAAAAAAAATTAGAGTGAAAAGGAAGCTAGAGGTACCTGCAGATAGCCATGGACCTCATCTTCACCTTTGTTGGCACCATTTATCCAATTTTCAATCTGTACAATTTTTCATTCGCTTATAGCCCAAACTGAGAACAAAGTATTTTGTTGCATAAATAAATCTGAACTTAAGTACAACTGTAGGCTGCATATAAAAATTTTGGAATAAAACAGAGTGAGTGAAAAGGAAGTAGAGAATGAAGCACTACAAGCTCACATAAATAAACTGCGCGCGAATTTCCTGAACTGTGTCCAGTAAAGGTTCACCAGATCCTCCTTGACCCATTTAATTAAATATATGTTTCTAAAACAATTAATTAAATATATAATTTTACCGGCATTAACCAAGTTTGTTAGTTTCGACGGAGCATTTTTCCGTGGACGTATCACGTGTGTATCATGCACCTGGAGCTTCCTTTCTTGATTCCTCTCGGCTCCATCTCATGCATGGATGATGGAAAACTACAGAGAGAGCAATGATCAAGATACCTCCCCTGCTCTCTAGTCTATTCTATGACCACACGCAGTGGCGGACCCAGCCGGGTTTTGGATAGGCCCAGGACTACCCTAGATTTCCGGTGACCAAGGTAACGGAGCACTGTAGCGAGAACTGTAGCGTACTGTGGAGCACTGTTTCTATACTGTGTGCCTACCCAAAGAAATGATTCTGGGTCCGCCACTGACCACACGCAAGCAACTTTCTTCGTCCTACGAACATGCATGCACTATTTCCAACAACGGCGGCCTTCGTTGTACATATTCCTCGCTTCCTCAATGTTCAATCAGTTCACACATTATTACATTATTACATTATAATTATAATTTGCACCGGCATCTTGATCATTATCCCGTTAAACACCGTTTAATCTGTTTAAAAGCCACTTAGCCTGAATAAATAGCTAAACGAAAAGTGACATTTAGTCCGTTTAAACGTTTAGGCTAACACTGGGTAGGGTATGTTCGATTTACAATACTTAGTTTTAGACTAGAGGACATGAACCAAGATTAGATAAAATGATCATTTTTACACTCAATTAATACTCTCCTTAAACATTGAATTATTTACGAGAAAAGATGACAGTTAGTGGTGCAATTAAAGAGGGTTAACACTTGAACAATTAGGCTGAAAACACCTAGAAGATGTAGGACAAGAAGTAGTTTAAAGAATAAAGACCCTTATGCTCAGGATCTCATTCTCATAGTGAGAATCTAATCTACTGCTTTCGCTCCAAATTATAAGTTATTCTAGCTTTTCTATGTACATAGCTTTTCCTATGTACCTAGTGATGCATTATGTCTAAATACATAGTAAAAGTTATGTATCTAGAAAACCCAAATTGGCTTACGATTTGGAATGGAGGAACTAAACAGAACAAATAATCTAGATTATTGTCTTTGCATAGGAAGTATCTCCAAATAGCAGGCTTTGGGTAGATATAGTTAGATAAAAAAATTCTGTCCCTAGAATACAAGTGTTTGGATCTCGTTCTTATTTCTCTATCCCATTCTAATGATTTTCTAAGATCCAAATAGGACCTGAAGAAGGCTAAAACATTAAGATTATTGTATAGGAGGCTAAAGCATTAAGCACTCAAAGTTGCAGAACAGCTTTAGAAGCATTAGTATAAACATTAAGATCATGTACTTTCATCGGAGAGGAGTATTATCATCTCTTAGCCATAAAAGCGTGCAACTCTCGGTGGCCAAAATAATCTCTCCCTGGACATTCACGTCAGTAACCATGTAACTCATTTGACTGCATCTTCACAACCAGTTAACCTATATTTAATTTACTTATGCTTTGGGCTCTGGTAACCATAGATCGTGTGAGCATTGCAACATGAAAAAAATATAGTTAGCCTAGAAAACACATTATACTTCCTTTTGGAGGCTACCTTCAGGGGGAACATATTAGTTGGGGTTTTGGGCGTTGCTGCAGCGTGAGGATGCGCTAGAGAGATGATCTGGTTGGTGAGCAAATGTTTGGAGGTGGTCGCTCTAGATATCTTCACCAAGAATGGATGGAAAAGCAATAATAGATTTTGCTTATAAATTTCATTCTAAAGTTTGCTCTCTTTCTCTTTATTTGTTAATCAGTATTTATGCTGAAAATCTTATAAGAGATTGTCTGTGTACGTTTGTAGAGGCCGGAATTTTTCCTTTTTCTCAAAAAAACAGAAAACGCAATTTCGAATGGAGCACTAGACTAAGCCAAGAACTCATCGAATAGCTGCTAGCCATATGCATTCACATGACAGCGACATCTTTTTCATGCACTTCGCACGCACTCGGTGGCATGCAACGCAAGTAACCACATATGCGTATACGTACATTAGTTGCCATTGGCTGGCAACGCCGATCGATCTTCGGTAGCTCTATATATTTAAGGTTCGATCGATCTAGCCTAGATTAGTGTCTAACATGAAGATCCTACAAATCTAACTACCTAGCAATCGATCGAATTCCATGTTTATGTTTACTTAGACACATTCATCATATAGCAGCTACGTACATAGATCATTAACTGCTGGTCGATCGGATCGTCCATCATGTCGGCGGCCGGTGGCGCCGGCGGCAAGCGGCCGTGGGTGGTGGACGTGGAGAGGGACCTGGGCGAGGCGGACGCGTCGGTGGAGGTGTCGCGGTGGCAGCGGCACTGCATCTACCGCGTGCCGGCGTGCATCAAGGACCTCAAGCCCAAGGCGTACAAGCCGCAGGTGGTGTCGTTGGGCCCCTTCCACCACGGCGACCCGGAGCTGCTGCCCATGGAGGAGCACAAGCGCCGGGCGCTGCGGCACCTGCTGCGCCGCGCCAAGCGGCCGCTGGAGGAGTTCGTGGCCGCCGTGGAGGAGATTGCGGAGCCGCTGGAGAGCGCGTACCTGGACCTCGGCGCCGAGTGGCGCGGCGCCGCCGTCGCTGGCGGCGGGAGGGAGCGGTTCCAGGAGGTGATGATCGTCGACGGCTGCTTCCTGCTGGAGGTGATGAGGGCCGCGGGCCTCGACGGGAGGAACACCGCCGTAGACTACGCGCCCAACGACCCCATCTTCAGCCACCATGGGGTGCTCTACATGATGCCCTACATCCGCCGCGACATGCTCATGCTCGAGAACCAGCTGCCGCTCATCCTGCTCGAGAAGCTCGTCGCCGTCGAGACTGGCAAGCGTACGGTATACATTCCAAAAAAAAAATTATCTTTTTGAACGTAAAGCCTACGGTACATTGTTCGTTCTAGTTTCTCATTGTTTTCGACGAACCTGAGTGCGATAACAAGCAGCGAGAAGTCATGTATGCAGTCAAACTACGCAAATTCGTTTCGTTTTTTGGTAGTGTTCTCTTTATGCTTCGCTTTATCTAGCCATCGAAGCCAAATAAAGCAAAAGGCAAAGCTAGGCTTGTACCTGTCACCGTCATCATCTTGAGTTCTCTTCTTTTCACATGGTGTCACACTTGCATTGCCTTTCAAAAAAGATTAGGTGGGGTTTTGTTTCTAAGTTATAACATGTCACAGATCAGAAATTTACAGACAAATCAGATCGAATATCGCTTTATCATCTTACATCTGAATTAGGACCAGAACTAACACGAAACTTGCATGCATGTGCACATGAATCATGACGGATGCAGAATGGCGATGTCATCAACAGGATGGTGCTGAGGTTCCTGACGCCGACGCCCCGGCTGCCAACCTCGGGCGTCGGCATCGGGCTCCACGCGCTGGACGTGCACCGCCGGAACATGCTCTACGGCCACTACCAGCACCGTTCTCCGCGCCAGGTGCCGGAGACGGACATCATCCGGTCGGCGGTGGAGCTGTACGAGGCCGGGATCCGGTTCAAGAAGAGCAGCTCGGAGAGCCTCCACGACATCCGCTTCCGGCACGGCGTGCTGAGCATGCCGGCGGTGACGGTGGACGACTCCACCGAGTACATGTTCCTCAACATGATGGCGTTCGAGCGGCTGCACGTCGGTGCCGGCAACGACGTCACGGCGTACGTCTTCTTCATGGACAACATCATCGACTCCGCCAAGGACGTGGCGCTGCTCACCTCCAAGGGCATCATCCAGAACGCCGTCGGCAGCGACAAGGCCGTGGCCAAGCTCTTCAATAGCATCTCCAAGGACGTGGTGCTGGAACCCGAGAGCGCGCTCGACGCCGTCTATCGGGAGGTGAACGCCTACTGCCGGAAGCCGTGGAACATGTGGCGCGCCAACCTCATCCACACCTACTTCCGAAGCCCCTGGGCGTTCCTCTCCCTCGCCGCCGCCGTCTTCCTACTCGTGATGACGATCATGCAGACCGTCTACACCGTGCTGCCATACTACCAGCCGGGCGGCAGCAGTGACGGTGGCTCGTCGGGGGCGCCGCCTCCGATGTGATGATCTTTGCAGTGCAGCGTTTTGCTTGCACTCATCTGCATGCGTGCGGCACCGGGCGTGTGTACATTTGGTGAATCTGTTTGAGCTTGTTTTGCGTTGCTTTTCTTGCGGAATATTGTGTTGACTGCTGTGGATTCCATTTGTTCTTTTTTTGGGGGGGGGGGGGGGGTGGCGCTGGCCGGGGTGTGGCGGTGGGGGATGTCTGTTGTGTTCCCTGCAACTGAGTTTGTTTCTAGTGAATTAGTGGTTTTCAAATTACGAAAAAAGGATGGTATAGCAAACAAAATTGGAAAAAAATCATATCAGACTGCAATACTATCTCTCAGTGATTCTGATGGGACAAAAATGTAATAAAAAGAAAAAACAAACACATGTAGCGATCAGGATTTGTAAACTGACTTTTCCCATGTACTCCTTCCGTCCTGTAATATAGTGCATTCTAGCATTTAAAATTTATCTTCAAATATAACGCATTCTAGAGGACAAAAACAAATTTTACATTAAATACTTTTCATTTATCAACCAATCACCATTAATCACATTGATGATAGCGTCTAACTAGGAAATAAAATGAGAGTACATGTGTCTTTTATGTTCTCTCTTAATTTGTCTTATAAAATTTCTAGAATGCACTATATTATATGACAGAGGGAGTAAGACTGTAAGAGCCAACTCTAAACATATGGGCACCACACTATTGATGAAACCAGTGGTGTATGCTATGTTATTGTTCTCCTAAATAAATCAGACATCGACGAAGCAAGGCGGTCAGCCTCCTATTCCGATGAATTTCAACTGTCACAAAACAAATAACACCAGTATGTATTAAGTTATTATAAGCGTTTCATGAATTGGAATATGAAATAAAGAAGAAACTAACAAAACATGGTTATAGATTTTACAAGGTTGTTCTGTGGTTCCCTCCAATAGAAGCCATGTATCAGGATTGGGGCGATGTTGCATGCCACTAGAACAAAAATCATGAGAGCATGCTTTCCCAACCACTCCATAGGGAAAAACGGCTTCTTGTAACAATAAACATCCACCTGAAAGTGCATATTTATATATCATGTCGGCGACATCATAATACATGTAACACACACTTTTCATCACAGTTGGCATAAACTACAGACCTTCAATTAGATAAACTAGCATATCAAAGAATATTAGGAGACGTAACTCATGTCCAGTACCTATGACTAAACAAAATTACCTATATTTGTGCATTGTTTCATATGCATACCATAATGATAAATTAGTAAGTAATAAAATTTTGACCATATACTTGGTTTACTTCAATTGGTTTGATTTAATTTTTTTTACAACATTTCCTCCCATTCGGGTACCTCGACTACTGCAATACTCCATCAAATGAATGGAAGAACTTCTAATGTGAATACTTTAGAAAATAAAGTTATTGGTCACCAACCAGCAAATAGATTCCTGCAAAGAAGAGACCCGCCGTGCCCGTGGTGACGCAAGTGTAGCTCAGACTATACAACGATTTGTTCATGTGGATGCCTGCAAGTTAATCCACAAAAATGTAGATGATAATCCCGTACTACATAGTAAAAAAAATTGTCAATATAATCTACACCTAGGGCATAACTACACCACACTGAATTACTGAACAAAATTTCAGAAGTAACCATTGACATTCAACTGCTGAAGGTCCAGTACCGAAACTTTCAGTAAGCACACAATAGTAACACTTCCGATTTTCTTTTCAGTAGTGAATTACATCTATGTAGAATATTGTTCTATCTTGGGTGTAGAAAGGGACAACCATACAACACAATTATTAACAATGCTCATATATAGCAAAATGCTTGGTTAACAAATCATTTTATTACCAAACGAGTCAAGTGAGAAGCCAAGAATCAGCAAGCTTAGAGATGGAATCGACCACTGTACTATTCTTTTACCATGCTCCTGCAGTAAAAACAAGTAGCAGCTGAAAGTTAAATTGAATATATACAATAACTCCCATAGAAAGAGCAAAAAAAAAAAATCAGAATGAAGAGACATTTTGAAACGGAACTTTGGCTGTGGGTATATACCTTGAAGTGCACAATGACATGGCCAATCTGGAGGCCAATCAAGCAGGTCACAATTGCCATCAAGGAACTGCAAATTGTAAAGACATAGTTTAGGACTACAGGAAGTGGTTTTAGAAAGTAGCTAACTAGACTAGTGTAAGGCACTAAATTACCTGAGCAGGCCCTCAGGATCAAAGGGGGCTTCACACCATGTTGGAGCATCTGATGGAAGCGGCCCATTTCGAGGGGAATTGATACTGCATTGCTATACTTACACAAAAAGTAGATATGGTTAGCCTGTTAGTTCTCAACAAACTTGATCATTTAAAAGACAGATTTAGAAATTCCGGGATCAAATAGCAATCTCCAAGGTTCATATACTGAATGTTAACTTCTAGGTCACATATATTTCAGCAACTGAATGTTTTTCATACCGCTGTTTTGAGATAAACCGGGTGTGTGTAGAGATGTTGGATTCCAAGAACACGTCGATCGATCATGCCGACAGCATTGCAACCAGGCCCTGTATCACCCTTCACCCCACACTTCACCTGGATGAGGCAATATATAGCTCATAAACAGAACAAAGAACATCTTGAAACAAGTGTGAATTAATTCTGCATATAGGTAAAAGGATCTGAAATTTTCATTTGACATATTTATTAATTTAATTACCATAAAGTTGTTCAAAGTGGTGTCTGGTGACATGACCACATATTCCCAGTCTGGCACATACATGCCACACAAAAGAGCCGTGTAGGTGACGGTGAGAACCAAACCCAGAAACCTTTGCAAAAAGTAAGAGAAAACAGTATAACAAACAGTGACACAATGCAAAGACCATAACTAGGTTATGATCTAACCAACTGGCTATAATTTACTATATCAAGTGTCCGTTGATGTTGTAACATGCTTACAGCTGATGACGATATCTTCTGATCAAGGCATAGCCGCCGGCTCCATTGTCACTTCGTAGCCATATTTCGCATAGTGCCACTGCAAAGTAGGCTATTGCAATTCTCTACAACAAGTGGACAATTTTAATTTGAAATTTTGGATGCTTGTGCTGGATGGATCGGAGATACATGTATGCAGCCTTAGTTCCGGATAGTATAATATATAATCTTTTAGAAAAGAAAAAAAGAAAAAAAATGGATGTGTGCAAGGTCCTAGAATGTGGATGACAAATAGATAGAACTAGTGATACCTGAAGTATGCCCATTAACCGTATCTTTCGAAGATCGACTCCATAGCTAAGATCATGGATGGTGTGAAAGTAGCCACCTTCAAGAGTAAAGGTCAAGTTATTTTTATTTCCAATGTTTTTGCTGGATTGAAGATGCAAAAAATCATCGATATGATCCAGACTAATCAATCGAAGGAAGAGACATTAAGAACCACACTAATGTTACACCTTGCAGTAGTAGGCCTAGAAGGAAGAGCTTTGAAGCCCGGATCAGAGCCTTCTTGGTTGCCAGGGCTTTGTTTGGCACTCTCTATACAAAACGAACTGGTTATATTGGAATATTTGTTTCAACATATATACTATAACAGAAAGTTTACGGTAATTAATTAAGTCTTTTGCTATTGAACATCATATATAATGCTTGCATTGGACTGTTGTTCAACTACCTTGTATGCAAAGGCCAATGAGACTCCAACGATGAAGAGGAAGAAGGGGAACACAAAATCTGCAAGTGTGACGCCGTCCCACGGAGAGTGGCTGATGGCTGGGACAAGGCCACCAACATCGTCCACAAGGATCATAAGCTGTTTCATATTTGCAAGGTAGCCATATATACTGAGAGTGCTTCTTTTGTCAACGAAGTATCTAAATGAAGATTACAATAATAGAACTGTATTATGTTTGTATCTTCTCGCTACTAGGAAGCTTCTAATTTGAAACACTAAAACACTGAATTATTTTTATGGAGCGTTTGCTACACATTTGTTACAAGATGCTATTAGGTACATATACCGATGAGCAAAATCATTTCATGATGCCAAAAATATTGAGTACTTTAGGAATTGGTAATTTTGACTGACTCTTTTTTCTTGACGAATGATTTTGAGTAATGAATTTGATTTTTCAGGCCTTCTGTGTTCATTGCAACGTACTCGAAATGATGGGCAATAAGGCACACAGAGAGATGACACTGAGACTGGTATGTTTGGGACTGCTTCATCAACTTCTACTCCACCAACTCCACCGTGGAGTACCTCCATAAATACATGGAGTTTCTAGCTAGAGCACCCTTTTAGATGCTCTCATAACTCCACTTTTTTTTCTTGAGCAGAATTAGTTGAGCTACGTTTGTTTGCAGTGGCGGACGTACGTGTAACCTATGGGGCCATCTGGCCCCACAGGTTTTGACGAATCTAGTGCAATTTTACTGTAGCATATATGGTTCGGCCCCGTAGCTCCTACTGGCTGGCCCCACAGGTTTTGATTCCTGGATCCACCACTGTTTGTTTGGCTGAAAATCGTGGAGCAAAGCTAAACAAGATAGAGCAGAGCAGTCCCAAACATGTCCTAAAGGCTCCATTATTGGACTCTGGGTGTTGTCTATCACTTGGGGCGCAGGGGACCAATGCCATTGACGACCAGGGCCTGTTTGTTTACATGGAAATGTGTGCTGAATTAGAAAATAATATCTGAATGTTTCAGATCAGTCAATGAACTCCCTCTGGCCTTTAGCTATTGACCGACATACTTGGTTCATCTTGTTGTTTTGTTGTGTGGACAGATGTGTTTTCTTCAGTTTTTGGAAAAAAAAGGATTTTTGTATCACATCACACCTTGTTGATCACTCAACGCGCCTTGAACTACAGGTCGTCGATCGTTTAGCCAGGAACTGCCCACAACGTACGCCACAAAAGACTACGACACCACCGGACGACACACAAGGTCATGTATTTCCTAGACGAGTTGACGAGAGAGAAGGACGTGCATGTGCCCCAAGCCAAAGAGACAATTAAGCTACTCCTCACCACCACCTCCGTTCGTTATAAGTCCATATGTACGTTCACAACACATGATGCGTGCCTATATATCAGTAGCCGTTGCCATATTTTGGGTACGTCCGCGAAATTCCACAGGAGACAGACAAAGAACTTATCCATTTCTACGGAACGTAATCAAGAACAGGCCGGCCTGGCATATATATATGAAGCTCAAGCTTTAGCTATATACATCAGGCCTGGGTTCGTTTGTTTTACGCGTGTGGACGTATTTCCTTTGCGTTTTGTATCACATGACACGTTGTTGATCTCTCAAGACGCCTGTTACGTTATCTATTCACTTCTATATCTCAGGTGCCTGCAGAATGTTTGTCGATGTTCAGGTAATTAATTAACATGTAATCTTGTCATTGTCCGAAAAAAACCTATAAAATCAGGCATCTGAAATATATATAATAACTCCCCTATATATATATATATATAATAGCTCCCCTATTTATTTACTAATATTATTTTTTTGATAGAAATTTACTAATATTATTTACTCAGAACACAAACCGTGTGGTCTATCGGTTAGGAGTTGCCCATCCACAACACAACAAAAGACTAAAACACCGGACGACACACGGCCATCATGCATTTCGTAGACATGTTGACGACAACAACATGGCCTAAAGATATAATTAAAAGCTAGTCCTCACCACCTCCGTTCGGCAAAAAATAGCTAGCTCCCTTCATTCCAAATTATAAGTCGTTTGACTTTTTTTGGTACATCGAATTTGTTATGTATCTAGACATATATGTTATATCTAGATACATAACAAATTAGTGACCATTTGATTCCTCCAGCCCTACTAATAAGTTATCAATAGGTGGTTGGCATATATGCACCTATTAGCACCTATATATTAGTACCTATTAGTGGTCCTAAACATGCTAGTCAGTGGAACTAATAGTTAGTATCTTCCTAGCTAATAGTTAACTGGTTTATTAGCACGTTTGTTTGGATCCATTGTTATTAATTTTGGCTATTAACTATTAGCACTAGTGGATCCAAACAGACCCAAAAGTCCATATATTTCTAGTTCGGAATACATACATGCATGTCTACCAGTAGTCGGTGCCATACTGTGGGTAATTAAGTGTCCGCATGATTCCACCGGCATAAGACAAATTTATCAGGGAAGCTGTATATATAAGCCCTATTTGGATCTAAACAAATCCAACTCATAGTCTAGGTAATTGTGATCTAATAGGCAACTAATAACTATCTCACCAGTAGGAACAAACCAGGTAATAACACCGAATAGTTAGCTAGCTATAACTATTAGAAGTTCATGGATCCAAACATAGCCCGTGAGGCTGTCGCCATAGAAAATTCCCTAAAAAAACAATAGTATTTTCTTCTTGTATACGTATGTAATATCTTCGTCAGCTAGCTTATTGTGTGCAAAACTCAAGGGACCAACTGGACTGGCGCGGAAATCCGGTGAAGAGCCGTACGTGTGCTAGCCGCAGCCGGCCAGGAGCGCGGCCGTCCATTTTCTGACAGCGCAAGCAACCGGTGCCTGCCACCGTTTCCTCTCTTGCAATAAGGCCACGTTTAGATGCTGAAAAAATTTCAAACCGATGAATAGTATCACTTTCGTCTTATTTGGCAAATATTGTCCAATCATGGACCAACTAGGCTCAAAAGATTCATCTCGTGATTTTCAACTAAACTGTGTAATTAGTTTTTTTATCTACATTTACTACTTGATGCATGGGTCCAATGATTGATGTGATGGAGAGAGAGTGAAAAAATTTCAACATTTGGAATGCATCTAAACAAGGCCTAAGCCAAAACTGACGCGCAAGTGTGTGTGTGTGCAAATATATGTGTACAACTGTTGTTTGTGTGATGGAGAAGCCGCGCCACCAGGCACCGCTGCAGGTTCCTTATCGCTGCAGGTTCCTTATCGCTTGCGGCTTCTTCTAGCTCGGCACTACCGGACAGACAGGCGGGGGCCTGTGTTCGTGACTGACTCATCACTAGTCTCCTCCACGACGACCCATACCAGTCCATGGCGACCATACAGCTACAGCTCAGTGTTCATGATACGCCATGCTTGGGCACCCAGGCGCGCGTCGTCATCATAGATAGAAGAACACATGCAGGCATTTCTATGAAGGGCAGAACGAGGACGAACGTAGTTTGTACATACTGCTAGTGCGAGAGGGACCGGGGGTGCCTAAGCTTATTATTACTGACCACGACGGTGATGCCTCTGAAGACGTCCAGCGAGGCCAGGCGGCGCTGCCCCCTTGGCAGCCCTTGTGTCGCCGCCGCCGCCGTCGTCGTCGTCAGAGCCGGCGTGCTCGACCAGCCGCCGCCAGCCTCGACGTCTCGGCGACCCTCGCCGTCATTGGCTGGGTTCGTTGCCGAGCCGCCATTGACGCCAGCGGGGAAGCCGTCGGCGCTCTTCGCCGCCGCTGCCATGGACGCTCTAGCTAGCTAGCGCGAGCAGTGCACTCGCCGCGGAGTCGCGGTTGACTAAAATACTGCAGGGCCGAGCAGCGGCTCACACCTGCGCCCCCGTATTTATGCAGTCCCGCCCGGCAGGCAGGCTCTCCTCTCCTGCACGGAGACGTCGTCCTCTGCAGATTAAACCCGTTATGTACAAGTTCCAAAAAAAAATAACGTTATGTACACGGCCATCACCAGCTAATACGTTAATTACGTGTAAAAGGTCATTACCCGGTAATAATAATATAATCTGTCAAGTTGACGACGGTTTCCGCATTGAACAAGGGTTAATTAGTTCCATGCAAAAGGGCAGCTGAATCGGGCCACACTTGCTAAATTTAGTTTAGGTTCCTTTTGCATACTGTGTGTATATGACAGACATCAAAGCAATTACTGTGAATGTATGTGTGAGTGCGATGCATACATCTCTCGATACCTTGGACCTGCAATTGTAAATTTCTGGCATCCACCTTGTAGGAAGCACCTCGAGTACTTATACTAGCCCGTTACCTCCTGCGCTCTCATAGGCTATTTATTATTTTTTAATGTGAGAGACCAAGTTGACAAGTGTAAAAATGAATGGTTGATGTAAGAGTTGAGAGGTTTGAGGCTTTCCCAATTGAACTCATAGTCATATGTGCTTGATTATATATGCTAATATAATGCCTAACCTGAAGGTTTGGGCTGAGGGACCAGAGGCCGGAGAATGAACCATGTGGGGTCACACTGGGCATATGAAGACTAAGAGTACATGGACAACATGCATCTACATTGGGGACGAGGAAGATGGCATCGGTTAAGTCAAAAAGGAAGGCAAATGCATCAACCTTGACGGAGGTCGAACACGTGTCAAATTGGTGAGTCAAGCCTAGCATGGTATGCACAGGGGTTTCCTAATTTGATCCTCAAAATCAGAGATAGATGGTTTGGTGGTTTCGTCCTTAAACCATCGCCAACGGGTTTGGCCGGCTTGGGCCTGAAAACCGAGGAGTGATGGATTGGAGGACACATGGTGAAATCTCGGAGGTTGCATTGAGGCGAAGCAGAGTTGAGAAGGCACCAGGTCCATTGGATCGTTGAAGAAAAACTTGGACGGTCAGCATATTTAGGTTAAGGGCTTCATGTAAGGGCAACTTGAAAAATAGCTAAGTAGATATTAGAAGGTGGCTGGTTTGGAAACCAAGCCTGCGGATATATTAACTCTCATTTGTGTGGTTAAGACATTTACTTATGGTTACATTGAGAGGCTTTTTGATTGAGCTTTTTTCCATCCAAGTACTGAGATCTGCTAGGAGTGGCTTGTAATCTCACATGGTAAAGTAATCTAAACATTAAATTGTGTACCACGTGTTCTCGTCCCCAAAATCTGAATTTACCTTTTTTGTGATTTTTGCAGCCATTTTTTAGTGATTTTTTATCTGCTGGTTTGGCTAAGTCATAGGCTTGATTTTGTATTGTTTTGGGACCATTGAAACTTGATCACATCATGCCTTGAATCCTATCTTTAAAGTTTCAATCCTCAAAACTTCTCTTTTTCAAGCCTGTTTTGGTGGAATTCTTGAAAATCATTGAGCTGAAGTTTTTGAGGTGTTCTTTGTTGGTTCTTAGGTGTCATGATATCTTGGAAACATGCTTAGGATTTGGCTCCAACATATTTTAGATGAGCACCCTCAAATCCTTTGTTTCAAGAAAATTGCACATACCCCAATCTAAGGGAGTTCAAGATGCTGGCCAATCTTTGAGCTTTTGGGCTATATCTCTTAGGGACCTTCACCATGTACTAGAGAAGGTGTGTGTAAAAATTTGTGTCATTTGGACTTTGTTTGATCAAGTTTTCCATTTTTCTTTCTTAGTTTGGCTTGCTAAAATCAACCTAGGCAGAAATTATGCGACTGTGTTGTGCTGAAAATCAGCTTCTTGAGGTTCTACGGTGTTTCTCTAACATGTTTTTCTTCCGTTTGACCATTTGGCTTTCCTAGCATTGTCTCAAAGTCCAATAATCTTATTATGGCTATGGGGACACGAGTTAATTTGCTAGAAGATAGGAGCTTTCAAGAAAGCTTGGGATATAGGCTAAGTTCTTAGAAAAGCAATTTTATTGGCTCCCATTCATAACCCCCTATGATCACTATTTGTTCCATCATAATATCTGTTTTTAATAAAAATTTATTATATTAAATAGATTTTTTCTCTTTGTTAATTTTCTAACCCAATAGGCATAGGTGAATAGTAGGTGCTATGTAGTCTCAATTAAGTTGTTATACTGAAACTTAATTATAATTATTGATCAATATGTTTTTTCATCGATATCGATATCCATAGTGTTTTCCTTTTCATGGTGGCTCTGTGTATCTTCAA
The DNA here is from genome assembly GCA_038087645.1 of Saccharum hybrid cultivar R570. Classification (NCBI taxonomy): domain Eukaryota; kingdom Viridiplantae; phylum Streptophyta; class Magnoliopsida; order Poales; family Poaceae; genus Saccharum; species Saccharum hybrid cultivar. The sequence continues at coordinate 1,401,571 of JAQSUU010000795.1, forward strand.
TACGCATTTAGCTGAAACCTTAGCTTAAACTATGGCGGCTCTTGTGGTCTATATGACCTCATAATCTAAATTTTGGTTTTTAAATTTAATCTTATTTATTGATGCATACTTTCTTTATATTTAAGTTAAGTTAAATAGCATGAATCCATTATAGAATTTTTAATTTAGTTCAAATTTTGACAATATTTAATTGTTTTTAATAATGATAGGATTTGTAATTTAGTTCAAAATTAAGGGGTTATGTAGGTTATCTATTATAATAGCAAGTGAGTAGTTACATGTAAATTTAGATTTATTTTACATATATTATCAGTGGTATATGTGGATAATTAAATTATAGATTCATAGGTAGTTTTATATTGTTTTACACAATCATAGAGGTGGGTAATTATTTAGAAAATGGAATAGAATAGATAGTTGTTATTATCAATGTATTAAGAGTCTACTCAATTAATGGTGAGATGTTCTAGTTTTTGTGAGAATGTGTAGGATTCATCTTTCTTTGTTCTAGGTGTATCATGAGGATTAACGTGAAGGCTCAACTGGGTTCCAACGGTTAGATTTTCAAGAATTTATTTATCTTTCTGGTGTGTATTTAGTTGCGGCATCAGCTTAAGTTATAACTCTTGAAGCATTTCTTTTTGTGACATTATGAATCTATGGTTTAGCTTTCAACTTTTAATCTAGTTATTGCACTTTTTATCCACATGTTAAGTTAAAACTCTTGTGCTTATGGTATCTTCTATTCACAAATTCCATTTTTATTTTACTAAAGTAGTGTAGGTCCTAGGCTACTCTCTTAACTCTTACAATAATGTAAAAATATTTTAGTTGCACCATATTATTCAACTTACGTAATCATATGTAGTAGTATTGTTTTATGAAATGTAGAGTGCTTAAAATTAAATTACCTATACTGATATGATATAACTTTTGATAAAGAATGTATAAAGTTATTTAAAATAAAAACTTACAAAATTTATTATCATGCAATACTAATAAAAACTTAAAGTAAATTATTTATCCTAATGTGTACATGTTTACTTAATCTCTAGGCTGGAATGTAGTATTATGCTTAGTTTTAGTTTAACAATTGTAGAAATATGTAATTTACAAATATATATTGTAGTTTATTGGTATTGAATTATTTTTGGAATAGTTTATGTTAGAATTTACAGGTATACTTGAGAGATATTTTGGTTTTTTTATAACGACTGAATTGTATAGTTTAGATGAAATTAAAATTGTTACTGTATGACATCTTTCATAGTGGCATATATAGATAATTTGAAAGCAAACTTAGGTGTTAGTTTGCATTATATATTATAATGCTGAAGGTGGATACTCTATTAAACATATGTTATGAGGTTATTTAAAATTACCTTTCATAATGGTAGAGGAGGTTAATTTAGATATAAAATTGGAGGTTTACATTATTTTCATAATGGCATAGGAAGGTAATTTAGACATGAATTCAAGGGGTTATTTTAATTTTTCTTTCACAATGAAAGAGGTGTGCAATTATATGTAACACCCTAAAATTTTGAGATATTTAAAAATAGGTAAATATGATTTTTTAATGCAATTTTGTGAGCATACAAACTTAGAATAATAATAATTTTTATTAACTTAAAATCAAATATAAGGGTAGAAACATGTTTGTGCACTCATGCTGTTGCATTTGAATATTTTGTATTGAGTGGTTTGATTCAAATTCAAAAAAGGATTCAAAATAATTTGAAAATACTTTGAAATATTTGAAAAGGAAAAAGAAAAGAGAATTTTTCTCTCTTTCAGCTTTCGGCCAAGCTCAGCCCAGCAGCCACCGATCGCCTGCGGCCCGCCTGCCTCCCGCACGCGCGGCCCGTCTTCGCTTCCCCATTTCCCCGCGTCCCGCCTGGGCCGAGCGTCGCGCCCAGCAAGCCGCCTGGCCCAGTTCGCGCGAGCGCGCGCCGCCTGTTTCTCTCTACCGTCGCTGACACCCTAGGTCCGCGTGTCAGGCGCGCCCCCTTCCTCAAGTCGATGCCGCCGCCGGATCTTCTCTTTCCAAAATCACCGACGCCGAATCCTTTCCCCCAATCTCTTCTTTCCTTACTCGATACATATTCGGGCTATATAAGCCAGGTCCCGCGCACAGCCGCCTCCATCCAACCCTTTCGCAGTGTCAACGGAGCTCCCGAGACGCCACAGCGAGTTAGGAGCCCTACCATGCCACCACCGTCCGCTATCCCGAGCTCCACGCCGTTCCCGGTCCGACTCCGTCTCCGTTTCCTACCTTGGTGAGCTCGCCATGTTCCCCACTCCATCCCGGTGCTTTCCGTTCGTTAAATAGTGCTCGGATTCGAGTTCCCGTGTTCTCCGGCAATGGCGCCACCGTGGAACGTCGCCGGTTTCCTGTTCCGGCCAGAGCACCGCCGCCGGCTGTTCCTCGATTAGATCTGATCAGTCCATCTTGTATCCAACGGCCGAAGATTGAAGATACCCTTTCGGTTGTTAGTTTTTCTAAAGAGTCCATGTATTTTTTATATATCGAACCCGCAGTCCAAGGCGTATTCCCGTATCATTTTTTCTTCTTTTGAAGGCGTATTTGGTCTCGGTAATTCAAGAATACGTTTTCAGCTATTTACAGTTTTGCCACTGAATTTGTTTTAGCCATAAAATCTCTGTTTTAACTCCGATTTAACCCGTTCAAATTACGTTAGGTTCGTATTTATGAGCTCTACATGTTAGTAGTACTGTACAGTAGGTTTGTGACATTTTATTTTTGAGTTTGAATTAAAGTAATTATTTTTCTATAGGAAATCTTCGTAAATTCATAACTTCGTCGTTTTAGCTCTGTTTTTCGTGATCTTCGCGTCTGTGTAATCCTAGTGAGTTGTAGATTCATTTCGAAAACTTTTTATCTTATTTTATTACTGTTGATGTACTGTTCTAATTATATTCTTGTTTGTTTATGCATGATTGTTCTGGATGAATGTTGTTGCTATTATTGATCGAGTATAGACGGTGAGCAATTCGTTGGGGATCAGGAGTTTTTCTACGAGCAAGATCATCAGGACCAGTTTGAGAAAGGCAAGTATAGCATGAGATTGTCCTTGTTGTCCTATTCATATTAAGCAAATAATATCATTATGCATATATTTCCTTGTTAAGGATGACTTAGTATTGATCTTATTCCTTGATACCTATTATATTGCATGGAGTAGTATTGCTAGTGCTTAACATGGACTATGATCATGTAATTTGACTAATGGAATATGCAATAAACATTAAAAGATGACTTTTTATTACTATCTAAAGGGGACTAGAGCATGGGGTTATTTTGGTGCTCTCGTTACTCTCCTTAAGGACTTATCTGTAAGCAAACATCCGGGACTTACAGTACAACTGTGAGGGCTATATGGCTCTGGCTTTAGTCATATAGAAGGACCTTTTCTAGCTTGTTAATGGTAATCTTTTTTGGCGTAAGAATGGCTTGACGAATCGGGTATAGTGCGACCTCTATCCTCATGTGTATAGGCTGCGAGTCATTGTGCCATTTGGAAGGGGGGCTCTACATCTGTTTGCCGAGTGAATCTAATGGCCCTAACTTGTTAGACGAACCTTCGAAAGACTTCATAGTGTTCCCCTGCCTGCTCACCTTGAAAGTGTTTTGGGAGTAATTAACCCGGGCATATGGGCAATACGACTCATAGTGAAAGTGTACAACCTCTGCAGAGTGTAAAACTATTATAACAGCCGTGCTCACGGTCACGAGTAGCCTTGGACCCTTATGGAATAGTTGATCATTAATAATGAATATGTTTTTGCTATTCGTTAATCATTTCACATGGATCATATGTTTATTGTTTACATTGAGACATTTTGATATTATTGATATACTAAAATAATGCTAATTAAAAGCTACATGTTGATAAACCAATGTCATGCCTTTGAGCCTCATGAACCTCATGTTACACTTGTTGAGTACGAGATGTACTTACGCTTGTTTATTTTTCTTACTTAGATAAAAATCCCGGATGGGTAACAGATGGTGCAAATAGTGACTACTACTCCTACTTCCCTGAAGATTACTAGACTTGCAGTCAACCAGTCAATGTGCCTGTGATTGGAGCTACCATGAGAGTTTTATATTTTTACTTCCGCTACATTTGTGTAAAGACTATATGTTAATAATCGTGATGTAATAACATTTGTGATGATACTTCCTTTATGATTTGTTAACTTATGTGTGATTGATCTCTGGGCACACATAAGAGGATGCACTCTATTTGGTCGTTAAATGTGTGTGACATTATATATATATATATATATATAGAGAGAGAGGATGTATTTTGAGTTATCTTTCATAATGGCAGTGGTAGATAGTTTTGATGCAAAATTAGGAGGTTAATTTAAGTATTTTCATAATGGTAGAGTGGGTTTTTTTTATAATAGAATAGATCCAATGATTATTATCACGATTATTATTAGAATATATCAAATTAAATATCAAATGTTTCTCTAAGAATTTTAATAAAACTATCTTTTTTCTAGTGTGTCTTGAAAAAAATTAACATGGAGGCTCATAACATTACGTTTACATTAACTTAGTAGCGGTAGAAGTCTATAATTTAAAAATATATACACTACTAGTAAATTCGTTGCAAATTATAATTTGTTTGACTTTTTTGACTCCAAGTTTGACCACTCGTCTTATTCAAAAATTTATGCAAAATATCAATTCTTTTGCTATGGCTTGCTCTATTAACAAAAGTTCTTCAAGAATGACTTAAATTTGACTATGTTTGTAATTTTTTTGAATAAGATGAGTGATCAAACTTGAGGTAAAAAAAAATAAATTATAATTTGGAACGGAGGGAGCACATAATTGATTTGTAAAGGCGTTGGCTCTTTAGGGCAGAGGCGGTTCAATCCAGAGCTATCTCTATAACTGTATTTTTAGACTATATTTTTAGAGGCGGCTGGCATCTTTGAAGACGCATTTGTAGAGGCACCTCTACTAATGCTCCAGGCGTTTATAGCAGCCCTCCTTCTACCTCGGGGTATTTACTGCAACTCAAGAAGGAAGGAAGAGAGGTCTTGAGCTACCTCTCAAAATTGCAAATCTAAAGGGGAGGTTTCGATAGGAAAACTCATGTATGCATAATCAAGAGGTTATATTAGTATGTTGCATGTTAAATTTAAAACTAACTAGACATCTCAAGCTAAAAGCAATAGGCATTCTAATTCATAACATGTGAAGGGACCATTTATGTACCAAGAGAAAACCTTATTTCATTTCATAAACATGTGAAGGGACCATTTATGCCTATAAAATGCAATTTCTAACTAACAAGTTTGCAATGAGTCCATTACATTGATTGTTAAGAGGAATGACATGAAATAAATTGTTTTTCTTGGTGGCTACAACAGTTTATTTGAGAGCTCTTGCACCTAAAGAAACTAGCATTCCCACTTCCTTGATGGTTTCCAATTGCACATATGTAAATGTGCATTATTCTTGGTGATGTCGAATAACACCTAGAAAAATATTGAATCGCCTTAGCGGTTTGTAATAACACTCCAAAAAATATGAAATTATCTTGCCGGCTTCAAATAGCACCCAAAGAAATATGAAATCACCTTGGCGATTTGGGAAGCACTCAAGAAATATGCATTTTCTTGAAGGTCCTCTACCATTGCCACTCAAGAAATATGCATTTCTTGAAGGTTTTCTACCACCGCTAGGGTAATGATATATTACTTGAGAGTTCAATTTGGCTTCTTCAGAAAATTATTAACCACCAAGAATGTTCTATTTTCTAGTAAATGACTTGTTGCAAGTTCAGAGTTGCAACCAACTACCAGGAACAAACGAAGGTGTGACGAATGCTATCTGTTCTACTGTACATACGTTCCTAATCATGTAAAGATATATATCTGCTGGTTATATGACGCCTCAGTTCCGCATGAATAAATAAGTTATATGACACATCACTACACGTTTTGTACTGCCTCAAATGGAGTGAAATAATTGGTGCCAACCTATATACATAATGATTCTTCGTTAGGTACATGTTCACCAGGACAAGATCTACGTAGTTCTCAAAACATTGATTTTTGGTCAACGGTCTTAACGATGAATATATGACGTCGTAGAAAGTATGCACACTTACTTTGACCACTAATTTTTCTAATAATAGAATATAGTAACATCTCGGCTTCTAAAAAAATAGTTCTTTTGTCAGTAACGCTACCATTAAGACGTTTGAAAGGCCAGACGCCTCGCTCCACTACGCTTTGCTCCTGCACGCGATGCTCGGCTCTGCTCCCACATGCGGCGCTCGACTGCCAGCCCTATTAGATGCGGCGTGCGGCTGCCCTCTCCTGGTTTCGGCGCGCGGCAGCCTGGGAGTCACGGCGGCGCTGTTGTCGGCCTTGCCAGGTGCGCAGCCGCCTGCGAGTCGCGGCACTTGGCTACCACCCCCTGACACGTGCGGCGCAAGGCTGCTGCCTCCCTGCCCTATTGCGTAGCCACCGCCGAGTCGCCGCCTATAAGCACCGCCGGGCCACTGCCTCTGACGAACTCCACGTACTGACGAGTCTCTATTCTTCTAATCAGCACATAGATGTTTGCGCTGAAACTGCATGTTGCAAGCGTCTGTTTCAAGTGTTTCAAATATTTCAATGGTATGTTGCAAGTGTTTCATATAGATGTTGCAAAACTAGATCGGGATGTTGCACATGTGCAATGGTTGTACACGTATGTTGCAAGCATCTGTTCTCAATGTTTCATGTGTTCTTTTCAGACGTATGTTGCAAGTGTGTTTACCTAGATGTTGCATATGTTTTTACACATATGCTGCAAGTGTTTATCTGGATGTTGCGTATGTTTACAATGGTTTCAAGTGCTTTTTAGGTGTTTTTGCAAGTGTTTCATATGCATGGTTTAAATGTTTCATTTGTTTTCAGACATATGTTACAATTGTTGCATCTGGATGTTTCAAAACTAGAACGAGTGTTGCATCTCCTTCCTCGCCTTTCTGTTGTCTCGTCTCGGTGTTAGGCGTGGGAAGGCGGAGGCGGGACCCACATGCTTGCGGGCAGGTGCAACAGGCGAGACGTGGGCGGGCAGGCACGGGATGCAGGACGTGGGACGGGGGCAACGGCGCGGGCATCCAGACAGAGGGGCTAGCGTTCAAGAGTCCGGGCACTAGCCATGCCCTTCTTTTGGACAAGAAGAATGCTAAATAAAAGATGGTTCTTGTGCCATTTAGCAAATCCGGTTTTTGCTAAAACTATAGCCAATCTCCTTGTTTTTGTTATATCACGACAAACATGATGCACAGGATCCCTTTTCTAAAAGTACCCAAAGCACGGGCATGGCACGTGCGACGCCCAGGATCCCTGAATAGTGCATTCAACTTAGATCAAGATTTGAAATTAGTTTTTTCGTTTCAGTCCATGAAGCAAAGAATCAAACATGTGTTGAATATTATTAGGAGTTGTTTAACCAAAAGGAATATAAATGATTTTCTGAAGGCACTTTGCAAATGATAATAAAAAAAAATGTTAAATTGCCTCTATATCATGATTAGTAAGAAGACATTTCTTACTTACTTGCCATCTTATTTTAATCAAATTATCTACGGTAAAAATAACCCATTAAAAATACCTAAGAATTATTTTTATTTTTAATGATACATTTAACTTCCATATAAACGAACATGATGCATCACATCCAAACAAATTATGGTATTATACATTGATAGAACAATAAACTTCCATTTTTTGAGCGGCCATTTGAAGATATTAGCTTGTTAATTCAGATTAAATTAAGTAACCTTGCCACTAGCTTATTTCACGCCAACGCCCTTCTAAATGAAATAGTTAGAGGAGTCATGATCGTCACATTTTTTACAGTATCATGTCTGATGAGCACTCTGATATATACATCTGGATATTTTCACAAAGAGGAGCATTTCCAAGCTACTTATCCTCCCAAAATCGCACTTGTGTTACATTATTCACTTAGTAAGGACCCATGTAAAAAGGGTTGATTTAATTTTTACCAATCCTGACTAAAAATGAGAATCCTCCTGTTTCTTTTCCACTTGTGACAAAGTTTTATTACCAAAATATTTATTCATTAGTAATTGTTTACACGCCCCCATACTTATTGTTCAGGAGATACAACCATTTACTGGGAGACCCCACCTGTTCCCTTGATACAAATTATGTTCCATTTTGCTAGTGCGTAATATTTTTCCTTTGGGTCATCGATCACCCTATATTAGAAAAAATCTGTCTACAGTAATGTAGCTTTTTAGAAAACCTCTAGGAACCTCGAAGAAGGATAACATGAACATGGGCAAACTAGTTAGACAAGAATTGATAATAAGCACTAGTGTCCCACCATACAATAAATGTTTACCTTTCCATGAGCCAAGTTTCTTTTGGAATCTGTCTTCAACTTCTTTGCAATCTTCAATACTGATTTTCCTTTGGTGCATGGGAATGTCAAGGGTATCTAAAAGGAAACATGGCAGGCCCACAACCAAACAATTCAGGGGTATCGTTCCTGATTCTCTTTAATTAGCATCACCAAATAAAACTGAATAGGCCTTTTTATGGAAGTTTTTTTTTACGCAAAAGACTGTGGGGGAGATCCCCACTGTGGTTTTAATTTTCGGCATGACTAGTGCCCGGGGGAGTTCTACTTTTGAAACATTCAGATGATATATTTGCAACATACGTCTGAAGACGAATGAAACACTTAAAACATGCATCTAAAACATTTGCAAAAACATCTAAAAAACACTTGAAAATCCATTGCAAAACATATGTAACATTCGGATAGCACACCCAAAATAAACACACTTGCAACATGCTTCTAAAAAATAGATGAAACATTTGGAACACACGCTTGCAACATGTGTGTGAAATCATTGCAACATATGTAATATCCCGATCTACTTTTGGAACATCGATGTGAAACACTTGCAACACACCCTTAAAACATCTGAAACACTTGAAACATACGATTGCAACATGCGCTTTCAGCGCAATGTCACCTGGCTGCTTGGATGAATGGAGGCCTCGTCGTTGCGGAGCTTGACGCCGGTGCGGAGGTCAGCGGCGGCGCATGGAGCTCGCTGGTGCCCCAGCGGAGGCACTGTGCCACCCTGGGCGAGTAGAGCGGCCTGTCTGAGCACCTGGCAAGGCCGCGAGCACCCTGGGTGAGCACGGCAGCCTAGGTAAGCACCTGCACGAGGCCGCGAAGACCCTGGTGAGTGGCGAGCTCGGCAGCCTGCTCGACGAGCACCTTGGCGAGCACCCTGCTGGGCGAGCACCGCTAGGTAGAGAGATTTTTTTTAAAGAGGCACGGACGAGAGCGAGTGGACGGCGTCGTAGCGAGTGGGAAGCCACATCCGTCCATCTAGACGTCCTCGATAGAGCATTATCGTTTAATTTTTAGCCCAAAAAACAATTGTATTGACCACTAATTTGGGAAAGCAAACTCTTCTTTTTCCTAGAGAACATATGGCTGTGGTTAGTTCTCAGTTGTCACAGTCAGATGTATCCTTAAATATGGATCAGCTAGCGACCAATTGAGCATACATAAGATCAAGGATAACTTCTTCCATTACTTAAAAATAGATCAAGGATAACTTAGTTTCTGCGGTACCCTGATGAGGTGGCTGACTGAAGTAAAGTACTAGTAAGCAGAACAGGAGCCGTGACCAATGGCTGCAGAGGCACCACAGAAGCTCTCCATACCACCATATATATACCACTTGGCACATATATTAAAGATGGTAACAAGATGTGCAGAATGACACAGGCGCCACCATCATATGCAACACCGTACCGGCCGCCAGCCCTACCTGAAAGCGCACGGCCTAACATCCATGGGCGATCTTTGCTTGGTTTGCATGCCTTGGACGCTGTGCAGGGCATCGCATCTGCGGATGCCAACGCGCTGCTCCGCGCCACGCAGCAGATGCAGGCGCTACTCGCGGCTCCATTATCAAACCGTTGGATGCGCATGTAACTGCGTAAGCGGGCCGAACCGTAACCAGGGGAGGCTGCAATTGATCTCATCCCCGGCAGGTTGCATTGCATTGGGCCGGCGCGTACGTCGTTACCCGGCGCAAGCGCAATATATATAAATTATTACTAGTTGAAGCTATAGCTAATGACCTTTGGGTGCAGATAGAGTAGCTTAATTGGTGGTCAGTGGTTACTTGCTCGTCATAAGAGAGGCACTTGCATGCATTCGCCAGCTGACTAGGTCGACTTTCGTCTTTCGGCTTTGATAGATTTGGCCTTCTGGGAGACACAAGAGGTGTGAAAGTACTACGTCCAGGTACGCACGCTACAAATCAAGTTTAAGTGTCCGGGTACTAGTATATATATAGTTATAAATGAAGGCGTGGTTTGTACTTTCAACATCTCAGGAGTCAGGGAAAAAAACAAATCCTACTTTAATTAAAGGAAAAAGACAGACCAGACACAGGATACATGCATGGTAATAAGCAAGGACACATAACATCACATGCAAGATGAAGATGGTAGCTCCAATCGTGCACCCTTTGGAGCAGTGAATTGATATAGAGGAGTGTGATCCATGGTAAGGTTAAAAGGTAAAAAATAGATGGGCGACTCGGTTCTAAACTCAAAAAGTCAGCTACCATTGCTCAGCAACAGCACCAGAAAGCTTGTTAACACGAACGGTGGCACACATATTAACCGCAAGCGCACGACTATCAAAATAGCTATCCATCGAGAGTGTTCCAAGGTATCGAATTTCCATGGGGAACGAGAAGTGACAAGAGTAGGATCAAAGGACACCCTAATCTAGAGCAATGGGGGGTAAGAGATAGCGAGTAAAGAGGATTTCCTATGGGTTCTCAAATACTTAGGCAAGAACAAGGATGAAAATATATCAATGTTGTTTACTTCGGGCGCAGCCCATACACCAACCAAGATTGATGTAGTAGTACTGCTTTGATTCCTACGCTTTAAGAACTAGACCGACTATGGTGGAATACATAGGATGGACCAGGCTATCACCACCTATCAACTGCATAAAGTAACGGTGGGTCTAGCAGTAAACACAGACAACCCATAGCCCAAGCACCACGCTTGTGCTATAAACTCACTACTCTAATCCAGATCCTGGTGAAGTAAGACTAGATCACTCTAAAAGAGTGGTGGAACTCGTAAACAACAATAATATAAACAATACTTAATTAATGCAGAAGATTAGAGTTACCACAGATCATTGTTGGCCTAACCAGATTTCCAATGCTAGAATGTTTCTTGTATACCTCATGTTCAAGCAAGGACCAAAACAATGAAGCGAATAGAAAAAGGTGACAAAGGAGACCTGCAGATCGGATCTGTCGCGGCACACAACGGACATGGACACTAATGCCGCCGTGCTCCACCAGGAAGCCCCGCCGCCTTGCCTGCAAAAGGACGCCTGAGCCACCACAGCACACTGGGGATCCTCCGTTGCCGCCGCCACAAGTCCAATGGGCACCGATTTGTTTCGACTTGCAGGGGATATCCATTATATAGGTCAACATGTAGGGCATCCACACAGAGAATATACACTACTATAAGGACTCCAAAGACATGTCAACACAACCATGCGTCTAGCGCAATGGTGAAGACGGTCCATTCCTTGCTCTGGGTCCCAGGTTTGACTCCCAGGTCTCATGTTTTTTTTTGAATTTGAATTTATTAACCCTGGTGGCACACAAGGTACAAGTGACACGCAAGCCGTCGGGTCCTACAGGTCGGATGGAGATGGAGAAATGTCCCACAAGTACACGTGACACATAAGCCATCGGGACCCACAGGTCGGATGGAGAAGGGTCCACAAGTGACACACAAGTCGTCGGACCCCACAGGTCAGATGGTGAAGGGTCCACAAGTGACACGCAAGCCATCGGGTCCCACAGGTCGGATGGAGATGGGGAAAGGTCCCATAGGTACACATGACACGCAAGCCGTCGGGTCCTAGAAGTCGGATGAAGATGGAGAAAGGTCACATAGGTACATGTGACACGTAAGCCGTCAGGTCCCACAGGCCAGATGGAGAAGTGTCCCATAGGTACACGTCGAATGGAAAAAGGACCGAACGGAGACTTTCATAACGAATTGCAAGCGTCACGGATGAGTAAGTGCAGGTCCCACAGGTACACGTCGGATGGAGAAAGGTTCCACAGGTACACGTCGGATGGAGAAAGGACCTAGCAGAGACTTTATGACAAATTGCCAACGTCACAGATAAGTAACTGCAGATCCCACATGTGCACGTCAGATGGAGAAAGGACCGTGTGAAGGTTTATGACGAAGTGTCATTTGTTGCTGATCGAATATTGTTCATTACATATGTGTAATTAGTTCAATGACGAAGCCCTGTTCATCACAGTTTTAAAGAAGATTGTCACATATGAGCAGGAACAGTTGTGCGAGTGATCTGTGACGAAACCCTGTGCTCTTCTACGACATTTTTTATGACGATATCTGATTTCGTCATAGATAGGGAGGGTTTGCGGATCGTCACCACTGATCTGTGATGAAACAGAAATATTCGTCATATAAAGCAATCTTCTACGATAGTTTTGGATTCGTCATTAAGATTTTCGTGTTATAGAAGTGCATATTTCTACTAGTATGCTCTAGGCGTTTATAGCTACCCTCCTCCTTCCTTCTCGAGGCATTTACTATAAACCCAGGAGGAAGGAAAGGAGGCCTTGGGTAGTTGGGCTACCTCTAGAAAACTGCAAAATTAGGTGGGGCCGGTTGATTTTCATTTCTAGGGGTCGACGGTTTTGCAAATCCAATGTTTATGAGTATCATAATAGGCACAATATAAAATAGTTTTGGAAAACTCATGTATGCATAATCAAGAGGTTATCTATACTATAATTCACCACTTCGAATTATACTTGGTCTACCCAATAAAACATCCCCCGCTGAGAGCCTTCAACCACTGTGTACCCAAAAAATTACACACAGGAATCTTGCACCATCAAAATCAATGGCTAATAAAATACCTAGAGCAAATCCGACGGGTAGGATTCGATGTATGATGCGAGACTTCTCACCTGCTTCTCACCACACACCCTCCGTCTCGTCGCGCCAGCCTTCCCTCCGCAACCAGCCCCCCACGACCACACTCCTCCCACCACGGTTCGATCCCCCTGCACCCATCTTTTTTTCTCCAGGAAAAAAATGAAACATCCTACTCCTCTCCGCTTGAACGACACAAGCCGCACGCCTCTCTACATCCGCCGCCGCCACCTTGGTCCTGCGCTGGCGACCACCTCCGGCTCGTCGGCCAGTGATGGGCGGATCTGGTTCCCCTCTACCTCCTCGCCCTCTTCTTCTTCCTTATACCTCGGTGTGCATGCGAGGGGCCAGCACTGCTGCTAGGGTTTCGGCGACGAAGAAGCGGCGGCGTGCTGCTGGAGGTGAGCGGGACGTTCGCAGTGACGTCGCCGGTGGCCATGACGAGGGAGTCGCCGTGGATGGGGATCTTCGATTGAGGGGTGGCGGTGGCTGTGGTCAATGGGTGGTGCGCAGAAGCCAGAGTAGCGAGAGGCGCGGATTCACATACCGCGACATCTCCGGTGACTGGCGCTGCTCTCCTCCAGGCCCCGCCCCTGATCCGCGATCGCGCACGCGCTCTGCACGCCCCGCCGCCCCACGACGCCGGTGGAGCATCGGAGCAGGACGCCAGTATTGGTCAGCATTTCTGAAATTTTTTTGTGTTTTCATTCAGGGATTTCACAATACCAGACACGTGAAGGGAGAAGGAAGAAGGGGAAATCCAATTTAGAGGTCTCAACAGTTACAGAGGTGATCGTAGTTTGTGCTTGTTTTGTTATCCTTTCATGTCATTGTTGCATAGGAGATTTATGTGTACTTTCTGCAAGTCTATGTGATGTGGTTTGTGGTGTTAGCGAGGGACCTGTTCAAGTCTGAGGTTCCAGAGCTCGATTTCTTGTCGGTAAGAGTAAGATGTAGCCTAACAGATTTGCATGTACTGCTATGCACGTAGACAGAGTCTAATAGATTTGTCGTTAACCAGATCAGCTCAATATTAGTTCACAGCCTAATAAGACCTTCTGAATCTAATAAGACCTTCTAAATCTGAATTGATAATGAAAAAAATAAAGTGGTTGATTGGTTTATTCTAAATTTGCTTCAACTATTAGTTCACAGCCTGTAAATTTTAATGATCCCTTGCCCTCAATGTATCGAACAGTTATGCAAGTTTCTCTTGTGGGTACCCATGACACGGTATTTGGTAAGATCATTCCTTAACTTGGGACTGCTTTTGTACATTAAAGAGGATGTTAGAAACTCAGAGCTTCCTATGTTTTCATCCTTTAAAGAAAGGCAAGGAGTTGTTTTTGACTATGAAGGATGTGCCCCTTGCCATTTGTTTTACTATTATTGGCTTCCTATGTTTTCATCCTTTAAAGAAAGCTGAGGTAGGCAACACCAATTTCTGCTTTGCTCTGCCCTGAAAAATTGTCTATCAGTTGTCTTTCTTACTTTCATTGTTTAATGGTTACTTATTGCGAATATGAAATGCTTGGTGAAATGTAAATGCCATATGAAGAGTATATGTAATATAGATCACTTTACAGGAGTAAAAAATAGAAAAGTATATGTAATATAGATTGCCTTACAGGAGCGAGGAGCCAGGAGGTTTCGTTGTGACAGATGCCGGTGTCGAGAACCGGTGTTGTGTGGACAAGCTGGAGCTGAGAGTCATGGTCGTGTGGCGGACAAGAGCTAGAAGGCGTCATCAACACATGAGATAGAGAATGGTGATTGTACCTGTGGTCTCAATTTTTTCCCTAAATTTCTTTTGCCTTGCTCACCTTTTTGTCTGAAATTTTGAACTTGCTTACCTTTTTTACAACATGTGCGAATATCTTTCCATGTTCCAACTGTCTTTACCTGCATAATGAAGCAAGATAATAGTGTTATCTTTACCTGCATAATGATAAGATGCTTCTCGGTCCATTCTGTTGCCCTCATTATCTCTCCCTCTCCTCTGTCAAATCTCAATCTCCCTCACCATCTCTCTTGCAGATCCACGGCAGGCGGACTGGATCCGGTGTTGCCCTCTCCAACTCTGATCTGATACTGGATCATCCTCTCCCAATGGCCGGCACATGATCTGGTGAGGCAGGGACTGCAGGGTGGACAGCTCCAATGGCGATGGCGATGGTCTGCATTCGGTGGCGTCCCCATGTGCGTGTAGGTAATGTGTTTGATGTGATTCGTTACAAACACAGATGCAATAAGTTCTTAGCTTGTGTAAAATGTTTCACCGGACAGAGAATCGTAAGTATAAAATATTTTAGGTGTTTTTAGGAATCACTTTGTGGCTAATGAGTGTGTGTTAGCGAGAACGACCATGGTAATCGGTAGTGCCCAACAGGCTGTTGAGCGGCGACTGTGGGGGTCCAATCGCACCCATCTGACCTGTGTTTCTGTTGGGATTGTGTTACCAGCTATGTGTCATATGTGGTTTGCAGGGGCTACTTGGAGCTCTCATCAGTGGGAAGCATTCGCCTGTGCTGGCACCCAGCAAGGACCTCACCTTCATTTACCTGCTGCCCCATATCATATTGGTGTTTGTGGAAGTGACACTATTTACTAGCTACCATTATTCTGGTTCTATTATTTATTATATAGTTTGAATATATTATTTATTTTTTCTCTACACATAGTAAATAAAAATAAAACAAAGAAAGAAGTTGAGTTGGGTGACACATTTATTGATTGAGAATTTTGCTACAGTTTTAATAAGAATGGTAGTTGAAGAGAGCTCTTTCTGGCCTGCTAATAAGAATCGTAAGTTCCCAATAAATAATTCTCATATAGTCCATTTGATTAATACTTCCTCTATTTTTTAATGTTATGCTTAGAACAAGCTAATTTCATTCTTCAATGCAACATAGCTGCATCCATCCGCAATTGTTTGGACCATCTCATGCTTGCTTCTGCAGAGAAGAATTTGGTAGAAAGGTGATTCGCACACACCTTGCTGTTGCCACGGCAATTACTGGTACAAAGACTATTGGCACAAAATATACTTTATGTAGCATTGTTTTTAGTGAATCTTAAACATACCATGAAATGAAGCTGTGGCGTTAGCACGGGCACTGTACTATCCTTAATAGTTGGAACTTGACAGCTTTGATTTATGAACATGTGTGTTGGTTTAGCCATGATCTCTTGAACTTGATGTATATATGAACAGGTGTATCGATCTAAACAATCCATATCAAGTTGTTAGTGCACTGTGCTTAGGGGTTAGTTGGATCTGAATACAGTATTATGTGATCTTAATGGTTTAGCTGGTGGCTATCCGCTTCCAGAATTGGTGCAAGATGGAAACAAAAGAGCTGGAGAAGGGACGCTTATAACTTTTGTGCCAATAAATGATTATATTTCCTTTGCACTTTATTAGCTCCACACATGGCTCTGTCTAAAAAGGCGATAGCAATGGAAATGTAACTGTTAATGATTCTGGAGGCTCCCTAGGAAGACATTGGTACAAGATGTAACTGCCAAAGTTCTTTCATGCACCTCTGCCGGTAAGTACAACTGCTTGGACAGAGGGTTAGGCTACCGTCGTACAAATGGTATGTCTTATTTTTTTGCCACATGGTTTTCAGTATTACCGATTAGTCATTTAATGCATCATAAATTTGGGAGAATTTTAGAATAAGAAGTTGGTATTAGAAGAACCTGATGCATAATCCAACACTTGATACAAGGCCGGCTTCTACCGAGTGAGTGATGCACAGACATCTCTGCATCTGAATCCTTAACATCCTTAACTGTATCTCTTGGTGTTTGACGTTGTTGAACTGTATCTCTGTCTTTTTCTTTGTATCAGATGATGAAACCTCGAAACAATCTTAGGACGCCTTCTGACACAGTGCTGGTAGCTCTGTAAGTGAGAAGGCAATTCTTTTCTGATGATAATGCAAGTGCTCTTGATTTTGCCTTTTATTTTCGTTTTTGGGTATCTTTTGGTCTTTAAAATTGTTTGCTCTAGGTAGGTATATCTTTACAAACTTACACTGTCATGTGATCTGTGGTATGCCAATCTACAATTACCGTCAGATTACTTTTGCCGAAAATTGTCTGGCTTGCTGTGGTTTATGTGACTATACATATTATGCATTTCCTGTTTTGGTCATGTACTCATGTTAGTTTAATCTGATTATATAGACGTAGTTGTAGTCCCAATGAGGATCTCAAGACCTACCGATAGGAAGTGGCGTTTGACAATGGAAACAGCAGTTGCTTCTTTCTGCTGCAAAGGTCTGGAAACAGCGTCTATCCTTCGACCATAACCTCTGGTCTGATCTGGGATGGAGCCCCATCTATAGTTGTTTAATTCAGCTGTGGTGTGATTTAAATCGGGTCCCTGAGGGGTTATAATAACTGTTGTTAACTTATTCAATGTCTTTTAGTTTATGAACTGTAATGATATGCTACAGACAAAAAAACTGCAATGAAATGAAATTTTGGGCCTAATGCCACACTTCTGTTAGCCATGGCATTGACTAGAGATGCTATGATTAGGCCAAAACAAAGTTTCAACATTAGCATGGCACACTACTAGCGTTAGCACGGCGCGAGACCAATATTGTTCTAGAATTAACTTTTGACTTAATATAGTCCGTAGCGTTAGCACGGGCACTATACTAGTATTAGTAGGTTGCATGCTAACTTTAAAACTAACTAGACATCTCATCCTAAAAGCCAATACACATTCTAATGCGTAACATGTACCTTTTGTTGGATTAATGTACCAAGAAACAACTCTATTTCATTTCATAAACATCGCAAGGGTGCATTTGTGCCTATAAATGCACTTCCTAAACCCATCAGCTGCCAGCGGACTACTCGAGCTGCTCCACTTCTTCATAACAATACCACCATTAACAGGTTTACAGCCCACAACCCCAGCATCCCCCCTAGAAGCCCACGTAACTAAATTGCGAGTCAATTTCCTGAACTCCGTCAAAAAAGGTCGGATGACCAGATCCTGCTTCACCCATTTAATAAGGTACTTGCTAAAATTTATGTGTCTGAATTTTAGTTTTCTCTCAGGCGACGGTTATTGGATATGTTTAATACTAAATTGCATAGTTTGTTCATTGCAATTTCTGTAGCCGTAATAAGCAATTTTTAGTGCCGAGAATAAAAAATACGTTAAACAAAATCACAAACACGATAAAAGCTGATTTATGTTGGCACAAAGACAATTAACAATTTACAATTATTTCTATAGTAGCAAAAACAAACATTTAATATGTTATGACACAAATAAAGACAAATAACAAATCACAAAAGTAATTAAAAATTTACTTATACGAATTGATAATACAAGAGTGTCGTCTGAAATTATCTTAAAATTCAGGCACCCGATCGAAATATAAAAGTGATTTGATAATCCTTTAAAAGCTTGCTAAAAAGAATCTTTTATCACGTGAGTGGCGTGCACCTGGAGTGTGGGAAGCTTCCTTTCTTTATTCCTCCCGGCTCCCTCATGTATGCATGGAGAGGAGCTTCCTTTCTTTATTCCACCCGGTTCCCTCTCATGTATGCATGCATGATGGAGGACTACAGAGAGAGCAACGATCAAGATACCTCTCCTGCCCTCTAGTCTATATTCTGACCACCACCCAAGAAACTTTCTTCGTCCTACGTACTAGTACATGCCTGCATGCACCATTCCCAACAATGGTGTCTTTTTTTTTTGATTTTTCAACAATGGTGTCCTTCCTTAAGGAGCACATATTCTTCGCTTCCTCAAGGTCTGTTCCGGCCAGCTAACCAGTCAGCTCAGAGCTCACACATTATTACATTGTATAAGTCGCACTGGCATCTTGATCACTTTACTTATGTACTCATAGTTTTAGACTCTATGTCTAGGACATGAATCAAGGAGGTAGATAAAATGATCATCTTACACTCAATTAATACTCTCTAAATACTAAAGTATTTTTATGAAAAAAGAGGACAGTTAACAGTGCAATTAAAGAGGGTTAATAAACAATACAACAATTAGGCCAAAGCCACCTGTAAGTTGTAGGACAACTAATAGTTTAAAGATCCTTATGTCATGTTTGGATCTTATTCTCCTAGTGAGAATATAATCCAAATTCTAAATAGTGAATAGAGATCGTGGATTCTAAGTAAAACAAATAAGGGATATTTCAGGGGCGGAGCGGGCGGCTAGCAATGCTGGCTATAAACACACACATACATACACATTCTGACTAATCTAAATCATAGGCACGAAAATCAATGTAATAACAGGAATAAAAGAGAGGGAGAAATAAAAGAAAGATAATCCTAAACCACATAGTTATTGGAGATTAATAGAGGGAGATATAACCATATAAGCACTAGATAACATCATTAACTAGCTAGTTGGGCGTGTATTGTGCAAATCAACTAGGATGTTGCGTAGGGAAAAAACCATAACAATAATAGTAAGAACAAAGTTGAGGGAGAAACACTACTACAAGATTCTTTTTAGACGGCGGCGCCCTTTTTTGATTGGAGGTGGGCACAACTTTTGACCGCCTCCGTTATCCCCAGCCAGGCCAGCCTCCCAAGGAACCACCTCGGTTAATGTTTAGCAGAGGCAGTCGCCTTAATGAGACCGAGTCGGGTTAATCATCTATTAACCGAGGCGGTCGGCTTAACGCAACCACCTTCATTAATCCTTCCGTTAATTCATTAACCGAGGCGGCTATTGTAATGCAACCGCCTCTGTTAATATGTGATTAACGGAGGTAGTTTTCCTTATAGTGCCCACCTCTGTTATTACTGTAGCTATAAATGCAGCCAACCACCACCCCCCTTTCTTCTTCCTCGCGGGTCCTCCTCTAATTTTTAGGGTTTTATGCTCCAAAACCCTAAAAATTGAGCAAAATCTAGGAGGAGAAGTTTTGCTCTTGGTTTGTTGAAGGAGGACACCGCAAAAGGTAGAAACACGCTCTCCAAACCTCATTCCTCTCTCTTATTCATCATTTGGGGCTCTATAGATCTAGATCTAGAACCACCTTTTCATGGAGGAGAGAGAAAATTGCTATTTCTTTAGCTCTAGATCTATTCTCTCTTCTCTGCAGCTATTTATTTGTAATAATATATGTTTTGTGGAATAAGGTTTGCAGGTATGGACAACAGATCTGTCGGTGTCTAGAGAACCGGGGGTCTAGACAGAGCGACGAGTGAATTTGTACTTGCGCATCTAGGCCCGGATGGTGTGCAAAGCGGACACAAGGATGTATACTGATTCAGGCAAGAATGACCCTACGTCCAGCGGATTCTGCTACTGCTCGTGTTGCCTTGCACTAGGCGTGCTCATAGTAGGGGTTACAAGCTTTCGAGAGAGGGAACCGATCCCAGGTCTCTTCGGGGAGGTGTGCGTTGTGTGTGGTTGTCTTCGTGAGGTGTGTGTGTGTGTGTGTGTGTGTGATTGTCTTTGCGAGGTGTGTGTTCCGATCACTCGTAGTGAATTCATCCTCTTCAGAGAGAGTCCCTGCCTCCCCTTTTATAGTTTTCAAGGCAGGGTTCGGGTTACATTTGTAGTAAAAAGATGAAGTGGGAAAAGCGAAAGAGAAAAAGGTGGCCTCGGGTGCGGCCGTCTTCCTCCTTATCCGATGGGAGCAGTTTCCCTGGTAGCGCAGAGATGCGATGGGCGTTGATCTTTTGGCCTCTCCATCCGCTGGTGCAACATGTTTTGGCCATACTTTGTCCTGTGTGCTTCTGTACAGTCGAGGATGGGCGATGCATGTGCCCGGATTTGCATAGAGAGGAGGGTAGGTGGCATAGTAGTCGTTACCCCCGTCGTTGTAGAGGTATGGATGTCGTCGTGATGGAATGACCGGGGTCACGTTGGGTTAGAGCGTGGTTCCTGTGTTCCTGTTCACTGTGCACGGTCATGTCCGTCCCATCGACGGGAGTGGGTGCCATGGTTGGGGTCCCCATCTTGCTAGAGGGCTCCGCGTGTCCCTCAGGCGAGGCAGAAGTCATTCCCGACGAGGCGCGGGGGTCGGGCGCTTTTGATGATGTCATGGGGCTTGAGTGAGGCGCAAACTGCCGCCCGAGGCACTTGTCTCACCCGAGACCTTTCCGCAAGGCTCGGGCGGGACAGAGGTTGGCTCTTGGCTTCAAGCGACTGACATGCTGTCATCGCCTTTAGCGGGTCGGTTTTACCGGGGTCCCTTCGATGGGGCTTTTTGCAGACGTGCAAGGTGTCGTATTTCGCCATCGTTGGGTACCCTGGTAAGTTGATACCCGACAATAGCCCTGGGACCAGTGAAGGATTGGAGCACTCCTTCAGAGGCTTGAGAACGAGCGACCATGGTCCTCTACTACTGTTTCATTATATTTTTATTTTTTTTGTGTAGAGATCTATCCGGTGGCAAGTGCACCCGCCAAGTGTTAGCCCCTGAGGCCTTAGAGGGGTGTGGTACCCCTTCAAGGGCTTTAATTGAGCAAGTGAGGTGTTTTTCGTGTGACCGCAGAGCGTGCAAGGAGCCCCTGAGTCTTTGGTTTTGACCATTCGCTAGGTCAGAATGTGGGAACAGCCCCCAAGCCCCTGCGCATTGCAAGAGACTGACCGGGTGGCCTCTGCGTCCTTTAGCAGAATGGAGGGGTATGTGTGAGCCCTCGTCATCCCATCTGAGTGCGTCGTGGTTTGTTTGTTTTGAAGGAAGTTGTCCGGTGGGTGCGCATGAGCACATCTGCCAGGTGTAGCCCCTGAGGCCTTGGAGCGATGAGTTATCCCTTCAAGTTTCTCAAGCAAGTGTGTAACTCAAGGTATGAGCTGTAGCAACTAAGCATATATATGAAGCAAAAGAGATCTCGACACATTCTACATATACTAGTTGCCACAAGTAGTGGTGAACACATTTCATGTTTCAGCAAGTTTTAATCAAGTTCACAGTTTGGAAAACAAGCTTAGCTCATAACATGCATCAATTGATCAAAAAGAGCCTAAGCCAAAAGCACATCATGTATATCCATAACATCCCCAATAAGAGCATAGTGTCAATCTAGCTGCTATAAGGACGAAGCTCAGGATGCAATATGATGCATGATGATATGATATGCAAGTATGATACAAAAGCAAAAGCAAAAGCTAAACTACAAAGAAAAGCAAAACTAGGATACAACAACCAAAGTTCTCCTCTAAAAAGGGAACAAACTCCAAGCTCCCCTCGCAAGCGAGCAAACTAGGCTTGGTCAAGTGGTTTGGTGAAAATGTCTGCGAGCTAGTTTTGAGTATCAATGTGGTGCAGATCAATATCACCTTTCTCATAGTAGTCACGCAAGAAATAAAAGCGGACTTCTATGTGCTTTGTCTTTGAGTGAAGGACTGGGTTTTTAGCTATGCTTATGGCACTAGTGCTGTCACAAAACAAAGGCACTCGCCTAAACTCTAACCCAAAGTTTCTCAAAGTAGCTATCATCTAAAGCAACTGGGAACAACAAGCAGCAGCAATATACTCAGCTTCTATGGTGGATTGGGTGATGCTAGACTACTTGCGAGAAGACCAAGACACAAGAGAAGATCCAAGAAACTGACAAGTCCCCGATGTGGACTTCCTCTCAACACGACAACCAACATAATCTGCATCGAAATACCCACAGAGAGAAAGAGAGGAGGAGGCCAAAAACCAAAGACCAAACTTGGGTGTGAAATGAAGGTACCTGAGGATCCACTTGACGGCTTGATGATGAGACGTGTGTGGTGAAGACTAAAAGCGCGCGCACAAGCAAACCACGAACTGGTTGTCTGGTCTCATCGCTGTTAGGTACAGCAAGGACCCTATCATGCTTCGGTATTCCTTTTGGTTCATGACTTCTCCTTCCTTGTCTTCGTCCAAGGACATCATGGTCGACATGGGTGTAGAAAGAGGCTTGGCCTCACCCATATCAAATTTCTTGAGCACATCCTTGGTGTACTTGCCTTGGTGCATGAACGTCCCCTCGCGAGTTTGCTTGATTTGCAGCCCGAGAAAGAAAGTCAGTTCGCCCATCATGCTCATCTCAAATTCCCTGCTCATAGTATTTGAAAACTTGGCAAAAAGAGCATGAGGAGCCACCAAAGATTATATCATCCACATATATATAAACCAAAAGGATGTTAGTGCCTTGCTTGAGGAGGAACAAAGTCTTATCTACGGATCCCATCCTAAAACCCTTGTCAAGCAAGAAATCTTTCAAACGCTCATACCAGGCTCTCGAGGCTTGTTTCAAACCATACAAGGCTTTGTAGAGTTTAAAAACATGGTTGGGGAACTTAGGATTTTCAAAGCCAGGGGGTTGCCTCATATAAACCTCTTCCTCTATGTACCCGTTCAAGAAGGCACTCATCACATCCATCTGATACAGCTTGAACCCTTTTGAGGTTGCAAATGCTAAAAGGATTCTAATGGCTTCTAGATGGGCAACAGGAGCAAAGGTTTCTTCATAGTCTATTCCCTCTTTTTGGCAAAAACCCTAAGCCACCAATCTCGCCTTATTTCTCACTACCACCCCAGCCTCACTCTGTTTGTTCTTATAAACCCACTTTGTACCTATGGGGTGACACTCTGGTGGAGGTGGAACTAAAACCCACACATGCTTCTGCTCAGAGTTCTCTAACTCCTCGTGTATAGCATTGACCCAATCGGCATTAGATAGAGCGTGTCCAATATCTCAAGGCTCAAAAGAAGCTACAAAAGTAGAGTGAGCAAAGTGTGAGATATAATGTGACATAGACCGCGTGATCCGCTGGTCAATGTCATCGATCATGGTATGAGGTGGGTGGCGACACTAAATGTGCTGGGGTGCTTCTCTCGAAGAAGTCGCCTCCCCCTCAACAACAGCTAGGGCCTCCTCAAGAGCAGCCGGCGTAGGCTGAGGAGGCGGCTCATGCGAACCCCAAGTAGTGGAAGAAGACGGGTCAGGGCCGTGAGCCGAAGTAGTCATCACAAACTTGACTGGAGCAGCCGAAGAGGTCGGCTCGACATCTCCCCAATTAGCATCTACCTCATTCTCCTCAACAAAGATGCTCTCACCGATCTCCTGATCACCTGCACTTTCAAAGATAGGAACAAAACAAGGCATGGTCTCATCGAAGGTAACCTCATAGGTCTCTACAACTCAGTTAGTTTCAAGGTTAAGTACACGATAAGCACGAGAATGTGAAGCATAACCGAGAAAAATACCACCAGAGGATCGATACTCAAATTTGTCCAAATTACCTTGTTTCAGAATGAAGCACTTGCATCCAAACACTCTAAAATGGCCTACCTTGAGTGGTCATCAAAATCGCAACTCATAAGAAGTCTTCTTTAAGAAAGCTCAAAGGAAAATGCGATTGGAAACATGACACATGGTGTTGATCGCTTCGGCCCAATATCTCCTAGGAGTCCTATGCTCATCGAGCATCATCCTGGCCATCTCAACAAAGGTCTGATTCTTACACTCAACAACACCATTTTGCTGAGGAACATAGGGAGAGAAAAACTGATGGTCGAGGCTCAAAGAAGCACAAAAGGTTTTAAAATGAGTATTCTTGAATTCTGTGCCATTATCACTATGAATCGCTCTCATGGCATTCTTAGGGAACTCATTTTGCAACCGAAGAATCAAATCCCGAGCATGTGAAAAAGCCTCATCCTTAACCTCCATAAAAAACATCCAAAAGTAGTGAGAAAAATCATCCACGATCACTAGAACGTACCACTTCCCACCATATGACTGAATCCGAGCTGGACCAACTGTGTCCATGTGAAGTAGTTCATCAAATTCCTTGGTCATGACTTGGTTCATAGACGGGTGAGAAGCGGCAACCATCTTCTCATGACGACAAGGGTGGCAAACCAAATCTTTTTCAAATTTCAATTTGGGCAATCCTTGGATTAAGTCAAGTGAGCTCAACCTAACTAGTAAGTCAAAGCTCAAGTGACCCAGTCTCCTATGCCACTTCCAAATCTTAGAGGAGGATCCGGCCACCAAAATTCAAGAAGAGCCAAAGGAGTGAGAAAAAACAGCTCAAAAGACATGGCCAAAAGGGACAATCTGACAAACAAGATTTCCCTGGGAATCAAGAACTCGAGACAAGCTGGTCTTAAGCGCACTTCAAAGCCATCTTGAAGGAGTTGTGAAACAGAAAGCAAATTGAAATGCAAATTCAAAACCAAAGCAACATCCTTCAAGACAAAACTCTCGTTAACCCAAAAGGTCCCATGAGAAAGCACCTTACCTTTTCTATTGTCCTCGTATGTGATGTACTCCTTACATTGCATGGGGTCAAGGCTAGAAAACCATTTTGAACTTCTGGTCATGTGGCGTGAACAGCCAGAATCGATGAGCCACGTGTTCTCTAGGCCTCTGTCCTACATCAATAGAAAGACATGGGATGATTAAATGGCGCAACACTGGGGTTAGTAAACTGTGAAGGATACCAGTGTTGGCTCATTTGGCCTAGAAAAGTGTTAGGAAAAACAACAAACATGCCATGTCCCATTTGAGGAAAGCGGGCACCACGTGAGGGAAAGTGTGGTCCACTAGAGCTATAGGACTGAAAGCCACTGCCACGAGGTCCAAAGCCATATTGCTCACGACCTGAACCACGCCGGGCATGACCACCATGACCACCTCGTGGTCTCGCAACCTAAGGCCTAGCACCTTGAGACATTGCCCCTCGAGGCCTAGCATTGCGCCTCTGAACAAGTGACACATGTACGCCATGGGGTGGGCGGTACATGTTCTGGTTGTTCAACTCATACTCCCGCCGCTCATCTCTCTTCCTCCTAAAGCAAAACACAATAAGGTGACCATCCCTATGGCAATAGTCATAGTGATACCTCACCTCTCTCTTGGGTGGTTGTTGGCTCACTTTCTTGTGGGTACGTGTCACTCTTGATAGCTTTTTGGCTTTAGGAAGGAGATCCTCAGAGATGTTCAGTAGAGTATCAAGTGGGTTCCTGAGATGGTTCGGTTTTGGAACCCAAACTTGTTTCTGAGGTGGAGCTCTTGGAGGTTCTTCAAACACTCCATCTTTCACAGTGGGTTTGGTAGGCTTAGGTGGATTGATCTTGATCAATTTGGGAGTAGTAGAAGGTTTCTCACTTGGGCTCAAACCACTGAACTCACCAACTTTGCCATAGACATGTTCACCCTTCCCACCTAAAGCAAAGCCTACTCCCGATGTCCTAGTTCCCCGTCTAAACTGGCTCATCATCATGCCTAACTGCGGCTCACTACAAGACACCCAATTCAAGATGAACCAAAGATATGTGTTGTCTTCCTCGGATCTCATCTTGTTGAAAGGTCTTGATGGCTAGAGGGGGGTGAATAGCCTTTTAAAATTTTCTACAAAGACAAGCTAACAAGTTTATCAATATAACAAATAGCGAGATGCGAGTTTTGCTTAGCCTACGGGGTGTTTGCAAGCCACCTAACCAAATCACAATTCTAGTATTTGCACTCAACTACACAAGTCAAACCGAGAAGGTAACTACAACTACAACTAGCAAGCTACACAAAGGAGCTACTAAAGCAAAGCTAACTAGCTAGCAAAGATAACTAAGAAAGAAATGCGGAGTTGAGTTAGGAGAGTTTCACCGAGGGGCGAAGTATTGAGCCAACCAATATGATCAACAATGAATACCAAGATAACCAAACACGGGATCAATCAATCACAATATGAAAGTGATGACACGAAGATTTATCCCGAGGTTCATGTGCTTGCCGGCACGCTAGTCCCCGTTGTGTCCCTCTTCACCACGTGGTTCGGAGGCTAATCGGTCTCACACCGAGCCTCTCAAAAGGCGCCACAAGAACCTACCAAATGGCAAAAGGATGCGAATGACACAAGCAATTCACTAATGTTGCCTTTGGCGCTTTGCCGAGGTGGGCACAAACCCCTCACAATCACCGGAGGTGGCCAAGAACAATCACCAACTCTTGCCAACGCCTCCAAGCTGCTCCAAGCCGTCTAGGTGGCGGCAACCACCAAGAGAAACAAGAATCCCGCAGCAAATCAACCACCAAGTGCCAACTAGATGCAATCTCACAATGCAAATACACTTGGATCACTCAATCTCACTTCGAATATGCAAAGAAGCAAGAGAGATGAGTGGGAGGGGAGTTGCTTAGCTCAAAGTTCTCACAAGTATGTCAAATGTTCGAGAGATGGAGCTTTGAGCCGGCCAACGAGTATTTATAGACATACCCCTTCGAATAGAGCTGTTAGAAACTTAAACAGCCGAAATTGTGCTGATCGGACGTGCTGGTCCAACTGACCGGACGCGCCGGTCGCACAATGGCTAAGTCATGAAGCACTGACCGGACGCGCTGGTCCAACTGACTGGACACGCCGGTCGCACAATGGCTAACTGCGAAGCAACGACCGGACGCGCTTGACGTGCAGACCGGACGCGCTGGTCCCGTGACTGACCAGACGCGCTGGTCAAGCCTGAGCAACGCACAATGAAACAGTGACTGGATGCGCTGTAGAACTGACCGGATGCCACTGTGCCAGCGTCTGGTTGGAGTCCAGTAAGCTCCCTGAACGACCGGACACGTCCGATCGACTATGACCGGACACGCTGTGCGTCCGATCATCAAACTAAAATACGCGCAGATGCTGAACACTAAGCGGACGCGTCCGGTCAAATAGAGACCGCGTCCGGTTCAGCGTCCAGTCACCTCTGTGACCTCCGTTTGCCTCTGTTTCTTTTCTGACTTCTGGCGTAGTGGAAAATAGTCGTTTCAACTCCTTGAAAACGCCTGACTTCCGGCGTAGGATTAGTAGTTAGGCATTGTCACTAATTACCAACACCAAACATAGGACTTTCAATCTCCTCCTTGTTGGTAATTGGTGACAAACCTTTCACAAAGATATTATGATAAAATTTTGATTGAACCCATGTCACATTGTCCAAGTATATTACTATGTGTAAGAATTATGGACATGTGATCATGAATTCAAATTGATAGCAATGGCTCCCCTACATGTATGCTATATGTTTGGATTTTGGAAGCATACATGTTAGATAGGAAAGATTAGGAGCATTGACTACCAATAGGTGCTAAGTGTTTAAGATTATAGACCTTTGAAGCGTGATACCATCGGAGTAGCGATAAACACCATCTCAGCACCTTGTGTAGTTAGATACCACTTGGAAAAGCACAAACATAACTAGAAACCTCGTGAGATCAACATTATAAGCAAGGCTCTAGTACCACTTTGAAAAACATGAAGCAAGAAAAATCTAACTACTTCCTATTCATGCTAGTACCTCAATATACCATTCAAATTATACTAGCAAGTCACCACACAAGCAAAGTATCGAAGAAAAAGAAATGCATAACTATGCATCATACATATGAAGTGCACATGGAAATGCAACATTCATGTTTAAGAGCTTGCTCCCCCTACTTGTGTGCTCAAAATTTTAGTTGATCCCCTTCTTTTATCAATTCTCCCCTTTAGGTTTTCTCACTCTTTAGAATCTATCTTTGTGAACAATATTTTTCTCCCCCTTTGTGCTTTTCCAACAACAATTTCTCCCCCTTTGGCACCAATGACCACAAGGGACCAATTTTAGATAGAATATCATGTTGAATTATGGGGTGAGGATCAAGTTTGTGATTCAACCTAGATTGCTTGCATAAATAAAATGCTTCGGTTTGATCCAAGGGCAAGCTTCTTCACACCTCACTAGAAGGGTCATCATGCACCATGTTGAAGCAAATATTTAAACAAGTTTTCTAGATTAAACACTTAGGATCACAAGCTACTTAAACAAGTTATATGCTACCACTAGATCATACAAGTCATGGAAACAATAGTGGCACCATATAAACTTCAAATTCATTTGATTTTCATGAATGAGCCTAGAACATGTAAATTATGACTAGATGCACTAAACAAGTCTTTAGCATAGAATGTATGACATGTCAACCAATTGTACCTTGGGGCTCGAAGGAGAGGCATGTCATATATGGGGTGCATCAACTCATGTTGGAGAAGTCAAGTATGTTCAACTCATTCTTTAGCTTGTGAAATTTCTTCTCATCAAGTGGCTTGGTGAGTAGATCGGCTAATTGATCTTCGGTGCCCACACTCTCAATAGCAATGTCACCCTTTTGTTGATGATCTCTAATGAAATGATGACGAACATCAATATGCTTTGTTCTTTGATGTTGAACCAGATTGTTGGTTAGCTTCACGGCACTTTCATTGTCACATAGTAATGGCACATTCTTGAAAGTGATTCCAAAATCCTTCAATGTTACCTTCATCCACAAGATTTGTGCACAACAACTACCCGTGGCGATGTATTCGACTTCAGTGGTAGATAGTGCAATACTATTTTGCTTCTTGGATGACCATGAGACAAGTGATCTTCCCAACAAATGACAAGTCCCGGAAGTGCTCTTTCTCTTCACTTTGTCACCGGCATAGTCAGAATCCGAATATCCAACTAGCTCAAAGCTTGCACCTTTGGGATACCATAATCTAACATCTTGTGTATGCTTTAAGTACCTTAATATTCTCTTTGTTGCCTTCAAATGACTTTCTCTTGGTGAGGCTTAAAATCTTGCACACATGCATACACTAAACATTACATCGGGTCTTGATGCCATCACATAGAGTAGGCTACCAATCATTGATCTATATAGCTTTTGATCCACCATGTTACCACTCTTGTCACTATCCAAACTTCCACTAGTGCTCATTGGAGTTGTAATGCCCTTTGCATCTTCCATGCCAAACTTCTTGAGCATATCTTTGATGTACTTGGTTTGGCTCACAAATGTTCCTTCCTTCATTTGTTTGATTTGAAGTCCAAGAAAGAAACTGAGTTCACCAATCATTGACATTTCAAATTCCTTTGCCATCATTTTCCCAAACTCATCACAATAATCTTGATTAGTTGAACCGAATATGATATCATCAACATATATTTGCAACACAAATAAGTCTTTCCCAATCTTCTTGGTGAATAGTGTTGTATCAACTTTGCCCATGACAAATCCTTTGGATAGCAAGAAGTCTCTCAATCTTTCATACCATGCTCTAGGTGCTTGCTTCAATCCATACAAAGCCTTCCTTAACTTGTATACATGATTGGGTTTCTTGTCATCTTCAGAACCGGGAGGTTGCTCCACATACACCTCCTCTTGAATGTATCCATTGAGAAATGCACTCTTCACATCCATTTGATATAGCTTGATATTGTGAGCACAAGCATAGGCAAGTAAGATCCTAATTGCTTCCAATCTTGCAACCGGGGCATATGTTTCACCAAAGTCAAGACCCTCTATTTGTGTGTAACCTTGAGCCACTAGTCTTGCTTTGTTTCTTACTACTATTCCATCTTGATCTTGCTTGTTGCGAAAGACCCATTTTATTCCAATGACATTGTGATCCTTAGGTCTCTCAACTAGTTCCCATACTTCATTTCTCTTGAAGTTGTTGAGCTCTTCATGCATTGCATTTACTCAATCTGGATCTCTCAATGCTTTATCAATGTCCTTGTGTTCTTCTATTGACACAAAAGAAGAGTGAGCACAAAATGATGACAATCTTGATCTAGTTTGAACTCCCCTTTGTATGTCACCAATGATGGAATCCAATGGATGGTCTCTTGCAATGTTAGTTGGTTGAAGCACTTGGACTTGATTGCTTGGATGTTGATGTTGATCATGAGTTGGAGATGATGAACTAGCCACTTGTTGATCTTGTTGCACTTGAGATGATGTATGTCACACCCATTTATCGACCAAATGGAATGCATACCCTTATGTGTGCCCAGAGATCAATCACACATAAGTTAACAAATTATAAAGGATGTATCATCACAAATGTTATTACATCATGATTAATAACACATAGTCTTTACAATAATATAGCGGAAGTAAAATATAAAAACTCTCGTGGTAGCTCCAATCACAGGCACATTGACTGGTTGACAGCAAGTCTAGTAATCTTCCGGAAAGTAGAAGTAGTCACTACTTGCACCATCTGTTACCCATCCGGGATTTTTATCCAAGTAAGAAAAATAAACAAGCGTAAGTACATCTCGTACTCAACAAGTGTAACATGGGGTTCATGAGGCTCAAAGGCATAACATAGGTTTATCAGCATGTAGCTTTTATATAGCATTAATTTAGTATATCAATGATATCAAAGTGTCTCAATATAATCAATAAACATATGATCCATGTGAAATGATTAACGAATAGCCAAAAACATATTCATTATTAATGATCCACTATTCCATAAGGGTCCAAGTCCACTCGTGATCGTGAGCACGGCTGTTATAACAATTTTACACTCTGCAGAGGTTGTACACTTTCACTGTGAGTCGTGATTTACCCTTTCGCCCGAGGTAGCTAATCTCTTGACCCACTTCCAAGGAAGGTCGGCAGGGTTCACTATGAAGTCTTTTGAAGGTTCATCTAACAAGTTAGGGCCATTAAATTTCACTTGGCAGACAGATGTAGAGCCCCCTTCCTGATGGCACAATAACACGCAGCCTATACACATGAGGACAGAGGCCGCACTATACCCGATTCGTCAAGCCATTCTTACGCCATAAAGGAATACCTCTAACAAGCTAGAAAAGGTCCTTCTATATGACTAAAGCCAGAGCCATTTTAGCCCTCACAGTTGTACTGTAAATCCCGGATTTTCGCTTATAGATGAGTCCTTATGGAGAGTAACAAGAGCACCAAAGTAACCCCATGCTCTAGTACCCTTAAACAGTAATAAAATCATCTTTTAATGTTTATTGCATATTCCATTAGTCAAATTACATGATCATAGTTCATGTTGAGCACTAGCAATACTAATCCATGCAATATAATAGGTATCAAGGAATAAGATCAATACTAAGTCATCCTTATCAAGGAATATATGCATAATGATATTATTTGCTTAATATGAATAGGACAACAAGGATAATCCCATGCTATACTTGCCTTGCTCAAACTGGTCCTGGTGATCTTGTTCGTAGTAAAACTCTTGATCTCCAACGAATTGCTCACCGTCTATACTCGATCAACAATAGCAACAACATTCATCCAGAGGCAATCATGCATAGACAAAAAAGACTATAATTAGAACAATACACCAACAGTAAGAAAATAAGTTAAAAAGTCTTTAAAACGAATCTACAACTCGCTAGGATCACACAGACGCGAAGATCACGAAAATCGGAGCTAAAACGACAAAGTTATGAATTTCCAAAGATTTCCTATAGAAAAATGAATACTTTAATTAAAAACTCGAAAATAAATTAATCCAAACCTACTGTACAGTTGTATAGTTTCATAGAGCTCGCAAATATGAATCTAACGCAATTTGAATGGACCAAATCGGAGTTAAAACGAAGATTCTACGACTAAAACAAATTAAATGGCAAAACTGTAAATATCAGAAAGCGTATTTTTCTTTTCCGAAACGAATTACGTTTTCATTTAATCAAAACGTATTTTCCGGTTTACGCTTTGGACCGCGGGTTCAATAACACAAAAGTTTAGGGTCTCTTTTACAAAAGTTCACGCGAACCGGTATCATTAAATAAGATCCGTCCGATTCAAAACGGACGGCCGAGATCGGATCGGGGAGAGAGAAAGAGAGCGGCCGGCGGCGCTCCGGCCGGTTTTTGGCCTGGCGGCGACCCTTCCACGGCGGCGCCATGGCCGGGAATCGCCAAAGCTCGATTCCGGGCACCATTCAACGAAGGGGAAGCACCGGGAGAAAGACCGAAGCATGGCGAACTCACCAAGGGCGAAATCTAGGGCGTAAGATGGATGGAGGCGACGGTGTGCTCGGGATGGCGGACGGTGGCGGCGAGGTAGGGTGGGATCTTGCGGTGGCGATGTTCTCAAGGCTACAGCAGCTCCTAAAGGGTAGGATGGGGGCGGAGAGGTGGTGGCTCAGCTTTTATAGCCCAAAGCGGCGCTAAGTAAGGAAGGAGGAGGATTTGGAGAAGGATTCACCGACGGTAAGAAAGGAAAGAGAGATTCCGGCGGCGGCTTGGGGAAGGAGATGGTCTGACAGGTGGGGCCGCGGTGTCAGCGACGCTGGAAGCGGGGAAACGTAGCGCGCGTGACTTGGGCCGGCGGCCGCGGTTGCTGGGCTCGGCCCAAGAAGGAGAATGCGGGCGCGGGGGGGGGGGGGGGGGAAGAGAGGAAACGGGCCGCCACTGCAGGCCGAAGTGATGGACTGCGGGAGGAAAGCGGCCCGAGAGAAGAAAAATTCCTTTTCTTTTTCTTTTTCTAATTTTTTTTTCAAAGCCATTTTTCAAAAGATTTTTAAATCCAATTTGAATTTGACTAAAACCACTCAACACAAAATTTCAAATGCAGCAGCATGAATGCTCAATCATGTTTCTACCCTTATATTTGATTTTTAAATTTATAAAAATTATTATCATTCTAAGTTTGCATGCTCACAAAAATATACAAAAATCATATTTCTCCTATTTTTCTTCTTTTCAAAATTTTAGGGTGTTACAATTCTACCCCCCTTAAGATGAATCTTGTCCCGAGATTCGGAAGATGCTTACTCAAACAGTTTCGGGTAGGTTTTTCTCAGATCCTCTTCTCTTTCCCAAGTGGCCTCACCCTCTGTGTACCGATTCCACTGAACTTTGCACATCTTAATAGTTCGACTTCTCGTAACTTTTTCGGCAGTCTCTAGAATTTTCACTGGAAACTCTTCATATGTAAGATCCTCCTTAACAGTGAGCTCCTCTAGCGAAATCTGTTCCTCTGGTACTCGCAAACATTTCTTCAGTTGAGACACATGGAACACATCATGTACACCTGCCAAACTTTCTGGTAATTCCAACTGATATGCTACTTCACCACGTCTCTCTATAATCTTGAAAGGTCCAATATATCTTGGTGCCAATTTACCTTTCATGTTGAACCTTCTCACACTCCTCATTGGCGATACTTTCAAATATACATAATCTCCTACTTCAAAGATTAACTCTCTTCTCCGAGTATCAGCGTAACTCTTCTGTCTGGACTGAGCTATTTTTAGATTATTCCTAATCATTCTTACTTTCTTTTCAGCATCCTTGAGTACATCAGGCCCAAACACTTGACTTTCCCCTGTCTGATTCCAGAACAACGGGGTTCTACACTTTCGTCCATACAGAGCCTCAAACGGTGCCATCTGAAGACTCTTCTGATAACTATTGTTATAGGAGAACTCTGCATAAGGCAAACTCTTATCCCAACTAGTACCATATTGTAAAGCACAAGCTCTCAACATATCCTCCAATATCTGATTAATTCTTTCCGTCTGCCCATCTGTCTGTGGATGGTAAGCTGTACTAAAATTCAGCTTGGTTCCTAGTGATTCATGTATCTTTTGCCAATAATGAGATGTAAATTGGGTACCTCGATTAGACACAATTTTCTTAGGAACTCCATGCAGACTCACTATTCTTTTCATATACAATTCTGCCAACCTCGCACTGCTATATGTAGTCCTAACTGGCAGAAAATGAGCAACCTTTGTTAAGCGATCTACTATTACCCAAATCGAATCATACCCTCTCTGAGTACGTGGCAATCCAACTATAAAATCCATACCAACTTCTTCCCATTTCCATTCGGGTATCTGCATAGGTTGTAACAATCCTGCAGGTCTCTGATGTTCAGCTTTCACCCTTTGACATGTGTCACACAAAGCAACATATTCAGCAACATCTCTTTTTAAACCATACCACCAATATTTCTCTCTCAGATCTAGATACATCTTAGTACTCCCTGGATGTATGGAATAAGCTAACTCATGAGCTTCACTCAAAATTGCTTTTCTGATAGTCTTATCCTCTGGTACACACAACCTTTTTCCAAACCATAATGTACCCTTATCATCCTTATGGAATCCTGGTGATTTGCCCTTCACTATATTCTCTGCTATCTCTCTCAATTTTGCATCTTTCATCTGACTCTTGCGTATCTGTTGCTCCAGAGTAGGTTCTAGTACCAATTCTACTGCATTGATGATAAACCCTAAGTTCAGATACTCACATTTAGCACACAACTCTCTTGCCAAAGGCATTACTTGCATTTCATTAGCGTAGCTTTTCCTACTAAGAGCATCAGCAACGACGTTAGCCTTTCCGGGGTGATAATGCACCTCTAGATCATAATCCTTTATCAACTCCAGCCATCTACGCTGCCTCAAGTTCAGATCTGATTGAGTGAAGATATACTTCAAACTCTTGTGATCAGTATATATATCACTTTTATGTCCAATCAAATAGTGTCTCCATATCTTTAATGCATGAACCACTACAGCTAATTCCAAGTCATGAGTAGGATAATTTAATTCATTCTTTCTCAACTGTCTTGATGCATATGCCACAACTCTACCTTCTTGCATAAGAACACATCCTAAACCCAAACGAGATGCATCACAGTAAATAGAGAACTGTTTACTCAGATCTGGCAAAACTAATACTGGTGCAGTGGTCAATCTTTTCTTTAATTCCTCAAAATTAGCCTGACACTTCTTAGACCACACAAACTTGGCATTCTTCTCTAATAGTGCAGTCATTGGCTTCGCAAGCTTAGAAAATCCCTCTATAAATCTTCTGTAATAGCCTGCTAATCCCAAGAAACTACGGATCTCACTTGCACTGGTTGGTGGCTTCTAGTCCAATACGTCTTTCACTTTGCTAGGATCTACTGATATTCCTCTATTTGAGACAACATGACCAAGAAAGGAAACTTCCTTCAACCAAAACTCACATTTACTCCGCTTGGCATATAACCGGTGTTCTCTGAGCTTTTGCAAAACCAGCCTCAAATGTTCAGCATGTTCCTCCTCAGTCTTGGAGAATACTAGAATATCATCGATGAATACCACTACAAACTTGTCCAGATATTCCATGAATACCTTATTCATCAAATACATAAAGTATGCAGGAGCATTAGTCAGACCAAAAGACATCACTGTATACTCATACAACCCATACCGTGTGGTAAAAGCTGTCTTTGGTACATCACTAGCACGAATCTTCAACTGATGATATCCAGAACGAAGATCAATCTTGGAGAATACACAAGCACCTCTTAACTGATCAAACAAGTCATCAATCCTGGGCAATGGGTACTTATTCTTGATGGTGACCTCATTGAGAGACCGATAATCTACACACATCCTCTGAGTACCATCTTTCTTATCCATAAAAATCACTGGTGCTCCCCAAGGTGAAGAACTAGGACGAATGAAACCCTTATCCTGCAATTCCTTAATTTGTTTCTTAAGTTCTTCTAATTCATCTACTCCCATTCTATATGGACGCTTAGCTATGGGTGCAGTCCCAAGTAATAATTCAATAATAAATTCAATGTCACGGTCGGGCGGCATACCTGGCAATTCCTCGGGAAACACATCGGAGAACTCTTCCACAACCTGGTCCTCCTTGTTGGCACCATCAGTAAGCTGATTCACTAAAGCGGTCTCCTGTTTCTGCACTTTCACATCAACTCTGATCCTATCTCCCTTTGGTGTTGTCAGTACTACTGATTTACCTTTGCACTGAATCTCTGCTTGTTGTTGCATCATCCAATCCATTCCCAAGATAAGATCGATCCCAGCTGTTCTCAATACTATAGGACTCACCTTAAACTCTACCCCCCTTAGAATGAGACTAATCGGGAGACAATGATAAGATGCTGGCATACTTCCACCAGGTGAGTTTACTAATATAGGATTCTTCATGGCACACAAATGAATTCTATGTATTCTAACAAATGATTGTGATATGAAAGAATGTGATGCTCCAGAATCAAAAAGAACAGTGGCGGGAGTGGAATGGACATCGAACGTACCAAGCATAACTTCTGGTTCCTCCACTGTGGTTTCCTGAGACAAGTGGTTCACCCTTCCAGTATTAGATGCAGGCTTCTGGTGACTACCCTGCCTCTGTGGAGTCTGCTGATTGATCTTCTCAGGGCAGTTGTAGGACAAGTGACCTTCTTTTCCACATCGGAAACACTTGTTGGGGGTATTGGGAGCACTGGTCTTCATGGGAGTATTATTGGAAGGACCCTGGCGCTGAGGTTGATTCCCATTCTGCTGCGGAGGGCGTTGGTTACCATTCTGCGGCTGGAATAGGGGACGTTGCGGAAACTGATTGCGGAAAGGGACCTGTCCACGATTCCACTGACCAGAAGGAGGCCTCTGTTGATTAACCTGCTGGAAACCAGTACGGGGACGAGTGTTACTACCAGAAGTCTGTCCCTGAAGCCTTTTCCTCTTGGCATCCATCTCCTTGCGCTTGTTGTCCACCACGATAGCGCGGTTCACAAGCGTCTAAAAATTGGGATAGGTATTAGACATCAGCTGCAGTTGTAATCCATCATACAATCCCTTCAAAAAACGGCGCTGCTTATCATTGTCATTGGCCACCTCATGTGGTGCATATCGTGACAACTGGGCAAACTTGTCACGATACTCAGCTACAGACAATGACCCCTGGGTCAAATTCCAGAATTCCTCTGCCTTCAGTTCTATTATTCCTTCTGGTATATGATAAGCTCTAAAGTTCTCTCTAAACTCCTGCCAAGTGACTGCAGGAGCATTGGCGGGACGACTATACTCATATGATTCCCACCAGTCCTGAGCTTCTCCCTGGAGTTGTCCAGAAGCAAACAACACCTTCTGACGGTCATCACATTGAGCAATGTTGAGTTGCTTTTCCACGGCACGGAGCCAATCATCCGCTTCCAATGGATTAGCGGCATGCGTGAACACCGGGGGATGACCCTTCAAAAACTCACCACGCTTATCACGTGGTGGTACTCCAGCAACTGGATGATTATGTTGGTTCTGCACCAATTGTTGCATGAGTTGTGTCTGCACTGCTAGAAGTTGCTCAATAGTTGGTGGCGGTGGTGGTGGTGGATTCGGGGGAACACCTCCACGACCCCTGCCTCTTCCTCTTCCGGCCATCTGACATCCATAAGAATGCAAACTTTGAGATTTCCATGTTATCAACCACTTATAAGATAAAGAATGATATCTGAAAGTTTTCTGAGCGAATATCAATGTGATCAGTTCAGTAAATCAATCATATCTCGAACTACAGAAGTCCAATAGAGGAGTGCTTTATATGGTTGGAAAGCTTATGAAGTTCCCCACAACTTCTATTTAGACCATAATACCAGATTCTGTCTTTAAGTTAATGAAAACTAAGGCGCAACAGAAACTGTTCTAGATTCCAGACTGTGCAGAAACTTTAACTTGTAACAGTTATATCTCTCGAACCAGATCAGATAAAAAGGTGATTCCAGTGGCCTTTGAAAGGTGCTTAAGCCTAGTTTCTCTCATAAAAATTTCATAAATGTTGCACGAACCGTTTTTGAACCATATCAGAAATATTGCAGACTGCTCCAGAAAACAGCAAGGACAGAAATGAGACAATACCAAACCTAACTATTATTCCCTTGACTAATAGTCTGTTATTCTTAAAAATGGAACTTGTAGACATGCCTACAAGCCCCAGCACTCATAACAAAAATCCAACTCACACATAAACATAATGATAAAGCAACTATCACACCAAAGTTCAAACCACACGACAGACTCGAAGACTCAACTGACGTTACTAAGAACGTTCTTATTACATAAAGGACTCCTATTTTCTACTGGCGTGGCTCATGCTCTAATGTCTCATAATTCTTTGCCATGCCTTGGTTTGCTCGGAGTTCATCAATCATTGCTTGGCACCTCTTGATGGTCTTCCCTTGTGCCTTCACCATCTCCTCTAACTGCAGCTTCCTCTCCATCATGTCATAGACAAAGTTCACCATCACCCGAGGAAGTGGTTCCAACTGCACTGGATCCATCATGGCCCATCCAAGGTCGGGGTGTGCACGAGGGAGGTAGCGGTGGATATCATGCTTCATGCTGTCAAAGCGAAGGTAGCGAAGGCCCATACACGCTTCAAAAGCAGCATCTTCAATACTATCCTCCATGGTAGCTCGACGACCCATGTGAGCATACATCCTGTCTAGCTGGTATGCTCCTTTTTCTTCATCCTTAGGAAAAATGCTCGCTCTTGCCTTCCAGTAAGTGTCCTCCAGCGGATGGGTGTACTCCCAACAGACATACTCCACAACTGGGTGCCAATCAGCGAAGTAGGCAGAGAGCATTCCCACAAGTTGATGGTGAGAAACAACATTTCCTCCTGTCTTGTGGTAGATCTTCACAGTCCAACCCATTGGAGGGGGTGGCACATCCTCAGCAGCTGCACCAGGTGGGGGAGACAGGGGTTGCTCTCCTCCATTGGCTTCCTCCTCTTCATCATCTTCAATCTCGATGATCTCAGGGTCTTCTTCAGGCTCGGGTTCTTCCTGAGAAGGTGCTGGCACTTGGATTGGTACTTCAGGGGTCTGCTCATTCTCCTGGGGTACTTCCTCTTGTGGCTCTTCAGGTGCAATCAAAACACGAGGTGGGTAGTGTCCTCTAGTGGTGATGCGGGCAGTCTTGCGGCACGAACCATCTACAGAGTTTTTAGATGTAATTAGAATAGAGGCAAAATTTCGCAATAGAATGAGACATAAGAAGCATAAAAATTTATCAAATAACAAGAGCAAGATAATGAGCATAAAAATAGTGAAAAGATGACACTAAATCGACCATTTCTATCTAGGCTTGCGTCCTACAGTCAACAATAGCTTTGATACCAATTTGTCACACCCATTTATCGACCAAATGGAATGCATACCCTTATGTGTGCCCAGAGATCAATCACACATAAGTTAACAAATTATAAAGGATGTATCATCACAAATGTTATTACATCACGATTAATAACACATAGTCTTTACAATAATATAGCGGAAGTAAAATATAAAAACTCTCGTGGTAGCTCCAATCACAGGCACATTGACTGGTTGACAGCAAGTCTAGTAATCTTCCGGAAAGTAGAAGTAGTCACTACTTGCACCATCTGTTACCCATCCGGGATTTTTATCCAAGTAAGAAAAATAAACAAGCGTAAGTACATCTCGTACTCAACAAGTGTAACATGGGGTTCATGAGGCTCAAAGGCATAACATAGATTTATCAGCATGTAGCTTTTATATAGCATTAATTTAGTATATCAATGATATCAAAGTGTCTCAATATAATCAATAAACATATGATCCATGTGAAATGATTAACGAATAGCTTAAAACATATTCATTATTAATGATCCACTATTCCATAAGGGTCCAAGGCCACTCGTGACCGTGAGCACGGCTGTTATAATAGTTTTACACTCTGCAGAGGTTGTACACTTTCACTGTGAGTCGTGATTTACCTTTTCGCCCGAGGTAGCTAATCTCTTGACCCACTTCCAAGGAAGGTCGGCAGGGTTCACTATGAAGTCTTTCAAAGGTTCGTCTAATAAGTTAGGGCCATTAGATTTCACTTGGCAAACAGATGTAGAGCCCCCCTTCCTGATGGCACAATAACACGCAGCCTATACACATGAGGACAGAGGCCACACTATACCCGATTCGTCAAGCCATTCTTACGCCATAAAGGAATACCTCTAACAAGCTAGAAAAGGTCCTTCTATATGACTAAAGCCAGAGCCATTTTAGCCCTCACAGTTGTACTGTAAATCCCGGATTTTCGCTTATAGATGAGTCCTTATGGAGAGTAACAAGAGCACCAAAGTAACCCCATGCTCTAGTACCCTTAAACAGTAATAAAATCATCTTTTAATGTTTATTGCATATTCCATTAGTCAAATTACATGATCATAGTTCATGTTGAGCACTAGCAATACTAATCCATGCAATATAATAGGTATCAAGGAATAAGATCAATACTAAGTCATCCTTATCAAGGAATATATGCATAATGATATTATTTGCTTAATATGAATAGGACAACAAGGATAATCCCATGCTATACTTGCCTTGCTCAAACTGGTCCTGGCGATCTTGTTCGTAGTAAAACTCTTGATCTCCAACGAATTGCTCACCGTCTATACTCGATCAACAATAGCAACAACATTCATCTAGAGGCAATCATGCATAGACAAACAAGACTATAATTAGAACAATACACCAACAGTAAGAAAATAAGTTAAAAAGTCTTTAAAACGAATCTACAACTCGCTAGGATCACACAGACGCGAAGATCACGAAAATCGGAGCTAAAACGACAAAGTTATGAAT
This sequence comes from Saccharum hybrid cultivar R570, assembly GCA_038087645.1. NCBI lineage: Eukaryota > Viridiplantae > Streptophyta > Magnoliopsida > Poales > Poaceae > Saccharum > Saccharum hybrid cultivar. Next base: position 1,442,851 of record JAQSUU010000795.1, read on the forward strand.
TTCCAAAGATTTCCTATAGAAAAATGAATACTTTAATTAAAAACTCAAAAATAAATTAATCCAAACCTACTGTACAGTTGTATAGTTTCATAGAGCTCGCAAATATGAATCTAACGCAATTTGAATGGACCAAATCGGAGTTAAAACGAAGATTCTACGACTAAAACAAATTAAATGGCAAAACTGTAAATATCAGAAAGCGTATTTTTCTTTTCCGAAACGAATTACGTTTTCATTTAATCAAAACGTATTTTCCGGTTTACGCTTTGGACCGCGGGTTTGATAACACAAAAGTTTAGGGTCTCTTTTACAAAAGTTCACGCGAACCGGTATCATTAAATAAGATCCGTCCGATTCAAAACGGACGGCCGAGATCGGATCGGGGAGAGAGAAAGAGAGCGGCCGGCGGCGCTCCGGCCGGTTTTTGGCCCGGCGGTGACCCTTCCACGGTGGCGCCATGGCCGGGAATCGCCAAAGCTCAATTCCGGGCACCATTCAACGAAGGGGAAGCACCGGGAGAAAGACCGAAGCATGGTGAACTCACCAAGGGCGAAATCTAGGGCGTAAGATGGATGGAGGCGACGGTGTGCTCGGGATGGCGGACGGTGGCGGCGAGGTAGGGTGGGATCTTGCGGTGGCGATGTTCTCAAGGCCACAGCAGCTCCTAAAGGGTAGGATGGGGGTGGAGAGGTGGGGGCTCAGCTTTTATAGCCCAAAGTGGCGCTAAGTAAGGAAGGAGGAGGATTTGGAGAAGGATTCACCGACGGTAAGAAAGGAAAGAGAGATTCCGGCGGCGGCTTGGGGAAGGAGATGGTCTGACAGGTGGGGCCGCGGTGTCAGCGATGCTGGAAGCGGGGAAACGTAGCGCGCGCGACTTGGGCCGGCGGCCGCGGTTGCTGGGCTCGGCCCAAGAAGGAGAATGCGGGCGCGGGGGGGGGGGGAAAGAGAGGAAACGGGCCACCGCTGCAGGCCGAAGTGATGGACTGCGGGAGGAAAGTGTAACACCCCTGGGTGTTAAGCATGCATTATCATTCAAAGCATAAGCATTCAACATCATTGCATGATTAGCATTATTTGAATTGTAGCTCTTTCAAATTTAATTTGAAAAACAAATAAATGGGAACCCTAAGTTTGATATAAGTGTTAAAAAGTTGGTGAACTTTTGAGAAGTAGCAATTTTAAATAATCTAGAATAAATCAACTTGATTATTGGAGCAAAATTTTGAATTCAAGTCTTCCTCAAATTCTGTTTTAAAAATATTCTAAGTAAATGAGTTTTTGATTTTAAATTAGCTTTAAATCTTAAATTCAAAATCTATTGAGAATTTTGAAAAGTGCTCTATATGAAAGTTGTAGAGAATAAAATTTTGAACAACTTTTATTTTGGGCCAAATTTCTGAAAACCTCTTTTTCATCTCCAAATTCAATTTTGAAACAAAGAATTAAATCTGAAAATATTTTTTTGTAAAAGAAAAATCGGATTTCGCTTTACTGGGCCGCAGCCTCACATCCCGGCCCATGGCCGAAGCCGGCCTGGCCCGCGCCCGCGTCGTCTCCCTCCCGCCCGCGCGCGCGCCCGCGCGTGGCGTCGTGGCGCCGCGGCAGCGTTCGGCCGCCGCGTGGCCGAACGGCGGCGACGTCGCGCGACACGCGCCCCTGTGGCCCCCGCAGCGTCCGCGCCCGCTTACCCCCCCTCCGCGCGCTCGTTCTCCTCGCTTGCTCCCTCCATTCTCCCTCGCCCGCCCGCCGCAGCAGCCGCAGAGCTCCGCCTCGCCATCGCCGGCTCCCGAGCTCCGCAACCGCCTTAGCCGCCGCTCCGGCTCACCGCCTCCGCCTCCGTCTTCGCCCTCGCTGCGCCTTTCCGTGGTGCATCCGGTGCTCGCCACAGCCCGCTAGGATTCGGTCTCCACCCGCGATAATGGCTCGCCGGAGTTCCGGCCGAGCTCACCGGAGTGACCCGCTCCGTGGGCCGCACCCCTCCACGCCACTTCTCGTCCACTTCTCAAGCGCACGAGCACCGCACTTGCACCGCGATTCTTGCTGACCTTACCGCGCAGCTCCTCTCGGTCGGAGCTGGCCGGTCGACGGCGTCCCGCGCCGCCGAGCCGCCATGCTCGCCGACGAGCTCAATGCCGAGCTCGTCTGGCCACCCACTAGGCACCACTGGGTTCGCGTCGGTGAGAGGAACACGATGGTGCCCTCCCCGTCGTCGGAGGACTCGCCGGCGGCGAGATCCCGGCGGTCCGCACCGCCTCTGGCCGGCTACGGCTGACGGATGGGCCCGTCTGACCCATGGGTCCCGCCTGTCTGTCTCAGCGTTTCGGTTCCGGGTGTCACAGCGGTGTGCACGTAGCGTTTAAAGCCGGTTTTGATTTTCGGTTTTAAAGAAATTGATTTCCAGAAAATCTGAAAAAGGCTTCCAAAAATTGTATCTCAAGATTTATAGCTCCAAAAATCATGAAACAAATTGTGAAATGTTCCTTTTGAATAGATCTACAGTTTAAAAATATCTCATGTGATTTTTGTGACACTCTACTGTGCAATTTTATTTAATTGTTATATATGTTGTTATCTTAGAAAAAGTGTAGTAAATAAAATAATAGAGGGAAAAATATGATTCTTGTTACATTAGTCTTTATTAGTGATGTACTTTCTAGGAAAAATGCCAGTGAAGCATGTTCTGTGGAAAAATGTTGAAGTGTAGTTCAAATGCTTTTAATTGGTAATATCTGTTATTTTTACTATAGAGCAAAATTTGTATACAACATACATCTGATAATTTTTGTAGTATGTTGGTTTACTGTTAGTAACCTAAGAAAATTGTGAAATCTGTTGTTTGACACTTTTTCTAGTATAAAATAAATTCATGCTCACAATTAGGCTATAGCTTGTTTATTTTGTACAGGCAGTTTTACTTGTGCAATTCTCATGAAAATTTAGTGGTAGGTTAGTTAGGGTAAGAGTAGTCTACTGTAATTTTTGTAGATTTTTATCTACACCAGAGATAGGTGTTGTTGTGTAACCCTAGCTAAATAGGGAATAAAAGATTATTCTTTATGAGAAATTGAGAGAAATAAAATATGTTTTGTGTATCTTTGAAACATCATGATGCCTTGCTGATGTTATGGATGAGTTAGGTTGGTAAGCTTTGGTAGCTTAGGTTCACTTGTATGTGTAGGTGGTAGGCTAACTAATAGAAGGATAAGGTGTATGTTTTAGGTTACATGTTCTTGGATGACGTTGACTAACTTGTAGAAGAAATAATTATATTCAAACTGCTCATTCCATGTGCTCATCTGCATCTCATGTCATCAAAGCACTCCACCGCAATTCGATGCATTCTTCGCATGTTTCCTTATGCACTTGCATCATATAGGATCGCAGGAGGAGTTGCAGGCAGCAGTTCCGGAGGAGCAGGCTTGGACGGATCAGCAGGAACCCCAGGCACAGGAGGTGCCCGAGGAGGAAGAGTCAGTCGAGGAACTGCCAGAGTGCGTCGATCACCACCCTAGTTCGTTCGAAAGAGGCAAGCCCCGGAGCATTTTAAGCCTCCTAAATTTATAAAAAGTTATTCCTTATTACATGAGTTATAGTTATATATTGTTGCACTAAGTTATAGGAGTTGAGTGAAACCGTTGTTGCATTATTACCTTGGCCACCGGATTATCTTTTACCCTGTTAGGTCAGGATCGAGTAAATTGCTTAGCCATGCTTAGACCGGTAGAAGTCGGGTGATTTCCTGTCACCTGCGAGTTATAGGTGGATACCAGGTTATGGTTAGCTGTAATTGTGATCATGAAAAGTAACCAAGTGTTGATGGATAAACGGAGACCGGGCGGAGTCTTATAGGGTTTTGGACTATAGTGATTCCGTCTGTGTCAGTTAAGGACCGATCGTTGCTCGTCCCTCTTGTCATGTTGAACGCATGCCTCACCTTTAGCTGGCCGAATAAAGTACCTTTAGACCGCGAAGCTAGTGACACTTTTTGAGCCGGGATAAACTCGGGTTGGCAGACTGGTGTGGAAGGGGGGTAACGGGGACGCGAAGAGTGAGCCCAAGGTGCGTCCTGGCAGTCGGGCGGTCCCTGGGTAGTGCGATCCATGATTGTTATCCCGCGGCTTCTCGGAAAGTGTCATTGGTGATCTACACGACCCTGACGGGGGAAGCATGGTTTGTGTGAGGAATAAATCTCCAGCTGGATAGGAATTCGATTCGAATCGCCGTCGCTCCCGGTTAGTGAGCACTTGACTCGAGCTATGGCATCGTAGTTTTAATGATGGAACACGGATGGTTATGGGGATAATGTTGGAAAGGCCAAACCTGAGATGGTAATTCTTGATGTTAATGGTTAATCAAGTGTTTGTTTTAGTCATAGGTGCTCATTTAGCATGAATAGGTTGTCCTAAAAATGATGCTAAAGACACTTATCCTTAGTCATTCATAACAACTTGTGCTTTTCGCAAAGGAGTCAAGCCAATCCACTATGTAAAGCCTTGCATGCTCCTTGGTGTCATGTTATTTCTAGTTTATGACGGGTAAGTCTAGCTGAGTACATTCTCGTACTCAGGGCGTTGTTCCCATTGTTGTTGCAGATGGTCAGATGTACTACGGGTACTGCTCCAACTGTCTGTATCCGGCGATGGGTGACAACTAGGACCTTGGGCAAGGGTCTTTCTGTTGGTCTTATCTACTGCTTTTGTGGACCATGACTATCGACTGGCACTGTAACTGAACTAAGTGTGTGTGCGTAAAATTATTTGCTTCCGCTACTTTATGTTGAACTATGTTGTAATAACTTTTATTTCCGAACTCCGATGTATCTTACCTTTATGATCAGATTTATGTATCGTGTGAATTATGGCTGCTAAATCAGTACGATCTTGGTTGTATGTTAGTGGTTTGGAAATCCTTCGTGATTTCACGGAATCTCGGGTTATACGGGCTTAAGTTTGTTAAATTAACCGCCTCGGTGGAAGATTTTCTTACTTAATTTCGTATAATTACGTTGATCCGTTACAGCTGGCATCGGAGCATGGTTTAGCATGCTACTGTTCACATGAGTATTTAAAAATAAAACTGTGTTTTCAAATAAGCTTTTGAACTTAAAAGTGTGCCAGTGGTCATATCCTTTATGCCCGATAAGGACTCTAGGTGGCTTAATTAAGTACTAACTTGGGGGTTTGCATCATATTTTAAATTTCGTCGCTCATACGGCGTGCTATGGTATGAGTGCCATTCACTTGAGTGGTAATGTATGGATCCTTTACCTCTACGCCTTGGTAAGTGAGAGTTGTGAGTGCATGGTCGGATACACTGCCGATCTAGGGGAGTGCTTATGTGATACCAAAATACTTACGTGCCCTGCGTATGTTCGTATGAGGGTATCCAAATTGTGGGGAATTCCGTCATGCAGTGACGATGCCGTCAATAGGACGACGATTCGGGTAATTGTTACCGTTATACTCGTATCTGGGGATGCGTGTAGAGCGAGTAACTTACTTTACTGCTTTCTGCATGTTTTCATACTGTGAGGTTTGGGCTGAAGTGATTTCTTTTCTGCAGGTACATAACAACGCTTTCGAGTAGTACGTGTTAGTTACGTTACAAGAGATCGTTGTATGCCACCGTTTATTCCGTTAGTAGTCATTAGTTTTCTAAGTTTGTGAGGACGTACTGAACGTGCATGCATCATGTGTGCATTTCATTCATAGCACTGTTCCTCCCCTTATAAGTTGATTATCTCATTTCGATAAAAATGCCAACTTAAAAATCTATTCTCACCACGGTAATAAAATTTTTGCTACGGATGGCACGTACCAAGCAGACCGCTCGCAAGTCCACCGGCAGAGCTCCCCGTCATTAGCTTGCTCCGCGCACTCGCCAGCGTCACACTTTTCTTGGAGAGTTTGGGATGCCTACACTCTTGTGGAGAGTGCTCAGCTATGTAGGCTATCATGATGGGATGGAGCCCCGCTACTTTTGGTCAAATGAGCGGTTGGGTGAAGGACTTTTGGTGACTGTGGAAGTAGTAGTTCGTCCCCGAGGTGATGGTTCTGAGTGGACCGGTTGGCGTTTTGAGTCAACTGGCAGGACCCCTGAAGAAGCCGCTGAGAGGGCAGCCTTTGGAATCCTGAGAGATATCATGGATCGCTTTCCTCAGGAGTTGGCAGCAACTATAGTGGGAGTCTTTCCGAGGGGCAACCCCTCCACTGACTCGTGGCAGCAAGCAAGGGGCAGATCTCTGGAGATTAGCGCAGCAGAGGCACAGAACAGTGACAACCCCGCTATGAGTGCCATGTTCGCAGTGATGAGGGCCTTCGATGGAGTGGAAGGTAGTCTGAGACGTGTTTCTAGTGCTCTTGGTCAGGCTCGCGATGACCGCCGTCAGCTTCAGAGAGATCACGACGCCGAGATTGAGAGGCTCACTGCTGAGATGGCTCAGTTGACTCATCAGAGAGATCAGGCCACTCAGAGGACTGTGATTTTTGAGGGAGATGTACGTGCCCTGAGAGAGCAGCTTGGGCAACTGACCACCACCCACAGGAATGCTGAGAGCATGTTGGCTCATGTGCTCCATCAGAGGAATGAAGCCTGGTCCGCAGAGAATGTGTTGAGAGCCAGACAGTTTGAGCTCGAGCAGCGGCTGGCTGATGCCGAAGAGTACAACGATAACTTGCATGAAGAGGTCCATCGGCTGAACAATCAGCTTAACCCTTATGACCTTCCTGGCGCAGCAGAGATGGATTTGGATGCAGATGAAGATCCTGAAGAGCCCGTGGCGCCAGCTGAGGAGCACGACGACGCTGCAGTTGGCGACAACGCCAACGTCTCGGACCTAGATAGCGATCACGATGAGTAGGCTAGTAGTTGTTGCACTAGCTACTAGGTTCCGTTTGCATGATCTTTTGCTTGTTGGCACTTTGGACATTTAATAATGAGTAGAAAGACTAAAGCTTGATGTAAGGTTGGAAAGCTTGGATGTGTTTGTGGCGGTATCCGAACGTCAAAAGTCCAGTGTATGTATGCTGGCAGCTTGGTTGTAATGGACGCGATGTGTGTGCTTTAAGTAATATAATTAGTGATGTTATGTTAATTGGAATGACTGATTGTGCCCCTGTTTTATTGTATGAATTTATTCTCTCCAGTGAATTCAGTTCGGCATGATTTTTCAGTCGGTCGCAATTCCTACAACATCACCTAATAATTATTGTTGCTGAAACATGCAGATGCCGAACACTCGTCGTACCGTGTATGGTACCGCTGAGGCTGGTGGCAGTGCAGCTGCTAATGATGATCGGGATCCACCACCGCCTCCTCCACCTTACACTGCGGAACAGTTTTTCGCCCAATTCCTGGGAAGCCAACGAAACATGGAGAGCATGCAACAGAATATGGAAGCGGCGCTGCGCAGTATCGCAGATAATACCCGTCGGGGGATAAACCCGGGAGGTCACGAAGCAAATCCGTACAGCAGTTTCAAGGACTTCATGGATACTCGTCCACCGATCTTCAAGGAAGCCACAGAACCTTTAGATGCAGAAGAGTGGATTAATACGATGGAAGATAAGTTTCGTGTCTTAAGAATGACTGAAGTGTTGAAAACTGAGTACGCAGCTCATCAGCTTCAAGGTCCGGCAGGAATGTGGTGGAAGCATCACCGCACCACTTTTCCTCCCCATGCCCATATCTCTTGGAGGGAGTTCACTGAAGCCTTCCGTGGAACATACATTCCACCTGGTCTGACCGAGATGAAGCTTGGGGAATTCCTGGCATTAAATCAAGGCACGAAGACTGTGACTCAATACCTGCATGCTTTTAATAACCTGAGCCGTTATGCTCCGGACATGGTGGATACTGATGCCAAGAAGATCGCTAGTTTCAAGAGAGGCCTGAGTCCCAAGATGATGAAACATGTGGGTACAAACATAAGGACTAGTTTCAATGACTTCGTTAGCGACTGTTTGAAGCAAGAGAAGAACAACCATGTGTATGCTGCTTCCAAGATCCGTAAGAGGGCTTTCGAGTCGGGTTCGTCTCAGTCCAGGACCCCAGTAGCCAACCGCCCAGCTTATCGATCGCCTGCCCCAGGTGCAAGGTTTAGGCCACCGCAAAGGAAGAATCAGAATGCTCAGCCACCCCAGAGGAACCAGAAGCCGTTCAAGATGGCATTGCCTCAAGCAAAGGCAGGACAAGGCAGTTCATCTGGAACTGTGGCTCAGGTGAAGGGACCGTGCTTCAACTGCAACCAACCTGGACACTTTGCAAAGTATTGCCCCTACCCTAAGAAACAGCAAGCGCAGTATCAAGCTCGTGTGCACCACACCACTGTGGATGACATCCCTGAGGGAGAACCGGTGACAGCTGGTATGTTTTCTATCAACAATCATCCTGCAGTAGTTTTGTTTGATTCCGGATCATCTCATTCCTTTGTAAGTCAAGCATTCGTTAAGATACATGAGCAAAAGATAGTTGAATTGGAATGTGCATATAAAATCAGTTCAGCTGGGGCTGATCTGTTGACTAATCAGATTGTTCAGGGAGTAACCCTAAACATATCGAACCGGCAATATAAGCTTAACCTGATAGTCATGCCAGGGTTAGTTTTGGATGTGATCATGGGTATGAACTGGATGAATCAAATGGGAGTTGTAATTGATGTTGGAGGAAGGAGTATCTCTCTTAAGGAACCCAGTGGGGAAGGCACCTTTCGGGTGGTCCTACCTCAGAGGGTAGACCTAGCTAGCACATCTTGTGCGATACAAACTACTCTGCTAGTCCAGATTCCAGTGGTCTGTGAGTTTCCAGATGTGTTTCCAGAGGAGTTACCTGGACTTCCACCAGACTGAGAGGTTGAGTTTGCCATTGAGTTAATTCCAGGAACAGCACCGATTTCAAGAAGGCCTTATCGGATGCCTCCCAATGAGTTAGCAGAATTGAAAAAGCAACTTCAGGATTTGCTAAGGAAAGGGTTGATTCGTCCTAGCTCGTCCGAATGGGGATGCCCCGCTCTGTTTGTGAAAAAGAAGAAGGATAACTCCTTACGCATGTGCGTGGATTATCGGCCACTGAATGCAGTGACAATTAAAAACAAGTATCCTCTTCCTCGGATTGATATCTTGTTTGACCAATTGTCCAAAGCCAAAGTGTTCTCTAAAATAGATCTGAGATCAGGGTACCACCAGATAAAAATTAGGCCGCAAGATGTGCCTAAGACTGCGTTCTCTACCAGATATGGTTTGTACGAGTATCTTGTCATGTCCTTCGGATTGACAAATGCTCCTGCATACTTTATGTACCTGATGAATTTGGTTTTCATGCCCGAGTTGGACAAGTTTGTGATAGTGTTCATTGATGACATACTGATATACTCAGAAAATGAAGAAGAACATGCGGAACACCTCAGGATAGTCTTGACTAGACTCAGAGAACATCGACTGTATGCTAAGTTCAGCAAGTGTGAGTTCTGGCTTAGGACAGTTCCTTTTCTCGGCCACGTGTTGTCTGAAAATGGCATTTCTGTCGACCCCAGTAAGGTACAAGAGGTTTTGAACTGGAAGTCACCAATTTTAGTTAACGAAGTTCGCAGTTTCCTTGGTTTAGCCGGTTACTACCGTCGCTTCATACCAGATTTCTTGAAGATTGCCAAACCAATGACAAGCCTGTTACAGAAGGATCATAAGTTTGTATGGACAGAGGAGTGCGAAGCAGCCTTCTGTACCTTGCGGAAGTTATTGACCACTGCTCCTGTTCTGGCCCAACCAGATATAGAAAAGCCGTTTGATGTTTTCTGTGACGCATCCAAGAATGGGTTAGGATGTGTGCTAATGCAAAATGGAAAAGTCGTTGCTTACGCCTCACGGCAATTGAGGAAGCATGAAGTTAACTATCCTACACATGATTTAGAGCTTGCAGCAATGGTGCATGCTCTAAAGATTTGGAGGCACTACCTGTTAGGTAATGTGTGTAATATCTTCACAGATCATAAGAGTCTCAAATACATCTTTACACAATCTGAGTTGAACATGCGACAGAGGAGATGGTTAGAGTTGATAAAGGACTATAATCTGAACGTGCACTATCACCCTGGAAAGGCTAATGTAGTAGCAGATGCACTGAGCAGAAAATCCCATGCTATTGATGTGCAACCGTTGTTTGAAGAAGGGTTCAATTTGTTACATCCTGCTGTGTTGCATAATATTCAGATCAGTTGTACTCTGAAAAGCCAGATCATTGATGGTCAGAAAATAGATAAGGGAATCTTTCATATCAAAGAAAGGATGAAGAGAGAACCCACCAAACACTTTCGATTAGATGACCAAGGAGTGTTATGGTTCAAGGATCGCCTGGTAGTACCTAAGGATAGAGAGCTTAAGAACAAGTTGATGGATGAGGCCCATCGTTCTAAGTTATCTATTCACCCCGGAAGTAGTAAAATGTACCAAGATTAGCGACCCTGTTATTGGTGGACTAAGATGAAAAAGGAAATTGCAGCATACGTTGCTCGTTGCGACATGTGTTGTAGAGTTAAAGCTCTTCACATGAGACATGCAGGACTTCTGCAACCTTTGTCGGTACCCGATTGGAAGTGGGATGATATAAGTATGGACTTTATCACTGGTCTCCCCACCACACAAAAGGGCCATGATTCTATTTGGGTAATAGTAGATCGTCTCACCAAGACAGCTCACTTTCTGCCCGTTAAGACGACATTCCGACCACCTCAATATGCAGAGAAGTACATTGCCGAGATTGTCCGATTGCACGGGATACCAAAAAACGATTGTGTCCGATCGTGGTTCACAGTTTACCTCTCACTTTTGGGAACATCTGCATCAAGGTTTGGGTACTAGTTTGATTCGTAGCACGGCTTACCACCCACAGACTGATGGGCAAACAGAAAGAGTTAATGCGGTACTAGAAGATATGCTTAGAGCTTGTGTACTATCATCCAGAGGCTCGTGGGAATCCTGGTTACCGTTGGCAGAATTCGCTTACAACAACAGTTACCAAGAGAGTATCAAGATGGCACCTTTTGAAGCTTTGTATGGCAGGAAGTGCAGGACACCGTTAAATTGGGTAGAGCCTGGAGAAAGAAGGTTTTATGGAATTGATTTTGTAGATGAGGCAGAGAAAAAGGTCCGTGTTATCCAACAAAACATGCAAGCTGCACAGTCTCGTCAGAAGAGTTATGCAGACAAGAGAAGAAGAACATTGGATTTCCAAGTGGGTGACTATGTCTATTTGAAGGTTACCCCAATGAAGAAGAAACGGTTCGAAATCAAGAAGAAACTGTCTGCAAGATATATAGGACCATACCAGATCGTAGAGAAAAAGGGTCCCGTGGCGTACAAGTTGCAGTTACCAGAAGAGATGAGTTCGATATTTCCCGTTTTTCACGTATCCCAACTGAAGAAGTGCCTGCGTGTTCCAGAGGAGAGGATAGAACCTCAGGGTATTCGGATCAAGGCAGACTTGGAGTATCGCGAGCAACCGGTTTGAGTCCTGGATACTAAGGACCGAGTCACTCGAAATAAAGTGGTCACAACCTACAAGATTCAATGGAGCCACCATGATGAGAGCGATGCTTCTTGGGAAACGGGAGAATATCTTCAAACCGCGTATAAAGCTTTTTACGATAAGTGGTTCGTAACTCAAAATCTCGGGACGAGATTCTTATAAGGGGGGAGGGCTGTAACACCCCTGGGTGTTAAGCATGCATTATCATTCAAAGCATAAGCATTCAACATCATTGCATGATTAGCATTATTTGAATTGTAGCTCTTTCAAATTTAATTTGAAAAACAAATAAATGGGAACCCTAAGTTTGATATAAGTGTTAAAAAGTTGGTGAACTTTTGAGAAGTAGCAATTTTAAATAATCTAGAATAAATCAACTTGATTATTGGAGCAAAATTTTGAATTCAAGTCTTCCTCAAATTCTGTTTTAAAAATATTCTAAGTAAATGAGTTTTTGATTTTAAATTAGCTTTAAATCTTAAATTCAAAATCTATTGAGAATTTTGAAAAGTGCTCTATATGAAAGTTGTAGAGAATAAAATTTTGAACAACTTTTATTTTGGGCCAAATTTCTGAAAACCTCTTTTTCATCTCCAAATTCAATTTTGAAACAAAGAATTAAATCTAAAAATATTTTTTTGTAAAAGAAAAATCGGATTTCGCTTTACTGGGCCGCAGCCTCACATCCCGGCCCATGGCCGAAGCCGGCCTGGCCCGCGCCCGCGTCGTCTCCCTCCCGCCCGCGCGCGCGCCCGCGCGTGGCGTCGTGGCGCCGCGGCAGCATTCGGCCGTCGCGTGGCCGAACGGCGGCGACGTCGCGCGACACGCGCCCCTGTGGCCCCCGCAGCGTCCGTGCCCGCTTACCCCCCCTCCGCGCGCTCGTTCTCCTCGCTTGCTCCCTCCATTCTCCCTCGCCCGCCCGCCGCAGCAGCCGCAGAGCTCCGCCTCGCCATCGCCGGCTCTCGAGCTCCGCAACCGCCTTAGCCGCCGCTCCGGCTCACCGCCTCCGCCTCCGTCTTCGCCCTCGCTGCGCCTTTCCGTGGTGCATCCGGTGCTCGCCACAGCCCGCTAGGATTCGGTCTCCACCCGCGGTAATGGCTCGCCGGAGTTCCGGCCGAGCTCACCGGAGTGACCCGCTCCGTGGGCCGCACCCCTCCACGCCACTTCTCGTCCACTTCTCAAGCGCACGAGCACCGCACTTGCACCGCGATTCTTGCTGACCTTACCGCGCAGCTCCTCTCGGTCGGAGCTGGCCGGTCGACGGCGTCCCGCGCCGCCGAGCCGCCATGCTCGCCGACGAGCTCGATGCCGAGCTCGTCTGGCCACCCACTAGGCACCACTGGGTTCGCGTCGGTGAGAGGAACACGATGGTGCCCTCCCCGTCGTCGGAGGACTCGCCGGCGGCGAGATCCCGGCGGTCCGCACCGCCTCTGGCCGGCTACGGCTGACGGATGGGCCCGTCTGACCCATGGGTCCCGCCTGTCTGTCTCAGCGTTTCGGTTCCGGGTGTCACAGCGGTGTGCACGTAGCGTTTAAAGCCGGTTTTGATTTTCGGTTTTAAAGAAATTGATTTCCAGAAAATCTGAAAAAGGCTTCCAAAAATTGTATCTCAAGATTTATAGCTCCAAAAATCATGAAACAAATTGTGAAATGTTCCTTTTGAATAGATCTACAGTTTAAAAATATCTCATGTGATTTTTGTGACACTCTACTGTGCAATTTTATTTAATTGTTATATATGCTGTTATCTTAGAAAAAGTGTAGTAAATAAAATAATAGAGGGAAAAATATGATTCTTGTTACATTAGTCTTTATTAGTGATGTACTTTCTAGGAAAAATGCCAGTGAAGCATGTTCTGTGGAAAAATGTTGAAGTGTAGTTCAAATGCTTTTAATTGGTAATATCTGTTATTTTTACTATAGAGCAAAATTTGTATACAACATACATCTGATAATTTTTGTAGTATGTTGGTTTACTGTTAGTAACCTAAGAAAATTGTGAAATCTGTTGTTTGACACTTTTTCTAGTATAAAATAAATTCATGCTCACAATTAGGCTATAGCTTGTTTATTTTGTACAGGCAGTTTTACTTGTGCAATTCTCATGAAAATTTAGTGGTAGGTTAGTTAGGGTAAGAGTAGTCTACTGTAATTTTTGTAGATTTTTATCTACACCAGAGATAGGTGTTGTTGTGTAACCCTAGCTAAATAGGGAATAAAAGATTATTCTTTATGAGAAATTGAGAGAAATAAAATATGTTTGGTGTATCTTTGAAACATCATGATGCCTTGCTGATGTTATGGATGAGTTAGGTTGGTAAGCTTTGGTAGCTTAGGTTCACTTGTATGTGTAGGTGGTAGGCTAACTAATAGAAGGATAAGGTGTATGTTTTAGGTTACATGTTCTTGGATGACGTTGACTAACTTGTAGGAGAAATAATTATATTCAAACTGCTCATTCCATGTGCTCATCTGCATCTCATGTCATCAAAGCACTCCACCGCAATTCGATGCATTCTTCGCATGTTTCCTTATGCACTTGCATCATACAGGATCGCAGGAGGAGTTGCAGGCAGCAGTTCCGGAGGAGCAGGCTTGGACGGATCAGCAGGAACCCCAGGCACAGGAGGTGCCCGAGGAGGAAGAGTCAGTCGAGGAACTGCCAGAGTGCGTCGATCACCACCCTAGTTCGTTCGAAAGAGGCAAGCCCCGGAGCATTTTAAGCCTCCTAAATTTATAAAAAGTTATTCCTTATTACATGAGTTATAGTTATATATTGTTGCACTAAGTTATAGGAGTTGAGTGAAACCGTTGTTGCATTATTACCTTGGCCACCGGATTATCTTTTACCCTGTTAGGTCAGGATCGAGTAAATTGCTTAGCCATGCTTAGACCGGTAGAAGTCGGGTGATTTCCTGTCACCTGCGAGTTATAGGTGGATACCAGGTTATGGTTAGCTGTAATTGTGATCATGAAAAGTAACCAAGTGTTGATGGATAAACGGAGACCGGGCGGAGTCTTATAGGGTTTTGGACTATAGTGATTCCGTCTGTGTCAGTTAAGGACCGATCGTTGCTCGTCCCTCTTGTCATGTTGAACGCATGCCTCACCTTTAGCTGGCCGAATAAAGTACCTTTCGACCGCGAAGCTAGTGACACTTTTTGAGCCGGGATAAACTCGGGTTGGCAGACTGGTGTGGAAGGGGGGTAACGGGGACGCGAAGAGTGAGCCCAAGGTGCGTCCTGGCAGTCGGGCGGTCCCTGGGTAGTGCGATCCATGATTGTTATCCCGCGGCTTCTCGGAAAGTGTCATTGGTGATCTACACGACCCTGACGGGGGAAGCATGGTTTGTGTGAGGAATAAATCTCCAGCTGGATAGGAATTTGATTCGAATCGCCGTCGCTCCCGGTTAGTGAGCACTTGACTCGAGCTATGGCATCGTAGTTTTAATGATGGAACACGGATGGTTATAGGGATAATGTTGGAAAGGCCAAACCTGAGATGGTAATTCTTGATGTTAATGGTTAATCAAGTGTTTGTTTTAGTCATAGGTGCTCATTTAGCATGAATAGGTTGTCCTAAAAATGATGCTAAAGACACTTATCCTTAGTCATTCATAACAACTTGTGCTTTTCGCAAAGGAGTCAAGCCAATCCACTATGTAAAGCCTTGCATGCTCCTTGGTGTCATGTTATTTCTAGTTTATGACGGGTAAGTCTAGCTGAGTACATTCTCGTACTCAGGGCGTTGTTCCCATTGTTGTTGCAGATGGTCAGATGTACTACGGGTACTGCTCCAACTGTCTGTATCCGGCGATGGGTGACAACTAGGACCTTGGGCAAGGGTCTTTCTGTTGGTCTTATCTACTGCTTTTGTGGACCATGACTATCGACTGGCACTGTAACTGAACTAAGTGTGTGTGCGTAAAATTATTTGCTTCCGCTACTTTATGTTGAACTATGTTGTAATAACTTTTATTTCCGAACTCCGATGTATCTTACCTTTATGATCAGATTTATGTATCGTGTGAATTGTGGCTGCTAAATCAGTACGATCTTGGTTGTATGTTAGTGGTTTGGAAATCCTTCGTGATTTCACGGAATCTCGGGTTATACGGGCTTAAGTTTGTTAAATTAACCGCCTCGGTGGAAGATTTTCTTACTTAATTTCGTATAATTACGTTGATCCGTTACAGAAAGCGGCCCGAGAGAAGAAAAATTCCTTTTCTTTTTCTTTTTCTAATTTTTTTTTCAAAGCCATTTTTCAAAAGATTTTTAAATCCAATTTGAATTTGACTAAAACCACTCAACACAAAATTTCAAATGCAGCAGCATGAATGCTCAATCATGTTTCTACCCTTATATTTGATTTTTAAATTTATAAAAATTATTATCATTCTAAGTTTGCATGCTCACAAAAATATACAAAAATCATATTTCTCCTATTTTTCTTCTTTTCAAAATTTTAGGGTGTTACAATGTACTAGCTTGATTTTGCATTAGAGAACCACTAGCTTGAGTGATTAGACTTTGGAGCACTTGATCTTTGTTGTTATCTACATCAATCACTTGCTTTGGCCTAATATCACCAATGTCCATTTCTTTCATAGCATAGTCAATTGAGTTCCTCTCATATCATCCAAGTTATCTTCTTCATCTTGAGAACCATTGGTTTCATCAAACTCAACATCATGAACTTCTTCAAGTAAACCACTAGCCAAATTCCAAACTCTATAAACTTTGCTAGTAGTTGAGTAACCAAGTAAGAATCCTTCATCACATTTCTTCTCAAACTTGCTCAATCTAGTGCCCTTCTTCAAGATGTAGCATTTGCAACTAAATACCCAAAAATATGCAATATTGGGCTTTCTTCCATTTAAGATCTCATATGGTGTCTTCTCTAGAAACTTGTGGCAATAGAGGCGGTTGCTATAGAAGCAAGCCGTGTTGATTGCTTTGGCCCAAAATGAATGACTCACATTATACTCATTCAACATTGATCTTATTGCCATATCAATTAAGGTTCTATTCTTTCTCTCAACTAGTCCATTTGATTGAGGTGTATACTTGGCCGAGAATTGATGTTTGATTCCAAGCTCATCACATAGCTCATCAACTCTTGTGTTTCTAAACTCAATTCCATTGTCACCTCTCACTTTCTTGATTGTGGTTTCAAACTCATTTTGCACTCTCTTGATGAACTTCTTGAATATGTCAAATACATCACTCTTGTCCACAAGAAAGAATACCCATGTATATCTAGTGATATCATCCACAATCACAAAACCATACTTGTTGCCACCAATACTTGTGTATGTAGTTGGCCCAAACAGATCCATGTGCAACAACTCAAATGCCTTGGAAGTACTCATAATGCTCTTTAATGGATGAGTGTTACCCACTTGCTTTCTGGCTTGACATGCACTACATAACTTATCCTTCTCAAATGTGACATCCTTCAAGCCTCTAACTAAGTCATGCTTCACTAACTTGTTCAATTGCTTCATGCCAACATGACCAAGTCTTCTATGCCATAACCAACCCATACTTGATTTGGTGAGCAAGCATGTTGAAAGTTGAGTGTCACTAGCATTGAAATCAACCAAGTATAGATTCTCAAATCTAAAGCCTTTGAAGATCAAGTTAGAGCCATCAACACTAACTATCTCCACATCATCAACACCAAATATGCACTTGAAACCAAGATCACACAATTGAGCAACCGAGAGAAGATTGAAGTTCAACTTTTCAACTAAGAGCACATTGGAAATGCTATGATCATTTGAGATTGCAATCCTTCCAACAGCCTTTACATCACCCTTGCTATTGTCACCAAATGTGATACTATCAATGCCACTATCATTTGATTTGAGAGAGTTGAACATTCTTGAATCACGGGTCATATGTTGAGAGCACCCACTATCAAGCACCCAATGCCTTCCTCCAGCCTTGTAATTGACCTACAAAACAAATTAATGTTTCTTAGGTACCCATACTTGTTTGGGTCCTTGGAGGTTAGTCACTAAGCTCTTTGGTACCCAAATGGCCTTCTTTGGGCCCACAATTGGTGTACCAATAAACCTAGCATGCACATCTTTCTCACCTTTGGTAAGCACATAACAAGAATCAAAAGAAATGTAAGGTACATTAGCATTTTTCTTGTTCTTGTTCATTTTGTTGCAATTAATCTCTAGATGCCCAACTTGCTTGCATCTATTGCAATAACGACCATTGCTCTTCACAAAGCGAGGCTTTAGAGTAGCAAAGGTCGCCTTGCCCTTCTTGGGAGTATAACCCAAACCCTCTTTGTTAAGAGAGAACCTTTGGCTACCCAAGCATTTTAGCAAGCGGGCATCCCCACCATAGGCATTGCCTAATGCGCGGGTGAGATCATCCACCTCTCTCTTGAGAGTCTCATTCTCAACCACAAGTGATGAATCACTAGTAGTAGAGATAGAGTTGGTTGTGGTGGATGATGATGAGCTACATGAAGCATTAGTAGGACCAATAAATAAAGAATCATCAATAATATCACATGTTAGTCCAATATCACAAGTGACAATCACTTGCTCCTCCTTAGCTTCCTTCATGAACTTCTCCAACTTGAGGTCCTTTTCCTTGATGAGCTCAAGTAGAGTGGAGTGGGCTTCCTTAAGCCTAGTGTGAGCAACTTCAAAATCCTCGTGGTCTTCCTTTAGACACTCACGAGAGGCCTCTAGCTCATCAAAGGATTTCCTAAGAGCTTTGAGCTCTTGTCCAATTCCTTTGCACTCCTTACTCTTTTTGAGAGCAACAAGCTCCTCCATCAAGGCATCATTTTCATTGCTCTTGGCAATGAGCTCTTGTTCCAAGATTTTGTATTTCTTGGTTGTCCTCTTGTAGCCCTTGCTCATTTGATCTATTATGCCCAATAGATCATCCTTGGAGTAGTCCTCATCCTCCTCATCATCACTCCTACAACCATCACTAGCACAAGAATCATCATCACTATCATCATAATTTACCTTGGTAGGCTTGGCCATAAGGCATGTCGATGTAGTGTCGAAGATGGATGGCTTGTTAGAGAGGGCGATGCTTGCAAAGGCTCGCCGAGTGGTCCTTTCATCATCACTATCGGAGTTGTCACTATCCCAAGTGACTACATAACCACCACCCTTCTTTCTTCTTATTGAATGTGAAGCTCTTCTTTACTTTATTCTCCTTCTTATCCTTCTTGTTCTTCTTCAACTTCAACTCCCCATCATGATATCTTTTGTCTTCATAGGGGCACTTTGCCACTACATGATCGGGGCTATTGCAATTGTAGCAAAGCACCTCCTTTGCCTTCATGAAGTCCCTTCTCTTTCTTGCACCATATCCTTTCTTCTTTATGAACCTCCCCATCTTGTGCACAAGGAGGGCCATGGTCTCATCATCGAATGGATCATCATCATCGCTCTCCACCTTGCTCTTGCCCTTAGAAGATGAAGCCTTGAATGCAATGGGCTTCTCTTTCTTGACCTTGGTCTCCTTCTTCTCATCTACCTCATCTTCATCATCATTGTATTGGGCATCGGTCATTATATCTCCAAGCACATCGGTTGGTTTGACCTTGTCCAATCCCTCTCTAAAGATCATTCTTCTTAAAGTGGCAAACTTCTTGGGTAAGCACATCAAGAACTTGTGTGAGAAGTCCTTGTCCTCAACCTTCTCCCTAAGCCCCTTGAGATCATTGACAATGACTTGGAGCCTATAGAACATCTCCGGGATGGATTCATCATCCTTCATCTTGAAAGTGAAGAACTTGTCCTTGAGCATATATAGTTTGGCACTTTTTACCGTTGAAGTGCCTTCATATGTTTCTTCAAGCCTTATCCAAAGCTCATTTGCCTTTTCAAGATCTTTGATTTGCTCAAACACTTTGTCATCAATGGCACGGTAGATTGTGTCAAGTGCCGTCGTGTTGCATTGTTTGTTGATGTGGTCATTTGGAGTGAGATTTTCCTCATCAAGAATGATGTATCCTTCTTTGGTCACATCCCACACCTTCTCATGTATATTGCCTAGATATTGCTTCATCTTCCTTTTCCAATGATCAAAGGAAGAGACACCATCAAAGAATGGAGGCTTGCCATTAATATGGTTGAACATAACTTGAGCCATCTTACACCGAGGTTGTTAAGCCTTACAAACGGTGACCACGGCTCCAATACCACTTGAAAGGTCTTGATGGCTAGAGGGGAGGTGAATAGCCTTTTATAATTTTCTACAAAGACAAGCTAAACAAGTTTATCAATATAACAAATAGCGAGATGCGAGTTTTTCTTAGCCTACGGGGTGTTTGCAAGCCACCTATCCAAATCACAATTCTAGTATTTGCACTCAACCACACAAGTCAAACCAAGAAGGTAACTACAACTATAACTAGCAAGCTACACAAAGGAGCTACTAAAGCAAAGCTAACTAGCTAGCAAAGATAACTAAGAAAGAAATACGGAGTTGAGTTAGGAGAGTTTCACCGAGGGGTGAAGTATTGAGCCAACCAATATGATCAACAATGAATACCAAGATAACCGAACACGGGATCAATCAATCACAATATGAAAGTGATGACACGAAGATTTATCCCGAGGTTCACGTGCTTGCCGGCACGCTAGTCCCCGTTGTGTCCCTCTTCACCACGTGGTTCGGTGGCTAATCGGTCTCACACCGAGCCTCTCAAAAGGCGCCACAAGAACCTACCAAATGGTAAAAGGTTGCAAATGACACAAGCAATTCACTAACGTTGCCTTTGGCGCTTCGCCGAGGTAGGCACAAACCCCTCAAATCACCGGAGGTGGCCAAGAACAATCACCAACTCTTGCCAACGCTTCCAAGCTGCTCCAAGCCATCTAGGTGGCGGCAACCACCAAGAGAAACAAGAATCCCGCAGCAAATCAACCACCAAGTGCCAACTAGATACAATCTCACAATGCAAATGCACTTGGATCACACAATCTCACTTCGAATATGAAAAGAAGCAAGAGAGATGAGTGGGAAGGGAGTTGCTTAGCTCAAAGTGCTCACAAGTATGTCAAATGTACGAGAGATGGAGCCTTGAGCCGGCCAACGAGTATTTATAGACGTACCCCTTCGAATAGAGCTGTTAGAAACTTAAACAGCCGAAATTGTGCTGACCGGACGCGCTGGTCCAACTGACCAGACGCGCCGGTCGCATAACGGCTAAGTCGTGAAGCACTGACCACACACGCTGGTCCAACTGACCGGACGCGCCAGTCGCACAATGGCTAACTGTGAAGCAACGACCGGACGCGCTTGACGCACAGACCGGACGCGCTGGTCCCGTGACTGACCGGATGCGCTAGTCAAGCCTGAGCAGCGCACAACAAAACAGTGACCGGACGCGCTGTAGAACTGACCAGATGCCACAGTGCCAGCGTCTGGTTGGAGTCCGGTAAGCTCCCTGAACGACCAGACGCGTCCGATCGACTATGACCGGACGTGCTGCGCGTCCGATCATCAAACTGAAATACGCGCAGATGCTGAACAATGACCGGACACGTCCGGTCAAATAGAGACCGCGTCCGGTTCAGCGTCTAGTCACCTTTGTGACCTCCGTTCGCCTCTGTTTTTTTTCCGACTTCCGACGTAGTGGAAAATAGTCGTTTCAACTCCTCGAAAACGCCTGAATCCCGCTTCGCAAGCTCGGTGGGAGGGAGAGAGGACCCCAAACCCTCTCTACCGCTCAAACTCCACCGCCTTCGCAAACGTGCTAACACCACCATATGATCTCGTCATGTGTGAGTGTGTTAGCATTTTCACAATCATTTTTCGAGGCGTTATTAGTTCTATCCAAATGCATATGATTATGAAATGCACACCTAGAGGCACTTAGGAGTTCAATAGCCGCGTCATTCCCCTCTTTATAGTACGGCTATTTATCCTATAATGTAACCATACCCACTAGGTGTCTTGGTTACTAAAACACAACCCTTAAGCATATATCTTTGCCTTGATCACGTAGGGTTGCGTCCAAATCCAAGTGTGGCCATCATGATCACCATGTCCATCTTGCCACCAACCTTGGAATGTACTAATCCTCATATGCTACATACAACTTAGGCATAGGATTAGTACTTAGGCATTGCCACTAATTACCAACACCAAACATAGGACTTTCACTTGTCCCACCTGCAAGACTCAAGCTCCAACATCAAGCTTTCACAATGTGCACACAACAATCGTGCTATCTGAACAGGCCTTCTCAAGAGCAAGGATCTTGGCATTCTTCTCTGTCAGCTCAGATTGCAAGATTGAACAGGACTTGCACGCACCCAACAAGCTAGACCCAGCCTTTAGCTCATTGTTTTCATCTAACAGGACAACATACTTAGATTGTAACTCAGAAAGGTTGGTCATATGAACAACACATTCATCACACTCAACCTCATTAGACACATGAATGACAAGCTTCTTAGCTTCTCAAGCCCCTTCTCTACAACTTTTAGCTTGTCCTTAAACTCTTTCCTCTCACGAGCAGCATGTTTTAGCAGCTTATCTTGACTTATCAAAGTATCGGTCATGATGTCAAGCTCGACAATAAGAGCATCGACGGTGGGTTTTACCTCGGTAGAGTCATCGTCTCTGAGAAGCATGTCCTTGTTGGGCTTCACCCCTTCATCCATGGCCATGGTGTAGTAGCCTCCGTGGATGGGCTTGGCGACGAAACAAAGCTCGGTCAACTTGTCCACACGTCTCTTCTCGGACTCATCATCACTCGAGGGAGAAGAAGAAGACTGGTCATCGTCGGTGTCGTTGTTGAGGTCACTGAGGGAGGCAAGGAAGGCATGCTCTTGGGCCTTGGCCTTCTTGAAGTACCTCTTCTTGAGCGCCTCCTTGTCGAATCCTCCCTTCGACTTGTACTTGGAGGTGTACTCGCGCTTGTCCTTGCACTTGTTGGAGTCGTACTTGTCATAGGAGTGCTTGTTCATCTTGGGGTAGTGGGTGACTAAGTGGTCAGGGTCTCCATAGCTATAGCATCCTTCCTTTGGACCACCACCCCACCGGTGATTCAAGCGGTTGTTGTGAAACCGCGAGAACCGGCTGATGATCAACACCAGCTCATCGTTCCCAAGGACCTCCAATTGCTCCTCTGAGACAGACACCAAAGAAGACAAAACAAAAGACATCTGTGAGGGGTTAGCCAAAGAACTTGAGCCATTACCTGAGTCCAAAACCATAGTCGGTGCAGAGGGATTCTTGAGCTTGGCTTGGGTCTAGTAATCGATCTCGGTGGACTTGAGCTTGCTAAAAAGCTCATCCACGGTGAGGGTCTCATACCCTGAAGACTCAATGATGGTGGTCACCTTCACTTCCCATACCTTCCGATCTAGGGAATATAGAAGCTTGAGTGCCCTCTCATGATTATCATAAGGTAACTATGCCTTGTTTCCTCGCATCTTGTTGACGATGGTCTGAAAGCGAGAAAACATGGCATTGATGGACTCGCATCTTGTTGACGATTATCACTTTCACTTGTTTACTCCGGGCACCGACTTACACTTGGTCTGCCAAGTGATACCAGCCTGTAGCCCTACGTCGTACCCGGATGTGGGGGTTACGAGGGACGGACAAGGCTGTCACTACCTGCTGCCTACCCCTTAACCGTGGAGTATGAGGCAAACAAAGGTAGCATCTAACCTAGACACCACGTCTATGTTGTTGACTACTACTCTAGTGTGCGCAGGGTTATCCGTCTTTATCAGGGCCCTCTACTAGAGTATCCGCCATAAGGACGAACGACAAACCCGCAAACAAGTAAGAGTACAGATTAATTAATCAAAAGACTTGTACCCTAAGATTCACGAACACTCACTTAGCGAAAAGTTGTGTTGAGGCATAGGTGTTCGTTGAGGTACAAGTTCGGGGAGACACCGACAAGCCCAGCTCTTCCCTGTACTCTCCCTCACATCTCTCCCTATCCAAGTCTACTAGCTAACTAGGACCTAAGCCCTTTGGAGTGATGCTCTTGTGGTGTAGCTCTTTGCCTTGAGGTGTGTTGTGAAAGGGAGGGGTTGCCCCTCTATTTATACAAGGCTTGAGGTGATGTAGAAGCTACATTTAGCATGAAGTCTGGACTCCACCGCCTCTGCATGTCGCCATGTGACCGCCATACGAAGGAGCGACAAAGAGGCGTCGGTGGGGGTCAGCCACCCCCTGGGGTCGACCGACCCCTGACCTGGCCCTCCCGCCACCGCCTTCACGTGGTGGGTCAGTGATTGCTCCTGGGCTGCTCCTTGGGTGGTACTTTGCCCTGATAACTTAAGTTGATGGGCCTTTCTATTTATCCTTTGCGCAAATCTGCATCGAAAAGCGCCTTTCGGTGAATTTCTTCATGTATTTGTGTTATGTCCTGCAAACCAATTATCTCCAAATACATGTGTAACTAGGTCAATAGTAAATGCATATGTACTTAAGTTTTCTAGTTTCTCCTCTTTTTATATCTTAATTGGCGGTCGGATTTGGTTGTTAAGGACCGCCAACAAGCTCCCTCACACTTACCCCTTTGCTCATCCTCGAGCAAAGCTTAGAGATAAAGGTAATCATGAGCACAAAATCCTAAGATATATGACTTAAATGAAAGTTATTCCAACACATTCTTTATACAAGTGAGATTTGTGGCATTAGCTAACATGTTTTCTTGGGTTGTTGAAAAGCAAAACAATTCTCGAAACAAAGTCATCTTCCCAATTTCACATCTTAGCAACTTGGAGTTTTGAAAGTTTTTTTTCTCAAGAAAAAGCATAGTTCACTTTATACTCCTCAAATGGCACTCAAACCATTTCCTCCTCTCTCCTTTAACTGCAATGTTCTAACATCCGAGAATACTTGGCATAAATATGGATTTTAATATGGAATAAGTTTTTTAAGGTTGACTAGGTTTTTAAAGAGAGGCTAAAAATTGTCTTTTGATCTATTGCTTGGATGGATGAACGGAGAGCACCATTGCGTAGAGCTCATCGAATCCTTTCCGTTCGACTACTCATACGCGTGGGGTTCGGATGTTGCAGTTTTGTTTGTTGCAAGGTTTAAGGAAAAAAACGTGAACATGCTACAGTAATTCGTGGGCTGCAGTACCAGCCCAGCTTTCCTCGCCTCCTTTTCTCGACTCTGGTCTGGTCGTGTTCCTGGTGCCGCCCCCTCTTCAGATCATGCAGGAGGTAGGAGAAAGGGAGAGAAGGAGAGGAGAAAGGGAGAAGAGACCTAGGGCTTGACGGATTGTCGTTTCTCGTCATCATTCTTTCCTGTAAAATCGGTTAGGCATCATCCCCTCTCTGTTTTGCTCCCTCAAATTGTTGTTCCCTCGCTGTTCTTGATGGACGTACAACCTGCGACGTAGATCGAATTGGCAACCTGTTCGTAGCGACTAGGATCGTCACGAGGTGGAGAAGACGAATGAAGGAAGGAAGGGAGGTGTGGATCGCCAGGGATTGTTGTCATGCCTGCTGTAGTTGCCCTAGGTGAGATGTCAAATACTAATCGACTTCTTTGAATAAAGTTTTGCGGATGGAATCATCGAACTAGAAGGATTATAGTTGAAATAATTCTCGAATTTCCCAAGAATTGATCTCGTTCGCATTCTGAAATACCGTCAGATTATACAGTTCCTGTTCATATTTATTTTAGGGCATCTTAATGGCCTTAATAAATTTTGTGACTATGGAAAAAGTTGTAGAGGACTTCAGTATCTTTCTTTTGACACCAAGATCACCCTTATAGCATCTGTATTTTGAAATATATGATCGTCTAAATTAGACTATTTTTCAGTGATGAGTTTTTGGACAGTTTTAGATCTAATCCATTTTTGGCCATGAACAAGAGTTGTAGGGTTTTTCATAAGCTTTCCATATTGTTATTGAACATGACATTTGGATGATTATATCTTCAATTATGAATTTTATAATCTTAATGCCCTGGTCTGATCGTCGGAAAACTTCAGTTATATTAAGAGGGTGTTTAGTTTATCTTGGATATCTCTGGTGTCGAATCTTATTATAACAAAGTTGTAGATAATGGAGTTGTCTATCATTTGGTAAATCTTGAGAATTTTTGAATGTTTGGTTTATTGTCCATGAAAAAGAGAAGGGACAGTGCTGCTATCACGAATGGTAGCAAAATGGTAGATGGTTGAACAGCGTGTTTGGGGGCACTCTAGTGTGTTATTTGTTGTTTATACATGTTGGTATGATGATGTTAGTTCTGAGGTTGGCTTGTGATCAGGTGGTTTGACTTCGGAGCATGCCTAGCTCTTTCGCTTGATCTTCGGTGAAGGCAAGTAAATGTGGCGATGTGGTCCACATGCTTTGGCTTTGTTGTTTGAATTGCCTCCATTAAATTTTCAGTATCTCACACTAGCCATATATAATCTGAAATTTGAAGTTATTTTCTCTACTTGAAGTATATGATTTTATATCTTGTAACATTACTGTTGCATTATGAAGTATATGAAGTGGATACATGGCAACTTTTGCATTTGCACTCTTCCCGTTGATATGCATTTGAAGAAACCATAGCCAAATTGGTGTGGTAAGTACCGGTATAGCAACGCATGTTGATGAGCAATGTGGTTACAGCAACGCACATTGATGAGCAATATGGTTGCAACCCTCACTACCTCTCCTTGGGACATGTGGGAAGAAGAGAAGTCATGCATTGCATTGCATCATTCGCATTTGCATTGCATTGCAACGTTTGCATTTGCACTTTGAAGTATATTTATATTTCTATAAATCAATTGGTGTATATGTTATTATGCTTTTTAAATTTGACGCTTAAACAAACTATAATTTAAATAGCTTAGTTAAGGAAGTTTGCTTGCTAAGGTTTTCCATAAACCTCATACGCTTGTTCCCCCATCTCAGATACATGATCTCAAGGATGATTGGTGGGATGGAAGTAGCAGCACGAGTGCACAATTGTTGACATATACTTTAAACAAACATATTGATTACAATAATTTAGTTGGTTGTCTGAGTCTTTCCTTACATTGTAATAAACACCTAAGGTTTGCTGGTTGTTTTTTTTAGATGTCTTTGTTATGTTTTCATAGAAGACTTAATTTATGCTTAATCTAGATGATGTGTTTTTGCTTTTGCGCACTCTGTTGTTGTAGTGTAGTGTGGTAATTCTCCAAATTTTGTTGTCTTTTCTTCTAGGGTGTTACAATTGGTAATCAGAGCCTAGGTTATAGGTTCTAGGCTTAAGTTCTTGTGCTAAAATTTTGATTCACTTTAAAACTTGACACACTTGCACTTATAGGATGGGAGTTGGGTTTTTCTTGAATGTTATGTTTACTCGCTTGTTTCACTTGTACATATATGTGGTTATGTTTATTTGTGGTATAATCATTTTGTGGCTATGCTCCTAGCTGTTTTAGGTACCTTTTAAATAGTAGAAGGGGTTTGATATGTTGTAGTTTTGGTTTGTAGGACCCATGAGTAAGTTTGGAATCCTATAGAGTATTCTCTGGCTTTGCAGATAGGTTGAGTGGAGGGCCCCCACAATGCTGTCTCTGCTTTGCTAAGTGAGGTTGACCAAGTGTTAGGTTGACCCAACTATTTATATTCAAAGGAAATGGTTGAAAGACGGATGGATTGGCTACCATGTTGTAGATTGTAACTATTTTTTCTTGATATATCAAATGGGTGGGTCATTGAGTGCCTTCTCCTATAGATTGGAGTGGCATCGTTTTAGCTTAACATTAGTCTCGTTAGTTTTTTCCACACAATTTGAACTCCATCTTAGTGGCGGTCATCAAGATGAGGTGAGAATAGACTTAGGTGGAGTTTTTGTGTTGTTCCCGGTGTTTAAGCCAAGTATTTTGCTTAGTTTTAGTTTGGATATTAAGAATATAACTTGAAATTGAATAAGCTTTGTAGTCGTGTGTGGCCAATCTATGTGTTATAGTGGCCTTAAAGGCTTTGATGCGGATCTCAATGGCTTTGAATTAGACTAGCATAGTGGTCCAGATGAAATCTTCTTTTGATCACACAAGTTGAATGTTGTATTCTATAGTACGGTGCAATTGACCAATTTGTGAGGATCATGGCGTACAGATATTCTTGGCTAGTGCCTGTAAGGACAAGTCAGTTTTGGAGGTTGTTTCATGGCGGTCTTGTCATGCTTCTTTGGTAAACCTATCATGATTGGCACAAAGTTGCTTTTTTCAAAAATATGATGTTATGATTCATAACCCTTAGTACTAGGTGTGGCATGGACTTCCTTGAAGGCACGTACCAATGGAATAAAGATGTGATGGTATAAGTGTTGGTGTGAGTATACAAACATAATGG
Source organism: Saccharum hybrid cultivar R570 (assembly GCA_038087645.1). Taxonomy (NCBI): domain Eukaryota; kingdom Viridiplantae; phylum Streptophyta; class Magnoliopsida; order Poales; family Poaceae; genus Saccharum; species Saccharum hybrid cultivar. The sequence goes on from JAQSUU010000795.1 coordinate 1,470,698, forward strand.
TAGTTGACCTAGTGGTTCTCGTTGTCTGAATGATGCTCGAGTAAGGGGAAGGTCTAAGACATTCGAGCTTTGATGTTGGAGAAATTATTGTGGCGTCTCTTTGGTAGATCTTCAGGAGACTTAAGTACTTTGCTTTTCTCTCCTATTTGCTCGCATGAATCGAGTGGATCTAAAAAAGTGAAGCTAGCTCTTTGCTTAAAGTTTTTGGTTGTCGTGGAGGTATGAGTAGTTGTTCTAGGATCTTTGACAAGAAGGTTAAACCAAGTATTCCCAGTAAGTAGACTATTTGGGTCAAAGTTTGATGTGCAGTTGGATACACATGCTAAAATGAAGTGCTTGGCATGATTGCTATACCAAAGAGGCCTATTCCCTTGACAATGTGAGATCATGTGGTTAGGTTGCAGGTGAAGGAAGCATAATGATTGGATAGTGTTGTCCTAGTAGATCCATATGTGATTCCTTACTTGGTTTTGTGTTTGCTAGTAGTGAAGGTGGTCTAATGTTTTGTCATTTTCTTCAAGAAGTCAAAACGCAAGTTTTGGAGAAGAGATTCTCTAAGCTTAGATTTAGCAATACGTGTTGTGCTATTTTGGGCTGTGTTAGCGAGAATGTTTCATTATTGTGCACTTTTGTCCGATAGTGAAGGTTGACCCTTGTCACCATGGTTTGAAGATGGTTCATTCTTCAAGAATGAGATGTTATAGAAAGAGAGAATACATATTGTGACAAACTTAAGAAGTGTGCTCTCTATGTTTTTGAGATTGTTTTTTTGACATGTTATTAACCAGGATGATATTACTATTGGTCCCAAGAATGTTGTTTTTTGGTGGAGTGGGAGATACCGACTATTGTCACGGTTGTTTGGAGTTTTCTTGGACTTGTTGTATGTTATTGTCGATTTGTTTAGGATTTTTCTGCTATTGCAACACCTATGACAAAGTTAACTATGAAAGGTGCCCCTTTTGATTGGACTGCTGAGCGTGAAGCGAGCTTACGAACTCTGAAGGATAAGCTGGTGAATGCTCCTATTCTTGTTTTCCTCATAGTAGCAAGCATTATATACAGTATATATAGATGCCTTGCATTTTTGTCTTGGTCATGCATGTAGGAAGGTAGGGTTGTCGCTTATGCATCTAGAGTGTTGAGGAGGCATGAGGTTAATTATCTTACACATGTTTTGGAGATAGCATTAGAGGTATTCACATTGAAGATTTGGAGGTATTATCTTTATGGTGAGTCTTGTGATATTTTTACAGACCATCAAAGGATGAAGTATATATTTACTCAGAAGGAGCTAAACTTGAGATGGAGGTGGCTAGAGTTCATTAAGGATTATGATTTAACTATTCAATATCATTCCAGAAAGGCAAATGTTGTTTTAGATGCTCTTATTTAGGGATGAAACTAGATCGAACTCAGACATATACCAGTGATCTTGTGTTTTGTCCCATATCTCATATTCTATCCCATATTTTCTCTCTGATCTTAGAACCAAATATGAATCATTCGGATACTAATATCTATCTCATATACATATCAGAAATCCAATTTTGAGTATTCCAATTTGGATACTAAATGTTCGAATTCATATACAGACTATACATACAGGGTTTTGACCTTTTCGATATGGATGGATATCGGGAAATATCCATCTCCATTTTCGTTCCACTCTTAGTAGGACAGGCATTCCTCAAGCATGCATGACATTGATTGGTGACTTGGACCACATGGATATTTTTCTATGCTATGCTAGTGTTGCACGTGAGGAGACCCAATTATTGATTCAGTCATCTTATGTGAGAAGGTGAGAGTGGCTCAGTTGCAAGATTACCTACTCCAGCCTGTTTGCTAGCGCATTGAGGTAGTAAACCCTGTCGGTTTAGTATGGAGCTCATTGGCACTATTTATTTTATAGGTTGTCTTCAAGTGCCACAAAAAGCTGAGGAGAAGATGGATATTTTAAGGGATGCTCATAGGAACTCCATTCATGGTATATCCAAGTGAGACTAAGATGTATCAAATTGAAACATAGTTGTTTTATGGAAGTGAGTGAAAGTTGATATTGCTAAGTATGTGGCTTTGTGTGGTTAGCATTAGAGGCTAGTCGGGTTGCTAAAGCCATTGGAGGTCCCTAAGTGGAAATCAAATATTATTACAATGGACTTTGTAGTTGGATTGCCTCACTCGCCTAGGGTGCTATTTGGGTTGTCGTTGATAGGCTTACCAAAGGCTCACTTCATTCCAATCAAGACAACTAATTTAGCTGTAGATTTGGTTCCGTTGTATGTCAAGGAGATTGTGAGGTTGCATGGTGTGCCCAAGTCTATTGTGTCAAGTTGGGACTCTTGTTTGTGTCTAATTTTTGGAGAAGTCTACATAGTGCTTTGGGCACGAAACTTGATATGAGTACTGTTTTCCATCCTCAAATAGATGGTTAGTCTAAGAATACTATTTAGACCTTGGAGGATATGTTGCATGCCTATGTGCTTTTATGGAAGGGAAGTTGGAAAGATCACCTGGCTTTGGCAGAGTTTGCTTATAGCAATAGTTATCAGGCTAGTTTTGGATGGCTCCATACAAAGTGTTGTATGGGCGTAGATGTATTTCTCCACTTTTTGAGGTTGTGGTTGGTGAGAGCTCCATAGTTGGTCCTAGATGGGTATGACAGACTCCTGATAAAGTACGTGAAATTCAACAAAACTTGTTGATTGCTCGGAGTTGGCAAGAGAGCTATATAGGTGTTAGACCGACAAAAAAGGCATTGTTCGTTTTGGTACCAAAGGAAAGCTTAGCCCGAGGCATAGTGGACCTTATGTGATTATCACTTGTGTTGGCACTTTGGCATAACGATTGCAGTTGTGGAGTCTATGGTAAGAGTAAACCTGGTGTCATGTTTCAGTGTTGAGGAAATACTTGATAAACCCAGAGCAGATGATGGAAGCTGAGCAAGTGACCATAAAACAAGACTTGACAGTTGAATATAACCCAGTGCAAATATTAGAGTCCTCTAAGTGTGTGATGTCCAAATGGTCTATCAAATTATGTCAAGGTATTATGAGAAAATTACATAGAAGCCACATGGTAGCTAGAGGATCGTACGCCCAAGAAGTATGCAGAGCTCTTCGAGTCTGATAAGTGACTTTCTTTTGGCATGTGGTTCAATTCTTTTTTGTTAATAGTTTCGCTTGGATGAATTCGGGACGAATTCCCTAAAGGAGGGGAGAATGTAACACCCGAGAATACTTGGCATAAATATGGATTTTAATATGGAATAAGTTTTTTTAAGGTTGACTAGGTTTTTAAAGAGAGGCTAAAAATTGACTTTTGATCTATTGCTTGGATGGATGAACGGAGAGCACCATTGCGTAGAGCTCATCGAATGCTTTCCGTTCGACTACTCATATGCGTTGATCGGGTTCGGATGCTGCAGTTTTGTTTGTTGCAAGGTTTAAGGGGGAAAAAATGTGCTACAGTAACTCGTGGGCTACGGTGCCCGCCCAGCTTTCCTGGCCCATAGCGTTCGTTCCTTTTCTCGACTCTGGTCTGGTCGTGTTCCTGGTGCCGCCCCCTCTTCAGATCACGCAGAAGGCAGGAGAAAGGGAGAGAAGGAGAGCAGAAAGGGAGAAGAGACCCTAGGGCTTAATGGATCGTCGTTTCTCGTCGTCGTTCCTTCCTGTAAAATCGGTTAGGCATCATCCCCTCTCTGTTTTGCTCCCTCAATTTGTTGTTCCCTCGCTGTTCTTGATGGACGTACCACCAGCGACGTAGATCGAATTGGCAACCTGTTCATAGCGACTAGGATCATCGCAAGGTGGAGAAGACGAAGGAAGGAAGGAAGGAAGGAAGGGAGGGAGGGAGGTGTGGATCGCCAAGGATTGTCGTCATGCCCACTGCAGTTGCCCTAGGCAAGATGTCAAGTACTAATCCACTTCTTTGAATCAAGTTTTGTGGATTGAATCATCGAACTAGGAGTATAGTTCAAGTAATTCTCAAATTTCCCAAGAATTGATCTCGTTCGCATTCTAAAATACCGTCAGATTATGTAGTTCTTGTTCATATTTATTTTAGGGCATCTTAATGGCCTTAATAAATTTTGCCACTGTGGACAAAGTTGTAGAGGACTTCAGTATCTTTCTTTTGACACCAAGATCACCCTTATAATATCTGTATTTTGAAAGATAAAATTAGACTGTTTTTCAATGACGAGTTTTTGGACAGTTTTAGATCAAATCCGTTTTTGGCCATCTTAATGGAAGAATATGTGTGAATACAAGGTTGACAAGTACTCTTGTGTGTTCGTTTTGTGACGAGTGATTGTCAATGTGATCCACGAAGTAGGTTGAGTGATGACTAATCCTACCATAGCGAAAGCTATGTGTGCGACATGTCTCTTGGCTTGTGTTGTGCACGTGTGGAGCTCGGATGCAGTGGTCGACGACGATGTGAAGGTCAAGGAGGACGTGCCGTGCCGACGGACCGGGAGCGGTGAAGGACGGACGTGAGGCTTGGACCAAGGGATCTAGAGGCCGGGTGACTAGCCGAGGTGGTTGACACTTGGGACATCGACAAGTGCAAGAAGACATGGGAGTGACGGTGTTGACCGAGTCAAGATGGCGGACATGCGGGTTGAGCGAGGCTCAGAGGACGGCGTGCCGGCCGGTCAAGAACGGCGGTGACACATGTCGAGCGGCGGGGGACACGTATGGAGTACGCTACTCGTGAGCGGGTTTAGTGGTTTGGGCCTCAAAACCATCGGTGGCGGGTTTACAGGTTTTGGGCCTCAAAACCCGGGCGGAGGTTCCGAGGAGGAATGGATGGCACGTGGCAGCATCAAGGAGTTCACGTCGAGGCGAAGCTATCTCATGAAGGGCGCGGTGGCCGTCGGATGAAGATTACTTCGGGTTGGACCATAGCGCCCTCGGATTAAGTGGTTCGACTCAAAATATCAAGGGGCAAAACTGAGATTGTGTAATAGCCCTGTTAAATAGGATGAGGGAGCCCACATCTCCCTCACCTCTCTCCCACTCGCATTCCCCCACCCTTCTCCCTAGGGTTAGGTTTTCTAGTGTTCTTGAGAGAGGTCCCATGAACTGAAAAATTCGTGGCGTAATTCTTGTGTTTTAGAGCGGGAATGGTGGCTCAAATCCTCCTCTTGTCCTCTGGGTTCCTATTTTGAAGCTGTGATTTTCGTTCTTGAGTTTTTCCTCATTTTTGTTCTTGATTTCGATCTGAGTTCTATGGAGATTGGATCAATCACAGGCGATGATTTCTTGGGAAGTTGTTCGTACGCAGTTGAATCTCATCTAGGCAAAATTTGGGAGCGATTCCTTTTGATTTGTGTAGGCTTTCATCGATTTTCTTGGTCGTCCCCTTTTCTGTTCGTGCGTTCAGGGCGTCGGTCCCAGTTCGTCGTTCCTTTGCGGTCACAGCTGGGGGTTGGGATTGGACGGAGTAGACCCTGTCGATCCCTTGCAGCCGAGTCTGGCATGGAGCCTTCTGGCGATGACCGGTGCCGGCGTCGCCTAGCAGGAAGCTGTTCTTCCCTCCATACTCTCCCTCCCTGTCCGTTGTTCTTCTTTGCGTTCGTCGGTCTCCTGTGGTCTGGCTCCGAGCAATCCAGCACAGCTGCGTGCGCCCTTGGTGGGCTGCTCGCCGAGCCGGATCCCAGCACCGAGCAGTGCTCGTCCGTCGGTCTCCCTCAGTTCCTTGGTTGTTCGTGAGAAGGAATCGGACTCCAGTCTGATTGGTCCATCTCGTTGGCCATTTTGGTTCGATCCCAGCTCCTTTTCTGGTTCCTTGCTTTGCCGCCAGTAGCAGTTGTGCTGCTCGTCTTGTGCCAGCACCCTGAGTTCGTGTGTAAATGGAAATCAAGCTTTCAGAGATGTCACTTTCAAGCAATAGTTAATGTTAAACAATCATTACTCCCTAAATAGTGATTGGTTGTCTCTAGCTTTGTTTGATTTTCTTGCAGTTGGTGCAGGGCGCAGGGGCAGCAGTGAGCAGACCCACCGTGTGCTCTCTTTGTGTTGCTTGGGGACCAAAATTTCCTGCGGTTTCTTCGTTTGAACTCCGAATCGTGTTCCGTCTGTAGCGATGGCTTTCTACCGTTCATAGTACTCTCGTCACCATTTGGCTTTGGTATTTTGTTTTGGGAACACACTTGTGTTTGGTAGTGATTTTGGGACAGCGGCCAAAAGTTTCGCGAGAAATTTTACGGCTCCCATTCACAACCCCCCCCCACACACACACACCCACCCCCTCTAGTTGCCGTTTTTGGTCATTCAATATAAACATTAGATCTGAACAAGAGTTGTAGGGTTTTTCATAAGCTTTCCATATTGTTATAGAACATGGCATTTGAATGATTATATCTTTAGTTATGAATTTTAAAATCTTGTTGTTCTGGTCTGATCGTCGGAAAACTTCAGTTATATTAAGAGGGTGTTTAGGCTATCTTGGAGGTCTATTATGCCGAATTTTATTATACCAAAGTTGTAGATAATAGAGTTGTCTATCATTTGGTAAATCTTGAGAATTTTCGAATGTTTGATTTATTGTCCATGAAAAAGAGAAGGGATAGTGCTGCTGTCACTAACGGTAGCAAAATGGTAGATGGTTGAATAGCGGGTTTGGGGGGCGTTCTAGTGTGTTATTTGTTGTTTATACATGTTGGTATGATGACGTTAGTACTGAGGTTGGCTTGTGATCAGGTGGTTTGTCTTCGGAGCATGCCTAGCTCTTTCGCTTGATCTTCAGTGAAGAAGGCAAGTAAACGTGGCGATGTGGTCCACATGTTTTGGCTTTGTTGTTTGAATTGCCTCTATTAAATATTCAGTATCTCACACTAGCCATATATAATCTAAAATTTGAAGTTATTTGCTCTACTTGAAGTATATGATTTTATATCTTGTGGTAATACTGTTCAATTATGAAGTATATGAAGTGGATACATGGCAACTTTTGCATTTGCACTCTTCCCGTTGATATGCATTTGAAGAAATCGTAGCCAAACTAATGTATATGTTATTATGCTATTTAAATTTGATGCTTAAACAAACTATGATTTAAATGGCTTAGTTAATGCAGTTTGCTTGTTGAGGTTTTCCATAAACCTCATACGCTTGTTCCCCCGTCTCAGCTCAGGTGCATGAGCTCAAGGATTATTGGTGGGATGGAAGTAGCAGCACGAGTGCACACTTGTTGACATATACTTCAAACAAACATATTGATTACAATAATTTAGTTGGTTGTCTGAGTCTTTCCTTATAATTTAATAAACACCTGAGGTTTGCTTGTTATTTTTTTAGATGTCCTTGTTATGTTTTCATAAAAAAAAGGGCAGACCCAGTGCCGGAGGCTCCCATATGAGTGGGGTCTGGGGAAGGGAAAAACCGAGGCAAGCCTTCCCCCCGCAAAATCTGCGGAGAGACTGCTTCGAACCCATGACCTGGTGACTCAGTGAGACAGCTCTCACCACTGCACCAGGCCTGCCCTTCTCCTTGTTATGTTTTCATAGAAGACTTAATTTTATGCTTAATCTAGATGACGTGTTTTTGCTTCTACATACTCCGTTGTTGTAGTGTATTGTGGTAATTCTCCAGATTTTGTTGTCTTTTCTTCTGGGGTGTTACAAGTGTCACATAATCTTTTCTGCTTAGTTGGCAACCTAATTAATGAACATCAAAAAAATCCATGTGGTTTCTGAGTTGGGAGTGCCCTAAGAAACTATTTCCTTCTCTCTCCTTAATTCCAATGCAGCTCATAATTTTATTTAGTTGGCATTCTAATTAAGAAACATACAAACCATCCTAGTTTTTGAGTTGGAAGTACCTTTTTTTCAAAACTCAAGTACAGGCGCGAAAATCTGGCGAAGCCGTGTGCCAGCGTGTGTTTGCAAACATTTATATATTTATTATGTGTGTAATATTAATATTCATTCATTGTATGATGGAGAAGCCGCGCCACCAGGCCCACTCACCGCTGCAGGTTCCTTATCGGCTATCGCTATCGGCTTCGTTCTAGCTCGGCACTACCGGACAGGGGGGCTATTCGTGACCGACGACTCACCAGTCGTCTCCTCGGCGACCCATACCAATCCATCCACGGAGACTATACAGCTACAGCTAGCCCAGTGTTCATGCGCGTAGGCAGGCACCCAGGCGCGTACGTCGTCATCATATATAGAAAAAAAACATGCACGCATTTCTTCTAGCAACGAGTAGGAACGTAGCTACTGCTAGTGCGAGAGGGGGTGCGTCTAAGCTTAATATTACTGACCACGACGGTGATGCCTCTGAAGACATCCAGCGAGGCCAGGCGCTGCCCCCTCCGCGGCCCTTCCCTTGTGTCGCCGCCGCCGTCGTCGTCATTGTCGGAGCCGGCGTGCTCGCCCAGCCGCTGCCAGCCTCGATGTCTCGGCGGTCCTCGCCGTCATTTGTTGGGACGTTCGTTGCCGAGCCGCCGTTGACTACGGCGCCAGCGGGGAAGTCGACGCTCTTCGCCGTTGCCATGGTCGCTCTAGCTATATATAGCAGCGCCAGCAATATAATATATGCAGTGCACTCGCGTAGTCGCAGTAGACTATCTAATGGTAATGCAGGGGCGAGCAGCGCCTCACACCTGTGCCGCGTATATTTATACAGGGCAGTGCGCCGCGCGGCAGCCACGCTCTCCTGCGCTCGATCAGCTCCGCAGGATCGGAGTAAGCTGCGGGTAAAGAAATAAGGCCGGCCAGCTGACGAGCCTTTGCTGTGCCGTCGCCATCTGCAAATGCGTCACGTACACGGCCATCACCAGCTAATATAATCTGTCAAGTTGACGACGTACGGCTTCCACATTGAGCAATCAAGGGTTTCATGCAAAAGGGCAGCTGAATCGGCCCATCCTCGTGGGCCACACTTGATAAATTTAGTGAACGATATATATCTAAGTTCCTTTTGCATGTATGACAGGCATTAGAGCAGTTACTGGCGTACTGCGAATGTACGTGAGATGCATACATTTCAATACCTTGGACCTACAACTGTGCTCTCGCATAGGCTATTTATTATTGTTTTTAATCTAAGAGACAAAGTTGAGAAGTGTCTTGATCTCATCCATAGATAATGAATGATTGACGCAAGAGTTGAGAAGTTTGAGGCTTTCCCGGTTGAGTTCCTATATTCATATAGGTGTGTTTGATTATGCTAATGGCTAACTTTAGATACCGTGTTGTGTTGTGTTGTGTTGTGTTGTGTTGTGTTGTGTTGTGTTGTGTTGTGTTGTGCGAAGTATCTCTTGGCTTGTGAATGTGTAGGTGTTGGGTGCGCCAAAACAGTAGACCACGCTGGAGAAGGTCAAGTGCGGTTTCCATGTGTGATGGACCGAAGTGGTGAATGGAGGATGAGAAGGCTTGCACCGAGGGTCCAGCGGCCGGAGGATGGACCATGTACGACTCACACTGATGATGAAGATGGCAAAAGAAGGACGACGATGACATCATGGCACTTGGTGGAGGCTAGACATGCATCTACATTGGAGACGAAGATGGCGTCCATCAAGTCAAGAAGGAAGGCGAAGGCGTCAACCTTGACGGAGGTCAAACACTCGTCGATATCAGTGAGTCACGCCTAGCGAGACGTGCACAATGGTTTGCTGATTTGATCCTCAAACCAAGCAATAGATGGTTTGGTGGTTTTGGCCTCAAAACCATCGCCAACGGGTTTGATTGGTTTGGACCTCAAAACCGAGGAGTGGCAGGTCAACAGAAACATGGTGGAATCACAGAGGTTGCGGCGAGGCAAAGTAAAGTTGAGAAGGCACTAGGTCCATTGGATCATTGAATAAAAACTTAGATGGTCTTACACCTCGAGGTATTTGGGTTGAGTGCTTCAAGTAAGAGCAACTTGAAAAATAGCTAAGTTCCTATATATATATGGGAGATGACTAGTTTGGAAGCCAAGCCTTTTGGGATTAGACTCTCATTTGTGAGGTTGAGAGCTTTGCTTAGGGTAAGAGCGTGAGAGGGAGAGCGGAGAGGCTCTTTGATTGAGTTTTTTGCCATCCAAATTTTGAGATCTGCTAGAATCGGCTTGTAACCTCACATGGTGGACTAGATCAAATTGTGCACCACTTGTTCTCCTCTCCAAAATCTGAAATTTTCTTTTTCGATGATTTTCATAGACGTTTTGGGTGATATTAAATCTACGGTATGGCTGACTTGTATACTCAATTTTGGATTGTTTTGGGACCCTTGGAACTTGGTCAAATCATGGCTTGAAGCCCAACACCTATCTCCAAGGTTCCAAACCTCAAACTTCTCTTTTCATGTCTCTTTTGGTGAAATTCTTGAAAATCTTTGAGCTAAAGTTTTTGAGGTGCTCTTTGTTGGTTCTTAGGCGCCATGATGTATTGGAAAGTTTCTTTGTCTTTGCCTCCAACATATTTCCGACCAGCACCCTCAAATACTTTGTTTCAAGAAAATTGCGTAGACCCCAATTTGAGAGAGGAAATTCAAGATTATTGGCCAATCTTTGAGCTTTTGGGCCATATCCTAGTGAATGTGTGTGCAGAGTTTCATGTCATTTGTATTTTGTTTGATCAAGTTTTGCATTTTTCTTTCTTGGTTTGTCTTGCTAAAATCAACCAAGGCGGAACTTCTAGGACTGCTAAGCTGAAAATCAACTTGTTGAGGTTCTAAGGTGTTTCTCTGACTTATTCTTGTTTCTGCTTGACCATTTGGCTTTCCTTACATTGCATCTAAGTCGAATAGTCTTGCTATGGCTATGAGGACATGAGTTTGTTAGAAGAGAGGAGCTTTTAGGAAATTTGGGATATAGGCCAAGTTCTTAGAAAAGAAATTTTATTGACTCCCATTCACAACCCCACTGGTCACTGTTTTGGTCCTTCATAACATCCCTTACTAATAAAAAATTAATTATATTAAATTACATGTTTATCACTTTGCTCATTTTCTAACACAATAGGCATGGCTGCATAGTAGGTACTATGTAGTCCTTTCGTCATAGGGCCCAATGAAGTCGTTGTAAATTTATCGATTATTGATCTTTATGTTTTTGTATCAATATCCATAGTGTTTTTCCTTTGCATGGCATCTCTATGTATCTTCAATATGCATTTAATTGAAACCTTAGCTTAAATTATTGTGGCTCTTGTTGTTGTCCCTATGAGTTATGACCTCATAAATCAAAATTTTGATTTTTTTTGGAGGAAAATCAAAATTTTGATTTTTATATTTAATCTTTTTGATTGACGCATACTTTCTTTATCCTTAAGTTAAGTTAAATAGCATACATTTTACAACAAGGTGGATGTGCCATGGGTACAGTTAGTGTGGTTCAGATATTACTCCAACAAGGTACCACATGCTGCATGAGAAGTTGGTTCCTTCTGGTGGAAGGACGTCCTAAGACTTCACATTATAGCTCGTTGCACATTTGGGGATGGATCCACATTTGTTTTCGGGAAGATCAATGGGCTGGTCCTGTTCTAAAGCGCACCTACCCAAGACTTGCTTCCTATTCAAGATCAGACAACATTTCAGTCTTTGAAGTAATGCAAGCTGCGGATCTTGACACTCTCTTTGTACTGCCTCTGTCACAACAAGCTCTGGAGGAGCTTGAGGAGTTACAGGCACACTTGCAGAACATGCCCGACGATGAGCATTCTCATGATCATTGGACGCCTACATGGGGGAATATACTTCAAAGAGGTTTTACTCATACATCTTTGGTACAATGGAGGCTCATCCAATCTTCAAGGTGATGTGGAAATCAAGTTGCACACGGAGACTCAAGTTTCTTGCTTGGCTTGTCCTGGTAGATCAACTTAATACCAAGACAATGTTGAGAAGAATGCACCTTGAGGTCCATGATGATGACTTCTATGTTGTGTGTGAGGCTAGGGAAGAGGAAACCATTGAGCACCTATTCTTCACTTGTCCCTTTCGCAAGCCAATGTTGGGCTTCACTTAATTTTGTCTGGGATCGACAATTCAATAATCAACCTCTAGGATCGGTTCATTCAAGCCAGGCAGGCTCATGGGCTTAGTTTCTTCACTAAAGCCTCGAAGATTGCTGCGTGGGAAATTTGGAAAATGTGAAATGATAAGGTGTTTGAAAGAAGGGAGCCATGTGAAGCCGGATGGCTTTGTAATTTTAAAAATCAATGGTTTCTTCAGTCAGTTAGATTCAAGGCTAATCTTAGGTCATCTTTTTATTTTTGGTTAGATGCTTAACACTGTGGGGATCTCTGCACAGTTTTTGCCATAAAAAAAGTTAAATAGCATACATACATATACTTGATTTCCATGATAGCACAATATATAAATTTACTTTGACTAAAATATAATATATTAATATTAATAGAAATCAGTAATGTAGAAACATAAATATGCTTCTTAGTTATTTAAATATTTTTAGAACAGGGTGATGTAGGTTTTAGGAGATATTTTACTTTTTTAATAACGATAGCATTGGTAATTTAGTTCAAATTTAAGGGGTTATGTAAGTTATATATTATAATAGCAAGTGGGTAATTAGATGTAAATTTAGATTTATTTTACATCATGTTATTAATGGTGTAGGTGGATAATTAAAATATAGGTGCATGTGTTACTTTATATTGTTGTATATAATTATAGAGGTGGGTAATTATTTAGAAAATGGAATAGAGCCGATGCTATTGTTGTCAATGGTATTTGAAGTCTACTGAATTAATTTCGAGATGTTTCTATTTTATGTGAGAATATGTAGGATTCATCTTTCTTTTTCTAGGAGGTCTTGTGAGGATTATTAACTTGAAGGCTCGATTGGGGTCCTCTATTTAGAACTTCAAGAGTTTATTTATGTTTCCTAGTAGGTTATGTATTTAGTTGCAACCTATGCGTAAGTTATAACTCCTAAAGCACTTCTTTTTGTGACATCATGAATCTATACTTTAGCTTTCAACTTCCACATGTTAAGTTAAAACCCTAGTGTTTACTATATATTTTATTCACAATTTCATTTTTATTTTACTAAAAAAGTATAGGTCCTAAGCTAGCCTCTTAATTGTTACAATGGTATAAAAAATGTTTTAGCTTGCACCGCATTATTCAACATACATAAACATAAATATTAGTAGTGTTTTATGAAACATAAGGTCCTTAAAATTAAATTACCAATATTAATATGACATAACTTTTTGTAGAAATGTATAAAGTTATTTAAAACAACAACCTATGCAATTTGTTACCATGGAGTACTAATAAAAACGTAAAGTAAATTAAGATAAATATTTATCCTAATGTTTACATCTTTACTTAATCCATAGGGTGAAATGGAGTACTATGCTTACTTTTATTTTAACAATTGTAGAAGTATGTAATTTAGAAATATATATATTGTCATTTATGGATATTGGATTATTTTTGTAATTGTTTATATTAGAATTTTACAAGCACACTTGAGAGATATGCTTGTTTTTTTGAAAGGGTCAGTAGGGGAGCGCCCTACCTATTTTTTTGTATTTTCATTATAAAGAATGGAGTACATTGTTTGTCTTTATAACGTCTATAAGTTGTATAATTTAGATGCAAATTAGAAGATGTTACTTTGTAATATTTTTGTGATGGCATATATGGGCAATTTGAATGCAGACTTAGGGGCTATTTGCCTTATATTTTATAATGCCAAAGGTGGATCCTCTATTAAAAAATATATTATGATGTTATTTAAAATTACATTTCATAGTGAAAGAGGTGGTTAATTAAGATAAAAAAATAGGAGGTTGTTTTATATTATTTTTCATAATTGCATACATAGGTAATTTAGATGCAAATTCAAATGTCTATTTTAAATTATCTTTTACAATGGTAGAGATGGGTAATTAATGTACAAATTCTTTGGGGTCCTTTTGAGTTATCCTTCATAATGCAAAGGCAGGTAGTTTTGATCAAGTATTTTCCATAATGGTAGGGGTAGGCACTTTTTAGAAAATAGAATAGATCCCATGATTTTTATTGCAATTATGATTAGAGTTTACCAAATTAAAAGTCTGATGTTTCTCTAAGAATTTTAAGGATTTGTCTTTTTTAGCGTATCTAGTGAGAATTAATGTGGGAGGCTCATCACACTATGTTTACATTTAATTTAATAGTGGTGGAAATCTGTTATATATATATATATATATATATATATATATATATATATATATATATATATATATATATATATATTGCTAATACATAATTCATTTACAGAGGCACTGGCTTTTGAGGGTAGGGACGGCTCAATCAGGAGCCGCCTCTGTATAGTGGCGGCTGAAAGGGGGTTGAGTTGGGATTTCTAAAACTTCTACTCTAAACTATGACATCTAATTTCCACATCAAAATTTATGCGATAAAGTAATCTATCAAGATGTGCAACTAATTATTTGTTAAGTGTGTTGCTATCTCTACCGCAAAAGAGTTATGCAACCTAGGTTCCAATCCTATCAACTAGCCTAGCAAGCAAAACAAGAAGAGTAAAGCACACAACCTAAGTACACATTACAAATGCATAAACTAAACTGAGATAGAGTGGCAAACTCCTATCGATGACTCTGGTATTTTTACCAGGGTATCCAGAAGCTCAAGCTCACCCTAGTCCTTATTGGCGCCCCTCACAAGGATGCCCTCATAAAGGCCAAGGTCTCGATCGGTTAATTCCATGAATAGCTCTCAAGCCTTTCCTGCACGCACAACTAGATCTCCGAGATGACCTCTCTAGGACTGCTCCCGGCCGTCTTTCGCTATCGAGCTTCCAGCCAAATCTCCGCTGGCCTTGTCCCCTCCAATACATGATGGCAGCCACACCATAAACGTGGTTGGTGTGGTCTCACAAACTCATGTATGCATAATCAAGAGGTTATATTAGTATGTTGCATGCTAACTTTAAAACTAACTAGGCATCTCAAGCTAAAAGCCAATACGCATTCTAATGCATAACATGTACCTTTTGTTGGACTAATGTACCAAGAAATTCATTTCATAAACATGGCAAGGGAGCATTTGTTCCTATAAAATGCAATTCCTAACTAACAATCTGCACTGAGTCCATTACATTGATGGTTAAGAGGAATGAGTAGAAAATAAACTTTTTTTTCTTGGTGGCTACACAACAGTTTACTTGAGAGTTTGCACCTAAGGAAAGTAGCACTTCCTTGGCAGTTTACACATAAGTAAATGTGCATTTTCCCTGGCAATGTAGAATAACACCCAAGAAAATATTGAATTATCTTGGCAGTTTATAATAACACTCAAATAAATATGAAATTAATTACCATGCCAGTTTCAAATAGCACCCAAAGAAATATGAAATTACCTTGGCGGTTTGGAAGGATTCCATAAATACATGCATTTTCTTCAAGGTTCTCTACCACTGCCACTCAAGAAATATGTATTTCTTGGAGGTTTCGTATGTACCACCGCTAAGGTAATGATTTATTATTTGAGAGTTTAATTTAGTCTCTCTAGAGAATTATTAGTCGCCAAGAATATTTTATTTTCTAATAGCAGTTGCGACCAACAACAAGGAACGAACGAAGGTGGTGGTGACGACGAAGTCTTCTAGTACGTACGTTCTAAGCTTGTAAAGATATATATCTGTAGGTATCTTTGCTGTCGTAAGTTAAGTAGCACACTTCACTACACGTTGTGTACTGCCTCAAATGGAGTGAAAAAAAATTGGTGCCAATGCAAACTATATATAATCATTCTTTGTTAGGTACATGTTCACCAGGACAAAATCTACGTACTTCTCAAAACATTGATTTTTGGTCAGCTGTCTTAACGATGAATCTATGACGTCCTAGAAGTATGCACATTTACTTTGACCACTAAATTTTCTAACGATAGAATATAGTAACATCTCAGCTTCTACATCAAAAGAGACTTTTGGCCATGCATTGTTACAATAGCTGCACCAACAGAAAAGGCAAAAAGAATAGTCCTTTTGTAGAATAAGAATTCAATAAGCTAAATAAAAGATGGTTCTTGTGGCCATTTATTAGCAAATCCGGTTGCTAAACCTATAGCCACGACAAACGAAGATCACCATATTTGTTATGGTAATGCTTAGAACTGGGCGTCCGTCCGCCCGGACGTTCCGTTGCTAGGCCACGATGCCAGCCCAACAATCCACACTCCTTTGTTTCTCAAAAAAATGCCCATCTTTATCCACTCGTTTCTCTTTCTATCGCTCTTATCCACCTGCCTGCCGCCTCCAGGCGCACGGCCGCTGGCCCTCCGAGGCACAGCGCGCAGCTACATCTGAGTCGCAGCGCTCGGCTGCTGGGCCTGCCAGGCGCGGTGCACTGCTGCCCTCTCCAAGTCGCAAAGCAGTGCGAGTGCAACCACTGCCGCCGACCCGCCGCCTACAAGTGCCACCGGGCCGCTGCCTCCGGTGAACACCACACACTGACGAGCCTCCATTGTGCCGAGCAGCAAGGAGATGTTGCATTGAAAGCACATGTTGCAAGAGTATGTTTCAATTATTTTAGAGGTATATTGCAAGTGTTTCATACGGATGTTGCAAAAATAGATCGTGATGTTGCACATGTTACAATGGTTGTACACTATGTGCAAGCGTCCGTTCCAAATGTTTCATCTGCATTTTTAGACGTATGTTGTAAGTGTGCTTATTTAGATGTTGCATATGTTTCACACGTATGTTGCAAAAGTATGTTCGAAATATTTTAGTTGTTTTGGTCTTATGTTGCAATAAGTATTTTCATGTTGCAACTTGCAAGTGTTTTATCTGGATGTTGTACATATTTCACACACATGTTGCAAATGTATATTCTAAATGTTTTATCTGCTCAGACATATGTTGCATTCAAGTGTTTTATGTTGTAATTGTTTCGTATTTCATAGGTATGTTCAGAGAGTCATGGGGGCACGGCCCGGGCGTCGAGGGAAGCGGTGCGATGAGCCGAGGGCCGGTGAATGGGGCGCGCGGCGTGCCTAGGGTCCTACGGATGGGGCGTGCTGGTCCTTACCTTGGCTCTCGGGTCCCACCCGCACGGAGATAGATGAGGGGTCAGGGGAAGGAGCGGCGAGCGTGGGGCAGGGCAAAACGAATGAGGGCGGGGTAAACGTGCGTGGAGGGACAAGGCAGACGGGGAAGCACTACAGAGACACGGTTGGAGTGCGGCGCGTTTCTGCTGGGCTGTTCAGTACCGTCTAATAGAATCTTATCCCATCGGACGTCCAGGAGCCAGCAATTCCCTATTTGTTATCTCAGAGCACGACACACAAAAGCAAGGCAGGTGCGACGCCCAGGATGAATAGTACATTCATGTATGGATGAACTTTTTGTTTCTCAAGTCACAAAAAAAACTTTGGCTTCTCAAACACTATGCCAATTCAGCTAATAAACCATATATTGTCAAACATTAAAACACAGAACATCTTCCATCAAGATTTGAAATTAGGTTTTTCGTTTCAGTATGAAGCCAAGAATCAAACATGTGTTGAAAGTTATTAGGTGATGTTAAACCAAAATTAGTATTTATAAATGATTTTCCAAATGCACTTTGCAAATGATAAAAAGTATGCTAAATTGCCTCAATATCATGATTAGTAAAAAGACATTTTTTATTTCCTTGCTCTTGTAATCAAATTATATTCGGTAAAGATAACCTATTTCTCTATGTACCAAATATTTTTTATTTAGCAATACTTTAAATTTCCATATAAAAGAACATGTTGCATCACATTGAAATAAATTATGGAACCATACATTGATTAAGATTAACTTAAGCAACCTTATCAACCAGCTCATACTAGGCCACTAGCTTATTTGACGCCAATGCCCTTCTAAATGAAACAGTTAGAGGAGTCATGATCATCGCATTTTCTACAGTATCATGTCTGCTCAGCACTATGTTATATATAAATCTGGATGTTTTCACAAAGAGGAGCATTTCCAATTAAGCTATTTGTCCTCCCAAAAGCGCACTTGTGTTACATTATTCATTTAGTAAGGACCCATGTTTAAAAGGTTGATTTTTAATCCTCATCAATCCTGACTAAAAATGAGAACTCTCCTGTTTCTTTCCCACTTGTGATAAATTTTTATTACCAAAATATTTATTCATTAGTAATTGTTGCCACACTCCATACTTATTGTTTAGGAGATATATACAACCATTTACTAAGGAGACATATAAGTAATGTACAGATCCGGAATCCGGAGACCACGCTCCCCTTGTTCCTTTATTTGATGACAAATTAAATTATGTTACATTTTGCTAATCTGTAATATTTGTTTCTTTGGGTCATCTCCCTATACTAGAAAAATCTGTCTATAATAATCTAGCTTTTTTTAAGAAAACCTCTAGGAATTTCGAAGAAGGATAACGCATGAACATGCCCAAACTAGTTAGATAGGAACGGATAAGCACTAGTGTCCCACCATATGATAAATGTTTACCTTTCCATAAGGCAAGTTTCTTGAAATCTATCTTCAACTTCTTCCCAATCTTTCATACTGATTGTGGGAAGTTCATGATTCTCTTTAGCATCACCAAATAAAACTCAATAACCCAATTTTATGGGAGTTAATTTTTAGCCCAAACAATTGTATTGATCATTAATGTGGGAGAGCAAAATCTTCTTCCTAGAGAACGACATGGCTGTGATTAGATGTTAGTTGTCACAGTCAGACGATGTATACTTAAATCTGGATCAGTTAGCGACCAATAGAGATCAAGGATAACTTAATTTCTGCGTTACCCTGAGGTGGCTGACACTGAAGTAAAGTACTAGAGCCGTAGCTATTTGGCTGCAGAGGCACCTTATTACCTATCCATATGGTTGAAACACTTGAAACATGCTTATGAAACACTTAATAACACACCTGAAACACACTTGAAAACCATTGCATCCATACGCAACATCCGAATAAAACACATGCAACATATGTGTGAAACATATGCAACATCCAGATAAACACAATTACAACATGCATCTGGAAAACACAGATGAAATATACCGCTGAAACATCTGAAACACTTGAAACATACTCTTGCAACATGCCTCTGAAACAAATTGCAACATATGCAACATGTGCAACATCTAGAAGAAACAAACAATTGAAACATACAATTGCAACATAGGGGGGGAGAGAGCCTGGCGCACGGAGTGCCATGGCCGCCGGATCTGCGGGCATTGGGGGCTCCAGTGGGGGAGGACGCCGGTGTGGGGGGAGGGGCGCCACCGGAGTGCGGGAGGAGGACGTCAGGGTGGGGGAAGGAGCCCCCAGGGGTCGAGGAACATAGGGGAGGGGGAGGCTATGCCAGTCGCCCGTGTCAGAGTTGTGCATCCTGTGCCGAAGCAGGGCCGCCGCTGGGGTCATGCGCGCCCGTCCCCACACCGGAGTTGAGGCCGGGGGTGGCCGGCCGGAGAAGAGGAAGGGGGTAACCACATGGATCAGAGCTCTTGCTCATACCGGGGATCGCGTCGGAGCAGGAGGAGGGAGAGGGAGGCAGCGGGGCGCGCGGCTCGTGCGACGCGCATGGGGGCGGGGCGTGGGACATGGCTCGACAGAGAAGCGTTGGGGCGTGGGGTGCGGCGAGTGCGGAGATGCCACGGTGGGGGAAGGGGTGCAGGAGGAATGAGCGGGTTCGGAAATGAGCAGACTGAGGCGTCCATCCGTCCGGACGTCTGGTATGTATCATTACTGAAAGAAAAAAAATAGGGTAGAGGCTGCTAGGGGTTTCTATGAACGCGGCTATTGATAAACCTGGCTTTTGAAAAAAAAAAGGAAAAAAGAAACTCGGATGCATTCAAAAATCGTTTGTGTAGCAGTGTTTGTAAGTAAGCAAACATGGTGACCAAGTTTTTGCACAAGATATAATTCTTAAACAAAGGATATTAAAAAGACCAAATTGGACCCAGCTTACAGACACACGAACCACGTCATAAACAAACATTAGCTCGCTCACCGAACAGACACAAGTGACACAACATGCACGCATAAACACACAATACCACGCCGAGACACACTCTACGTGTAATGATATAATATAAAACATGAGAGAACAACAAAGATCAGTGCTGTTTTGCGGGCTTGACGGTGAACACAGTCTGGACGATGTTGGTGCGGAGCAAGACGATACCGGCGAGGAGGCCGATGAACGTCAAGATGTTCGATAGATGACTGGTCCTCACCAGTCTACGTGTAATGATATAATATAAAACATGAAAGATGTGCGCCAGGCCCAGGATTTGTTGACGCTGTACTTCTCCATTTCTCTGCGGATGCGGCACAGCTCGCTCTTGTTGATCTTGGGCACGTCCCTGGTCAAGCGGTTGAGGAAGCTCACCACCGCCCGGTCGCCGCCGGCGATTTCGTGGTCTAGGATCCCTTTCTTGCGTAGCAGCTCGACGTCGGCCGCGGAGTCGACCAGGTCCCTCATGGACAGCACGAACGCCGGCACGTCGTTGCCGCCGGCGCCGGCGGCGTGCAGCGCCTCGAACGCCATCAGGTTGCGGTACTTGTACTCGGTAGAGTCGTCCAGCATAACCCTGGGCATCTCCAGCTTGCACTCCAGCTTCTTGAAGCGGATGTCGTTGAGAAAGCCGTCCTTCCTGCGCTTGAACCGGATGCCCGCCTCGTAGAGCTTCTACGCCGAGCGCGGAGCAGCCTTAGCAGGCTCATCGTCTCCTGGTACCTTATTGCGAGGGACCTCCGATGGAGAAGACTCCAGCGGTAGAGGTCGACAGGGTGCAGTCGATCCGAGTCTTGAGCTGACATCGTCGGGAGTAGATTTCGGGTAAAGGAAGTGGAGCACCAGCTTGTTGATCGATGAGTCACTCTGTGTGGCAGTCCCAAAGTTGTTCGATGAATGGTCAGCGTCACATCAGATCAGATCATATATTCATATTTAACTCAAAATAAATAAAGGCAGTTGATCCAATATATGATGCAAGCAAATGCATGCTTACCGGAGTTTGGCCACTCTCAACCGCTACGATGGTACGAAGCAGGATCAGGGGCAGCTGGTTTGGGTTCCAAGATCAAGAGCATGTCACGAAGAACTAACGCCGCAGTGTGCTCCACAGCATGCGGGCCAAAGACGGGATCATTCGGCGAGTAATCGCCGGAGCTCTTCGAAGAAATTCAGAATATATATTAGTGGTTAGAGTTGTTTTTTCGCACTAAAATGTACGTGTGCATAAATTAACCGTGTATGGTTTGCCTATTTCGCAATATATATGTTTGTTACCTTTGAGAGCATTATTTAGGTATAATGAAAGAAGTGATGGTTTTCCCATTGTTAGGGAAACAAAAAAGGGACTTGCTAAAATTCAGGTGTCTGAATTTTTGATTCCTTTCGGACGGCGGTTATCATATATTTTATACTAAAATTACGGTTTAGTTCGTTGCAATTTATGTAAATAAAATCTGTAATTTTCGATTCCTAGAATAAAAAAATCCGTTAAACAAAACTACAAACCCGATAAAATTTGATCCTTGTTAGCACAAAAGACAATTAACAAATCATAAAAGTAATAATTTTCTTGTACTAGTTGGTTGTTCTAAAATCATCTTAAAATTTAGGCACTTAAAATATAGAAGAAGTGAAAAAAAATACAATCACAATCACATACTAGTTTTCGACAATATGATACCTTTTCGCCTGTGCGATTCCGTATGAACTCCAGCAGAAAGCAGCCGTCGGCGATCATCATCTGCAGGAACCTGTCCCTGTACTTACCGCACCACTCGCCTCCGAGCTCCGCGTACGCATCCTCCAGGCCTGCGGCGACCCCATCCACGGCCGCGGCAAGGTCGCCCAACGTCTTGCCGGACCGCCGGAGCAGGTGCCGGACGGCCCTGAGCTTGTGCTCCTCCATGAGGCGCAATGCGGCATCCCTGTGGTGGAAGGGGCCGGCCTTGAAGTGTGGCGGCACGCGGAATATGCAGTGTTTCGGCCATTTCTGCACCGTAGCCGGCGGCTCGGCGCCGTCGACCTCCTTCTCCATGCCTACCACCCACATATTCTGCATGCACGTAATGTGCTCCTATTTCAGTTTGGCACTCTGGTATATTTACCAGATCAGGACCACAGGAGGTCAGGAGCCTCATCAAGTTGACAGAACACCCGGGACCCGGCGCGGTGACAAATCAAGCCCCTAGACGTGATCTTTCGCTTACGGCACGCATCAGATGCCGCCTGCCTGTCAGCCTGGGTTAAAAGAGAAAGCTAGGTTATTAGGGCAGGATAATTTTCATTAAGCCAAGCTAATTAAGTAAGCGCAAACTAAAAGCATCTGCAGTGAGAGATGGGAGAGGATGATTAATCACTTACCTCTTGTTGCCAGCATGGCTAATCAGGTTGAAGGATGCTTTACAGATGTAGCCAGGTCGATGCTTTACGCCACCCGGCGTCTAGGCTTATCAAAAGGCGGCGCACATCCATCATGCTTGCTAAGTTCAATACTATATGGATACTTGTTGCGGGACTACTAACTTGAGATGTAATGTGTGATGAATGATATGTGATTGACAAGATTTCTTTGCTTCCTACTCCCTCCATTCTAAATTATAGGATAATGATACAATTAAGACATCCAAACGAATGGACGCCTCACTCAGCTCACTTCCGCACCCAAAAAAAATCTTATCCCTCGCTTCATCCTCCCCATCCTTATCCCTTCCACGCTCGCGTCCTACCCCACCTCGACGCGCGGCCATGGCTGCCCCCTGGCCGGCGATGGCGCCCTCACCCACCCCGGCGTCACTACAAGAAATCCTTCTTTCTATGACAAAATTCCTTATGACAGGGGCAATTTTTTGTCATATAATGTACCATAATATGACGAAAAAGTCTATAGCGTCGTAAAATCAGGAGAGCCAGAACTATTTATGACGACACTGTTTTTTATGTCACATAAAGATACCAAGCATCGTCACAAAATGTAATTCGTAGGTTAGTCGGCTAACGGTAGCGAACTTATGATGATGCAAACAGTTTTTATGTGACCACATTACACTGAATGTTTTATTAAATATAATAACCCCTAACATCATAAAATACTCTAGTAGGAACTGGACCCTTGACCCATGTCTGTTGGGCCCGGAGCTGGGCCTTGACCCAGTTGAAAATGGAAGAGGAGGTGCGGCTGGAGGGAGACAGGCTGGGCCTAAAAGAGTAGGACACGTTTTTTTCTTTTTCTTTTTTTTAATTTGTAAATCCATTTTGAGAACAAGTGATGAACAAGAGTGATTTCTCTTTTTAATTTCTATTTAAAACTTCTAACTAGTCTTTCTCCCACGTACTAACTCCAAAAGTGATGCTTTTTTTTCTAAATTTTTCTAAAATCATGATTTTATCAAGTTATTGTGTTGATTTTGGTCATCTTTCTATATGACAAAGTTTGAACAAATCGAATTTTGAATTTAAAAAAATGACAACTTCAAACAACATTTTGATACCCGAAATGATTTCATCTGAAAAAGTCATGAAAAATAAACGTTGTAGAACTCATCAAGATCTATAATTTTTATTTTAGTCATTTGTTCATCCGACAAAGTTATGGTAACGTTGTTCATAAATTTTACATATCTCTCTTATAGTTTATGAAAGTATAAGAGAGATGTGTAAAATTTATGAACAACGTTACTATCACTTTGTCAGATGAACAAATGACCAAAATAAGAGTTGTAGATCTTGATGAGTGCTACAACTTTGTTGTTGATGACTTTTTTATTTGAAATTACTTAGTACCCAAAAATTTTGTTTGAAGTTCTAATATTTTAAAATTCAAAATTTGAACTCTCCAAACAAAGTCATATGGAAAAATGACCAAAACAAAGGTGGTAGATCTCAATGAGTTATACAACTTTGTTGTTGATAGTTTTTCCATTTGAAATCATTTCTTACCCCAAAATTATATTCAAAGTTCTCAGATTTTGAAATTTAAAATTTAAATTCTTAAAAAACAGTCGGATCGGAAAATGACCAAAGTAACAGTTGTAGATCTTGGTGAGTGCTACAACTTTGTTGTTGATGACTTTTTCAGTTGAAATCATTTCGGGTTTCAAAATCTGGTTTGAAGTAGTCATTTTTTGAAATTCAAAATTTAAATTATTCAAACTTTGTCACATAGAAAGATGAACATAATAAAATGATAGAGCATGATTTTAGAAAATTTTAGAAAAAAAAAGCATCACATTTAGAGTTAGTACGTAGGAGAAAGACTAGTTACAAGTTTTTACCAAAGATTAAAAAGAAAACACTTGTTCATCATGAACAAGTGATGAACAAGAGCAATTTCTCTTTTTAATCTCTATTTAAAACTTGTAACTAGTCTTTCTTCCACATACTAACTCCAAATGCGATGCTTTTTTTCTAAATTTTTCTAAAATCACGATATATCAAGCTATTGTGTTGATTTTGGTCATCTTTTCTTGTGACAAAGTTTGAACAATTCGAATTTTGAATTTCAAAAAAATGACAACTTCAAGCAAGATTTTGATACTAGAAATAATATCGTATAAAAAAGTCATGAAAATAAAAGTTGTAAAACTCATCAAGATCTACACTTTTTATTTTTGTCATTTGTTCATTCGACAAAGTTATAGTAACGTTGTTTACAAATTTTACACATCTCTATCATAGTTTATGAAAGTATAAGAGAGATGTGTAAAATTTATAAATAATATTGTTATCACTTTGTCGAATGAATAAATGACCAAAATAAAGTTTATAGATCTCGATGAACTTTACAATCTTGTTGTTGATGACTTTTTCATTTGAAATTACTTAGTACCCTAAAATTCTGTCTGAAATTCTAATATTTTGAAATTCAAAATTTGAACCCTTTAAACAAAGTCATATGGAAAAATGACCAAAACAAAAATGATAGATCTCGATGAGTTGTACAATTTCGTTGTTGACATTTTTCCATTTGAAATCATTTAGTACCTGAAAAATCTATTTGAAAATCTTTTTGATGCGAAAAGTCATTTTTGCCCATACCAGCTGTGCAACTGACTTATCCCATGTGAGGACAATTTTGAACTTTTACTCGCCTGAGTGCCTACATCGACGAAGCTAACCCTAGAGATAATTCCCCACTCCCACATCTCCATAGCCGGCCTGCCCCCTCCATCGTGTTGGGGAAGAAGTAACCGTACTCTCGCCGGTGCTCTCGCTCTTGCTCGTCCTCCCTCTCAGCTTCCCCTCGCTTTGCTGCTCACATCGTCCGCCATGGCTGCTAGTCAAGCTCGAGTGCCGCCGCTTCCACCCTCTCGGGCCTCCTCACGCTGTGATCTGATTTTCCCAGAGATTGAGGTTGGTTTGAGCCATGATCTTTTAGGAGTAGCTCGACAACTTCGTTGTGATTATCTGTGCAATTTTTTAGATCAAATCATGGAGTTTTGATCGAGTTCTTGTCGATTTTTTGTTGCGTCCCTTCTCAGGTTGTAGCCCGTCGGTGTCTCTGTTCTTGCAGTCAGGGTGTCGTTCGTCGGTTTTAGTTCCAGGCCAAGATGCAGCGCTATCAACGCCGGCACTGTTATGCTGTGCGCGCTCACCAGAGCAGTGCTCGCCCTTGAGACCCGTGATCCCGTTCATTGCCATGCCGACGAATGCTCGCCGTCTGCAGCTCTCTTCTCTCTCTACGTGTCTTTGTTCTTTGGCAGCCGAAACATAGCCAAGCGCCGAGTGCTTAGCACCGTGTGCTACTAGCCATGTGCTGGGACGAGCCCAGTAGCCTCGCTCATTGCCTGCCGCAGTACGCAGCTCAGTTTGTGTTCATCTGTTTTTCTGTTCGTTGCTTGCGGGGGTGTGCAGCCCCTCCACCAGTCGCTCTCCTTCCTGAGTTCAGTCATCGTCAGAGAGCAGACTCTCCACTCCCACTCAGATCGGGATGTGTAGTTGTGGCAAATTAGTACTTGTATTGGTCATGGTTTGATTTCATTATTCCAGAAATAGGCTACGGTGATCCACTGAGTTAGTCATCGTCAGAGAGCAGACTCTCCACTCCCAATCCTTTTTGCTAGAAGTAGTACTACTACTTGTATTATTCGTAGTAGACTGGATACCAGAGATCTGTTACTAGAAGTAGTACTCTTATTTATTAGTACAAGTAATATTGCTTGTACATTAATCGTTACTACCACGGCCTTGTTGGTGATATAATAGAGCAATTTAGTTAGTATAAATATGGGCTAGTACTCTGAATTGCAACCCAGTTATCCAAATTTATACAGAGAAAACAAACTTTAAGAATGACTAAAGTAGAATGCTACCTACCTGCAATGTTATTTTTTACTCAAGTTGCTCTTTTGGTTGTGGGAACACAATGCCAGTAGCCTTGGCATTACCAGCATACAGTAGTTATAATATAATGAGGAGAAGATATGCATACAGATTTCATGTTTTTTTTTGCTTAACATAGACGGTCATTAGGGCTTATTAGTGGACAAAGTGGTGTTGTTTTGTATAAAATAAAGCTGACATTGCTATTGCTCTTGGACAGCAGGCTCATTGAAATAGGAAATCAAACTTCAGCTTATTAGTAACAATACATAACTATGAAGTCATGGCATAGCATTCAGTTATCTGTTACATAGCAGGACACTCTCGTACAGTAGCAGTATGCTCAAGACTGATTAGTTGGTTGTTCCACTCATTTCTTCCTGTATTCTTAGTTACAACCTCATTCCAGGAATAAGAACTTTAGCCTGAGTTAAGCAGCAAGGTTCAGTTTCATATTGTCAATTGTTACTTTCTTGCTTCACTGACCAATCATCCATTAATTGTGACAAATGTGATATGTTTGGCAGCGTTGATGCATTTTAGGAGGTCTATCTTCATTACCATCTTGAAGCTGACAGCATAAACCTGGAGATCAACATTGAATGTATGGTCCCCCTCCATGCACTAACCTGTTTGTTTACTGAATGTTTCTGCTTCACAGTTTCTCACATATTGAACTGTTGCTCCAAGCCTCAAACTTGTACTTATTATTATTTTTTGTATGTGGGATCAAATTGATGCACTAAGCACTTGCAAGAAGAGTTGTGTAATACTCTCTGTTTTCAGATGTTGCAGCAACAACCAGAATGTGTCATTTTTGGATGTTGTAGGATTAAACTTCAGCTTTTTAGCTATCGTGCTTTCATGTGTATGTCTTGAAAAAATCTGATTTTTCTGTACTGGATGTGTTGCTAGATGTTTCTAATTAGACTGATCTCTAGTGAACCATGTTTGGACTGTAGGAGCTGGGGGATAATTTTATTGACTATTGCTTCTTTCTGGCAACTATACACGCTCTGGATCCAAGTGAAGCTTCAAAAGGCTATCCCAAGTAGGAGGTACAATAGATATGTGGAGCTTGCACAGGCTGCATTGGGTGAGACATTCTCTCAACTATTTTTGCCAATTCATGACAATTACTTCTGATTCCTATTCATAAATGGCAGCAATATATGTCACCACTGTTCAATATAATCTCTGTCATATGGGCCGAAAAGAATCTATTGACCGTTCCAAATAAGAGGTGGAGCATGACTGATGATGGGGTAGTGCTAGGCTAATCTAGGAACGCTCTTTTGTTTTCTTTGCATCTAGATCATGATCCGGAGCTGCTGCTTCTGTCAGATAACATATCACTCTCATTCCTTACAGTTACCTTTTGCTACTACTAGAACCCTATGATCCTTCTTACAGTATGAAACTATTGCATTATCTACATGGAATTATTATTGTCTAGACTATTTTGATTTAGTGAGCTCAGCCTTCTCGACAAAAATGGTTGTTAGTTAGGACCAAACGAGATGATTTATAGAATAATAGTTAAAATAGACCATTTATATATATTAATTAAAATGAAAATTTATTTGTTAGCCCTATTTAAGTTTATTGCCAACTACTTATTTTCTTTTGTGTTGTTTTATTCAGTTGAAAGTTGCAGCAACCAAGGAGGGCAGTGAGGGACATGGGAGCTACATATTCTTGCAAGGTGCACATTATTCTACCTTGTGGTGAGGGACATGGGAGCTAATGTATTGCTAGAACTACAGACTGCCTTATCAGAAACTATATGAACTTATTTGCATATGTAAAGCACAAACTTGTGTGATGTATTTGAACATTTGCACTATGTAATGTATCATATGATCTGGGTTGTATGTGAATGATGGTGCGACTTATATCTATGTTATATGACCTTTGCTAAGATTCATCACTGAATGAATATATAATACATGACAGCTTCTTAACCATGGTTAACTACCTATACATGATGACTTCTTATCGTCATAATAGCAACCATTAACCAGGGTACATACCTGGCATTTGTGATGGTTCATACATTAAGTGACGCGTTGACTACACAATATGTGACAGATACTGTCATCATAAAAGGTAACAATATGTGACGACCGAACGATACTGTCACAAAAGGTTGTCACATTTTGTGACGGTTTTCCAAATTATCGTCATGAGGTACATTATGTGACGGTCGTTCTATGACGACCAGCATGACGCTGCTTTTTCGTCATAAAATACTTTTTATGACAAATTCTGTACTTTACATGACAGTTTCAGTTTGTCATATAAGCCTAGATTTTTTGTAGTGCGTGCACCCTCACCCACCCCGGCGACTCCTCCCCCCACCTCATCGGCGCCCCTCCTCCACCCCGGCGTCCTCACCCCCAGGAGCACCCAATGCCTACGGATCCGGTGGCCCTCTCCCCCACCCCTGCGAGATTCATAGAGCACGAGCGAGATCCATGGTGGTGGCGCGGCAGTGTTGCAGAAGAGTCGGCAGCTCTCCCTCACCCCAGCACGGTGCCCTCTCTCATCCCCACTACCGAGCTTCCCCCATCCCGGTGGCCATGGCGCTCCCCCCCTCCCCCTAATCCCCCACCATCGTCGTCGAGCCAAGCCCGGTGCCGTTAGCGCTAGTGGTGGTGCTCGCGCGTGCCACTGGTGCTGGTGCTAGGTGGTGCTCATGTATGGCTGTAACACCCAAAAATTCTAAACTTTAGGAATAATGAATTTCAGCTAAGTTAGATAACAATTAAGGGCAAATTAAAATTTAGAAAAGAATATTTGGTGATGCATTCATGCTGTTGCATTTATTTTATTTTGTGGTGTGGACTTTATTTTATTTTGATTTGGATTTGAAACTCTATTTGAAAAGGTTTTGGAAAATAAACAAATGAAGAAAAGAAAGAAGAAAAAAATAAAAACAACTTACCTTCTTACCTGGTGGCCTAGAAGCCCGCTTGGCGGCCTGCTTCCCCGCGCCCGCGTAGGTGGGCCGCTGCCCCGTTTTCCATCTCGCGCCGTCATCGCGTGGGCCGGCCCAGCAGACGAGCAGCCCAGTCGGCCCGAGCCAGCCCGAGCCAGCAGCCGCGCCTCTCCCTCCCTCCTTTTCCTTTCGCTGACAGGTGGAGTCCGCTTGTCAGCGTTTTCTTCCACCTCGTTTCGTAGCCGGAACGGACTCGTGAACGACCACCGCATTACCTCAACGGATTTTGTGGGATTTCCTAACCGATTACGAATCTTGGTTTCTATAAGAGCAATGCCGCGACCCCTCACCCCCTTTTCTATCAAAAGACCGAATTTTAGCCATGAAATCGAGTTGGCGAGTTGGAAAACCTAGGCGGCTTCGGTTGATTATCGGCGGAGCTCGTGGGTGGATTTGAGGCCGTATTCTTCGCGTTGGTGAGTCCGCACTCTTCTTCTCTACCTTCCCATGTTTTCCTTTTGGGTGGAGATGCTTCGAATCGAGTTTTTGAAGTTCACAGACGGGTCGGCAATGGCACCACCACCCTCCTCTCGTCGCGCGCCGTGTTCCATTCACCGTAGCTAGTTTCTACCGTATAGATGGATTCGCATTGAGCTCCTCGTTCGATTGGAGTTGGTTGCGGGGAAAATGGTGGCCGGAAACGGGAAAACCGTTTGATTCCGGCGAGCTCGGGTGGCCGGCCATGGAGGCCGCCGGCGGGAGACGGAGGTGATGGTCGCGTCTCTCTCTCTTTTCGCCGGATTGATGACAGCCGTCCATCTTTAGATCAACGGCCTAGAAAAGAAGATACCCCTTCGTCTTGACTTTTTACTAAAGAGACCCTGAAATTCTTTAAGGTTTAACCCGCGGTCCTTAGCATAATATCCGAAATCCGTTTCTTTGTTTTGAAAGCGTAATTCTTCTCGGTAAATCAAAAATACGTTTTCGGATATTTACAGTTTTGCCACTAAGATTGTTTTGGTCATAAAATCTTCGTTTTAACTCCGGTTTGATCCGTTCAAGTTGCGTTAGATTCATATTTGCGAGCTCTACATGTTAGTATAGTTGTACAGTCAGTTTGGAAAATTTAATTTTCGAGTTTATATTTAAGTATTATTTTATCTATAGGAAATCTTAGAAAATTCATAACTCTCACGTTTTAACTCCGAATTTGGTGATCTTTGCGTCTGTGTGATCGTAGAAACGTGTAGAAGAGTTTTATAAACTTTTATTACTGTTTTGCTACTGTTGGTGTACTGTTCTAATTGTATCTCTTTGTTTGCTTCGTGTTTGTTTGATTGGATGCATGTGTGTTGTTGATTGATGATCGAGTATAGAAGGTGAGCAGTATCTGGACGATTCGGAGTATTACTTTGAGCCAAGTCAGCAGTATCACTTGGAGAATTTTGATCAAGGCAAGTATAACACAGGACTATCCTTGTTACCTATACATTGAATTGTCATACATATGCATGTTCTTACCTTGACAACCTTAGATATTATAACTTAGTGATTGTTATCTTGATTCCTTGTCAACCTTGGGAATGCAAATGGGTAGCTACTGCTAGTGCTTAAACTAAGAACAATGATCTTGTAATTTGATTAATGGATTAAGCAATCAACTATTAAGATGATTTTATTACTGTAAAAAGGGGGCTAGAGCATGTGTATTATTTTGATGCTCTGGTTTCTCTCCATAAGGACTTATCTGTAAGTGATAACCGGGATATACAGTACAGCTGTGAGGGCTATATGGCTCTGGCTTTAGTTGTTCAAGAGACCTTTTCTAGCTTGTTAGAGGTTACCTTAAATGGCGTAAGAATGGCTTGCCACGTTGGGTGTAGTACAAGCCCCTGGCCTAGTGTGTATAGGCTGCGGTTGTTGTGCCACAGGGAAGGGGGGTTCTACATCTACCTGCCGAGTGAATCTAATGGCCCTAACTTGTTAGACGAACTTTTGAGTGGCTTTATATGGTTCTCGGGTGTTTGGGCTTGATCTCCCCACTCATTTGGAAATCATGACTCACAGTGAAAGTGTACACCTCTGCGTAGAGTTAAAAACTGGTATACTAGCCGTGCTCACGGATACGAGCGGCCTTGGGGATTCTTATGGAATAGTTGATCATAATTGTTATATCATGCTTAATTATTGTTGATTATTATTTGCTCATGTTAATGCTATTCATTATCCTTATTACAATTGATCATTGGTTCTTTAATGGGAAGCGGTTTATCTTGATGCTACTCAATTGCTAATATATGATTAAAAGCTAAACGCAGTTAAACAATGTCTAGCCTTTTTGAGCCTCATGAACCCTGTGTTATATTTGTTGAGTTCGACATGGACTCACCCTTGCTATTTCCACCATAACAGATGAAGATATAGAGGAAGATTATCGGAATGAGTACTAGTCTTGGTGTCAACCAGTCAACCGTGTCCCTGTGTGGAGTTTCCGCTGAAGAATTACTATTAGTTATTATTACCTATCGTTCAAGACTATGTCTTAAATACTTATTCGTTATGTAATAAGCACTGTGATGATACTTTGTAATTTGTCAACTTATGTGTGCGACTGTTTCCTGGGGCGCACATGAGTCTTTTATGCATCCTATTTTTGTCCTTAAAAATGGGTGTGACAGATTGGTATCAGAGCCGTGTTGACTGTAGGACGCGAGCCTAGTTAGAATGGTCGTTAATAGCATCCATACTTCACTTAATTCATGCTTCCTCTTTTCACCTTGTTAATTACTAAAGTTTTATGCTTCCTCTACTTTATTCTATTGCGAAAATACATTGATTCTATCTAATCTATGTCTAAATCTTGTAGATGCCTCCTTATCCCCGTCTGTCAGCTGCACAGTACGTTGCCCGTTTCAAACCTCAGGAGTCGTATGAAGATGGTGATCAAGAGCTATCTGATGCTGAATCAAGAGTTGGTGATACACCAATGGAGAATGTAGTTATGGGGTGGACTACGAAGCTTCATATCATGGTTCCTAAAGTTGATGCTTTCTTCCATGACATATTGACAAGAACCTTGGACAACTACTACTACGACTGGGAAGCTACGTTGGAGTATCGTAGTGCAGAGTATAGTCATCCATGGATGGATTCCTATTGGGAAACGGAGTTATGGGTTAAGAAAAGGGATCCTACCACTAAGGAGTCTAAGGTGGAGTCAAAGTTCATTACCAGAGTGAGCCGGGCAACCGTGGAGATAAGCATGGAGGATGTCGCTTTCAATGCATTTGTTTACTACCATGGTCTACGCTCGGACAAGACGTTAAAGGGTGCACTCCGGCATTTTCCTTGTTTCTTACATGACAAGGGTATTTGGACCGTGCCGCTTGCAGATGATTCCTCCTTGACTTTACAAGCTATGGTGGGATTAGCTCGTGAATTGGCTCTCCATGAGGTGGATTTGAAGGATGAGTTGCTGAAGGAAAAAGAACTTAAGGAGCAAGCTTATAAGGAGATTGACCAATTAAGGGCGGAGTTAGGTCATCCCAAGATTTATGAGAAGCTTAATTAGGAAATAGGAAAAATCCCTATGTAATAGGAACAATAGTAGTTGCGAGTTAATTTTAAGTTTGGATTGTTTTAAGAGTCAGTTTGTGGTGTGAACAATTGTATGATTGATGGATTGTTATTATGATAATGTGTGATTTGGATCTTTGTAATGTGTGCTGGAGTTTTGTACACATGCCTACAAGTTCCATGGTTAAGAATATTAAGTTTGATCAAAATATATTAGTTGAATATGAGGTTAACTTAGTTCTGTCCTTTGCTGATTTTTGGATCAGTCTGGGATGTTTTAGGAATAACTTAAAATCCGTTCATGAGAAATTTAAGACATTTTACTGGGAATAATCAGACTTCTATACCTTTCTAACCCCGCAAGAATTATTTTAATATCTATTAAGAGCTAAGAGATATACCTGTTCCAAGTTGGAGTTACTGCACAGTCTGGAATTCTGAAATAGTTTCAGTTAAGTTCAGTTTTTGGCCAATTTATTGACAGAATCAGAAAAAGTGTTGTGAATAAAAGTTGTAGATAATTTTGTAAGCTTTCCAACCATGTAAAGATCATCTGAATTGGACCTCAGTAGCTCGAGATATGACAGTTTTACTGAGTTGCTGAAATTGGAGTTCGCCCAGAAAAATCAGATTTTGCTTATCTATTGAATACATCATCTCGGATTGTACTGAATTTTATCTTCTGTGTTTTTGGAAACAGATGTCAGGCAGAGGTCGTGGCAGAGGTCGTGGAGGTGCTAACCCACCCATTACTATGGAGGAACTCATGCAAACTCAGAACCAGATGATGCAGATGTTTATGCAGCACATGCAGAACAATCCCCCTGCAGGAGGACCACCGCCTGTGCAAGTGAGGGATAAGCGTGGGGAATTTTTGAAGGGACGCCCTCCAGTGTTTTATCATGCTGCTGATCCTTTAGAGGCAGATGATTGGGTGAGGGCAGTGGAGAAACAACTGAATATAGCCCAATGCAATGATATGGAGAAGGTGTTATATGCATCTGGTCAGTTACAGGGGACAGCTCAGACTTGGTGGGAGTCGTATCAAGCTGCACGCCCTGACAATGCTCCTCCTATCACTTGGAATGAGTTTGTTAGAGATTTTCGAGCTCATCATATTCCTGAAGGTATAATTGAGCTGAAGCAGGAAGAATTCAGAAACCTTAGGATGGGACAGATGAGCGTTAGTGAATATCATGACAGGTTCACCCAGTTGGCTCGCTATGCTCCTAATGAAGTGAGGGAAGATGCAGACAGGCAGCGTCTTTTCTTGAAGGGAATTTATTATGATCTTCGCTTGCAGTTGAAGGGGAACAACTATGCTAGTTTTCAAGAGCTAGTAAATAAAGCTATTGTGCTTGATAATGAGCGCAGAGAGATGGACATGAAGAGGAAGATGAAGATACAAAGCTCAGGAAGCAACAACCGTCAGCGCACTAATTCTCAGCATGGTTTTCATTAGAAGTTTCAGGGACCGGTTAGTCAATGGAATCGTAATCCGAATCAGAGGTGGTCCCAGAATTGGCAAAGTAATCAGTCACAACAGCGTTCATCATATCCACAGCGTCAACAGTATCAGCAGACTGGGCAACAGACTCCTCGCACTGGAAATTCCAATGTTACCCCCATGAAGAATAGTGCTCCTAGCACGCCTACTAGATGTTTTGTCTGTGGTAAAGAGGGGCATATGTCTTACCATTGTCCTGAGAAGCAGAACCAGCAGACTCCTCAGAGCCAGAAGAGCAACCAGAGGCAATCTGGTACTGGAAGGGTGAATCACGTGTCTTCTGATACAGCTCATGATGCACCAGAAGTTATGATTGGTACGTTCAATGTACATTCCACTCCTGCAACTGTTCTTTTTTACTCTGGAGCGTCTCATACATTCATATCCAACATTTTTGTTAAAATGCATAGTATACCCATGCTAGCTATGAAAGAACCTCTCTTAGTAAATTCACCTGGAGGTACCATGCAAACCAGTAATCGTTGTCTTCCAATTAGTATGGTATTAAGGGGGGTAGAGTTTAAGATAACTCCTATAGTGTTGAGGACATCTGGTATTGATGTGATATTGGGTATGGACTGGATGAAGCAAAATCAGGCAGAGATTCAGTGTCAGCAGAAAGTGGTAGTTGTGACTGCACCTAATGGAGATAAAATCAATGTGGATGTAGCAGTGCAGAAGCAACCAACCGCTGTGGTGAATCAGCTTGAAGATACTATTAAGGAGAATTCAGTGATTGAGGAATTTCT
Organism: Saccharum hybrid cultivar R570; assembly: GCA_038087645.1. Lineage (NCBI taxonomy): Eukaryota > Viridiplantae > Streptophyta > Magnoliopsida > Poales > Poaceae > Saccharum > Saccharum hybrid cultivar. The sequence continues at coordinate 1,505,763 of JAQSUU010000795.1, forward strand.
GGATGTCTTCCCTGATGAATTGCCAGGTATGCCACCTGATAGAGACATTGAATTTCTTATTGAATTACTTCCTGGAACTGCACCTATAGCCAAACGACCATATAGGATGGGAGTAGATGAATTAGAAGAACTTAAGAAACAAATTAAAGAATTACAAGATAAAGGTTTTATTAGACCTAGTTCATCACCTTGGGGAGCACCAGTTATTTTTGTTGATAAGAAAGATGGCGGTCAGAGGATGTGTGTTGATTACCGGTCACTAAATGAGGTAACTATCAAGAATAAGTACCCTTTGCCCAGGATTGATGACTTGTTTGATCAGTTGAGAGGTGCTTGTGTGTTCTCTAAGATTGATTTACGTTCTAGTTATCATCAGTTGAAGATTCGTGTTTCTGATATTCCAAAGACAGCTTTTACTATAAGGTATGGATTGTATGAGTATACTGTTATGTCATTTGGATTGACCAATGCACCTGCATACTTTATATACATGATGAATAAGGTGTTTATGGAATATTTGGATAAGTTTGTGGTGGTATTTATTGATGATATACTGGTATTTTCCAAGATGGAGGAAGAGCATGCTGAACATTTGAGGTTGGTATTGTAGAAACTTAGAGAGCATAAACTGTATGCGAAGCGAAGTAAATGTGAGTTTTGGTTGAAGGAAGTTTCTTTCCTTAGTCATATTGTTTCTAATGGAGGGATATCAGTGGATCCAGGTAAAGTAAAGGATGTATTGGATTGGAAACCACCTATTGATGTTAGCGAGATTCGTAGTTTCTTGGGATTAGCTGGATATTACAGACGGTTCATTGAAGGGTTTTCTAAACTTGCTAAACCTATGACATCTCTGTTAGAGAAGAATGCCAAGTTTGTGTGGTCAGATAAATGTCAAGCTAGTTTTGAGGAATTGAAGAAGAGGTTGACTACAGCGCCTATTTTGGTTTTGCCAGATTTGAGTAAGAAGTTTTCTATTTATTGTGATGCTTCTCGTCAAGGTTTGGGATGTGTTCTTATGCAAGAAGGCAGAGTTGTGGCTTATGCATCTAGGCAGTTGAGAAAGCATGAGCTGAATTATCCTACACATGATTTGGAGTTAGCAGCTGTAGTTCATGCTTTAAAGATTTGGAGACATTATTTGATTGGACATAAGAGTGATATATACACTGATCATAAGAGTTTAAAGTATATTTTTACTCAGTCAGATCTGAATTTGAGGCAACGCAGATGGTTAGAGTTGATTAAGGATTATGATATTGAGATACACTATCATCCTAGTAAGGCTAATATAGTAGCTGATGCTCTTAGTAGGAAAAGTTATGCCAATGAGATACGGACGTTGTCTATGACTAGGGAGTTATGTGCTGAATTTGAATATTTGAATTTGGGAGTTGTTACTAATACAATGGAATTAGTGATAGAGCCTACCTTAGAGCAAGAAATATACAAGGGTCAGTTGAAGGATGAGAAACTAAAGAAGATAGCGGAAGATATAGTGATTGGTAAGTCACCAGGCTTTCGAATGGATGATAATGGAATTTTGTGGTTTGGAAAGAGGCTGTGTGTACCTGAGGATCAAACTGTTAGACAGGCAATTCTTCGCGAAGCTCATGAGTCAGCTTATTCTATTCATCCTGGTAGTACTAAGATGTATTTGGATCTGAAACAGAAATATTGGTGGGTTGGATTAAAGCGAGATGTGGCTGAGTATGTGGCATTGTGTGACACTTGTCAGAGGGTGAAAGCAGAGCATCAGAGACCTGCTGGATTGTTGCAACCAATGAAGATTCCTGAATGGAAGTGGGAGGAAGTTGGTATGGATTTTATAGTAGGGTTACCGCGTACTCAGAGAGGTTATGATTCTATTTGGGTGATAGTGGATAGATTGACTAAAGTTGCTCATTTTATACCAGTTAAGACTACTTACCATGGACCAAAATTGGCAGAGTTGTATATGGAGAGAATAGTCTGTTTGCATGGAGTACCAAAGAAGATTGTATCTGATCGAGGATCGCAGTTACGTCGCATTTTTGGAAAGCTGTGCATGAATCATTGGGAACAAAATTGAATTTTAGTACAGCATATCATCCACAGACAGATGGACAGACTGAAAGGACCAACCAGGTATTAGAGGATATGTTGAGAGCTTGTGCATTGCAATATGGAACTAGTTGGGATAAGAGTTTGCCTTATGCAGAATTCTCTTACAATAACAGTTATCAACAGAGTCTTAAGATGGCACCGTTTGAAGCTTTGTATGGACGTAAGTGTAGAACTCCATTGTTTTGGGATCAGACAGGTGAATCTCAAGTGTTTGGTACAGATGTTCTCAGAAATGCAGAAGATCAAGTGCGAGTGATTCGTGAGAATTTGAGAGTAGCACAGTCTCGTCAGAAGAGTTATGCTGACAATAGAAGAAGAGATTTAGTTTTTGAGGTAGGTGATTATGTCTATTTGAAGGTGTCACCTATGAAAAGTGTGAAGAGGTTTAACATGAAAGGTAAACTAGCACCAAGGTATGTTGGACCATTTAAAGTTATTACTAGACGTGGGGAAGTTGCTTATCAATTAGAGTTGCCTGAGAATTTATCTGGAGTACATGATGTGTTCCATGTTTCACAACTTAAGAAGTGTTTACGGGTGCCTGAGGAGCAGATACCTTTAGAAGAGTTGACTGTTAAGGAGGATCTTACATATGAAGAGTTTCCGATTAAGATTTTAGAGACTGCTGAGAGAGTTACTCGAAGTCGGGTTATTAAAATGTGCAAGGTGCAGTGGAATCGATATTCAGAGGCAGAGGCAACTTGGGAAAGAGAGAATGAATTAAAGAAATCATATCCGCAATTGTTTGAGTAAGCAGTTCAATCTCGAGGACGAGATTCTTTTAAGGGGGGTAGAATTTGTAACACCCAAAAATTCTAAACTTTAGGAATAATGAAATTCAGCTAAGTTAGATAACAATTAAGGGCAAATTAAAATTTAGAAAAGAATATTTGGTGATGCATTCATGCTGTTGCATTTATTTTATTTTGTGGTGTGGACTTTATTTTATTTTTATTTGGATTTGAAACTCTATTTGAAAAGGTTTTGGAAAATAAACAAATGAAGAAAAGAAAGAAGAAAAAAATAAAAACAACTTACCTTCTTACCTGGTGGCCCAGAAGCCCGCTTGGCGGCCTGCTTCCCCGCGCCCGCGTAGGTGGGCCGCTGCCCCGTTTTCCATCTCGCGTCATGACCGCGTGGGCCGGCCCAGCAGACGAGCAGCCCAGTCGGCCCGAGCCAGCCCGAGCCAGCAGCCGCGCCTCTCCCTCCCTCCTTTTCCTTTCGCTGACAGGTGGAGTCAGCTTGTCAGCGTTTTCTTCCACCTCGTTTCGTAGCTGGAACGGACTCGTGAACGACCACCGCATTACCTCAACGGATTTTGTGGGATTTCCTAACCGATTACGAATCTTGGTTTCTATAAGAGCAATGCCGCGACCCCCTCACCCCCTTTTCTATCAAAAGACCGAATTTTAGCCGTGAAATCGAGTTGGCGAGTTGGAAAACCTAGGCGGCTTCGGTTGATTATCGGCGGAGCTCGTGGGTGGATTTGAGGCCGTATTCTTCGCGTTGGTGAGTCCGCACTCTTCTTCTCTACCTTCCCATGTTTTCCTTTTGGGTGGAGATGCTTCGAATCGAGTTTTTGAAGTTCACAGACGGGTCGGCAATGGCGCCACCACCCTCCTCTCGTCGCGCGCCGTGTTCCATTCACCGTAGCTAGTTTCTACCGTATAGATGGATTCGCATTGAGCTCCTCGTTCGATTGGAGTTGGTTGCGGGGAAAATGGTGGCCGGAAACGGGAAAACCGTTTGATTCCGGCGAGCTCGGGTGGCCGGCCATGGAGGCCGGCGGCGGGAGACGGAGGTGATGGTCGCGTCTCTCTCTCTTTTCGCCGGATTGATGACAGCCGTCCATCTTTAGATCAACGGCCTAGAAAAGAAGATACCCCTTCGTCTTGACTTTTTACTAAAGAGACCCTGAAATTCTTTAAGGTTTAACCCGCGGTCCTTAGCATAATATCCGAAATCCGTTTCTTTGTTTTGAAAGCGTAATTCTTCTCGGTAAATCAAAAATACGTTTTCGGATATTTACAGTTTTGCCACTAATATTGTTTTGGTCATAAAATCTTCGTTTTAACTCCGGTTTGATCCGTTCAAGTTGCGTTAGATTCGTATTTGCGAGCTCTACATGTTAGTATAGTTGTACAGTCAGTTTGGAAAATTTAATTTTCGAGTTTATATTTAAGTATTTATTTATCTATAGGAAATCTTAGAAAATTCATAACTCTCACGTTTTAACTCCGAATTTGGCGATCTTTGCGTCTGTGTGATTGTAGAAACGTGTAGAAGAGTTTTATAAACTTTATTACTGTTTTGCTACTGTTGGTGTACTGTTCTAATTGTATCTCTTTGTTTGCTTCGTATTTGTTTGATTGGATGCATGTGTGTTGTTGATTGATGATCGAGTATAGAAGGTGAGCAGTATCTGGATGATTCGGAGTATTACTTTGAGCCAAGTCAGCAGTATCACTTGGAGAATTTTGATCAAGGCAAGTATAACACAGGACTATCCTTGTTACCTATACATTGAATTGTCATACATATGCATGTGCTTACCTTGACAACCTTAGAGATTATAACTTAGTGTTGTTATCTTGATTCCTTGTCAACCTTGGGAATGCATATGGGTAGCTACTGCTAGTGCTTAAACTAAGAACAATGATCTTGTAATTTGATTAATGGATTAAGCAATCAACTATTAAGATGATTTTATTACTGTAAAAAGGGGGCTAGAGCATGTGTATTATTTTGATGCTCTGGTTTCTCTCCATAAGGACTTATCTGTAAGTGATAACCGGGATATACAGTACAACTGTGAGGGCTATATGGCTCTGGCTTTAGTTGTTCAAGAGACCTTTTCTAGCTTGTTAGAGGTTATCTTAAATGGCGTAAGAATGGCTTGCCACGTTGGGTGTAGTGCGAGCCCCTGGCCTAGTGTGTATAGGCTGCGGTTGTTGTGCCACAGGGAAGGGGGGTTCTACATCTGCCTGCCGAGTGAATCTAATGGCCCTAACTTGTTAGACGAACTTTTGAGTGGCTTTATATGGTTCTCGGGTGTTTGGGCTTGATCTCCCCACTCATTTGGAAATCATGACTCACAGTGAAAGTGTACACCTCTGTGCAGAGTTAAAAACTGGTATACTAGCCGTGCTCACGGATACGAGCGGCCTTGGGGATTCTTATGGAATAGTTGATCATAATTGTTATATCATGCTTAATTATTATTGATTATTATTTGCTCATGTTAATGCTATTCATTATCCTTATTACAATTGATCATTGGTTCTTTAATGGGAAGCGGTTTATCTTGATGCTACTCAATTGCTAATATATGATTAAAAGCTAAACGCAGTTAAACAATGTCTAGCCTTTTTGAGCCTCATGAACCCTGTGTTATATTTGTTGAGTTCGACATGGACTCACCCTTGCTATTTCCACCATAACAGATGAAGATATAGAGGAAGATTATCGGAATGAGTACTAGTCTTGGTGTCAACCAGTCAACCGTGTCCCTGTGTGGAGTTTCCGCTGAAGAATTACTATTAGTTATTATTACCTATCGTTCAAGACTATGTCTTAAATACTTATTCGTTATGTAATAAGCACTGTGATGATACTTTGTAATTTGTCAACTTATGTGTGCGACTGTTTCCTGGGGCGCACATGAGTCTTTTATGCATCCTATTTTTGTCCTTAAAAATGGGTGTGACAGATTGGTATCAGAGCCGTGTTGACTGTAGGATGCGAGCCTAGTTAGAATGGTCGTTAATAGCATCCATACTTCACTTAATTCATGCTTCCTCTTTTCACCTTGTTAATTACTAAAGTTTTATGCTTCCTCTACTTTATTCTATTGCGAAAATACATTGATTCTATCTAATCTATGTCTAAATCTTGTAGATGCCTCCTTATCCCCGTCTGTCAGCTGCACAGTACGTTGCCCGTTTCAAACCTCAGGAGTCGTATGAAGATGGTGATCAAGAGCTATCTGATGCTGAATCAAGAGTTGGTGATACACCAATGGAGAATGTAGTTATGGGGTGGACTACGAAGCTTCATATCATGGTTTCTAAAGCTGATGCTTTCTTCCATGACATGTTGACAAGAACCTTGGACAACTACTACTACGACTGGGAAGCTAAGTTGGAGTAGCTTATATGTGTGACTTATATGTGCGACTGTTTCCTGGGGCGCACATGAGTCTTTTATGCATCCTATTTTTGTCCTTAAAAATGGGTGTGACAATGGCCACTCGCCGCTGGCTCCCACCCCATCGGCCGGAATTGACTAGCCTAGACCTCTCTCCCCCTATGTTGCAAATGTGTGTTTCAATTGTTTCAGATATTTTAGAGGCATGCCGCAACCGTTTCATATGGATATTGCAAAAGTAGATCGAGGGATGTTACACATATTGCATATGTTGCAAGCGTTTGTTCAAACTGTTTTATCTGTTTCCAGACATATGTTGCAAGCGTTTTGATCTGGATGTTGCATATATTTTCACACATATGTTGCAACAGTATGTTTTAAAATGTTTTATCTTTTTTAGTCTTCTGTTGCAGCAAGTGTTTTCCTGTTGCAATGTCACACCCGGTTTCAAGGATAAAACCAGACATACACCATATGTGAAATAAAGAAGACAAATCTCACATATAGCCACAGATAAGTGTAATATCAAAAGACAAATGCTTAATATTCATAACTCAATAGTATAAAGTAAACCTTAAAGAGCAACACAGCGGAAAGACAACTCCGAACACCGGGTGCAACCTTCACTCCAGGATCAAACTAACTGGTTGATCACAAGCCTAACAATTCCAGAATCTAACAGTCTGGTACTCTTCTTGAGATGTGGGGAAATAGCAAGAGTGAGTCCATGTCGAACTCAACAAATATAACATGGGGTTCATGAAGCTCAAAAAGTTTGACACGGGTTTACTGCAATAGCTTTTAGTGAGTCATCTTTTTAGCAGTTGAGTAGCAACAAGTTTAACATAAGCCCCAATAACCTCATGATCATGTAAACAAGAATAATGTATAGCAAGAAACAATAATCATTAGTGAGCTTTAATATCATCAGTATTATCATTATCATCAGTGTTCATCATTTATTCTGTAAGGGTCCAAGGCCACTCGTGACCGTGAGCACGGCTGTTATAACAGTTTTACACTCTGCAGAGGTTGTACACTTTCACTGTGAGTCGTGATTTACCCTTTCACCCGAGGTAGCTAATCTCTTGACCCACTTCCAAGGAAGGTCGGCAGGGTTCACTATGAAGTCTTTCAAAGGTTCGTCTAACAGGTTAGGGCCGCTAGATTCACTCGGCAAACAGATGTAGAGCCCCCCTTCCAAATGGCACAATAACGCGCAGCCTATACACATAAGGACAGAGGCCGCACTATACCCGATTCGTCAAGCCGTTCTTATGCCATGAAGGTTACCACTAACAAGCTAGAAAAGGTCCTCATACTTGACTAAAGCCAGAGTCATATAGCCCTCACAGTTGTACTGTAAGTCCCGGATGTTCGCTTACAGATAAGTCCTTAAGGAGAGAAACTAGAGCACCAAAAATACCCCATGCTCTAGCCCCCTTGAGCCATGTTTCTATAAAGCATCTTTTAAACGTTTATTGCATATACCATTAGTCAAGTTACAGATCATGGTTATTTATCTTGGGCACTAGCATAAATACTACCCAATGCAATATCCCATAGGTGTCAAAGTACAAGATACAAAAACTAGGATATCCTTAATGGTAACAAGGTAGACACATGCACATGAATTAAGTATATTAAAGGTGAATAGGAAACAAGGATGATCCCATGCTATACTTGCCTTAAACACCGATCCTTCGGTAAGCTTTAATCTTCAACGTTCTTCTTCTTCTTCTTGATCACCACGTATATCTCACCGACTGGACTTGATCAATAAATCACCACACACACATCGAGCAATCATACACGAAGCAAACAATAGATCTAAATTAGAACAGTACACCAAACATATGAAACAATATGTGAAAAGATTTTAAAGAGGTTCTACGCATTGCTATGAACACACAAGCGCGAAAAGCACTCTAATCGAAGCTACGGTTGAAAAGATACATCTACCGAAAGATTTGCTCATAGAAGAAAATATAAAACTATTAGTTTCATATGTTTTAATTATATAATAACATATATAAGATATTTTATAGATACTATATATGGAATTAAGTCAAATTTAGATTCAAATTATGAAACTAAAGTAAAACAAATCATATTTTATTTACAAAACCCAGTTGCATAATTATTAATCAAGATATGATTTAAACCATAAAATTTCAGAATTAGTAATATGGTAAATACTGTCACTAACGCGTAGATCTCGTTGCTATGAATCTAACGCAACTCGAATGAGCTAAAACGGATCTAAAACGTAGAAAATATGATTTAAACAAGATCTACTTTATTAAAGTAATAGATTAAATCTCACATCGGAACTTAAAGATAGAAAACCTAACCAACAGTAGCACTAATAGTATAACAAGTTTGTAAAACTCTTCTACACATTACTACGATCACATAGACATAAAGATCACGAAATTTGGATTTAAAACATAAAAGTTATGAGTTTTCTAAGATTTCCTATAGATAAATAATTACTTTAATATAAACTCAAAAATAAATTATCTCAAACCTACTGTACAGTTCTATCATCATGTAAAGCTCGCAAATACGAATCTAACGCAATTTGAATGGATCAAATCGGAGTTAAAACGGATAATTTATGACTAAAACTAACTCAGTGGCAAAACTGTAAATATCAGAAAGCGTATTTTTCTTTTTCCGAAACGAATTACGTTTTCAATTAATCAAAACGTATTTTCCGGTTTACGCTTTGGACCACGGGTTACATACTTAAAAACTTCAGGGTCTCTTTAGCAAAAACGCCGGCCGAATCGGTATCTTCTAATTTAGACCGTCGGATTCAAATCGGAGGGTCCAGATTGGATCTGGGAAGACCCGGCGGCGCTCCGGCCGGAATCGGGCCCGACGGCGACTCTCCGCGGCGGCGCCATGGCCGGAATAGCCTATCTCGCGCTACGGAGCACGAGCTTACGAACGGAAAACACAGGGAGAAAGAGAATGGCATGGCGAGCTCACCCCGCGCGAAGATGGGACCGGAGGATGACCGGAAGGCGGCGGCTAGCTCGCGGTGGCGGACGGTGGAGGCGGAGCTTCGGGCGTAGCCACCACAGGGTATTGGGGCTGCGATTTGTGGGCGAATGTAGAGCGGGGAGACGCGGGGGTTCCGTTTTTATAGCCCGGAGGCATCGCTAAAGAAGGAAAGGGGAAGATTGAGGAGATGGAATCGGATCGGGGAAAAGAGGGAAAGGAATCCGGCGGCGTGGGGAGGAAGAAGCGCCTGACACGTGGGTCCGGGCTGTCAGCGACGCGGGAGCGGGGAAACGCGCTCGCGCGGTGAAGCTGGGCCGGCGCTAGCAGGCCGAGACGAACGCTGGGCTGAAAACCGAAAGAAAATGATTTTCCTTTTCTTTTTCCTTTTCTAATTTTTCAAAGCCAATTTTCAAAAGATTTTCAAATCCAAATTTGAATTTAAATCAAACCACTCATCTCAAAAATTTAAATGCAACAGCATGAGTGCACAAACATGTTTCTACTCTTATATTTAATTTTAAATTTATAAAAATTATTATCATTCTAAATTTTCATGCTCACAAAAATATACAAAAATCATATTTTTCCTATTTTTCTTCTTTTCAAATTTTTAGGGTGTTACAATTCTACCCCCCTTAAAATGAATCTCGTCCCGAGATTCGAAAGATGATGATAAAAGAGATAATGACACTTTGTCTTTATTTGATCCTCATTTTCCAAATTACTCTTTTTGCTCAGAGTCATGAGACAATTTCTCATATCCTGACTAACTAATCTGTCTAAGTATGATCATCTCTCCTATTGAGCTCCTCCAAAGTTATTTGTTCCTCTGCTATGACTTCAGTAAACTCATGGTCCACTTTGCTATCCTTGGTGTACCTATCTTCTAATTGATCATTCTCATCTCCCTCAGGTAAAAGTCGACCATCTTGATACTCAATTCTTTTCCCTGACGGTGTTGTTAAGAGCATTGTGCACCGAGTACCATGAATCACTCCTTTGTGTGCACAGAGCCATCCATTACCAAGAACCACGCGAATTTTAAGTGACTCCAACACAATGAGTGTTGCGGTGAAGTTTTCTTTGTTTATGACAAGACTGACATTCGGGCATATCTGATTTGTCTGCATTTCTCCTACTGGAGTTTGAACTAGCAAAGGCCTCCTCATTGGACACTTCACCATCTTGCACGTCTCTTCCATGTCGGCGGAAATGAAAGAATGCGAAGCACTAGGGTCAAATAAAGCAAAAACTTGTACTGAGCTTACTTGAATATAACCTCCCACAACTTTGGTAACTCCATGAATTTTATTCATATCCACATTGCTCAGTCTTCCATTGACATAGTTTTGCTGTGTTTTGCTTCCTTGAACAGGCTTCTTAAGGGCTTTCCTTTTTCGCTTTCGTTGTTGTGGATTCAGACTTAGTTCACTCCCAACTTGCTCTTCAACATTGTTATTTTGATAGTGCTCGGCTTCATCATACCCATAACATCCTTCAATGGCAGAAACATCAAGCTTTTTCCACATATTAGTGCAAGACGTCATATAGGGCTCCTGAGTCATGAGACACTACACTTCCTGTCATCAAGTGACCAACATCAGCAACACGAGCAAGTATAGATGATCATAATCATGAACTATCCAAAAGGACAACTCTCGTCTCCTTGGACCCAAAATTATCAACCTTGTTCACAGGACATTTTTGCTCAAGAGTGGCAACTCAATCATGGAGACTAACCAATACTTCCAACTAAAGAGTTCAATCTTAATAATCCTTCTTTACATTGGCTACCCCCCTTAAAATAAGGGACACCAAATAGGGTAGCTTGAACCCTTCTTCTAGATGAGCTACTTAGCATAAAGTGTTCTGACATCCCAATAATACTCTTGTGCATGGGTAAGAATAAGAAATCTGAAATTTCTCACGAGCAGAAAATCAGCAGTGCAGTAAAACAGCTGTAACTCTCATTTTGTTAATCCAATGAAGCTGTAGTTTACACTGATGGAAAGATTATAAAATTCTCTGCAACTTACTTATAGAACACACTTCCAGATTCTGCAGCTAACTCGACCGAAAACAACACATAACAGATTCTGTTCCAGGTTTCAGACAGCACAGTTGCATCGTCTTGTGATTTTTGTATCTCCCAATCCAAAATAGCTATGAGGGTAGTTCTTGCATTTAGAGAGAGATGTTGAAGTCCACTCTTGTCCAGAATTTTCTCATGATTTTTGGTCTTTCAAGAACAGAGATATAAGTTGATAAAGACAGGCTGCTCCGAAAGACAAGATATAGAAAGCAGGAGATAAACAAAACCCAGCTATTTATTTCATTAATCCTTATACCTTATACATATAAACTAAATGAAATCATGGTCAAAGCCCACGAGATCATTCCACTCATTACAAAATTCCAACTCAAGCATAAACATAAGCACAAAGCAACTAAACACTTAAATGTTCATTAGCCACACATTAAGACGACTCAACTTGGCTACTAACGGTTTTATTACACGGGACATAACTCCTATTCCTTAAATATGGTGTGATTGTAGCAGCTTCCAGAGTAGATAACGTCTCTTACATTCCTTATTGCTTTATATGGACATCTGAATCTCTGCATCTCTCTTTACCATTCTTATAACTCATACCTTAAGATGGGTCAACCTGGTATCCCTCCGGTGTAGATTTAATACCCTCATACTCAATCCTTTCTCCTGAAAGTGTAGTTAGAAACACTGAACATTGGGCATACTCAATCACTCCTTTACAAGTAGATAACCAGTCTATTCCAAGGATAACATCAATGCCCATTAATTCCAAAACAATGAGGTTTACCTTAAAATTTACCCCCTTTATGTCAAGACTAACTTTTGGGCATACGCGGTCTGCCTTTATTTCACCTCTTGGAGTTTTAATCATCACTGTTTTCCCCCTTGGAAGCATAAGTATGTTATGATCTTTTACATATTGTCTAGATATGAACGAATGTGAGGCACTGGGGTCAAACAAAACCTTGGCATTTCCTGAACTTACTGGAATTGATCCAAACACGACCTCCTTAGCTCCAGGAATGGTGGAAATATCCACATGTTTCAACCTTCCATGGATGTAATTTCTCTTTAATTTATTTCCCTGCACATGCTCCTTTTGGACATCCTGTCCTGGGTCTTGCTGTTGTTGATTCTTCTGTGGGCAAGCTTTGATATAATGTCCTTCCTGCTGGCAATGATAACACTTTCTCTTAGCTGGATCTTTTGTGATGTCATACTCCAAGGAACTGTTGTTTGGTATGCTGCTATCTTGCTGGCCATAAAAGTTCACCTTCGTCCCTTTGGCTTGTTTCCTAGCTTGTTTGGCCTTTCGGGGTTGATACTCCTTATAGGTAATTGTCCACCCATCTATGACTACTTCATGGGGAGTAGTTTTAGCGGGAGGGGCTTCTAACTCTTCAGGGTTTGGATTTGTTTGACAGGGGATCAGGGCTGCATGTGACAATGTAGTATAACTCGCTTGCTGATTGCTTTCCACAAGTGGTTCTAATGAGATTGCCTTTCTCTTCTTGTCCATGTTGATCGCAAAATTTGGATCCACCTTGACTTTCCCCTTATTAGACTCGTTTCGAAGACAGGGAAAACCATAATGCTTACAGCAGTGACATTGTTCCTGCTCTCCAAATGCCTTACTATCAACATCTTTATTGGATTTCATATTCTTCCAAGCTTCTACTACTTGTATCTTCTCTGGCCCCATGGATATGTTGGCTTGACCTTGAGATAAGCATCGTTGAGAATTCCCATGTTGAGCCATTTCTTCTAGTAATTGGTTTTGCATCGCTAATGGTTTCTTGTCAAAAGTGAGCAAGAGCGACACAATTCAATCCTCTTAACCTCTGAAATCCACAGTCTTCTCGTCACGAGCCGTCTAATAGACAAGGAGAAAAGGTTCAAAATAGAGACAAGGTTTTTATAACAGAACGGGGATAGAATTAAGCATAACTTTGAGAAAATAACAAAGTTAAAGAGAAGCAAGAAATAGGCAACAATAAGAACATGCTAAACGTCCAGTTCTAACTAGGCTTGCGTCCTACAGTCAGCATTGCTCCGATACCAATCTGTCACACCCGGTTTCAAGGACAAAACCAAACATACACCATATGTGAAATAAAGAAGACAAATCTCACATATAGCCACAGATAAGTGTAATATCAAAAGACAAATGCTTAATATTCATAACTCAATAGTATAAAGTATACCTTAAAGAGCAACACAGCGGAAAGACAACTCCGAACACCGGGTGCAACCTTCACTCCAGGATCAAACTAACTGGTTGATCACAAGCCTAACAATTCCAGAATCTAACAGTCTGGTACTCTTCCTGAGATGTGGGGAAATAGCAAGAGTGAGTCCATGTCGAACTCAACAAATATAACATGGGGTTCATGAAGCTCAAAAAGTTTGACACGGGTTTACTGCAATAGCTTTTAGTGAGTCATCTTTTTAGCAGTTGAGTAGCAACAAGTTTAACATAAGCCCCAATAACCTCATGATCATGTAAACAAGAATAATGTATAGCAAGAAACAATAATCATTAGTGAGCTTTAATATCATCAGTATTATCATTATCATCAGTGTTCATCATTTATTCTGTAAGGTTCCAAGGCCACTCGTGACCGTGAGCACGGCTGTTATAACAGTTTTACACTCTGCAGAGGTTGTACACTTTCACTGTGAGTCGTGATTTACCCTTTCACCCGAGGTAGCTAATCTCTTGACCCAGTTCCAAGGAAGGTCGGCAGGGTTCACTATGAAGTCTTTCAAAGGTTCGTCTAACAGGTTAGGGCCGCTAGATTCACTCGGCAAACAGATGTAGAGCCCCCCTTCCAAATGGCACAATAACGCGCAGCCTATACACATAAGGACAGAGGCCGCACTATACCTGATTCGTCAAGCCGTTCTTATGCCATGAAGGTTACCACTAACAAGCTAGAAAAGGTCCTCATACTTGACTAAAGCCAGAGCCATATAGCCCTTACAGTTATACTGTAAGTCCCGGATGTTCGCTTACAGATAAGTCCTTAAGGAGAGAAACTAGAGCACCAAAAATACCCCATGCTCTAGCCCCCTTGAGCCATGTTTCTATAAAGCATCTTTTAAACGTTTATTGCATATACCATTAGTCAAGTTACAGATCATGGTTATTTATCTTGGGCACTAGCATAAATACTACCCAATGCAATATCCCATAGGTGTCAAAGTACAAGATACAAAAACTAGGATATCCTTAATGGTAACAAGGTAGACACATGCACATGAATTAAGTATATTAAAGGTAAATAGGAAACAAGGATGATCCCATGCTATACTTGCCTTAAACACCGATCCTTCGGTAAGCTTTAATCTTCAACGTTCTTCTTCTTCTTCTTGATCACCACGTATATCTCACCGACTGGACTTGATCAATAAATCACCACACACACATCGAGCAATCATACACGAAGCAAACAATAGATCTAAATTAGAACAGTACACCAAACATATGAAACAATATGTGAAAAGATTTTAAAGAGGTTCTACGCATTGCTATGAACACACAGGCGCGAAAAGCACTCTAATCGAAGCTACGGTTGAAAAGATACATCTACCGAAAGATTTGCTCATAGAAGAAAATATAAAACTATTAGTTTCATATGTTTTAATTATATAATAACATATATAAGATATTTTATAGACACTATATATGGAATTAAGTCAAATTTAGATTCAAATTATGAAACTAAAGTAAAACAAATCATATTTTATTTACAAAACCCAGTTGCATAATTATTAATCAAGATATGATTTAAACCATAAAATTTTAGAATTAGTAATATGGTAAATACTGTCACTAACGCGTAGATCTCGTTGCTATGAATCTAACGCAACTCGAATGAGCTAAAACGGATCTAAAACGTAGAAGATATGATTTAAACAAGATCTACTTTATTAAAGTAATAGATTAAATCTCACATCGGAACTTAAATATAGAAAACCTAACCAACAGTAGCACTAATAGTATAACAAGTTTGTAAAACTCTTCTACACATTACTACGATCACATAGACATAAAGATCACGAAATTTGGATTTAAAACATAAAAGTTATGAGTTTTCTAAGATTTTCTATAGATAAATAATTACTTTAATATAAACTCGAAAATAAATTATCTCAAACCTACTGTACAGTTCTATCATCATGTAAAGCTCGCAAATACGAATCTAACGCAATTTGAATGGATCAAATCGGAGTTAAAACGGATAATTTATGACTAAAACTAACTCAGTGGCAAAACTGTAAATATCAGAAAGCGTATTTTTCTTTTTCCGAAACGAATTACGTTTTCAATTAATCAAAACGTATTTTCCGGTTTACGCTTTGGACCGCGGGTTATGTACTTAAAAACTTCAGGGTCTCTTTAGCAAAAACGCCGGCCGAATCGGTATCTTCTAATTTAGACCGTCGGATTCAAATCGGAGGGTCCAGATTGGATCTGGGAAGACCCGGCGGCGCTCCGGCCGGAATCGGGCCCGACGGCGACTCTCCGCGGCGGCGCCATGGCCGGAATAGCCTATCTCGCGCTACGGAGCACGAGCTTACGAACGGAAAACACAGGGAGAAAGAGAATGGCATGGCGAGCTCACCCCGCGCGAAGATGGGACCGGAGGATGACCGGAAGGCGGCGGCTAGCTCGCGGTGGCGGACGGTGGAGGCGGAGCTTCGGGCGTAGCCACCACAGGGTATTGGGGCTGCGATTTGTGGGCGAATGTGGAGCGGGGAGACGCGGGGGTTCCGTTTTTATAGCCCGGAGGCATCGCTAAAGAAGGAAAGGGGAAGATTGAGGAGATGGAATCGGATCGGGGAAAAGAGGGAAAGGAATCCGGCGGCGTGGGGAGGAAGAAGCGCCTGACACGTGGGTCCGGGCTGTCAGCGACGCGGGAGCGGGGAAACGCGCTCGCGCGGTGAAGCTGGGCCGGCGCTAGCAGGCCGAGACGAACGCTGGGCTGAAAACCGAAAGAAAATGATTTTCCTTTTCTTTTTCCTTTTCTAATTTTTCAAAGCCAATTTTCAAAAGATTTTCAAATCCAAATTTGAATTTAAATCAAACCACTCATCTCAAAAATTTAAATGCAACAGCATGAGTGCACAAACATGTTTCTACTCTTATATTTAATTTTAAATTTATAAAAATTATTGTCATTCTAAATTTTCATGCTCACAAAAATATACAAAAATCATATTTTTCCTATTTTTCTTCTTTTCAAATTTTTAGGGTGTTACATGCAAGTTGCAAGTGTTCTATCTGGATGTTACATATATTTTCACACATATTTTGCAAGTTTATGTTCCAAAAGTTTCACCTATTCAGACATATGTTGCAAGTGTTATATCTGGATGTTGCATATATTGCAATGGTTATACACATATATCGCAAACGTATGTTTTAATTGTTTCACATTGTTTCAGGATGTTGCAATAGGTGTTGCTCCTCACGCGTTCTGACTCGCAGGCAAGCACGCGCTACACTAGGTGCCCCCGGCCTCTAGGCGTGGTCCCCCACGGTGGAGAATGCAGCCGGCTCAACATATGTGCATGTGCATGTGCGTTGTGCTCCCTCTCTCTCTCGTATTGGGGCACGCGCACTGTATCCTCTCTCTCGCATTGGGGCACGCGCTTTGTGTTCCCCCTCTCTCTGGCATGCAGTTGTGCAGGTAGGAGGATGCATGGGCTACAGCAGGAGGAGGAGGTGTGGGGCGCAGCAGCAGGAGGAGGTGCATGTTTCAAAAAAAATAAAGCAAGAGGAGGCGCAGTGCGCATCAAGCGCAGCAGCATGCGTGGGCGTCCGGATGCTAGTATAGCCCTAAATTATAAAATGTTTTAGTTTTTTCTTATGTATCTAGAAAAAGCAACATCTTATAATTTGAAATGAAGGGAATATAAATAGTTTTTAGAGACTAGAATGGTTGGATCAAAACCGTCACTAGAAATACTTCTAGAGATGGATTGCCCTTACAAATTATTTATAGAGATGGACCACCTTTAGAAATTAATTTTTCAAGGTTATCAATGTTGCCATCTGCCAATAAAAATGCTATTTCTAGAGGCAATTGATGTTACGAACCGTAACTAGAAACAGAGTGATGTCATTTTTTACTTTGGGGGGGGGGGAGGGGGAATCGGATAATATATTATGTACATTTGTAACATGTCATAAAAGTTTGATTAAATCCCCAGCATTACTGCCCATGTTTAACTCAAAATTTCAGCAGTAAATAAGCATATGAATTCCACGATTGAGCTGGAGCATTCCAGCTGCACATGCATCACGTGATCTTTTGCTTACGGCACGCATCAGATACCGTCGTCTGCCTAGGTTATAGAGAAAGCTAGGTTAGGGCAGGATAATTTTTATCTTACTTAATTAAGTAAGATCAAACTAAAAGCATGTGCAGCGAGAGATCGAGAGGATGCTTACTTGCCACTTCTTGCCAGCATGGCTAATCAGGCCGAAGGATGCAAAAGTTTCAAGTGGATAATGTCGCATTGCCTGACCTGCTGCATATACTAGCAGCCTGTTCGCTTGAGATTATCAACCAGATTAGGCAGTCATTCAGCAATGTTTTTTCTCACAAAAATCAGCTAGATTTCAGCCCAGGTGAACAGCCTTTAGTTACATAGCCGCTAATGTGTGCTTTACAGATGTAGCCAGATCGGTGCACTACACCGGGGCGTCTAGGCTTATCAAAAGGAGAGAACCATATATTTGTTTGTTTATGTTGTTGAAGGGCTAACTTGAGATGTATGGTTTGGTATATACTTCTTGTGATGAACGATCAGTGATTAAAAAGGTTTTTAAGTAAGCTTTCTTTGCTTCGTACATTACTAAAATATTGGTTTTCTAGAGGCGCTTCGTTTTTTTATTCTAGACATGGTTGGATCAAAACCGTCACTAGAATCGTTCTAGAGATGGCCCCTCCATAGAAATTGACCTTTTTAAAGGTTATCAGTGTTACCACCCTGCCTCTAGAAATGTTATTTTTAGAGAGATGGTGTTACAGACCATGGAAAAAGAATCATGTCATTTTTGTTGGGTCGGGGAGATCAGACAATATATTATGTACATTTGTAACATAATTCGTCATGTCATAAAATTATATCATTGGATCATATATTTGATTATGTACACTTGTTCGAAGTTTCAACTGACATGATAATAGTTTGATTAAATGTCCAGCATTACTGCCCATGTTTAACTCAAAATTCGAGCAGTAACACTGCATATGAATGTTTTGTACATCGCCTGCCCTAACCACCAAAGAATGGTATGTACTAGTATGCGTTCATCTCCCCCATCTTGTCTTCATAGCTTACCAGCACAATGAATTTCACAGTATTTCTCATCATGCATCCATGTTTCCATCAAAAACATTGGATCTCGAACCATGACATGCGACTTCCAACTTTGGAAAGTACCACCAGTCTTGTAGGTCCATGTGGCTCCACAACATTCGACTCCAAGTAGTCAGCAGAACAATGGTGTGACCACCTTTGCTATACAAAGAAGACTCTCCAAGTCCGAACCACCAGATGTTCGGAACAAGCAAATAGCCTCTTCCTCTTGCCGATGGAACCACAGGATCAACATGTAGCATGCCAGCAAAGACGGACATCAGTTCCACAAGGACCCCCCTCTCTAGAGTCAGACTCCAAGCTACTGTTAGGACTGGGGATCCTCAAATCAGTAAGAGTGTAAGACTTATGATACATCCATATCATGAAGGACTGGGAATTGGAACATTCCGGTGGCTTTCTGCAAAATCTCTGATTATGCGTTTAAGAGTTCTACCACCCTTCCCTTGCATGTAACCTTGATGGCTTCTTATATTATCACCAGTCCTGCTGTAAAGATAGTCTGAGCCTGCATCCTGAAGCACCTTGAGCCACAATGGAACTCTAATTTCAGCTTCCCCTTGCTTTAGATACTCAGAAGGCAAAGATTTCACCTAATCAAACGTGTCAACCAACATTAGGCAATATGTGTGAATCTATTGAGCACATGACTAAACACCGTCTCTGCATCTATGGATTCAGATCTGGCATCAGATTGTAACATAATCAAATGAAGGAAAAAATAGTTGAACGTGTTTTCGATCCAACATCCATGTTTCAAGTTAAAATAAGAGAATAACAGAATCAATTATGCCAGATAATTACCAAGAATATGATCCTCAAGTCAGTGCTAATCCAATCATACATGTGTGATTTAAATGGTGCAATTAAACTACTCATGTCAATAATTGCAAACTCAAGTTAGAGAATTTTTTTATCAAAAGAAGAAAAAAAGATACAGAACATATCGGCTGGGACTGGAACAATCACAATGAAAGCTGTTGTGAAAAAAATACCGTTGATTGTAGCCACCCACAAAGAGAATTCCAACTAAGAACAGCCTTCCATGCCGTTCCCTCACAGAAACTGCACAATGCCGCCAGTTGTTGCAATATTGTGGCAGCTTTATGGACCTGTTTAGAGAAAGAATGTGAAAACTCCGCAACATTTTTTGACCGAGCAGAACAAATAAATCAATAGAAGTACTTTGTGTAACAGCAGAAATAGTATCATCACCAGCATGCTAAGAACTTAAACAGTTGACTCATCCAAACATAATCATTAATATACTAGCTTATGCCAGATGAAAAGTTTGAAAAACCCAGATAAGGTTCAGAGCTTATTAAGGTTTACATGCACACAATAATTCTGGGTAGTTTAGATGTCTCACATAACAAATTGTTGAGTATCCAAAAAAGATATATACACGAAAAAATAGAGACAAATAAAACAAAATTATTCTTCAAATTGCACCCACCCTTGACAAGGCTGATACACCAAGTAGAGCATAAAGCACATTAGATAATAGACCTTCACCACAACGTGCCAAGATTTGGATTAGGGCCACACCAGGTGACCCGTTAGGGATGCACTCAGGAGATTCTAGCACAGCAGCAAGGACAGCCTCAAGAAAACCTGCAGATAGAATGTAACTTTAGAATTATTTAGTTGGAAATGATTGAGTACAACGACAGGGATTTAAGTGCAATAGCTTGATCTGATGCATGACAGTGGCAGGTTATAACAAACAAGGTGTCCATATGCCAGCGGTCTCCAATTTGAAGCATAAATGATCAGAGTGCAGAGATTTTAAACACACTCCAAAAACAATGAAACATGAACTAGAAAATTCCTGACACTTGACCACACACTTGCTCGAATGCTATACCAACTTGAAAGACCTTTTAATAAGCATGTTAAACAGTCATAGTTCTAAAGAGAAATCGCCAAGCCTAATAAAGTGATGCCAAGGTTTTACCATATCAACTGTCTTTGTTAGCTGAAAATACATCCATGCATTTGCAATAAAAATAAACTCCCTTCTATATTGCTTTCATTTCTTAATGATGTTTTAATGGAAACTAAGGAAATGATTCTTTTTCAAGTGGTGTTATAGTGTTATACAATCTCGAGAAGGAACAAAACTAAAAAACCTAAACTGCACCTATGTTAACTAGTTGATACATTGTGAAAGACAAGAAGGCTCAATCTGTTGGCTCACTGAAGATGGCCAGCTTCAAAGACAAATGAATTTAATCACATAGCAAGACACAAAAGTAATAGAGGTATGTAATTATATTATCTCTCTCTCTAGTAAACATGAACAAGTAAAGAATGCCATTCAGAAGAACAGTGCAAGTATTTTGTTATGTATCATCCGGCTTACCAAGGAAAGAAAAGTCTCATAGATGTAAAGCAAAGCAGACCAATAGTAAACTTTATGGGCTAACATTTTGCTGACATGAGTTTTCACTCCAAATCCATCTATTCAGGATACAACAAACAAATTTACCCAACAGAATGAGGGGAACACAAAAACATGCAATTAAAGCCAGAGGACAATACATAAAAGTGAATAAAATAGCACTCACATGACATATATGACATTGCTGCAAGTGCAGCTCCTCGGTGCATTGCTGTAGAGCATATAGCTGCCTTTTGAAATGATAACTCAAGCAGGGAGCTAGATGCCACAATAGCTTCCTGATTATTTATGCAATCAATAAAGAGATGTAGTGTTAAAATGGCAATACATACCATGCCAAGCTACTGAGGTAAAACATACTTCAAATATCGAAATAAGAGAAAACTAAGAACCTTTGGACAGCAGCGAATAAACATAGATGTAAAGTAGGTATATGCTTCAACTAGGTCAGGTTCTTGATCACAGGTATAAGAAGAATTCAGAGCTGATATTGAAGATGCAGAGCTAAGTGTTTCAAAAGTCCTAACACATAAAGCCCCATATTCTTCTTTGTGGACAAACTCCTCAATAACATTGGCAGCTGAAATTTGAATGAGGCCAAGTAGAGTCAACAAATTTATTGAAATAAGATGACATGCTAGTAATTTAGTGATAATTATTAGCATAACATATAGAAATCTTCCATGGATATGTATAGTTATGATTCTAACACTGATCAACTATTAACCCTTGTTATAACGAGGTGCAGAGAAGAATCTTTTTTAATTGAATTTTGGAAGCAAAAAAAAAATAGTTCTGCACAAAAGTATAGCTCCTTGCCTGTCCTCAAGAAGCAGTCATGCCTTTGAAACAGCAAGAAATTTGCAGATAAGCACTCCATAACTTTAGGTAATAAAATATGGAAGTGGTGTCCTGTAAAATACAAATGCATAAGAAAATTGATTTATTGGCTATGCAACTTGAATTTTCTCATTTTAAAAATCCATTTAACTTACCGCAAGAATGTATAGCAGAAGAAAGAGAACGACATACAGCTGCAGATAAATTCACATTCTCCATACGAGATGATCCAAAAAGCTTTTCAAGAAGTGGCCAAAATATTCCAAGAAGAACTATAATTATATCATCGTCAACCAGACCAGATGTGACTGATGTAGCCAAATGATGAAACAGCGCACTCATCCTGTAGAAGGGTATAAATCGCTTATATTGTAGATAATATCAAACTTCCAGCTTCTTAACGAATAATTGAATAGCCAAAAAGTAAAAACAGGTCAGTGATATGCTGCCTTGTGCAAAAAGAACAGACTAGTTGTACGATTCTGACATGTCAACGAGCCATGGAAGTCCAATCGATTTCTCATACATCACCCACCCAGTACTGGTGCAGCATTACTTGAAGGAAAAGGAACATCAAACTGGAGCATGAAACAATACAAGAACTATACCTGTAAAGACCACGGACAGCAAGATCCAACGATTGTGTATAAGCAGCTGGATTTTGCCTTAGCAATTGATCTCTGTCTATGTCAATCTGGAAAATGGAAAGTCCAAAATTTGATGATGACACATTCATTAATAGTTCACATGTGGATTTTGTAAGAAAGGCTACACTAGGGAAAGGAACATACAATCTTTTCCACTGCTGAGTAACTGGAACAAAGTAACCTGGCCAGTGAACTTTTCTTCAACTCTTTTTCACTAACAGAACTTAAAGCATGTGTGATTGCACTAATTATCTCTTCCTCATCTTCTAGCTGCAGGTTCCCTTTATTCATGCCCTGTAAGAACACTGTATTTTAAATATTACATTGCATACAATGCCCAAACAAGAAAGATTTATCAAGGTACACCTTTAAAGCGTGTATAAATGAGATTTAATTAACTTATGGAATGCAATGCTAAAACATTAAGTGAGCATATATGAGTTTATGACAACAGTAGACAAAGAAGAAACTATTGCAAATAGTTTGTCTGATTAGCAAGCATATGAAAACAGAAACCAACTTTCTTTCTAGATGAACATGCTTCATGATATTTATTTAGTTGTGATGATACCATGGTCATTCATGTAAACAATGTCGTATCCACTGCATAAACTAAAACCTAAAGACCCACAAAAGCTTCTGTTGACAACCAAAGTAACAAATGCTCCAAGCATCAGTTTGTTGAATATAGAAGGGTTATCCCTATGATCACCTCTTAGAGAATAAGAGGAAGGAGACGTGCTAGTAAAATCAATGAAAATACTTTCAACAACCTTCTCAATACTAAGTTGATATGTCAGAAGTATAATCTGATATGGGTATAGCCTTCTTCAATATATTGTATCTTTAGTTACGACCAGTATCATTTTGAATATCGTGGTAGAATTAATTTGGCAAAGTAGAAGGCATAATGTTACCTCACTAATCCAGAAAAGAATTTCAAGGTTCTGAGGTTCATGGATGAATGAAGAAGCATCCTCACAAAGTTTGCGCAAGGCTAAGGAGCAAGCATTTGATGATATAGATTTTGAAATTCCTGACGCACAAAATAGGCTGTACATAATGATAAAAACAAATTTAACAATCATAGTGAATACATAGAATCCTTAAACTTCACAAACATTCAAAATACTTACAGTAAGGGCCTAATGTTACTTTGAGAAGACGATAGCCACTTTGAGTACGAACCAATGACATCACCAAATGATTTATATACCTTGACATAACAGAAAAAGAAATTAGCATTAGCTTCACAAACTACGATAAAGAAAAAAATCTGTGTATATAATAAAAAAAATATGAAAACATATGGAAGAAGTCCTACCAAAAACAAACTTCCATTCAGTTCAACAGGTGTTCTGCTGGACAAAATGTTCACAAAATGCATTATGATTGAAAAATCGAAGGAGCTTTCATCTTGTAAAATCGTGTCTGCAACCTGAAATTCAACAATTTATCAGCATATAGATCAAACACACTCTTCCTAGCATGGCTGTGTCCAAACATACAGTGATATGCACGTGTCTGAATGAAAAAAAAGGAACTTATAACTTGTAGAATATAACTATAACAAAATAGTAGTGTGCAAAACACACATGATGTCATTCACTATGCAATCAAAAGATAGGGAATCGTCTCTTGATTGGTTCCAAAAGCAATTATAGGTGTGAATTTATCAAGATTCAAAACTTATGGCGCATTTAAATCAATTTGACGCACCCGCATTGAACCCTCTGAATGCAACAAGTTGTTCCCATAGAAGTTTGAAGTGCAGCTTGACCCAGCCTGTTTAGCAAAGCTTTCAAAGCAGCTTCCAGCCAGTATATTGCACAGAAGTGTTGATTCTGAGAAGTGATTCTCTAGGAACTGAGAAAAGTAGTTTCTCCTGATTCACTTCCTGAATAGAATCACTTCTTACATAGGATTTATCCTAGAGTCACAAACAATCACTTTCAGCCACAGAATCACTTCTCTCAAAGAATCACTTCCCACAAATCAGGAGCAGGAGGAGCTCTACCAAACAGGCCCTAAGTGATATAGGTTTCTTTTAGAGATAGACATAATATCATACAGGTTTCTTTTAGATATGGACATAATTCGAACGATGTAAAGATCTGGGAGGACGTAGTCATAAAATACAGTGCAAAAGCAGGTAAACAGCAATACAATTAATATCGTCCATGAGCATCAAGTTATTTACATCTTATAACAACAATTTGAAACTTTTACCAAGTGGTACGATACACTTACCATGCTGAGCGCATACATTCTAACTTCTACCTCCTTCCAAGGAATTGTTTGGCTTGAGAAGTCCCATCCACCAGAAAAGAGCTGCATATAAATTAAAATACAGGTAGAACACAAAGTTTTAGGTACAATAACCTTATTAAAAATACAGAAGAAAAATGTCAAAACTATTTGTCGAAAGGAAAGCTGTAAAATGATATCAATTAAGATAAGTGATCTCCAGCAAGTTCAAAAAAGAAAATCTCAATTATCAACAACAGAGGCTGTACTTCATGCCCACGAGGCCACGACACAGAACAAATCAGACATAAATTAAATACATAATTGACATGAAGATGTCAGTTTCTTGCAGAGAACCGCAAGAAGATTTGGAACAACTAATCTTTAGCAACTTCGTCTCTCTTCATTCTTGACCATATAAATTATGCATCTTTTCCTTATTAGCTTACGTTTGCTAAGTTACTTGTTCCTAAAATATATCATGGAAAGGACTGACCACTTTTCGTAAACAATGAGCATTTCTTGGATCCATAAACAAATTGTACTTAGTGTTCCTACACCATACTAACGCAAATAAGAGTTCTAAGTAACAGAAGGTCAAGAAGCATGTTTGAACATTTGTTAAACCGTAAACATGTAATAATTGTGTGCGTAGGGATGGATCATAAGCAACCATTCAGCAAACAATACGTACCTTGTTTATATATGCAGGTGCACCTAGAAGCAAACAAATATCGACAAGGAGCTCCTCCAAATTCATCCTGAACTGTGTTAGTCCCTCAGGTATACAAGGTGCTCCATCAGAATCAGTGTCGATCTATGAATGGGCAGAATGTCAAGGCATAAGAAGGCAAGTGGATTTACACAACCTCTGTTCTACAATTAGATATACAAAAAAAAAGGACAATGTACAATTGCTAGTTTTTTTCCTTTTTTGATAAACAATTGCTAGTTTAGTTAAAAGGAAATGCAATACATGAAGTATGATTACAAACCAAAGGCTGAACTCGTAAGACAATCAGCTTCAGTTGATTACTTGATTATGACAAATAAGATAAATATGCAACTTTATAGAGAACAGATTAATATAAAACAATACTAGTATTAGGTTTAATCATATATACAGGAGAGTCAGGCCATTTGGAAGAGAATAGCCATACACATATAGTGATCCTACATAAAGGTAGAAAAGACAAACCTGAGCACGAAATAAAAGAGCATCCAGCAGTGAAGAAAACACAGGCACAAACAACTCTTGTACCCCATTTCTTTTGGCTGTGTTCACATCAACACCAAGAATAAAATGTGCCAAACTGCACCTGCAGAGTTTCAACATAGAAAGTAATTAATTATATCCCAAACATGCACATTAGTATCATGAGAACTAAACTTCACTTCACGAGAATAGAAATATGGGAAATGTTACAATTTACACACTTAAATATTGTAGCATGGGTGCCTTATCAACAATAGGCATATAGTAATTATTATACAGGTGCTAACCACAATGGAACTGCATTGAGTGAAATATCACAATATGAGTCGTTGAACAGGTGAAAACAGCTGGAAGTCTACTAGGAGTAGGGTGTGTTCTAACTTCAAAGGTCAGACACAGCTATTTTATTAATGTGGACCATTAAAAACTAGTAAAAAATACACCTTCCAACTTCCAAGCAAGTTTGTCAGGATACACCAATTGAAGACCAATTCCTTGTGTCACACATAGGCCTACTGGATCCCTACAATCATGTCGGAGATGCTAACCAGTCACCAACCCACCCCATCCTAAATTAGTGCACACAGACAAAACACTGATGACACCTCAATACAAACCAAGAAATGGAGAGCGCGATTTGCTCCCAAAGTACATGGACTAATTGTTACGTGATATTGCGAAGGAGCTTTTCATACATGAAAACAAAAGGTGAAAGGTAAGCATCATTACCAAAATTGCAAGGTTGACTCTGCAATTTCCCAATCTTCACTGGTAAAAGCTACACATCTGCAGTTGAGGTAGAGCACTTCACATGATGTGGTAAAAATAAACTGCACTATAAAATTATTTGGAAACCTTGAAAGTTAACATTAAAACTCAAGGAAAAGTACCACATAAACAATGCAATAAATTGACCTCAAAAGTCCATCGGTGAGAGCAAGTGCTTGGCTACCCCCTTCTGCAACCAAAGCAGGTGCCTAAGAAAGTTGAACAGCTATCAGGTCATGTTCAACAGATTCGAACCCATGAGAAAAGAAAAGCAATTTTTGAAAATGTGTTCATGGGTAATACGCTACTTCATATTAGAACTCCTCTCAAGACTTTCTGCCCTTCTGCTGATTTAGAACCATTTTACATATAACAAAGCACTAGCTCATTGCATTGGTGTGTTCTACATAGTCATATTCTCAACTATCTCAAAACGGCCAATTCTTAGTTATCACATTTCAATTAACTCAACTATATGAAAAGTCAAAAGCTCATTCCAACACACTATTAATACATTTTCTGATTTTGCTCATAAAATTGACATGTATGGTAACTAGACTGAAAGAAAAGTATATATAATGAAACAAATCTTACCGCCTGGCCAACTTCACACATCAAACAGGCAAGACCAGCAATGATCTTCTCACTTCTGTTGGCTAAAGCTGGTAGAAGAAGAACTTCCCTTATATAAGGTGTCTTACTCAGAAAGGCCTCAGGTAATTCCTGCCAACAGATAGCAGCACACATCAAGCCACTTCCAGTGAATTATAAGTTAAGATTAGTTTAGCTGTTAGGATGCCCAAAAATTTCAGGGGGAGAATGGAAATAGAAGTCATTGAGGATTCTTTTATGGTACCAACCATTATGGTCGTAAGAAACTAAAAGAGCGGTGGCTTTGGTAAAAAAAAATGCCCCTTAAGCTGAAAGTGTTCTTGTGGTTAGCCTTTAGTGAGAAATTGCAAATGGGGTTCACTCTGAAAAAGAAGGAACGGAAAGGAAAGGAAAACCGCATCTTCTGTGGGGTCCCGAAGCAGTCAACGGTCAACCATGTGTTTTTCCAATGTTTTTTAAGCCTTCATAGCTTTAACTGGTGCTGTTTTAAAGAAACGCTAGGGAGGGATAGAATCCCAGACTTCCCAGTTAGCATGAGGATTTGCATGATTCCATGGCTATGTCTGGGGGCAGAGAACTATGGTCATAAACTACTCTTTGCTATTGTTGTGTGCTCGATTTGGAGTTTGGACTACCAGAAACCAAATGAATATTGAACATGTCTTTCCAAATTTGTGAACTGAAGTCCTTTACAGAATTTGGGTTTTTGTGCACAAATGGCAGGGTTCCAAAATGCTTTATTAATCATACACCTAGCCACATTTAAGCGTGAATCGGAGCCCCGGCGCGGCGTTTAGGCCCTAGGCGCTGAATTAAACGT
Source organism: Saccharum hybrid cultivar R570 (assembly GCA_038087645.1). Classification (NCBI taxonomy): domain Eukaryota; kingdom Viridiplantae; phylum Streptophyta; class Magnoliopsida; order Poales; family Poaceae; genus Saccharum; species Saccharum hybrid cultivar. The sequence goes on from JAQSUU010000795.1 coordinate 1,534,029, forward strand.
TTGGCATGGGTAGGTGGCCTGGAGCGAGCAGCACGGGCAGACAGACGAAGGCAAGAGGGAATGCATGGGTGGAAGTGCAGAGAAAAGAGTGCGCGGGAGGACAGGAGCACAGGTGGGAGCACGAAACCAGGGTCTGGCGGCTAGGATTACCCAAAGGAATTCGTTGCCCCTCGCAGCGGCGGAGAAGGAGAACCGAGCTCGAGCTCCTCATCATGTGATCCTCGCCACCCCTCATGCCTCCTTGCATCGCTGCCGGTGCAGTCCCACCCAGCCACCCAAGGGGCGTGGAGGAAGGATGGCAATGAGATTAGGAGAGACCAAGACAGATGACTGGCGGCGGCTGCTTTGTTGTATAGTACAGTGCTAGGAATAGGGCATCATGGGGTGCATATAAGTTGGCCGGGCCAGAAATGGCAGCCCATATCGTGCAGTTCATGAGGGGAGAGGTAAATGGGCCTTTTGAATGTATAATGGGCTCATCATAATTACATGTGAATGGCTCAAGTGTTCTTTTGTTATTAACTTATTATTATGCTGATGAATAATGTATAATGTTTAAGCGTGTTCAACGCTTAAGCATTCTGTGCACTAGGTGGTGGCCTAATGCCTGCCTAGCGCCTAGTGTTCTTTGCAACCTTGACAAATGGTGTGAGCTACTGAAGGAGGATGATCGCCAATGTCTGGAAACCTATTCAAGCCAAGTTAAGTCGTTCATGGAGGAAGAATACACAAGTAGTGACAGGGTGCCTACGCTGGAGGATCTTCTTTGAGGCAAGCTGCAGCAGTAATGATAGGCTGTCTCTTAGATTTAGCGGGCTTTGTCCTTTAATCTTTTGTTAGGCTTTTTGAGCTCTTGAATGAGCTGGAATCCCCAGCAGACCTAGATGTAACAAACTTATATGCTTTCTATAAAAGCAGGGAATCCCTTTTCAGGAATGAAAAAACAATAATTGCACACTCAACAAGATGACTCCTGAACTGTGGGGACTCAATACATAGCGGACCAAGAAAAAAAATGCCTACTCCCTCCGTCCCAAAATAGATGTCATTCTCGTTTCCCGAGAAGTCAAACACTTTTTAACTTTGACCATACATTTATAAAAGAATATATTTATTAATATTTATAATACATAATTAGTATCATTAGATAGATCGTTGAATATACTTTCATAATAAATTTATTTGGAGATATAAATGTTGCACGCTTTTTCTACAAACCTAGTCAAAGTTGAGAAAATTTAACTTGCACGCATCCCATAACGACTTCTATTTTGGGATGGAGGGAGTACTCCATATCATAGCACTAGAGTTCCTCATCCCCACCAACCATATATAAGAAGAAAATTTGCATTAGCTAATGCATGTGAGGAATAGAACTTCAATAAATTGGCATATCCAAGATCAGAGCTTATGTACAGGAAATTTATCAGTGTGTGAAAGAGAAATGAAATAAAAATATGTATGCAGACGAAAATTGGGAGGAAAACCACTCAAAAGGTTGCACATGTTTGTTCTTGATGTGACTAGTGAGGATGGATATTTGTGCTTGATGCCTAGAAAGGCTAGAGCAGAAGATAAACAAGACATTGAGGATTGCGTAGTGCTGAAGGAAATTATGACTGCCTAGGTTTGACCAAGAAAATGATGAATGAGCTCCGTACTTTGGTTCTCACTGCAGTTTCCCTAGTGTGTCAGTAAATGTTTTATGTGCATTTGAACTAGACCAGTTTGTTTCTACAATTCTACTCCTAACTCAACTTAGTAACCTGAACCTGTGACTGATTTGGTATGAGTTAAAGATATTTGAAACAGGGTATGCCCATCTGCTTCTAGAAAGATGATAGAGAACAGGACCATAACTGCAACCCTTCCTAGTATTAATCATCACATCATGTAGATATATAAGGCAAATAAACCTAACTATCTAGCTGTTGCTCTGAATATTGCAAAATGTAGGTTAAAAGAAGTAGTGACTATGAATTAGTCAAATTGATTGACCAAGGGTTAAAACCTACCAAAATACAATTCAAGTAGTAATTAATAGTCAATACCGCAATCAAACAGTAGACGTCACTAGACAAGTTAACTGGACCAATGCAGGCTTGCAGTAAGGAACAAAGTAGCACGGCTCAGAAGAACATAACTTACTTGGTGCTGGCTGACAAGCTCAGTCATAACCTCTATGGCCACCTCAAACGAGAAGGACACCTTCATCAGCCACACAGCAACAAATCAACGTGTGAGCACGTGAATGCACAACTAATTCCTCGAAGTACACTTTTAAGCCCTTATAAGGAATCGGAGGCTGCAATGTTCGCACCTGCAGCGAGTTGAACGCAAAGGTGAGAAGTGGATGCGTGGCAAGTGCTGCTGCCGGCGTCTCCGAGAAGCACCCCACGCGGACCTACGGCATTGTCGTTTTTGTCAGCAAGCAAGCTAGAGAAGGAAGCAGCCGAGCGCGGAGCGAAGTGAAGTGCAGGGTGCGTACTTACTTACCCAGCTCAGTAGGCACCAGAGGATTCTGCGGTTGCGCTCGTGGGGGGGAACCCCGTCGTCATCGGTGGGTGCCTTCTCGGATTGCCCGTGGAGGAACTCGAGCACGGCGGGCGCGTGCGCGAGCAGCTCGCGCGTGAACCGGCACCGCGCGGCGGCGTCGACCCCCGTGTCGCCGGCCTGGTCCTGCGCAGCCTCCTCGGGGAGCACGGTGAGCAGCTCCAGCACGGCGGGGGGCGGCAGGTGCGGCATCCGCGCGAAGAGGCCGTCGACGCCGCCCTCGGCGCGGAGCGCGAGCGCGGCGAGCGCCAGGCAGATCTGCGTCAGCAGCTGGCGCGGGGCCGGGGCGGCGCTGAACCGCCGCGCGGCCAGGAGCAGCGCGTCGAGGAGCTGCGGCGCCAGGCCGAGCCCGGGGAAAGCGGAGCCGGGGGACTGGACCTTTCGGCGGAGCATCTGCGCGGCAAAAAAGAGGAGGTCGGCGGGCGGGGGCGGGTCCGGGGCGGCCAGGAGGGAGGTAGCGACTGCCCACGCCTGCGGAGACCGCTGCAGCGCGAGGAGCCACTGGTTGGCGGCGAGGCGCGCCGAGGGGCGCGCGTCGTGGTTCAGCGCGTGCACGGCCGCGGCCAGCCGCGCCTGCAGCTCCGACGCCTCCGCGGCGTCCATCGCGGCGACGGCGGCGGGTGGGTTCGGGTGCGGCCGGGAGGGAGGCAGGGAACGGAGGGGATTGGGCCGAGTGGCACGCAGTCGCGCACGGACGAGTGGGGGATGCGGGATTATTTTTTCCCCCTTTTTATTATTGTTTTCTATTCGAGAATCTGCCGCACAGCAGCAGCCAGCAGGCTACAGCATTTAATGAGCATAGAGAGATGGCGCTTTCGGCCCAGGCTGCGTTCAGACACATGTTCATTTCGCGAGAAGTAAGCGAAAAGCTACTATAGCATCTTTCGCTGTTATTTGGTAAAATTTATCCAATCATGGATTAACTAGGCTTAAAAGATTCGTCCCGACATTTACAGATAAACTATGCAATTAATTATTTTTTTTACCTACATTTAATACTCCATTCATGCATGGAGTATTAAATGTAGGTAAAAAAGATAACTAATTACATAGTTTGTCTGTAAATGTCGGGACGAATCTTTTGAGCCTAGTTAGTCCATGATTGGATAAATTTTACCAAATAACAACGAAAGATGCTACATTAACTTTTCACCTACTTTTCGCGAAGTGAACACACCCCCAGTTTTGGATATAGCCCGGGTTTAGTGCCCAAAATATTTTGCAAAACGTACTGTAGTGATACTATAGCACTTTCGTTGTTATTGGATAATTATTGTCCGATCATGGTCTAATTAGGCTTAAAAGATTCGTCTCGTGATTTACAACTAAATTGTGTAATTAGTTTTATTTTGTATCTATATTTAATGCTTCATATGTCCAAAGATTCAATGTGATGGGAATCTAAAATATTTTGCAAAATATTTTAGGAACAAGGGCCTAGCTGTTCCTTCGATTCGGGGTTCGCAGATTTGAAATTGAAATTTGATTTCAGGAGAATCACTTATGAACATTAATTATTCCGTATTCTTATCAGTCAGCCATTCATTAGTATTTTTTTCTCATAATAAATCAACATCAGCATTAGCATCGGCCATCATCCAATGAACAGGTTGATTATTAGGTTATTTAGTGCCATTACAAATTTCGGGTGTTTGATCAAAGGACTAAAGTTTACTTCCTGTGACATCGGACATTCGGATGCTAATTAGAAAGACTAAATATGAGCTAAATATAAAACTAATTGCACAGATGGGGACTAATTTGCGAGACAAAATTATTAAGCCTAATTAATTCATTATTAGCACATGTTTACTATGGCACCACATTATCAAATTATAGACTAATTAGGTTTAATAGATTCATCTCGCAAATTAGTCTCTATTTGTGCAATTAATTTTATAATTAGACTATCTCGTTCGTTTTGCTGAAAAGACAAGCTAAAAAGTACTATTAGTTAATTTGTTGTGAGAGAAAAATATTGTTCCTTCGCTGAAAAAGTACGACTGAAAAGATAAATGAACAGGGCCACGTTAATACTCCGAATTAGTGTCTAAACATTCGATATGACATGGACTAAAGTTTAGTCTCTGGAACCGAATACCAATGTCATTAATATTCACACCTATTCCAAAACCGTTTTTTTCATTATAATTCTCTCACCTTTTTAAAATATGTCACGCTATATATACATCTGGGGAGGCAAGCGCATACAAGTATTGGCCACGTTAATACTCTGAATTAGTGTCCAAACATTCAATATGACATGGACTAAAGTTTAGTCTCTGGAACCAAATACCAATGTCATTAATATTCACACCTATTTCAAAGCAGATTTTTTCATTATAATTCTCTCACTTTTTTAAAATATGTCACGCTATATATACATCCGGGGAGGCAAGCATACATGGCATACGAGTATCGTCCTCGCCTCCCCCGCCACTCTCTCATCTTGTTTTCTCTGGATCTTGTCTTGGTGAACCCTAATCCTAAAGTATGACGATTCAGGTGGCAACAACCCAGATCGAGGCAGCGACCGACAGCAGAAGGGATGAAGTCCGCTCGAGGGAATGGTTGACCCCTTCCCCATGGGCCAATGAAAGCCTCATGTTTGATTTTGGTAATTAAGAAACTAGTGGACTAACCTTGCTAGGTGATTGATTAAGCTAGGTGAGGTCCACACCAAGATGGTGAGCAAGTCTAGGAGTTGGACGAAAGGTGGTCAATCCAAATGGAGCAAGCTCATACTTGGAGAAGATGAGGAGGTAAAAGCATACTTATAAAATTCATTCCGGTGGTTATTCCGGTTTTATCGTTGGAATGGAACGTACTAATACCGGCCCATTCCGGTATACCATTCCGGAGTGCATATTTTATATATAATAATATATTGTATATATATCTAAATAGTGTGTATATTATATTATACATATATACTCCGTATGTCAAAGTAGTTTCAGTGTGAAACAAAATCATTTTGGTCCAAGTGGCCCAACATAGCTCTCTTGGCCCATCAAATAGCACACAGAAAAAGGCAATGAAGGAATCGAGTCCCTCGGCTCGACCCTTGACTGCTCGAGCGCTCGGCATAGCGGACGGGTGGACGACTGACGTCGCCGCCGCCGCGCTCGACACCCTCGCCGCTATGCTCGACGGCCCGCCTCCCCAACGTGAGAGAGGGCTCGTGGTCGTCCGCGGTCTGCCTCCACTACGCTCGACGCTCCTCTGCCGCGCTCGACGTCTCCACCGCTAGGTTCGACGTCTCCACCGCTGTGCTCGAGGATTCCTTAGATCTTGAGTATTTCTTTCAATTTTTGCATCCGAGATGTATTTGGAAGAGACATTGTTTTTCGATTTCATTCCTCCTACTCAAAATCCGATTGGTTTCTCTTTGATTTCTCACTTCAGATGTGCTCGCATGACCGATACCGAGATTAACGGAATACACGGTTCCGCCCGGAACGGCCAGAATTGGCCGGAATGGCCGGAATTGTCCGGAATCCTGCCCGGTACGGGATGCTGTGTCTTTCTGTGCCGCTTTGGTTGCCGGCACGAGACGTTTCGGCCATTCCGGCCGGTACCGGAATGGAATTGATAACTATGGGTAAAAGTCCGTAGGAAAAAGTATATGTTAGGGGTTCTGTTTTCGTCGGCCGAGATGCATTAGAGTGTGCGGTTGGGTTTAGGATAGATAATCATAATATTATTAAGAGGGGAATTCCAAAGTTTAAATAGTTATCTAACCACTAGGTATGAACAAACCTTGCATATCCATTAGACCTAGTGGCGTGGTGAGATGCAAGTGTGAAATGTTTTTGAAAAAACTAACTCAGTGTCTAAGGTGAAGATGTTCATGTTGGAACATATTGAAGTTAGCAAATTTGATACCTTGCGAAGTTTGTGACCTAGTGTTGTTTTTTAGCACTCACCAGATTTATCCGGTGCCCTGACTGTGGGGTCAATGGAGTATGCGCTACGGTGGTGCATGGTACACTTAGTCGATGCTACACCGAATTTATCCAGTGGTTGCCAAAAGTATGCACCGGAACAATAGGGCGCATTGTTCAACAAGAGGAGTTTTTCAAATGACTCGTCGGAAGTCCCGGGTGCTGAGCATTGGACTTGGGGAATCAGTTTCTGCACATCTATGGACAACACCAGCTTAGTCTAGTGTAGTCCATTGTTTGACGCACTAGAGCATGCACTCCACTAGCATTGGGCTGTACAACGGCTAGTTTGACACCGGATTAATCTGGTGTGGTGCAGTTATGAAGCACCAGTGAAAGGTATTGATGGCTAGAGGGGGATGAATAGCCTAATAAAACTTTCTATAAAGATCACTTAAATAATTTAATTAGTAACACAAAAGGCGAGATGCAAGTTTTATCTAGCCTAAAGGGGTGATGCAAGCCACCTATCCAATTGACAATTTTAGTTTGGTTCACACAACCGCCACAAGACAAACCGCAAGCTAGCAAAGCTACAAAGCTACTACAACTAGAACTACACAAGCTAGCAACTAAACAAGAGCAACTAAACAAGAGCAACAAGAAGATAACAAAGTAAGTGCAAGAGAGAATTTGGAATGTTATACCGAGGGACGATAATTGAGTCAACCAAAATAAACACCAAGATAGCCAATGAAGTAACCAATCACTGGGATGAAATTCAATTGATCAAGCACAATTGAGACACAAGATTTATCCTGAGGTTCACGTGCTTGTCGGCACGCTAGTCCCTGTTGTGCCCCCTACACCACGTGGTTCGATGGCTAATCGGTATCACACACCGAGCCTCTCAAAAAGCGTCATAAGAACCTACCAAATGGTGAGAAGTTTTGACACGAGCAATCCACTAGAGTTGGAATTCGACGCTCCGCTGGGGAACCACAACAACCTCTCACAACAAGCTCACTAGAGCTAGCCACGAACAATCACCAACACGTGCGGGACCTCCACCGCTGCTCCAAGCCGTCTAGGTGGCCACAACCACTGAGAGTAACAAGAATACTTGCAGCAAAAGTCAAAACAATCCCCCAAGTGCCTCTAGATGCAAAGCAATGATCAATGCACTTGAATCACTCAATCTCACTCAAGAATCACAATCGAATGCAAGGAGATGAGTTGGGATATGTGTGTGAGAGTTGGCTCAGCTCAAGAGAGTCACAAGTATGTCAAAAATGCCAAGAGAGAAGCTCCCATGGCCGGCCAACATATATATATATAGAGATACCCCTTCGAATAGAGTCGTTGGACAAATTACGAGGGCTCCAGACGCTCTGACGCCCATGCATCGGACGCACCCAGCAGCGTCCAGTGCTCCTGTAGCCGCCACGTGTCCCTGCTCGTTCAAAGATCAACGGTCGATCCAGCAGCTACCGGACGCGTCCAATGCTTGCGCTCAGCGTCCGATGCAGTCTAGTAAGGGTCCAGAGCCGGTTTTAACACACCGGACGTGTCCGACGGCACGTCATCGAACGCTCCAGCGTCTGGTGCATGCAGAGCATCGCGAAGTTGCTGACGTCACCATTTCACCAAACGCATGAACAGTGCTCACCTAGCATCCGTTGTGAACTCGTCGGTGCGTCCGATGCTCGGTTCCAGAGAGGTTGCATCGTGGCACAGTCACCGAACGCGCGACCAGCGTCCGATGCTCCAAGCAGTGCGTCCGGTGCAGCATCTGACGCTCACAACTTTGTTGATTTCAAGATTTTAAGTTCATTTCTTGATTGCCCTATCCATGTATGAGCTAGTCCAAGTATGTAGATCATTCAAGCACACATTTTAGCTCATTTTCAAGTTAAGCATATGGGGCGAAGATGATGCGCTCTATCCAAATGCATATGATCAAAGAATGACACCTAGAGGCACATGTAGGACTCAATTGCAAAGAGAATTCTCCTCTTCATAGTATGGCCATGTATCCTATGTCATCCACACCCTCTATGGTGTCTTGGATGCAAAACGAAAAAGTCCTATCATATACCTTTGCCTTGAGCATCCACTTATTGCACCTTGTTCCAACTCTATCACTTGAGCTTGATCATTTTATTCACCTTTGCTTGATCCAAGCTCCATATACCAACCACCATCGTGCTATTACATACATGCTATATCACGGTGGTTAGCACTAGGTATTGTCACTAATTACCAACACCAAATATAGGAGTTTCAACTGGAGAAAGCGTTAAGGGATTTAAATCCCAGATTAAATTTGAGTCGTCCTTTCATGTACCACTTGTTCCGATGGTGCTTGTCCAATGGGCACCCGTCATTTTCTGTGCCTACATATACAACCCATTAGCTAGGAGGGTTTTCAACGGCTAGTTCTAGAGGGTTTCTATATAGATGTGTTGGCCGGCTCTTAGTAACCTCTCTTGGCATTCTAAGCATTCAAACACTTGTGTGAGCCTCTAAGAACACCTCCCACTTATCTCTTTTCTTGGGATTGATCTAAGTGAGATTGGGAGAGATCTAGTGCATTTGTTTCGTTGATTTGCATCTAGTGGCACTAGTTCATCGTTTGAGCTGCATTTCTCTTGTTACTCTAGCTTGATGGTTGCTGCCACCTAGACATCTTTGAGCAACGATGGTCACTATGGGAAGTGTTGATAATTGTTCTCCACCTATAATTTTTGATATGTAAGGTTTTGATCCCACCTCGCGGAATTGCAAATGGAGGCTAAGCTAGTTGGAGTGCTCCTTTTGATTATTGATTCTTGCGGCATCCAAGTTGTTGAGTCTAGCTTGAGTGGCTAGTTAGCGTGCAAATTGTTATTTTGAGACTCGCCACAACATGGATGTAGGTTGCTAGCAAGCAAACGAATCATAGGAATAAATCTATTGTTTCTTGCCCTTGGTAGTTTGCTACTACTCACTTGTGATTACTTTCATGTTTATTGGTTGTGAGTAATTGCTTGCCTAGTTGTGTAGCTCACTAATGTATTTAGCTAGTTTTAATTGCTAGCCCTTGTTTGTTTGTGTGAATTAAGTTGCTACTGGAATTATGTAGCGGCTTGCTTGGGTGAAACAAAGCTAGTGCAGGTAGTGGCTTTTAGGGCTTGTTATTTTACTAACCACCTTGCTCTGGCATTTGTGAGTTTGTAGATAAATTTTTTATAGGCTCCCATCTAGCCATCTAGATCTTTTTTGCCGGCAGAGATAGAGGACAGTGAGGGTAGGTATTTCTCTTCAATTTGAGCACCGACACGAGTAGGCTGGCTTTGGATCCACATACTTTTGTTAGTGATGATGACATTGATGTGATATGTAAAAGGATCAAGATCCCTAAGAGGGGGGGTGAATTGGGCTTTTTTAAAAATTAATTGCAAGAATTAAATCCTACAAGCCAAAATTTACCCCTAGTGCCTACTAGTGTTCCTTGTGATTCTACCGGAAAAAGTTTTGCACCCTAAGTTCCAATCCTAGTCTAGCATGGCAATTCTAGGAAAGTAAACCAAGCAACAAAAGTAATATGAGAAAGTAATTGCTTGAAAGTAAGGGTTAGGAACACGGCGATGTTTCCCCGAGGTATCGGAGAGTCGCCACTCCCCACTAGTCCTCGTTGGAGCACCCGCGCAAGGGTGTAGCTCCCTCTTGATCCGTGCAAGGATCAAGTGCTCTCTATGGCTGATTCTTTGACACTCCGTCACGGTGAATCGCCCAAAACTGCTCACAAGATGAGTTGGTGTAACGGATCAACGTAATTATACGAGATTAAGTAAGAAAATCTTCCACCGAGGCGGTTAATTTATCAAACTTAAACCCGTATAACCTGAGATTCTGTGAAATCACGAGGGATTTTAAACCAACCAACATACAACCAAGATCATACTGATTTAGCAGCCACAGTTCACATGATACATAGAGTTCACAATAAAAGTAGAGTACATCGGAGCTCGGAATAAAAGTTATTACAACATAGTTCAAAATAACATAGCGGAAGCAAGTAGTTTTACACACCCACTTAGTTCAAATACAGTGCCAGTAGATAGTCATGGTCCACAAAAGCATTAGATAAGACGAACAGAGTAACTCTTGCCCAAGGTCCTAGTTGTCGCCCATCGCCGGATACAGACAGTTGGAGCAGTACCCATAGTACATCTGACCATCTACAACAACAATGGGAACAACGCCCTGAGTACGAGAATGTACTCAGCTAGACTTACCCGTCATAAACCAGAAATAAAAGGACACCAAGGATCATGCAAGACTTTGTAGATTGAACTGGCTTGACTCATTTGCGAAAAGCATAAGTTGTTATGAAAAACTAAACCAGTAATTTTTGCATGACTTTTAGTATAACCTATTCAAGCTAGGTAAGCACCTATTGCTAAAACAATTACTTGATTCATCATTAACAATCTAGATTACCATATCAGGTTTAGCATTTCCAACATCATTCACTTAACCATCAGTGTTCCATTAATGTTACTACGATGCCATAGCTCGAGTCAAGTGCTCACTAACCGGGAGCGACGGCGATTCGAATCGAATTCCTATCCAGTTGGAGATTTATTCCTCACACAAACCCTGTTTCCCCCGTCAGGGTCGCGTAGATCACCAATGACACTTTCCAAGAAGCCGCGGGATAACAATCATGGATCGCACTATCTAGGGACCGCCTGACTGCCAGGACGCACGTTGGGCTCACTCTTCGCGTCCCCGTTACACCCCCTTCAACACCAGTCTGCTAACCCGAGTTTATGCCGGCTCGAAAAAGTGTCACTAGCTTCGCGGTCGAAAGGTACTTTATTCGGCCAGCTAAATATGAGGCATACGTTCAACATGACAAGAGGGACGAGCAACGATCGGTCCTTAATCGACACAGACAGAATCACTATAGTCCAAAACCCTATAAGACTCCGCCCGGTCTTCGTTTATCCATCAACACTTGGTTACTTTTTATGATCACAATTACAGCTAACCATAATCCGGTATCCACCTATAACTCACAGGTGACAGAAAATCACCCGACTTCTACCGGTCTAAGCATGGCTAAGCAATTTACTTGATCCTGACCTAACAGGGTGAAAGATAATCTGGTGGCCAAGGTAATAATGCAACAACGATTTCACTCAACTCCTATAACTTAATGCAACTATATATATAACTATAGTTCATGTAGTAAGGAACAACTTTTATAAAATAGGAGACTTAAAATGCTCTGGGGCTTGCCTCTTTCGAACGAGCTAGGATGGTGGTTGACGCACTCTGGCAGCTCTTCGCCTGACTCTTCCTCCTCGGGCATCTCCTGTGCCTGGGGCTCCTGCTGATCCGTCCAAGCCTGCTCCTCCTGTACTGCTACCTGCGACTCTTCCTGCGATCCTATATGATGCAAGTGCATAAGTAAATATGCGAGTGATGCATCGGATTGTGGTGGAGTGCTTTGATGACATGAGATGCAGATGAGCACATGGAATGAGCAGTTTGAATATAACTATTTCTTCTACAATGTAGTTAACGTCATTCAAGAACATATACCCTAAAACATGCATCTTATTTTTCTATTAGTTAGCCTATCATCTACACATACAAGTGAACCTAAGCTACCAAAGCTTACCAACCTAACTCAACCACAACATCAGCAAGACATAATGATGCTTCAAAGATACACCAAACATATTTTATTTCTCTTAATTCCTCATAAAGAATAATCTTTTATTCCGTATTTAACTAGGGTTACACAGCAACACCTATTTCTGGTGTAGATAAAAATCTATAAAAATTACAGTAGATTACTCTTACCCTAACCAACCTACTACTAAATTTTCATGAGAATTGCCTATGTAAAACTGCATGTACAAAATAAACAAGTTATAGCCTAAATATGAGCATGAAATTATTTTGTACTAGAAAAAAATTTCAAACAACATATTTCACATTTTTTCTATGTTACTAACAGTAAACTAACATACTACAAAAATTATCACATGTATGTTCTATACAAATTTAGCCCTCTACTAAAAATAACAAAGATTATCAATTAAAAGCATTTGAATTACACTTCAAAAATTTCTCACAGAACATGCTTCACTAATATTTTTCCTAGAAAGTACATCACTAATAAAGATTAAAGCAACAAGAATCACATTTTTCCCTTCATTATTTTATTTACTACATATTTTCTAAGATATCAGCATTTATAGCAATTAAATAAATTTGCATAGTAAAGTGTTACAAAAATAATATGAGATATTTTTAAACTGTAGATCTATTCAAGAGGAACATTTCAAAATTTGTTTCATCATTTTTGGAGCTAAAAAGGGTACACAAACATTTTCCAAGTATTTTCTTTTCCCAAAATAAAATAGAAATTCAAAAACTAATTACGGAATTGTTTAACGGGCCAGCCCACTCGGCAACAACGGCCCACGGCCGATTTCTGCCGGAGCGCCGCGCGGGAAAAACCAGAGGCGGCCCGGCCTGCCAGTTCGGCCCAAGGCCGCTGGCCCAGCAGACAGGGGGGTTGGAACGCGGGGAGCGGCCGCGCGGCTGCGACGTCGCGGCGGCGGAGATGTCCGCCGGTGGCTAGTGGTCGGCTCCGATCGTGCGGGCACCGATGGAGGGGCACACGGAAACCCTGTGGGGGTGGCGAACACCGCGGGGCGGTACGCGAGCGGCTAGGCGGGGAGAAAACGCCGGAACGGCGGGGGCGAGCACGCGGTGGCTGGAATGGCGCCGCGGCGGGGCGCACGAGACGGTGCCTTACTGCGGGGCAGAGACGGAGTGTGGAGGCGCGTTCGGAGAAGAGAAGGATGAGGCGGAGTTGTTTGCACGAGCAATTGCTCGGAGGCGGCCGGCCGGTGACGGAACGCGGGGCGGAAACACACGGCAGCGGCGGCGAGCGCGCGGAGGCGGGAGCGGCGGCTGCTGCGGGTCGTGTGAGGCCGAGCGGGGCGAAAAATGGAGGGCGTGCAGCCGAGGGAGGAGCGGGCGCGGCTTCAAGGCGCGTGGCGCAGCCGGTGGAGCCCATGGCTCGCCACCCATACGCCGGAGGCGGCGAGCGGTGGCCACGCGGCGGGCGAGCCCTGACGCGGCGTCGCGCTGGCGCGGGCACGGACGCGGGCGCGCGGGAGAAGGCGGGGGCGAGCGGGCCAGACCGGCACCAGTTCGCGGGCCAAAAGGGAGGCCGCGGCCCACTACAACGAAAACCGAATTTTCTTTTATAAAAATGTTTTCAGATTTCCTTATTTGTTTCAAAATTGAATTTGAAAATGAAAAGAGGTTTTCAGAACTTTTGCCCAAAATAAAAGTTGTTCAAAATTTTATTCTCTACAACTTTCATGCAGGGCATTTTTCAAAATTCTCAATAGATTTTGAATTTAGGATTTAAAGCTAAATTGTTAATCAAAAATTTATTTGTTTAGAATATTTTTAAAACAAAATTTAAGAAAAACTTGAATTCAAGAATTGCTCCAGAAACCATGTTAATTTATTCTAGATTATTTAAAATTGCTAATACCCAAAAGTATACTACCTTTTTGGCACTTACATCAAAGTTAGGGTTCTAATTATTTGCTTTTCAAGTTTAAATTTAAAAGAGCTATATTTCATGCAATGCTAGTCATGAAATGATGCTGAATGCTTTATGCTTTGAAATGCTAATGCATGCTTAACACCCAGGGGTGTTACATCCCTTCCCCCTTATAAGAATCTCGTCCCGAGATTTCGAGTTACGAACCATTTATCGTAAAAATCTTTATACGCGGTTTGAAGATATTCTCCCGTTTCCCATGAAGCATCACTCTCATCATGATGGCTCCACTGAATCTTGTAAGTTGTTACCACTCTATTCCGAGTGACTTGGTCCTTAGTATCCAGAACTCGAACCGGTTGTTCACGATATTCCAAGTCCGCCTTGATCCGAATACCCTGCGATTCTATTCTCTCTTCCGGAACACGCAGACATTTCTTCAACTGAGATACGTGAAAGACGGGAAAGATCGAACTCATCCCTTCTGGCAATCGTAACTTGTACGCCACGGTACCCTTTTTCTCTATGATCTGGTATGGTCTGATATATCTAGCAGAAAGTTTCTGCTTAATTCCAAACTGTTTCTTCTTCATAGGGGTAACCTTCAAATAGACATAGTCACCCACTTGGAAATCCAATGGTCTCCTTCTTTTGTCTGCATAACTCTTCTGACGGGACTGTGCAGCTTGCATGTTTTGCCGGATAATACGGACCTTCTTCTCTGCCTCATTTACAAAATCAATTCCATAAAACCTTCTTTCTCCAGGCTCTACCCAATTTAACGGTGTCCTGCACTTCCTGCCATATAAAACTTCAAAAGGTGCCATCTTGATACTCTCTTGGTAACTGTTGTTGTAACCGAATTCTGCCAACGGTAACCAGAATTCTCATGAGCCTCTGGATGATATTACACAAGCTCTAAGCATATCTTCAAGTACAACATTAACTCGTTCTGTCTGCCCGTCTGTCTGTGGAGGGTAAGCCGTACTACAAATCAAACTAGTACCCAAATCTTTTATGAAGATGTTCCCAAAAATGAGAGGTAAATTGTGAACCACGATCAGACACGATCGTTTTTGGTATACCATGAAATCGGACAATCTCAGCAATGTACTTTTCTGCATATTGAGGTGGTCGGAATGTTGTCTTAACTGGCAGAAAGTGAGCTGTCTTGGTGAGACGATCTACTATTACCCAAATAGAATCATGTCCCTTCTGTGTGGTGGGAAGACCAGTGATGAAATCCATACTTATATCATCTCATTTCCAATCGGGTACAGACAAGGGTTGTAGAAGTCCTGCAGGTCTCATGTGAAGAGCTTTAACTCTACAACACATGTCGCAACGAGCAACGTATGCTGCAATTTCTTTTTTCATCTTAGTCCACCAATAACGGGGTCACAAATCTTGGTACATCTTACTACTTCCGGGGTGAATAGATAGCTTGGAATGATGGGTCTCATGCATCAACTTGTCCTTAAGCTCTCTATCCTTAGGTACCACCAGGCGATCCTTAAACCATAACACTCCTTGGTCATCCAATCGAAAGTGTTTGGTGGGTTCCCTCTTCATCTTCTCCTTGATATGAAAGATTCCCTTATCTGTCTTCTAACCTTCAATGATCTGGTTTTCCAGAGTACAACTGATCTGAATATTATGCAACACAGCGGGATGTAACAATTTGAACCCTTCTTTAAACAACGGTTGCACATCAATAGCATGTGATTTTCTGCTCAGTGCATCTGCTACTACATTAGCCTTCCCGGGATGATAATGCACGTTTAGATTATAGTGCTTTATTAGCTCTAACCATCTTCTCTGTCGCATGTTCAACTCAGATTGGGTAAAAATATATTTGAGACTCTTATGATCTGTAAAGAGATTACACACATTACCCAGCAGGTAGTGTCTCCAAATCTTTAGAGCATGCACTACTGCTGTAAGCTCCAAATCATGTGTAGGATAGTTAACTTCATGCTTCCTCAATTGACGTGAGGCATAGGCAATGACCCTTCCATTTTGCATTAGTACACATCCTAACCCATTCTTAGTTGCATCACAGAACATATCAAATGACTTTTCTATATCCGGTTGGGCCAGAACAGGAGCAGTGGTCAACAACTTTCGCAAGGTGCAGAAAGCTGCCTCGCACTTCTCTGTCCATACAAACTTATGATCCTTCTGTAATAGGCTTGTCGTTGGTTTGGCAATCTTCGAGAAATCCGGTATGAAGCGACGATAGTAACCGGCTAAACCAAGAAAACTGCGAACTTCATGCACTGAAGTTGGTGACTTCCAGTCCATAACCTCTTGCACCTTACTAGTGTCTATGGAAATGCCATTTTCAGACAACACGTGGCCGAGAAAAGGAACTGTCTTAAGCCAGAACTCACACTTGCTAAACTTCGCATACAGTCGATGTTCTCTGAGTCTAGTCAAGACAATCCTGAGGTGCTCTGCGTGATCTTCTTCATTCTCGGAATATATTAGAATGTCATCAATGAACACAATCACAAACTTGTCCAACTCTGGCATGAAAACAGAATTCATCAGATACATAAAGTATGCAGGAGCGTTTGTCAATCCGAAGAACATGACAAGGTACTCGTACAAGTCATATCTGGTAGAGAAACGTAGTCTTAGGCACATCTTGTGGCCCAATCTTTATCTGATGGTATCCTAATCTCAAATCTATCTTAGAGAATACTTTGGCTTTAGATAATTGGTCAAACAAAATATCAATCCGAGTAAGAGGATACTTGTTTTTAATTGTCACTGCATTCAGTGGTCGATAATCCATGCACATGCGTAAGGAGTTATCCTTCTTCTTTTTCACAAATAGAGCGGGGCATCCCCATTCAGACGAGCTGGGACGAATCAAACCTTTCTTTAGTAAGTCCTGGAGTTGCTTCTTCAATTTGGCTAACTCATTGGAAGGCATCCGATAGGGCCTTCTCGAGATCGGTGCTGTTCCCGGAATTAACTCAATGGCAAACTCAACATTTTGGTCTGGTGGAAGTCTAGGTAACTCATCCGGAAACACATCTGGAAACTCACAGACCATTGGAATCTGGGCTAGTAGAGCAGTTTGGACCGCACAAGTCGTGTTAGCTAGGTCTACTTTCCGAGGTAGGACCACCCGAAAGGTGCCTTCTCCACTTGGTTCCTTAAGAGAGATACTCCTTCCTCCAATATCGATTACTACCCCCATCTTATTCATCCAGTTTATACCCATGATCACATCCAAAACTAACCCTAGCATGACGATCAGATTAAGCTTGTATTGTCGGTTTGATATGTTTAGGGTTACTCCCTGAACTATCTGATTAGTCAACAGATCAGCCCCAGCTGAACTGATTTTATATGCACATTCCAATTCGACTATCCTTTGCTCATGCCTCTTAACAAATGCTTGACTTACAAAGGAATGAGATGATCCAGAATCAAACAAGACTACTGTAGGATGATTGTTGATAGAAAACATACCAGCTGTTACCGGTTCTCCTTCTGGGATGTCATCCACGGTGGTGTGATGCACACGAGCTTGATACTGCGTCTGCTGTTTCTTAGGGTAGGGACAAAACTTTGCAAAGTGTCCGGGTTGGTTGCAGTTGAAGCACGGTCCCTTCACTTGAGCCACAGTTCCAGATGAACTGCCTTGTCCTGTCTTCGCCTGAGGCAATGCCATCTTGAATGGTTTCTGGTTCCTCTGGGGTTGCTAAGCATTCTGATTCTTTCTTTGTGGTGGCCTAAACCTTGCACCTGGGGTAGGCGACCGATAAGCTGGACGGTTGGCCACTGGGGATCTGGACTGGGACGGACCCATCTCGAAAGCTCTCTTACGGATCTTGGAAGCAGCATAAACATTGTTGTTCTTCTCTTGCTTCAGACAGTCACTAACGAAATCGTTGAAACTAGTCCTCATATTTGTACCCACATGTTTCATCATCTTGGGATTCAGGCCTCTCTTGAAGCTAGCGATCTTCTTGGCCTCAGTATTCACCATATCAGGAGCATAACAGCTCAGGTTATTGAATGCATGTAGATATTGAGTTACAGTCTTCGTGCCTTGATTCAGTGCCAGTAATTCCCCAAGCTTCATCTCGGTCAGACCAGGTGGAATGTACGTTCCACGGAAGGCTTTGGTGAACTCCCTCCAAGTGATGTGAGCGTGGGGAGGAAAAGTGGTGCGGTGATGTTTCCACCACATTCCTGCCGGACCTTGAAGCTGATGAGCTGCATACTCAGTCTTCAACACTTTAGTCATTCTTAAGACACGGAACTTGTCTTCCATAGTATTAATCCACTCTTCTGCATCCAAGGGTTCTGCGGCTTCCTTAAAGATCGGTGGACGAGTATCCATGAAGTCCTTGAAACTGTTGCACTGATTTGCTTCGTGCCCACCCGGGTTTATTCCCCGATGGGTGTTATCTGCGATACTGCGCAACGCAGCTTCTATATTCTGTTGCATGCTCTCCATATTACGTTGGCTTCCAAGAAATTGTGCGAAAAACTGTTCCGCAGTCTAGGGTGGAGGAGGCGGTGGTGGATCACGGTCATCACTAGCAGCTGCACTGCCACCAGCCTCAGCGGCACCATACACGGTACGATGAGTGTTCGGCATCTGCATGTTTCAGCAACTGTAATTATTAGGTGATGTTGTAGGAATTGCGACCGAATGAAAAATCATGCCAAACTGAATTTACTGGAGAGAATAATTTCATACAATAAAACAGGGGCAAAATAAGTCATTCTAATTAACACAACATCACTAATTAGATTACTTAAAGCGCACACATCGCGTCCATTACAACCAAGTTGCCAGCATACATACATTGGACTTTTTGACTTTTGGATACCGCCACAAACACATCCAAGCTTTCCAACATTACATCAAAGCCTTAGTCTTTCTACTCATTATTACATGCCCAACGTGCCAACAAAGCAAAAGATCATGTAGAGGGAACCTAGTAGCTAGCGCAACAACTACTAGCCTACTCATCGTGGTCGTTGTCTAAGTCCGAGACATTGGCGTTGTCGCCATTAGCAGCGTCGTGGTGCTCCCCAACTGGTGCTTCGGGCTCTTCTGGATCTTCGTCTTCATCCAAATCCATCTCTGCCGCACCAGGAGGGACATAGGGGTTAAGTTGATTGTTCAGCCGATGAACCTCCTCATGCAGATTGTCATTATATTCCTCTGCATATGCCAGCTGTTGCTCTAGCTCAAACTGTCTAGCCCTCAACACATTCTCTACAGACCAGACTTCATTCCTCTGATGGAGCACATGAGTCAACATGCGCTCAGCGTTCCTGTTGGCGGTGGTCAGTCGCCTAACCTGCTCTCTCAGGGCACGTACATCTCCCTCGAAAGCCACAGTCCTCTGGGTAGACTGATCTCTCTGACGAGTCAACTGAGCCATCTCTATGTTGAGCCTCTCAATCTCGGCGTCGTGATCTCTCTAAAGCTGACAGCGGTCATCACGAGCCTGACCAAGAGCACTAGACACACGTCTCAGGCTACCTTCCACTCCATCAAAGGCCCTCATCACTGCGAACATGGCACTCATAGCGGGGTTGTCACTGTTCTGTGCTTCTGCGGCGCTAATCTCCAGAGATCTTCCTCTTGCCTGCTGCCACGAGTCAGTGAAGGGGTTGCCCCTCAGAAAGACTCCAACTATAGCTGCTGCCAACTCCTAAGGAAAGCGATCCATGATATCCCTCAGGATCC
The DNA here is from genome assembly GCA_038087645.1 of Saccharum hybrid cultivar R570. NCBI lineage: Eukaryota > Viridiplantae > Streptophyta > Magnoliopsida > Poales > Poaceae > Saccharum > Saccharum hybrid cultivar. Next base: position 1,553,782 of record JAQSUU010000795.1, read on the forward strand.
CAAAGGCTGCCCTCTCAGCGGCTTCTTCAGGGGTCCTGCCAGTTGACTCAAAATGCCAACCGGTCCACTCAGAACCATCACCTCGGGGACGAACTATTGCTTTCACAGTCACCAAAAGTCCTTCCCCCAACCGCTCATTCGACCAAAAGTAGCGGGGCTCCATCCCATCAGGATAGCCTACATAGCTGAGTACTCTCCACAAGAGCGTAGGCATCCCAAACTCTCCAAGAAAAGTGTGGCACTGACGAGTGCGTGGAGCAAGCTGATGACGGGGAGCTCTGCCGGTGGACTTGCGGGCTGTCTGCTTGGTACGTGCCATCTGTAGCAAAATTTTATTACCGTGGTGAGAACAGATTTTTAAGTTGGCATTTTTATCGAAATGAGATAATCAACTTATAAGGGGAGGAACAATGTCATGAATGAAATGCACAACATGATACATGCACGTTCCGTACGTCCTCACAAACTTAGAAAACTAATAACTACTAACGGAATAAACGGTGGCATACAACGATCTCTTGTAACGTAACTAATACGTACTACTCGAAAGCGTTGTTATGTACCTGCAGAAAGTCACTTCAGCCCAAACCTCACAGTATGAAAATATGCAAGAAAGCAGTAAAGTAAGTTACTCACTCTACACGCATCCCCAGATACGAGTATAACGGTAACAACTACCCGAATCATCGTCCTATTGACGGCATCGTCACCTCATGACGGAAGTCCCCACCATTTGAATACCCTCATACGAACATGCGCATGGCACGTAAGTATTTCGGTATCACATAAGCACTCCCCTAGATCGGCAGTGTATCCGACCATGCTCTCACAACTCTCACTTACCAGGGCGTAGAGGGAATTGATCCATACATTACCACTCAATTGACTGGCACTCATACAATAGCATGCCGTATGAGCGATGGAATTTAAAATATGATGCAAACCCCCAGGTTAGTACTTAATTAAGCCACCTAGAGTCCTTATTGGGCATAAAGGATATGACCACAGGCACACTCTTAAATTTAAAAGCTTAGTTGAAAACACAGTTTTGTTTTTAATTACCCATGTGAACAGTAACATGCTAAACCAGGCTCTGATGCCAGCTGTAACGGATCAACGTAATTATACGAGATTAAGTAAGAAAATCTTCCACCGAGGCGGTTAATTTATCAAACTTAAACCCGTATAACCCGAGATTCCGTGAAATCACGAGGGATTTCAAACCAACCAACATACAACCAAGATTGTACTGATTTAGTAGCCACAGTTCACATGATACATAGAGTTCACAATAAAAGTGGAGTACATCGGAGTTCGGAATAAAAGTTATTACAACATAGTTCAAAATAATATAGCGGAAGCAAGTAGTTTTACACACCCACTTAGTTCAAATACAGTGCCAGTAGATAGTCATGGTCCACAAAAGCATTAGATAAGACGAACAGAGTGACCCTTGCCCAAGGTCCTAGTTGTCGCCCATCGCCGGATACAGACAGTTGGAGCAGTACCCATAGTACATCTGACCATCTGCAACAACAATAGAAACAACACCCTGAGTACGAGAATGTACTCAGCTAGACTTACCCATCATAAACCAGAAATAAAGGACACCAAGGATCATGTAAGGCTTTGTAGATTGGACTGGCTTGACTTATTTGCGAAAAGCATAAGTTGTTATGAAAAACTAAACCAGTACTTTTTGCATGACTTTTAGTATAACCTATTCAAGTTAGGTAAGCACCTATTGCTAAAACAATCACTTGATTCATCATTAACAATCTAGATTACCATATCAGGTTTAGCATTTCCAACATCATTCACTTAACCATCAGTGTTCCATTAATGTTACTACGATGCCATAGCTCGAGTCAAGTGCTCACTAACCGGGAGCGACGGCGATTCGAATCGAATTTCTATCCAGCTGGAGATTTATTCCTCATACAAACCCTGCTTCCCCTGTCAGGGTCGCGTAGATCACCAATGACACTTTCCAAGAAGCCGCGGGATAACAATCATAGATCGCACTGCCCAGGGACCGTCCGACTCCCAGGACGCACCTTGGGCTCACTCTTCGCGTCCCCGTTACACCCCCTTCAATACCAGTTTGCCAACCCGAGTTTATCCCGGCTCGAAAAAGTGTCACTAGCTTCGCGGTCGAAAGGTACTTTATTCGGTCAGCTAAATGTGAGGCATGCGTTCAACATGACAAGAGGGACGAGCAACGATCGGTCCTTAATCGACACAGACGGAATCACTATAGTCCAAAACCCTATAAGACTCCGCCCGGTCTTCGTTTATCCATCAACACTTGGTTACTTTTTATGATCACAATTACAGCTAACCATAATCTGGTATCCACCTATAACTCGCAGGTGACAGGAAATCACCCGACTTCTACCGGTCTAAGCATGGCTAAGCAATTTACTCGATCCTGACCTAACAGGGTGAAAGATAATCCGGTGGCCAAGGTAATAATGCAACAACGGTTTTACTCAACTCCTATAACTTAATGCAACTATATATATAACTATAGTTCATGTAGTAAGGAACAACTTTTATAAAATAGGAGACTTAAAATGCTCCGGGGCTTGCCTCTTTCGAACGAGCTAGGATGGTGGTCGACGCACTCTGGCAGCTCCTCGCCTGACTCTTCCTCCTTGGGCACCTCCTGTGCCTGAGGCTCCTGCTGATCCATCCAAGCCTGCTCCTCCTGTACTGCTACCTGCGACTCTTCCTACGATCCTGTATGATGCAAGTGCATAAGTAAATATGCGAGTGATGCATCGGATTGTGGTGGAGTGCTTTGATGACATGAGATGCAGATGAGCACATGGAATGAGCAGTTTGAATATAACTATTTCTCCTACAAGGTAGTCAACGTCATCCAAGAACATATACCCTAAAACATGCACCTTATTTTTCTATTAGTTAGCTTATCATCTACACATACAAGTGAACCTAAGCTACCAAAGCTTACCAACCTAACTCAACCACAACATCAGCAAGGCATAATGATGCTTCAAAGATACACCAAACATATTTTATTTCTCTTAATTCCTCATAAAGAATAATCTTTTATTCCCTATTTAGCTAGGGTTACACAGCAACACCTATTTCTGGTGTAGATAAAAATCTATAAAAATTACAGTAGATTACTCTTACCCTAACTAACCTACTACTAAATTTTCATGAGAATTGCCTATGTAAAACTGCCTGTACAAAATAAATAAGTTATAACCTAAATATGAGCATGAAATTATTTTGTACTAGAAAAAAATGTCAAACAACAGATTTCACATTTTTCCTATGTTACTAACAGTAAACTAACATACTACAAAAATTATCACATGTATGTTCTATACAAATTTAGCCCTCTACTAAAAATAACAAAGATTATTAATTAAAAGCATTTGAACTACACTTCAAAAATTTCTCACAGAACATGCTTCACTAATATTTTTCCTAGAAAGTACATCACTAATAAAGATTAAAGCAACAAGAATCACATTTTTCTCTTCATTATTTTATTTACAACATATTTTCTAAAATATCAGCATTTATAGCAATTAAATAAATTTGCACAGTAAACTGTTACAAAAATAATATGAGATATTTTAAAACTGTAGATCTATTCAAGAGGAACATTTCAAAATTTGTTTCATCATTTTTGGAGCTAAAAAGGGTACACAAACATTTTCCAAGTATTTTCTTTTCCCAAAACAAAATAGAAATTCAAAAACTAATTACGGAATTGTTTAACTGGCCAGCGCACTCGGCAACAACGGCCCACGGCCGATTTATGCCAGAGCGCCGCGCGGGAAAAACCAGAGGCGGCCTGGCCTGCCAGTTCGGCCCAAGGCCGCTAGCCCAGCAGGCAGGGGGTTGGAACGCGGGGAGCGGCCGCACGGCTGCGACGTCGCGGCGGCGGAGATGTCCGCCAGCGGCTAGTGGCCGGCTCCGGTCATGCGGGCACCGATGGAGGGGCACATGAAAACCCTGTGGGGGTGGCGAACACCGCGGGGTGGTGCGCGAGCGGCTAGGCGGGAAGACAACGCCGGAACGGCGGGGGCGAGCGCGCGGTGGCCGGAATGGTGCCGCGGCGGGGCGCGCGAGACGGTGCCTTACCGCGGGGCAGAGACGGAGCGTGGAGGCGCGTTCGGAGAAGAGAAGGATGAGGCGGAGTTGTTCGCGTGAGCAATCGCTCGGAGGCGGCCGGCCAGTGACGGAACGCGGGGTGGAAACACACGGCAGCGGCGGCGAGCGCGCGGAGGCGGGAGCGGCGGCTGCTGCGGGTCGCGTGAGGCCGAGCGGGGCAAAAAATGGAGGGCGTGCAGCCGAGGGAGGAGCGGGCGCGGCTTCAAGGCGCGTGGCGCGGCCGGTGGAGCCCACGGCTCGCCACCCATACGCCAGAGGCGGCGAGCGGCAGCCACGCGGCGGGCGAGCCCTGACGCGGCGTCGCGCTCGCTCGGGCGCGGACGCGGGCGCGCGGGAGAAGGCGGGGCGAGCGGGCCAGGCCGGCACCCGTTCGCGGGCCGAAAGGGAGGCCGCAACCCACTAAAACGAAAATCGAATTTTCTTTTATAAAAATGTTTTCAGATTTCCTTATTTGTTTCAAAATTGAATTTGAAAATGAAAAAGAGGTTTTTAGAACTTTTGCCCAAAATAAAAGTTGTTCAAAATTTTATTCTCTACAACTTTCATGTAGGGCATTTTTCAAAATTCTTAATAGATTTTGAATTTAGGATTTAAAGCTAAATTGTTAATCAAAAATTTATTTGTTTAGAATATTTTCAAAACAAAATTTGAGAAAAACTTGAATTCAAGAATTGCTCCAAAAACCATGTTAATTTATTCTAGATTATTTAAAATTGCTAATACCCAAAAGTATACTACCTTTTTGGCACTTACATCAAAGTTAGGGTTCTAATTATTTGCTTTTCAAGTTTAAATTTAAAAGAGCTATATTTCATATAATGCTAGTCATGAAATGATGCTGAATGCTTTATGCTTTGAAATGCTAATGCATGCTTAACACCCAGGGGTGTTACAACCCTCCTCCCTTATAAGAATCTTGTCCCAAGATTTCGAGTTACGAACCATTTATCGTAAAAATCTTTATACGCGGTTTAAAGATATTCTCCCGTTTCCCATGAAGCATCACTCTCATCATGATGGCTCCACTGAATCTTGTAGGTTGTTACCACACTATTCCGAGTGACTCGGTCCTTAGTATCCAGAACTCGAACCGGTTGTTCATGATATTCCAAGTCCGCCTTGATCATAATACCCTGTGGTTCTATTCTCTCTTCCGGAACACGTAGACATTTCTTCAGCTGGGATACGTGAAAGACGGGAAAGATCGAACTCATCCCTTCTGGCAATCGCAACTTGTACGCCACGGGACCCTTTTCTCTATGATCTGGTATGGTCCGATATATCTAGCAGACAGTTTCTGCTTAATTCCAAACTGTTTCTTCTTCATAGGGGTAACCTTCAAATAGACATAGTCACCCACTTGGAAATCCAATGGTATCCTTCTTTTGTCTGCATAACTCTTCTGACGGGACTGTGTAGCTTGCATGTTTTGCCGGATAATACAGACCTTCTTCTCTGCCTCATTTACAAAATCAATTCCATAAAACCTTCTTTCTCCAGGCTCTACCCAATTTAACGGTGTCCTGCACTTCCTGCCATATAAAGCTTCAAAAGGTGCCATCTTGATACTCTCTTGATAATTGTTGTTGTAAGAGAATTCTGCCAACGGTAACCAGGATTCCCATGAGCCTCTGGATGATAGTACACAAGCTCTAAGCATATCTTCAAGTACAGCATTAACTCGTTCTGTCTGCCCGTCTGTCTGTAGATGGTAAGCCGTACTACGAATCAAACTAGTACCCAAACCTTTATGAAGATGTTCCCAAAAATGAGAGGTAAACGGTGAACCACGATCAGACACGATCGTTTTTGGTATACCATGAAATCGGACAATCTCAGCAATGTACTTTTCTGCATATTGAGGTGGTCGGAATGTTGTCTTAACTGGCAGAAAGTGAGCTGTCTTGGTGAGACGATCTACTATTACCCAAATAGAATCATGTCCCTTCTGTATGGTAGGAAGACCAGTGATGAAATCCATACTTATATCATCCCATTTCCAATCGGGTACAGACAAGGGTTGCAGAAGTCCTGCAGGTCTCATGTGAAGAGCTTTAACTCTACAACACATGTCGCAACGAGCAACGTATGCTGCAATTCACCCTGCTAATGGGTTGGGCTGGAATGGATTAAACAGTTTGGATTGTGCATTGGATGACTCTGGGTTAGGAGTGTTGGTTTTCACGTGCGTCTTGGGCTGGATCGAATGGGGGCTATGGGGCCGATGGATTGGGCTGGTTTAGTGGGATTTACAGCTTTTCAGGTTCCATACGGTGCCCAATCCATGGATACAAACGAGTTATAGCCCACAGCCTAGCTTGTTGCATGTACGCCCAGACCTCTTCGCAGTTCGCACACGCACGGCCGCCGCCGCCGCTTCACACACCGCATGGCCGCCGCCACTTCACCGGCGGTGATGCTGTTCGAATCGGATGGATACCCAGTGACTCCCGTCCCCACCAAGGTCGCCGTGATGTGAGGGCGCTTCTCCCAATCTTCCCTGCCGACTCGCGTTCCTGCGTTCCAAACCCTATTTCCATTCTGAGGCGGCGGCGGCAGTGAACCAGCAGCTCTCTGCTCTTCGCGGTTTCTCCCTGCTATGCGTAGGGGATAAGAGAAGGCCGATGACAATGCTGTCGTTTCCCCCTCATCGTGGTTAGTATCTCATCGATCCCTTAAACAATGTGATTCGTCGTGTCCCATTTTGGTCTTCTTGGTGAATGAATTCTTGATTGGAGTTTTGTGCCTGTGTGTGCTTGTAAAGTGCAAGTAAAATTATGCAAGAACACAGATTTACACAGCAGGGACTACTGGGCTAGTTTAATCCGCTGTTTTTTTGGCTTCAGGGATGCGACCCATGTGAGGGATGCACTATAAGATTCACATTGCAGTAATCTAGATTTCGCGTAGTATCTGGCAGTATTTGTGTGTTTTCCTTATTTCATAGTGAGAGACGGTTCGATACTCGATAACATTTATGACTAAGTTTTTGTTCACAAATCCATGAAGCACATTAGGCACAATTTTGTGTTGATGTTTAGCAAATGTCATCTATAGTTGACAAGACTGAAAGCAGGTGTCGATGTTTAGCAAATGTCATCACCTGTACGGATTTTATGATCAGTAAGATGTTCCTTGGTTCCATTTCTGAACAGATTTAAGCAATGCAGTATCAGGTGATGTACTGTTCCAGGTCATGGTGATGTGCATCTATTCCTTCTCCAATTGTTACGATGCTAGAATATGCACCTTTTTATTCTGTTTTCCTTTCAAGTTTGATGGCAAAGGTTCATTTTTTGGATCTGTTGTAGGATAATTAGTTATATTTAATTTCTGGTTGCACCCCACATTTAATTTCTTTGTCAGCTTCAGTTTTCCCTTATGAATGTGATTAATTTACTGATTGCTGAATATTTGCATTTCATGTATCATTTCCAGCAAATTCAAACTTTGAACTGGGTAGAGGAAGCAATTTCAGTGATTGGAGGCCACAACTTGTCCCTAGTCTGAAAAGTATCCGTGTAATCTAGGTAGCATGTGGTGGATATCATTCTTCACCTTTGACTGGTAAGTTATTAGAACTGCATAGTCTGATCTTTCACGAACTTTTCTTAGACCCTACATGAACGAATAGAAAGCCACTGTATTTGTAAAGAGGGATTGTTTCAGTCTTATAACTGTCCACTAGCTAATAGCTGTACTTTGATACTACTAGATTAGTACCTGGCTGGCCATTTGGCTTTCATGCTTTTATAGTTCGAACTATAACTGACAAATGGATCCTTTCTTCTTCATGATAATGAAATAGAAAATAGGGAAATGCCTAGAATAATCTCAGTTTATATTGCTATCTTCCATCAGTGATGTGCATCTTACAGAAATTGATTATTAGCTAGTAGCCACTGCATAGTAGAAAGCCACTGTGATGTGCATCTATTCCTTCTCCAATCATCTTTCAGCCACTGTATTTTCAGCAACTGGATCATCTTTTTTTTTCTTATTACCTCTCTTGTTGCTACCAGGAAGTTGAACAATAATAGCTTGTCTGGAGTTCTGCCTGATTCACTTGCCAGCATTGATGGTTTTGCTCTCGTGTATGCTCTGCAAGCCCATTTTATTGTTTGTTTTTCTCTTTCCCTATTTCAGTACTGATTCACTTGAGTTGGCTTCTGTTACAGAGATCTTTCGTTTAACAATCTCAGTGGCCCATAACCCAAGATTTCTGCAAGAACCTTTATGTAAGTAATTTAAATTTTATTCCTTTCGTGATTGAAATGATTTCTTCCTGAACACTACATGCTATGCCAGGATTACTGTTTGTATAGTCACACGATGATTTTATTGTTTGTTCATACAACATAGCTGGAAATCCAATGATTTGTGGTAACAAGTCTGGAGGTAACTGCTCTTCTGTGTCACTTGACCCACCCTCTTACCCACCAGATGATTTGAAAATTTGGTTTGCATGTCGTGTCAAGTTTTTTCTTTGGTTCAAATTACTTGAACTGTCTACTTTGATTTTATCTGTTCACAATGAGCCAAGTTGATGACTTTCATTGAACAGTTACTTTCAGTGAGTTCAAATGCTATCTAGTATCTTTCTGGAAAAGAGATGCCCTCTATTTTTGCCATTCATAGTTATCTATCTGGCCTGTTAAAGATTCCTGGTTGGAATTTTTTTAAAGAGGATTAAACCATACTCTCTTATCATTTCAACTGAGCCATATACACATTGCTAATGTTGTTCTGAAAACTGACATTGCAGTTGCAGCAGGACAGTGTTTATTTATTTCACTTTTTTGTGTTCTGCTCAATGGCATTCTTTGGCTTTATTTTAGATGAATGCAATCTCCAAAGTTTACTTTACATGGGACTGAAACTGATACTATTTTACAGATCTTGTCAATGTGGTTCAAGCCTTCCTTCCACGACTTCTTGCAGTAACTATTTGGCTTCACAGACTGAAAAGCTGGTTCTTGCAATTACTCTTTGGCTTCAGCGACTGAAATGGTGGCATTCTAGTGGTGTTCATCCGATCCATGTTTGCTTCTATGGTGTCACTAATTGTTTGTAAGCAAATGTGGTCCTTCAGTTGTACCATCCCTTTAGAACCAAGAACCAAGAAGATCCTTTTGTTCCTAGCATGACATGTTTTATCTAGCATAATTTTGAGGTTGAGTGATGCTCGTCAGGCATTTTATGGGTGTTTGGGTGGCTATTACTTTGAACATTTTGTTTATTTAAGTGACCAGTCTGCCACTTCTAATGCCGGCCTGGCTCTGGCTGTATGAAATGAATTTGACATGCATGTAAAATTGTAAATGGTCTGGTCTAGTGGTACGATGGATGGAGCTCATGCACAACACAGCAGCCTGCCTGGGCAACTCGCTCTGCTCTGCGTTTGCCAACTGTGGGTTAGAAAATTGGTATGGAATGGATAGGAACCCACGGGATGGATTGGTGTGCTTTCTGCTCTGCTCTGCCGATTGGTGTAGTTTGGATCCTGCCATGTTTGGATTAGTTTAGTCTGGTGACAAAAGCTGCAGTGCAGATAAGTGGATTGGTGTGGGTATAGATTGGATTACAGCCCACTAGCAGAGTGAGCTGCAATTTCTTTTTTCATCTTAGTCCACCAATAACGGGGTCACAAATCTTGGTACATATTACTACTTCCGGGGTGAATAGATAGCTTGGAATGATGGGTCTCATGCATCAACTTGTCCTTAAGCTCTCTATCCTTAGGTACCACCAGACGATCCTTAAACTATAACACTCCTTGGTCATCCAATCGAAAGTGTTTGGTGGGTTCCCTCTTCATCTTCTCCTTGATATGAAAGATTCCCTTATCTGTCTTCTGACCTTCAATGATCTGGTTTTCCAGAGTACAACTGATCTGAATATTATGCAACACAGCAGGATGTAACAATTTGAACCCTTCTTCAAACAACGGTTACACATCAATAGCATGTGATTTTCTGCTCAGTGCATCTGCTACTATATTAGCCTTCCCGGGATGATAATGCACGTTTAGATTATAGTCCTTTATCAGCTCTAACCATCTTCTCTGTCGCATATTCAACTCAGATTGGGTAAAAATGTATTTGAGACTCTTATGATCTGTAAAGAGATTACACACGTTACCCAGCAGGTAGTGTCTCCAAATCTTTAGAGCATGCACTACTGTTGCAAGGTCCAAATCATGTGTAGGATAGTTAACTTCATGCTTCCTCAATTGACATGAGGCATAGGCAATGACCCTTCCATTTTGCATTAGTACACATCCTAATCAATTCTTAGATGCGTCACAGAACACATCAAATGACTTTTCTATATCCGGTTGGGCCAGAACAGGAGCAGTGGTCAACAACTTTCGCAAGGTGCAGAAAGCTGCCTCGCACTTCTCTGTCCATACAAACTTATGATCCTTCTGTAACAGGCTTGTCATTGGTTTGGTAATCTTCGAGGAATCCGGTATGAAGCGACGATAGTAACCGGCTAAACCAAGAAAACTACGAACTTCATGCACTGAGGTTGGTGACTTCCAGTCCATAACCTCTTGCACCTTACTAGTGTCTACGGAAATGCCATTTTTAGACAACACATGGCCGAGAAAAGGAACTGTCTTAAGCCAGAACTCACACTTGCTGAACTTCGCATACAGTCGATGTTCTCTGAGTCTAGTCAAGATAATCCTGAGGTGCTCTGCGTGATCTTCTTCATTCTCGGAATATATTAGAATGTCATCAATGAACACAATCACAAACTTGTCCAACTCTGGCATGAAAACAGAATTCATCAGATACATAAAGTATGTAGGAGCGTTTGTCAATCCAAAGGACATGACAAGGTACTCGTACAAGCCATATCTGGTAGAGAACGCAGTCTTAGGCACATCTTACGGCCTAATCTTTATCTGATGGTATCCTGATCTCAAATCTATCTTAGAGAACACTTTGGCTTTAGACAATTGGTCAAATAAAATATCAATCTGAGGAAGAGGATACTTGTTTTTAATTGTCACTGCATTCAGTGGTCGATAATCCACGCACATGCGTAAGGAGTTATCCTTCTTCTTTTTCACAAATAGAGCGGGGCATCCCCATTCAGACGAGCTGGGACGAATCAAACCTTTCTTTAGTAAGTCCTGGAGTTGCTTCTTCAATTTGGCTAACTCATTGGGAGGCATCCGATAGGGCCTTCTCGAGATCGGTGCTGTTCCCGAAATTAACTCAATGGCAAACTCAACATTTCGGTCTGGTGGAAGTCTAGGTAACTCATCCGGAAACACATCTGGAAACTCACAGACCACTGGAATCTGGGCTAGTAGAGTAGTTTGGACCACACAAGTCGTGCTAGCTAGGTCTACTTTCTGAGGTAGGACCACCCGAAAGGTGCCTTCTCCACTTGGTTCCTTAAGAGAGATACTCCTTTCTCCAATATCGATTACTACCCCCATCTTATTCATCCAGTTTATACCCATGATCACATCCAAAACTAACCCTAGCATGACGATCAGGTTAAGCTTGTATTGTCGGTTTGATATGTTTAGGGTTACTCCCTGAACTATCTGATTAGTCAACAGATCAGCCCAGCTGAACTGATTTTATATGCACATTCCAATTCGACTATCCTTTGCTCATGCCTCTTAACAAATGCTTGACTTACAAAGGAATGAGATGATCCAGAATCAAACAAGACTACTGTAGGATGATTGTTGATAGAAAACATACCAGCTGTTACCGGTTCTCCTTCTGGGATGTCATCCATGGTGGTGTGATGCACACAAGCTTGATACTGCGTCTGCTGTTTCTTAGGGTAGGGACAAAACTTTGCAAAGTGTCCGGATTGGTTGCAGTTGAAGCACGGTCCCTTCACTTGAGCCATAGTTCCAGATGAACTGCCTTGTCCTGTCTTCGCCTGAGGCAATGCCATCTTGAATGGTTTCTGGTTCCTCTGGGGTTGCTAAGCATTCTGATTCTTCCTTTGCTGTGGCCTAAACCTTGCACCTGGGGTAGACGACCGATAAGCTGGACGGTTGGCCACTGGGGCTCTGGACTGGGACGGACCCGTCTCGAAAGCTCTCTTACGGATCTTGGAAGCAGCATAAACATTGTTGTTCTTCTCTTGCTTCAGACAGTCACTAACGAAATCGTTGAAACTAGTCCTCATATTTGTACCCACATGTTTCATCATCTTGGGATTCAGGCCTCTCTTGAAGCTAGCGATCTTCTTGGCCTCAGTATTCACCATATCAGGAGCATAACGGCTCAGGTTATTGAATGCATGTAGATATTGAGTTACAGTCTTCGTGCCTTGATTCAGTGCCAGGAATTCCCCAAGCTTCATCTCGATCAGACCAGGTGGAATGTACGTTCCACGGAAGGCTTTGGTGAACTCCCTCCAAGTGATGTGAGCATGGGGAGGAAAAGTGGTGCGGTGATGTTTCCACCACATTCCTGCCGGACCTTGAAGCTGATGAGCTGCATACTCAGTCTTCAACACTTCAGTCATTCTCAAGACACGAAACTTGTCTTCCATAGTATTAATCCACTCTTCTACATCCAAGGGTTCTGCGGCTTCCTTGAAGATCGGTGGACGAGTATCCATGAAGTCCTTGAAACTGCTATACTGATTTGCTTCATGCCCACCCGGGTTTATTCCCCGATGGGTGTTATCTGCGATACTGCGCAACGCAGCTTCCATATTCTGTTGCATGCTCTCCATATTACATTGGCTTCCAAGAAATTGTGCGAAAAACTGTTCCACAGTGTAGGGTGGAGGTGGTGGTGGATCACGGTCATCACTAGCAGCTGCACTGCCACCAGCCTCAGTGGCACCATACACGGTACGACGAGTGTTTGGCATCTGCATGTTTCAGCAACAATAATTATTAGGTGATGTTGTAGGAATTGCGACCGAATGAAAAATCATGCCGAACTGAATTTACTGGAGAGAATAATTTCATACAATAAAACAGGGGCAAAATAAGTCATTCCAATTAACACAACATCACTAATTAGATTACTTAAAGCGCACACATCGCGTCCATTACAACCAAGTTGCCAGCATACATACACTGGACTTTTTGACGTTCGGGTACCGCCACAAACACATCCAAGCTTTCCAACATTACATCAAAGCCTTAGTCTTTCTACTCATTATTACATGCCCAACGTGCCAACAAAGCAAAAGATCATGTAGAGGGAACCTAGTAGCTAGCGCAACAACTACTAGCCTACTCATCGTGGTCGCTGTCTAAGTCTGAGATGTTGGCGTTGTCGCCATTAGCAGCGTCGAGGTGCTCCCCAACTGGTGCTTTGGGCTCTTCCAGATCTTCGTCTTCATCCAAATCCATCTCTGCCGCACCAGGAGGAACATAGGGGTTGAGTTGATTGTTCAGCCGATGAACCTCCTCATGCAGATTGTCATTATATTCCTCTGCATATGCCAGCTGTTGCTCCAGCTCAAACTGTCTAGCCCTCAACACATTCTCTGTGGACCAGGCTTCATTCCTCTGATGGAGCACATGAGTCAACATGCGCTCAGCGTTCCTGTTGGCGGTGGTCAGTCGCCCAACCTGCTCTCTCAAGGCACGTACATCTCTCTCAAAAGCCACAGTCCTCTGGGTAGACTGATCTCTCTGATGAGTCAACTGAGCCATCTCTGTGTTGAGCCTCTCAATCTCGGTGTCGTGATCTCTCTGAAGCTGACGGCGGTCATCACGAGCCTGACCAAGAGCACTAGACACACGTCTTAGGCTACCTTCCACTCCATCAAAGGCCCTCATCACTGCGAACATGGCACTCATAGCGGGGTTGTCAATGTTCTGTGCTTCTGCGGCGCTAATCTCCAGAGATCTTCCTCTTGCATGCTGCCACGAGTCAGTGAAGGGGTTGCCCCTCGGAAAGACACCAACTATAGCTGTTGCCAACTCCTGAGGAAAGCGATCCATGATATCCCTCAGGATCCCAAAGGCTGCCCTCTCAGCGGCTTCTTCAGGGGTCCTGCTAGTTGACTCAAAATGCCAACCGGTCCACTCAGAACCATCACCTCGGGAACGAACTACTACTTCCACAGTCACCAAAAGTCCTTCCCCCAACCGCTCATTCGACCAAAAGTAGCGGGGCTCCATCCCATCAGGATAGCCTACATAGCTGAGTACTCTCCACAAGAGCGTAGGCATCCTAAACTCTCCAAGAAAAGTGTGGCGCTGACGAGTGCGTGGAGCAAGCTGATGACGGAGAGCTCTGCCGGTGGACTTGTTGTCTGCCTGGTACGTGCCATCTGTAGCAAAATTTTATTACCGTGGTGAGAACAGATTTTTAAGTTGGCATTTTTATCGAAATGAGATAATCAACTTATAAGGGGAGGAACAATGCCATGAATGAAATGCACAACATGATACATGCACGTTCCGTACGTCCTCACAAACTTAGAAAACTAATAACTACTAACGGAATAAACGGTGGCATACAACGATCTCTTGTAACGTAACTAATACGTACTACTCGAAAGCGTTATTATGTACCTGCAGAAAGTCACTTCAGCCCAAACCTCACAGTATGAAAATATGCAAGAAAGCAGTAAAGTAAGTTACTCGCTCTACACGCATCCCCAGATACGAGTATAACGGTAACAACTACCCGAATCATCATCCTATTGACGACATCGTCACCTCATGATGGAAGTCCCCACCATTTGAATACCCTTATACGAACATGCGCATGGCACGTAAGTATTTCGGTATCACATAAGCACTCCCCTAGATCGGCAGTGTATCCGACCATGCTCTCACAACTCTCACTTACCAGGGCGTAGAGGGAATTGATCCATACATTACCACTTAATTGAATGCACTGATACAATAGCACGCCGTATGAGCGACGAAATTTAAAATATGATGCAAACCCCCAAGTTAGTACTTAATTAAGCCACCTAGAGTTCTTATTGGGCATAAAGGATATGACCACTAGCACACTCTTAAATTTAAAAGCTTAGTTGAAAACATAGTTTTGTTTTTAATTACCCATGTGAACAGTACATGCTAAACCAGTCTCCGATGCCAGCTGTAACGGATCAACGTAATTATATGAGATTAAGTAAGAAAATCTTCCACCGAGGCGGTTAATTTATCAAACTTAAACCCATATAACCCAAGATTCCGTGAAATCACGAGGGATTTCAAACCAACCAACATACAACCAAGATCGTACTGATTTAGCAGCCACAGTTCACATGATACATAGAGTTCACAATAAAAGTGGAGTACATCGGAGTTCGAAATAAAAGTTATTACAATATAGTTCAAAATAACATAGTGGAAACAAGTAGTTTTACACACCCACTTAGTTCAAATACAGTGCCAGTAGATAGTCATGGTCCACAAAAGCATTAGATAAGACGAACAGAGTGACCCTTGCCCAAGGTCCTAATTGTCGCCCATCGCCGGATACAGACAGTTGGAGCAGTACCCATAGTACATCTGACCATCTGCAACAACAATGGGAACAACGCCCTGAGTACGAGAATGTAATCAGCTAGACTTACCCGTCATAAACTAGAAATAAAGGACACCAAGGATCATGCAAGGCTTTGTAGATTGGACTGGCTTGACTCATTTACGAAAAGCATAAGTTGTTATGAAAAACTAAACCAGTACTTTTTGCATGACTTTTAGTATAACCTATTCAAGCTAGGTAAGCACCTATTGCTAAAACAATCACTTGATTCATCATTAACAATCTAGATTACCATATCAGGTTTAGCATTTCCAACATCATTCACTTAACCATCAGGGTTCCATTAATGTTGCTACGATGCCATAGCTCGAGTCAAGTGCTCACTAACCGGGAGCGACGGCGATTCGAATCGAATTCCTATCCAGCTGGAGATTTATTCCTCACACAAACCCTGCTTCCCCCGTCAGGGTCGCGTAGATCACCAATGACACTTTCCAAGAAGCCGCGGGATAACAATCATGGATCGCACTACCCAGGGACCGCCCGACTGCCAGGAAATCACCTATAACTCGCAGGTTACTTTTTATGATCACAATTACAGCTAACCATAATCCGGTATCCACCTATAACTCACAGGTGACAGGAAATCACCTGACTTCTACCGGTCTAAGCATGGCTAAGCAATTTACTTGATCCTGACATAACAGGGTGAAAGATAATCTGGTGGCCAAGGTAATAATGCAACAACGATTTCACTCAACTCCTATAACTTAATGCAACTATATATATAACTATAGTTCATGTAGTAAGGAACAACTTTTATAAAATAGGAGACTTAAAATGCTCCGGGGCTTGCCTCTTTCGAACGAGCTAGGATGGTGGTCGACGCACTCTGGCAGCTCCTCGCCTGACTCTTCCTCCTCGGGCACCTCCTGTGCCTGGGGCTCCTGCTGATCCGTCCAAGCCTGCTCCTCCTGTACTGCTACCTGTGACTCTTCCTACGATCCTGTATGATGCAAGTGCATAAGTAAATATGCGAGTGATGCATCGGATTGTGGTGGAGTGCTTTGATGACATGAGATGCAGATGAGCACATGGAATGAGCAGTTTGAATATAACTATTTCTTCTACAAGGTAGTCAACGTCATCCAAGAACATATACCCTAAAACATGCACCTTATTTTTCTATTAGTTAGCATATCATCTACACATACAAGTGAACCTAAGCTACCAAAGCTTACCAACCTAACTCAACCACAACATCAGCAAGGCATAATGATGCTTCAAAGATACACCAAACATATTTTATTTCTCTTAATTCCTCATAAAGAATAATCTTTTATTCCCTATTTAACTAGGGTTACACAGCAACACCTATTTCTGGTGTAGATAAAAATCTACAAAAATTACAGTAGATTACTCTTACCCTAACTAACCTACTACTAAATTTTCATGAGAATTGCCTATGTAAAACTGCCTGTACAAAATAAATAAGTTATAGCCTAAATATGAGCATGAAATTATTTTGTACTAGAAAAAAATGTCAAACAACAGATTTCACATTTTTCCTATGTTACTAACAGTAAACTAACGTACTACAAAAATTATCACATGTATGTTCTATACAAATTTAGCCCTCTACTAAAAATAACAAATATTATCAATTAAAAGCATTTGAACTATACTTCAAAAATTTCTCACAGAACATGCTTCACTAATATTTTTCCTAGAAAGTACATCACTAATAAAGATTAAAGTAACAAGAATCACATTTTTCCCTTCATTATTTTATTTACTACATATTTTCTAAGATATCAGCATTTATAGCAATTAAATAAATTTGCACAGTAAAATGTTACAAAAATAATATGAGATATTTTTAAACTGTAGATCTATTCAAGAGGAACATTTCAAAATTTGTTTCATCATTTTTGGAGCTAAAAATGGTACACAAACATTTTCCAAGTATTTTCTTTTCCCAAAACAAAATAGAAATTCAAAAACTAATTACGGAATTGTTTAATGGGCCAGCCCACTCGGCAACAATGGCCCACGACCGATTTCTGCTGGAGCGCCGCGCGGGAAAAACCAGAGGCGGCCCGGCCTGCCAGTTCGGCCCAAGGCCGCTGGCCCAGCAGGCGGGGGGTTGGAACGCGGGGAGCGGCCGCGCGGCTGCGACGTCGCGGCGGCGGAGATGTCCGCCGGCGGCTGGCGGCCGGCTCTGGTCGTGCGGGCACCGATGGAGGGGCACACGGAAACCCTGTGGGGGTGGCGAACACCGCGGGGCGGTGCGCGAGCGGCTAGGCGGGGAGAAAACGCCAGAACAGCGGGGGCGAGCGCGCGGTGGCCGGAATGGCGCCGCAGCGGGGCGCGCGAGACGGTGCCTTACCGCGGGGCAGAGATGGAGCGTGGAGGCGCGTTCGGAGAAGAGAAGGATGAGGCGGAGTTGTTCGCACGAGCAATCGCTCGGAGGCGACCGGCCGGTGACGGAACGCGGGGCGGAAACACACGGCAGCGGCGGCGAGCGCGCGGAGACGGGAGCGGCGGCTGCTGCGGGTCGCGTGAGGCCGAGCGGGGCGAAAAATGGAGGGCGTGCAGCCGAGGGAAGAGCAGGCGCGGCTTCAAGGTGCGTGGCGCGGCCGGTGGGCCCACGGCTCGCCACCCGTACGCCGAAGGCGGCCACGCGGCGGCCACGCGGCGGGCGAGCCCTGACGCGGCGTCGCGCTGGCGCGGGCGCGGGCGCGGGCGCGCGGGAGAAGGCGGGGGCGAGCGGGCCAGGCCGGCACCCGTTCGCGGGCTGAAAGGGAGGCCGCGGCCCACTAAAAACGAAAACCGAATTTTCTTTTATAAAAATGTTTTCAGATTTCCTTATTTGTTTCAAAATTGAATTTGAAAATGAAAAAGAGGTTTTCAGAACTTTTGCCCAAAATAAAAGTTGTTCAAAATTTTATTCTCTACAACTTTCATGTAGGGCATTTTTCAAAATTCTCAATAGATTTTGAATTTAGGATTTAAAGCTAAATTGTTAATCAAAAATTTATTTGTTTAGAATATTTTTAAAACAAAATTTGAGAAAAACTTGAATTCAAGAATTGCTCCAAAAACCATGTTAATTTATTTTAGATTATTTAAAATTGCTAATACCCAAAAGTATACTACCTTTTTGGCACTTACATCAAAGTTAAGGTTCTAATTATTTGCTTTTCAAGTTTAAATTTAAAAGAGCTATATTTCATGCAATGCTAGTCATGAAATGATGCTGAATGCTTTATGCTTTGAAATGCTAATGCATGCTTAACACCCAGGGGTGTTACAGTTGGGCCATCCACAAGCTCCGCCGGATGATCACCAAACTCCCAATCACCACCAAGCCATCTAGGTGATGGCGATCACCAAGAGTAACAAGCTAGAACTCTCACTTGACCACAACAAGCCTAATGAGAAGGTGGATGCACACTTGCTACTTCTTAGTCACTAATGAGGGATTTCAAACTTTGATTCTCAAATCACAACCCTCACTAGAGCTCTTGCACTTCCTTGCAATTGAAAGATGTTTCTCAGCTGATCAAATGAGCAAGAGACCTCTAAAAGAGGTGGATGAGATGTATTTATACACCCCACAGTCAATTCCAACCATTACCTGCCAACTCAGCAAAAATACGCACTGACCGGACACGCCGGTCGACGTGACCGGACGCGTCCGGTCGATGGCAACGGTCGAATTTAAAACCGACAGCGCTAAGTGACCGGATGCACCGATCAGGGGTGACCGGACGTGTCTGGTCATGCAAGGACCTTACTGTACTTTGATCGGACGCTCGGTCGAGTCCGATCAGTGATGACCGGACGTGTCCGGTCAGCGAAGTACCTTACTGGAACGAGACCGGACGCACTGTGGACGCGTCCGATAGTTTTCCAGTCGCGTCCGATTAGTTTACTTACCCACTGTGACACGTGTCAACACGATCAATGTGTCCGGTCCTCGCACCAAGTTGAAACACAGTGACTGTCAGCACTGACCGGACGCGTCCGGTCACGACAGAGACCGTGTCCGGTCAAGGGTAAACAACTCAAACGACTTCGAAACGCGACGCAACTTGAACCGAGTTGCTTCCAACTGAACTTTGGGCTTCACCTGAGCTACCTAGTGCTAAGTTTGACAAGTGTGCACCACACTTAAACAAAAGACTCACCTAGGACAAGCTACTCGCTCATGCCCCCCTTTATAGTACGGCCAAAGAAAAAAAGCGAAGATCCTAACGACTATTCCAAATGTAACTCAACACCTTGACATCTGGAACTAACCGTCCTTAATCTTGTCGTTAATCCTTTGAAAAATCGAAAATGATTTCCATCAAGGGGCATGAATACCATAGTGCCCAAAACAGTCTCCAATCTCATGACCTAATTTATCAAAGTTTCTGCAAAACACACGTTAGTCATGATAATAATGCGTTGTCATCAATTGCCAAAACCAACTCTCGGGGCCTAGATGCTTTCAATCTCCCCCTTTTTGGTGATTGATGACAACACTTTGATTCAAAAGATTTAAGAGTTGAGATTTTCGAACATGCTTGGTTCACATAAGCAAAAGACAATAAGCACAAAGGGGTAGGAGTTGCTTATGTGCTCTAAGCCAACAGGGTGTACTCATAAGATGAAACATGAAGGGTTAGTACACAAAAACATAGCTCATATGAAATCAGAGTAAGGAGCGGAAGCACAACCTTATGAGCTAGAACCAATCAAGTGACATGATATATAATAGCAACAAGATAATCCACATAAGACTCAAGTAACTCATAATCACACATGTCACAAAATGCAAGTGCAGGAAAATAAACATGATGCATGAATGTAGCACACAAAGAAAAAATGAAACCCTCTCTCAAAACTCCCTCTGAATCTACTCTCTCTCCCCCTTTGGCATCAAGCGCCAAAAAAAGCTAAGGGTCTGACGGGGGAACAGAAGCAGTTGTGTCGGGTGCCGAGGAGCGTGGAGTGATCACGAACTGTGAAGTATCCTCTTCTGACTCTGAGCTGTCAGGCTGACCCTCTATAGATACACGTGGTAGTGAAGCAGTCTAGGTCTGTAGAGCAGGAGCAGGAACTGATGATGTAGAAGCAACAATAGCCGCAGTCTCTGTCACCTGAGCCTGAAAAGCACCAACTATAGGAGGATCTGTCGAGGCAACTAACAAAGGCACTATCTCTGTAGTCCAGGTCCCTATCACTGGAGGAGCCAAAGTCTCTGAAGCCGACATCCCTGAAGTAGTCACAACTGTGGTATGGGAGGGTGTCGGCTGACCAGTCAACTCGCTGTAAGAAGCACTCAAGTCAGTAGAGAAAGGAGTGCCTATCAGAAGATGAGGTCTGAGCTGAACTGGTGGAGTGAACCCCGTCTGAATGGGAGTGTAGCTCGGGGACTGAAAAGTTTGAGGGACCTGCTACTGAGGGGAGGTATACTGAAAGCTCGGCTGTCCCTGACTCTGAGGTCCACTGGACTATAACGCTGGAGTAAGGACATACGGTGGTGGAGGAACCCCAACAGTGACATGGTGTCACAGGAGCTCAAGATACTGCTGTTGAGTGACTGCCTGCTGCCTCTGCATCTCAAACTGCTGCCTCTAAAACTCAAGCTGCTACCTCTGGAACTCGTCCCGACGAGCCTAAATCTGAGCGAATGCAGCTGCTGTATCCTAAGCCTATCGCTGCATCTGAACCTCCTGCCTCTCCTGGGCCTGGGTCAGCCTCTCAAGGATAGCCACCATGGCTGGGTCTGAGCAGGAGGCTGAACCTGAACCACCGGCCTCATGGTCGTGAGATCGAGGAGAGCGGTACCAAGGAATAGGCTGATAGTCCTCATCTGTGCTCTCAGTGGCATCATCCTCGACTGGATCAGCTAGCTGAGCATCTAGACCTACAAGCTCGGCCTCTATAAGACCCTCAACTATCTCATCCTGCTCAGCTGCAGTCTCAGGAACCTCTGCCCTCTGACGCTGTCCTGGTCTAGGTGCCTGCTCTCTAGTAACAGAAGCCCACAACTGTCGAATGTCATACTCAGGGAATGCAGTAGTGGTGTCTGAAATCTCAGCCCTAATCTCAGTAGGTAGGTCACACGCAGATCGAATAATGAAGCAAATCTAGTGTGCATAGGGTAACTGACAGTGACCCTTGAAGCCCTCTGCCAAAGTGTCCTCCATCTCACAGAGCATCAGATCCCAAATGTCAAACGGTGTCTGAGAGATGAGGTGATAGACTACCCATAGCTACATACGTGTCAGGCCCTCTCTGTATCCCAGCCTCAGAAGTAGAGGTCGTCTCACAATGGCATCCAACACTCGAGCAAGGGGTGTCAAGCTAGCAGGTGTACGTCTGGACCCCTCGCCAAATGGCTCACGAAAGCAAGGTCTGATCAAATCTGTAGGTGGCACATAACCTCCGTGAGGACGCCTCAATGGTGAAGTCTGACCAAAGCACAACTAGTGAATCTTCATCTATGAAGCAGGGAATCTGAGAATCTCCCGTACCCTGGTGTTGTACAACCTGCGGTCACGGCCTCAGAATGCAAAGTGTATGAACTCATGAGCAGGTTCAATCCAAAGTGAGGAATAGAACTCTCTGACCCAAGTACCGCAGTAAGCTCCAGTCCATCTCAGAAAGTCTGACAATCCAGGTAAAAAGGAAAGGTGTGGACAGAGTTGCTCACCAACAACAGCAACTAAAGCCTCAAGCCGACAAACTCTTTAAGGTCTGAAAGCAATCCCACTGTCAACATAGGCACTGTAGAAATCCTCGTGAAGAGGTGTGTAGAAGCCCTCTGAGGCTCGGGGGTCCCGCTGAGATAGGAACCACCGACCAACCTTGACAAACCTGAGAGCCTAGACCTATCGTGTTGTAGCTCCCCTCAGGTCAAAGTGCTCGATTGGGGGTGACCTCGGGCTCTGGGAGGTGGACGACCTCCACGTCGCTAGCCCTTTGGCCTAGGTGTCACCTGAGCACGCGTACGTCCTAAGCGACGACGCGGTGGAGTCTGTACGGTCTGCTCCTCTGTCTCCTCTGTAGGCTGCTCTGTAGGCTGGTCCTCAGTCTCCTCAGTGGCCTCTGTACCGAGCTGTCGACATTCAAAATGAAAGCGACGCTCGCCAATGTGTATGCCACTACCTCTGCCACCTCTCTCTGCAAGATCTGCTGCATCAGCTACTGTCTGTGCTATCTCTGCCTCAGTGAGTGTCCTCTTTCTCTTCTTGGCGGCAATCTTGTTACGCTTGCCACGGGCAACCTCTGTTAACCTAGGAGGACTCTCGTCCCTGTCACTCGGTGTACCACCAGTATTCTTGCAACAAACCATGTTGATGAATCTGTGTGACTGAGAAACCCTGACAGTGAAAGATGATGAACTGACTCTCGTGAGGCTTGGCCTCAATCCGTATCCGCAGGCTTGGCCTCGGATTCAAAGCTGACCAAGAGAATCAACTGCCACACACAGAGCACCGACAAGACTCTCTGTAAAGATAGAATAGATAGAGCTACTATTAAGCAATATATTTTAACTAATAGATGAGCGAAGTCCTTATGACAGCAAGCATACAAGATAAGAAAAGAATAGATCATGATATGCTACCTCAGATGAGCGAGACTCTGGTGAAAAGGTGAGGGACCTTGACGCGTGAGAGTTCCACTGAAATGACGGATGAGCGCTGGAGTGCCGAGACAAACAAAGGATGAATTAGAATATGACGGGATTTCATCGGCAATCCAAAGAGAGATCAAGGTAACGCGAAACAACCTCGTGGAGACGAAGTCGCGCAAAGGACCTTCACTGGAGGACTGTCGGAGAGATGCCGCGCATAAGCTAGGGTTAGGGCACAGTGGCGCGTAGTGGAGGAGCATGACTACGGCGGTGCGGCGCGGTTGTGGCTGTTTGGCAGCACGGCACGGTTGAGGAGGAGAACGGAGCATGACGCGGCTGAGGAGGGCAATGGTTGTGGCAGCGCGGCGCGGCTGCGGCTGTTTGGGGGCGGTACGACGATGGCCCGACTGTGGAAGGGAGCAGCTGCAACAGCGGCGGCACGGCGCGGCTGCGGAGGAGGAGGCACGGCGGCGGCTGCAGATGAAGAAAGAAGACGGAAAAAGATCAAGATGTACGGTTAAAATGGCTCAGATCCACTTTTCACGGGGTGACCGGACGTGCTGTTCGCCTGACGGGACGCGCTGCAGAGGCATCCGGTCATAGTTCAGTAAGCTCCTGGCGCGACCGGATGTATCCAGTTAGAGCTAACTGGACGCGGACAAAGTCCGGTCAGAGATCACCCGGGAACCCAACACGCATGACTAGACGTGGTGGTGGGGTCCGGGACCGGACGCAGTGGTCACATGGTCGCGTTCGGTCCAGCGTCCAGTCAGAGGTCCTTGAGACTTGACTTCGGTATGACCGGACGCGCTGGTGGTAGCCGGGACCGGACGCAGTGGTGAAGCAGCATCGTGTCCGGTCTAGCTTCCGGTCCAGCGTCCGGTCGCTGTTTTTCGCCTTTCTTCAATCCGATCTTCGATGCAACATCTCCCAATCAAGTTCCAATTCAGAGAGACCCAAATAAACACCGATTGGAACCTGATATGAGTGACCTCTCTCAAACCCTCAAGTTTTTCAAAATATTTTGCCTTAGGCTAGTATTATTTTTAATAAAATATGCGATAAACACCCGAGGAGCAACGTATGGCCATGCAATAGAGTTTATGAACCCTTCAGAGCGTCAAATGCTCTCTCTATTCATGGGCGAACACAGAGGTTACTCAAAACCAAACCGAAAAGAAACGACAAAGCAACAACCATGCATATGTAATGCAAAACGAGAATGTAAAGCTAGGTTGCTTGTCAAGTTTGATCCATGGTTAGGTTTCTTTACTCCTCCAAAGGAGGGTTATCGTAACCGTGTTAGACAAGTCCTAGATGCATTGCGGAAAATTTAAACATGACATATAATACAATGCAATGCAAGGGACAACACAAGCTCATTTTTTAAAGTTACTAGAATCAAGCACATTTAGTTCACTTCTCAACCTACAAAAGGTAGCCTCATCCAAATGTTTAGTGAAGATATCCGCTAATTGATTTTCACTTCTTACACCTTCTAGTGATATATCATTTTTAGCAACATGATCTCTTAGAAAGTGGTGGTGGATATCAATGTGCTTGGTACGTGAGTGTTGTACCGGATTATTAGCAATTTTAACAGCACTTTCATTGTCACATAAAAGTGACACCTTATCAAGAACAACACCATAGTCTAGAAAGGGTTGCTTCATGTATAAGATTTGTGCACAACAAGCCCCCGCGATAATATATTCCGCCTCGGCGGTGGACAAAGCCACACTATTTTGCTTTTTAGATGACCAAGATACTAAAGACCTCCTAAGCAAATGGCACCCTCCGGATGTGCTTTTTCTATCAATTTTGCAACCGGCATAATTCGAGTCGGAATAGCTAACTAGTTGGAATCTAGCTCCTTTGGGATACCAAAGACCAATGCTTGAGGTGTGCTTAAGATATCTTAAGATTCTTTTTATGACACTTAGGTGAGGTTCTGTAGGGCATGCTTGAAAGCGAGCACACATGCACACACTAAACATGATATCAAGCCTAGATGCGGTAAGGTACAGCAAGCTACCAATCATAGAATGGTAGAGAGTTTCATCAACCGGTTTACCTCTCTCATCTAGGTCGAGATGTCCATTAGATGGCATTGGGGTCTTAATTGGCTTATAATCCTCCATCTTGAATCTTTTGAGAAGATCCTTGGTACACTTTTCTTGAGAGATGAAAATCCATTCTCTCATTTGCTTGACTTGAAAACCAAGGAAGAATGTAAGTTCACCAAGCATAGACATCTCGAACTCCTTCGACATCAATTCACCAAATTCCTTGCAATAATCTTCATTTGTTGATCCGAAGATAATATCATCAACATAGACTTCACAAATGAAGATCTCCTCATTAAGCTTCTTGGTGAATAGTGTGGTGTCGACCTTCCCAATAGTGAAGCACTTCTCAATGCGGAAGTCCCGGAGGCGCTCATACCACGCTCTAGGGGCTTGCTTGAGCCTATATAGCACCTTGGACAACCAATAAACATGATTAGGATATCTAGGGTCTTCAAACCCGGGAGGTTGATCAAAATAGACTAGTTCATTTATGAAGCCATTTAAAAATACACTTTTCATATCCATTTGATATAGTTTCATTTCATGATGCAATGCATATGCAAGAAGGATACGAATGGCTTTAAGTCTTGCAACGGGTGCAAAGGTCTCTCCAAAATCAAGACCTTCAACTTGAGAGAACCCCTTTGCAACTAGTCTTGCCTTGTTCCTCACAACTACGCCTTGGTCATCTTGCTTGTTGCGGAATACCCACTTGGTTCCAATGACTCTTGCACCTTTTGGATGCTCCTCAAGTGTCCAAACTTGATTGCGGGTGAAGTTATTCAATTCTTCGTGCATTGCATTCACCCAATCCGAATCTTGAAGGGCTTCTTCTACATTCTTAGGTTCAAGACAAGAGACAAAGAGTGATGTTCAACAAAAGAAGCAAGCTTTTGAGATCGAGTCATTACACCCTTTGTAGGACTCCCTATGATGAGATCTTATGGATGTGCTTGAAGTAGAGGTGAGTGTCTTCTTTCAACCACTTGAGGAGGGGTTGGGGAGCATCAACATATTGAGCTTGTGCCTCGGCTTGTTCATGAGAGACATGAGTATCTTCATTTTCAACTCTCTCATTTTTGTCGTCATCTTGAGGCACATATGATGAAGATGGTGGATTGACAATTTCATCATTTTCATCATCTTTAGGCTTGATGTCTCCCACCGACATGTTCTTTATTGCCTCCCTCAATGGTTCATCACCTACATCATCATAATTCTCAATTGCTCTTTGGGAACCGTTAGATTCATCACATTCCACATCATATGTTTCTTCAACCAAACCGATGGCATGGTTAAATATTCTATATGCTTTGGACTTTGATGAGTAACCAACAAGAAAACCAATATCACAACATCTTTGAAACTTCCATAGATGTTGACGCTTCTTGTAGATGTAGCATTTGCAAACAAACACCCGAAAGAATAAGACATCTGGCTTCTTCCCATTTAGCAACTCATAGGGGGTCTTGCCAAGAAACTTTTGTAGGAAGAGGCGATTTGAAGCATAGCATGCGGTGTTGATTGCCTCGGCCCATAATTTTTTTAGTGTGTTGTACTCATCTAGCATTGTTCTTGCAAGGGTAATCAATGTCCAGTTCTTTCTCTCAACTACGCCATTTTGTTGAGGAGTGTAGGTTGATGAAACTTCATGCTTGATTCCAATCTCATCACAATAAGCATCAATGTTTATGTTGTCAAACTCTTTGCCGTTGTCACTTCTAATCTTCTTTATCTTAACTTCAAATTCATTTTGAGCTCTCTTTGCAAACTTCTTGAAGCAATTGGCCACTTCGGATTTGTCATGAAGAAAGAAAGTCCAAGTGTATCTTGAGTAGTCATCAACAATCATAAGACAATAAAGATTTCCACCCAAGCTCTTGTAAGTTGTAGGACCAAACAAATCTATGTGTAGAAGCTCTAACACTCTTAATGTTGACATGTAAGCTTTTGTTGGATGAGTATTCGCAACTTGTTTGCCGGCTTGACATGCACTACAAGGTTTGTCCTTCTCAAACTTGGCATCCTTCAAGCCTCTCACTAATTCTTTCTTCAATAACTTGTTGAGAGTATTCATTCCAACATGAGCAAGCCTCCTATGCCAAAGTCACCCAAGTGAAGTTTTGGTGAACAAGCATGTCATCAAGTTTGCATCTTCGGAGGTGAAATCAACAAGATAGAGATTGTTGTATCTAAAGCCTTTGAAAATCATTTGCTTGTCATCTATCTTTGAGACTACCACTTCATTTGGTGTGAATAAGCATTGATAGCCAAGGTCACAAAGTTGCCCAACGGATAATAGATTGAAACTCAAGGAAGCAACATAGAGCACATTTGAGAGAGAATGATCATTTGATATTGCAATCTTGCCTATACCCTTGACTTTACTCTTTGAATTATCCCCAAATGTGATCTTCTCTTGACATTCTCCATTCTCTTCAAGTGAGGTGAACATACGAGGGTCACCGGTCATATGTTGAGTGCAACCACTATCAATAACCCAATGAGATCCACCGGTCTTGTAGTTCACCTACACACAAGAGATCAAGCTTTTTGTTTAGAGACCCAAACTTGAGAGGGACCCTCGACTTTCTCAACTAGTGACTTGGCAACCCAAATTTTCTTAGGTCTAATCTTGTTTGGGGGACCCAATAACATGACTTTTATCTTTCCACTAGAATCTTTTCTAAGCATGTAGTGAGCATTGAAAGCAAAGGGTCTAGCATGCTTGGGCAAGGATAGTGGTGGTGGAGTTTTGCACTCATGAGCAAAATGGTCCACTTGTCCACACTCAACACATCTCTTTGGCTTGGGCTTTGACTTGCTTTGTTGTTGTTGAGCTTTAGCCTTCTTCTCTTGATTTGCTAAGTAACCAATGCCACTTCTATCCATCTTCATGACGGTGTTCATGAGTAGCTCACTTTGCAAATATTGACCTCTTGTGAACTTGCTTAGACCGGTCTTGAGATGCTCTTTCTCTTGCTTGAGCTTTTTGTTCTCTTCAATAAGTGACTCATTTGATGTTTGCTTTTTAAGAGCCATCAACCCTTTTAGCTTCTTGTTCTCATTTCTAAGCATCTCATTTTCACTTTTGAACTTGACATAATCATCATGATTGTCGGACTCAACCACTTTCTTGCCTTTACCACTAGAGCCTTGCTCAATGCTCTCAATAATCAAGTCATCACATGATGTAGCTATATTAATCTTAACAACTTGGTTAGTAGTATCATGTGTCTCAAGAGAAAGCTCATTAGCAACAACAAGACTATCATAATTGATTTTCAATGTAGTGTATTTGTCTTTTAGCAAGTTATGCCTAGTGTTGAGCTCATCATACTTCTTCTCAAGTTTATCATGTTCATCTTTAAGCTCTTTGTTAGAAGTCTTGAGCTCCTTGAGAACAGAAGACATAATTTTATTTTGATCTTTAAGCTCATCACTAGACTTTTGTGCAATTTCAAGCTTTGATGAAAGTGATTCATTTTCATTTTGAAGCTCATCATTTTTATTTCTAGTTCTTCTTATGACTTTTGAGTATTTGTTTAGTAATTTTATAAGTTCATCATAAGAAGGTGCATCATATTCATCATCACTATCACTATCATCATCATCACTCTCATTGTTTTGTACCTTTCGTTCACCCTTAGCCATAAGGCATAGGTGAGTAGTGGATGATGACGGTGAAGATGGTGGTGAAGATGGTGATGAAGATGTCGGTGAAGATGATGATGGCCCAATCACAAATGCGGCGACCTTTTCTTTCTTGTCATCGCTTTCATCACCGGAGGACTCACATGATGACTCAATGTCAGTGAGCCAATCACCAACAATATACACTTTGCCTCCCTTCTTCTTCTTGTGAAACTCTTTCTTCTTGCCATCCTTCTTTTTGTATGGCTTGTTCTTCTTCTTCTCATCTTCTTCGTCACTAGAATCATTCTTCTTGCCTTTATTCTTGTTCTTGTACTTGTACTTATCTTTTGGAGGCTTAGGGCATTGATGAGATAAGTGGTCAAGTTCACCACAATTGTAGCAATCCATCTCGGATATAGGCTTTCTTTTGCTACTTGTGAAAAACTTCTTCTTACCATCGAACTTGATGCCACTCTTGTTGAGCTTCTTTAGCATCTTGGTGGTCTTTCTCACCATGAGTGCAAGTGATGCATCATCAATATCACTTTCACTTGAGCTTTCTTGCACGATCATGGCTTGGCCCTTCTTCCTTTTCTTGTCATGGCTAGCTTTGAAGGCCAAGTCCTTCTTCTTGGAAGATGATGAGCCCTCTTCCGGAGTGATATGCATGTACATCTCATGTGCATTGATCTTTTTTAATATTTGTGTCGGTGTTGCGGTGGAGAGATCACTTTGGTGAAGCACGGTGACAATGTGACCATACTTCTCAACGGGAAGAACACTCAAGATCCTCCTTGTAACATCTGATGGACTTATTTGAGTGAGACCGAGAGCATTGAGATCCTCTACAAGAACATTCAATTGAGTGTACATGTCATTAGCACTTTTTTTGGAAAGCATCTCAAAAGAATTAATTTTCTTCAAAGCAATGTGATAGTGTTCCTCACGCACACTCTTAGTTCCCTCATGGAGAGCACAAAGGTTTTCCCACAATTCATGAACGTTTTTTGTATTACGCACATGATTGAAGATATCCTTGTCTAGGCCCCGGTAGAGTGCATTTTTTTTGCCTTTGCATTCCACCAGTCGTACTTCTCCTCGTCACCACTTGGGTTGGCGGGATCCTTGATAGCGGGAAGCCCTTCGGTGGCGGCTCTAAGACACCCAACATCTATGGCTTCGAGATATGCCTCTATGCAGATTTTCTAATATGGAAAATCATCTCCCTCAAAGGTGGGAGGTGGTCCTTCCCCATTAGACATCTTGCTCTAGGCGGTGAAGCCTAATTTAGGAGCAACTCGGCTCCGATACCAATTGAAAGGATCAAGATGCCCAAGAGAGGGGTGAATTGGGCTTTTTCTAAAAATTAATTGCAAGAATTAAATCCTACAAGCCAAAATTCACCCCTAGTGCCTACTAGTGTTCCTTGTGATTCTACCGGAAAAAGTTTTGCACCCTAAGTTCCAATCCTAGTCTAGCATGGCAATTCTAGGAAAGTAAACCAAGCAACAAAAGTAATACGAGAAAGTAATTGCTTGAAAGTAAGGGTTAGGAACATGGTGATGTTTTCCTGAGGTATCGGAGAGTTGCCACTCCCCACTAGTCCTCGTTGGAGCACCCGCGCAAGGGTGTAGCTCCCCCTTGATCCGCGCAAGGATCAAGTGCTCTCTACGGGCTGATTCTTTGACACTCCATCGTGGTGAATCGCCCAAAACCGCTCACAAGATGAGTTGGGTCATCCACAAGCTTCGCCGGATGATTACCAAACTCTCAATCACTACCAAGCCGTCTAGGTGATGGCGATCACCAAGAGTAACAAGCTAGAACTCTCACTTGACCACAAACAAGCCTAATGAGAAGGTGGATGCACACTTGCTACTCCTTAGTCACTAATAAGGGATTTCAAACTTTGATTCTCAAATCACAACCCTCACTAGACCTCTTGCACTTCCTTGCACTTAAAAGATGTTTCTCAGCTGATCAAATGAGCAAGAGACCACTAAAAGAGGTGGAGAGGATGTATTTATACATCCCACAGTCAATTCTAACCGTTACCTGCCAACTCAGTAAAAATACGCACTGACCGGACGCGCCGGTCGATGTGAGTGGACGCGTCCGGTCGATGGCAACGGTCGAATTTAAAACCGACAGCACTGAGTGACCGGACGCACCGATCAGAGGTGACCGGACGCGTCCAGTCGTGCAAGGACCTTACTGTACTTTGACCGGACGCTCGGTCGAGTCCGATCAGTGATGACCGGGCGCGTCCGGTCTGCGAAGTACCTTACTGGAACGAGACCGGACGCACTGTGAACGTATCCGATCGTTTTCCAGTCACGTCCGATTAGTTTACTTACCCTCTGTGACACGTGTCAACACAATCAACACGTCCGGTCCTCGCAAGAACCGCGTCCGGTCAACCAAGTTGAAATACAGTGACTGTCAGCACTGACCGGACGCGTCCGGTCACGACAGAGACCACGTCCGGTCAAGGGTAAACAGCTCAAACGACTTCAAAACGCGACGCAACTTGAACCGAGTTGCTTCCAACTGAACTTTGGGCTTCACCTGAGCTACCTAGTGCTAAGTTTGACAAGTGTGCACCACACTTAAACAAAAGACTCACCTAGGTCAAGCTACTCGCTCATGCCCCCCTTTATAGTACGGCCAAAGGAAAAAAGCGAAGATCCTAATGACTATTCCGAATGTAACTCAACACCTTGACATCCGGAACTAACCATCCTTAATCTTGTCGTTAATCCTTTGAAAAACCGAAAACGATTTCCATCAAGGAGCATGAATACCATAGTGCCCAAAACAGTCGCCAATCCCATGACCTAACTTACCAAAGTTTCTGCAAAACACACGTTAGTCATGGTAATAATGCGTTGTTATCAGTTGCCGAAACCAACTCTCGGGGCCTAGATGCTTTCAATATGGGAGATCCTTTTTGCTACTAGGGTTCCTTTTGTTCTCGCTAGAGATAAAAGCCAAAGGTTTCTATACAATAAACTCTCTATGTTAGAAAGCTTACACAAAAGGCTCTTGTGATTAAGTAGGATGTGGGGATAGGTTAGTTTTCCTTTGATTTGATGATGACAAGCTTGTGCAACGGGGTGAAATGCTTTAGACCTGAACTTGAGCCTGATATATATGTCAACAATGATGAATAGTATGTTGGTGCTGATGATGAGGGGACACACATGCTAGCATGACTCAGTCTCCTAATCTAAACTCTACAAAGCTGAACCGGTCGCCGATCTCTCCAGCTATCCATGATAGCATAATTGATTTGGTTCGTTTGATCGTGTGTTCTACGGCTCGATTGGTTGCTACCGACTGTTTGCGTCTTTGTTCTGGAAGCCTCGTCCTCACCTAGAGCAGCTCCAAATCTAGCCAGCCGCCCCCCTCATGTCGGTCAAAAAAAACAGAAACCACAAACTTCTCTCGCTCCCTCCGTCCTCCTCCCGACGCCAGGAGCGACGCCGCTGGCCGCCAGCCGTGACCGCCGCCCCTCCTCCTCCTCCTCCTCCTCCGCCTCCTGCTCCTCCTCCTCCTCCTCTCTCTCCATCACAACGCGAACAGGGCGACGATGGCTGCCACAGGCGGGCACCGCGGCTGCGGGCGCCCTCCTCCTCCTCCTCCTTTCCCCCTCGCGACTGGGCCCCGCCAGTGGCCGCTGCCATCGCTTGCCCCTAGCGCTGCCTCCTCCCTCTAATCCGTGTGTGTTCATGTGCTTCAGGTGCTACAGGAAACCCTAGCAGCCTGTACTACGGGTCACCGCGGCTCAGCTTCGACCCGGCGGCGGTGCCCTTCTCCGGTGTGGACGCGCTCACCAGCTACAACAGCGGCGACTACCAGGTTGTTGTTCCTCCGCCGGCTACGTGGCCGGCGAGGTAGCCTCCCATCTCCTCCCTCTCTCTCGGCCTTTTTTACTGGATGTTTTGGTGGCGGGAGCCCCAAATTATTGGTCCAGTTACCACATTTTGGTGAGATCTTTTCTATATTCCTGGTATAGGTGATGCAAATCTGTTTCCAAAGGCTCACGTCCCTTCAATCGCTCACAATGTTCCCCAAGTGCCAGATTGGTGAATACCCAGGCCTGCACAAACTGTTTTAGTTTATTCATGTATGTTCCTCAATATTAGATTTTCACATTTTAGACTAATGTTTTAAACAAGTTAAGAAATTTTGGATAAGTCAATGCTTACTACGGCAGATGGCATGGTTTTCTTCCTCTCAAATTTGTGCCTCAATGTTCTACTGTACACATGCGTGCATTTTTTTCCCCTTGAATTTGTTCCAGTTTTTGTTCTAGTTTGAGAAGCGAGTGCTCTTTGTTCAGGTTCCAGATAAGACCTGATTTCTTTGAGCTAATTCTAAAAAAGGGTTTTATTTTGTAAGGCAACCATGGTACAGGCTCACATTTAGCTTTGTCCCATATTGACCAGCATAGATGTTATACTTAAACGTTTACTATGGCAAAACATGTTTTCAAATCATTTTACCGATTTGATTTTAGCATCCATCTTTACTTCTGTGAGCGAGGTAATTCACTATAACATTGCTGGGAAATATTGGGTTGCTTCTTATATGTGCACTCTATACTCATAACAAGCCGAACAAAACTTTTTGCAGGACTATCATGCTCTTTTTACTGGAGAGGATGATACTTGGGAAGATTGCGTTCTCATTCATAAAATTCGTAAGCTTGGTAGCAGCACAATCAAATTAAGGCGCCAATTTTCGCCGACTCAATCTCTAGGTACAAGGCCTTCACAGGTAGCCTAACAATATATCTGTTGTACCTGATTAGCTGCTATGCAAATTAATAGGATGGTGCCATCAAGTAGAATTTGAGTTCGTGCCTACGAAGATTCTTATCTTTGTATCACTGTAAACACTACATATATCAATGAGACCGCACTTTCTAGAAAACTGTAAACATGCTTCTGGCTTGCCCTACTATATATCATGTTTAAATAAAAAAAAGATCATTCATACTGATTGGTTTGAAATGCCAATTTAAATTGCACACTCTATTCTCGATTTTCTCTGTTTATGTGTTTGTTGAGGAAGACCCTAAAAATTGCTCCTGTCGTAATGCATGCCTGTTCCTTTTGGGCCTCTTCTCATAGTCATATTATTGTTCTGGTTGGATATTAATTTGGTGTGCCCTTTCTACCAGATCATTGTAGTGTCTTCATGTTGAACATATGGTTGGGGATCTTCTGCAGAGATCTAAAGCCATAGGTCTTTGCTACATAAATTTTCAGCATGGTGAGTAGTAGTACTCCAGTGGTAAACTTGCGGTGGATGCTCACTCACTCGCTTTCAGGTTTGAAAAGAACATGATCTGCGGTGCAGGTGCTCCCGGCTGGGCTACCGCGGACTGACCTGTAGTTTTCACTGTGTCAATTCTTCTTTGTGCATGCCAACCTGAGTAAATCACCTGCATATGGAATGAATACAGAATTGACGATGCCTACATATACCAAGGTATTTAAACTGTCCTTTTTCCTTTGGTCCCTTACTCCCTTTAGTTCTGGCCAACTGGAGGGCTATTGTTGCCTACCTGCTGTATGCTGTCTCTTCATCATGCATATCCTACTGTGAATCAAAGTCAGGATATGGACGAAGCCAGTACCTGTTGCCTTGCTGCGCATTACTCTGCTATATTCCCTACCTGCGAATGGTATTTCAGATTCATATTAAATCAGCATGTCTTCTCACGTACCGATGGATTGGTAATTTGCTACTCTTTCAAGGGATGCATATTTATAGTGGATTATGTAACCATATTTGTAGTTCATCTGAAGACTGGTCATTCCTTTATAGTGGCAAGAGCAACATAAATGAAGCTATTGCCGTTGCTGAACAACATGATGTAGACAGCAACAGCCAATTTCTAGATTCATTAAAAAAGGGTAATTTGTTCGTGGGAGCTTGTTTCTTTATACTTGCATAAATATAAATAGAGATGGAAACCACATGAATTTCTATTGGAGATTTTGAGAGGACTAAAACAAATAATTACGAGGCAATGTGCTCGTCATAATATTTTTACTCAAATGAACCTCCATTTTTAATGTATCTCTCTTGCTTACTATACCTTGTTTGTGATTTGGTTTCTTGTTTCATATGATGGCCGCAGCCCAGTGGCGATCCTCTCGCATGGTCTACCGTGGACGCCAGTACTGATCATGCCAAACCTTCTTCCTCCCTGCACTGTAACAGAACACTCCATCTGTTCCGTGGAAGTGACGGTTGATGGAGTTGGCCCAGGATTGCCTCCATGTGCACCATCCATTGTTGCTTGTAGAGTCGCATCAGCATATGATGTTCTTCCACATTGTTAATGCTTCTGTTTTTGTACCATAAACGTTGCTTGTCTTCTTGTATTATTTACTTACACATTGCTTAATTAGAGATGAAAAGTGACTATGTCACAATAAGATTTCTATGCCCGGCTTACTGAAATATCTCAGTGTAGACAAAGCCAAGATGGCCCGTAGCCTTGCATGATAAAAATCAAAAGAATGAAAATATCTATCTTAGCTGATTCTACAGTCTATTTTACAGCCTAATATAGTTTTTAGGATTATGTAATGCCAGTGTCTCCATAACTACATTTTTTATCTGCTTAAAATTACCAAAGCTTGATATGATTATTTCTCCAATGCTAACAGGCAAAAGAATGCAAATATCTGTCTTAGCTGATTCTACAATTTATTTTCCAACCTAATATAGTTTCTACGATTATGTAATGCTAGTGTCTCCATAACTACATTTTTTATGTGCATGCTCCCTTCTATTCGTCCAAGTCTGAGACTTGATCCGAAGTGCTCATGAAGATGGACCGATAAGGGACTTATGCATGGGCGAAATGACTGCAGATCTCGCCATGAAGATGACACCACAAGCGGCTTCCTGTACGTAAAGATTTTCTCTATTTATGCGAACCTGAAACTATTCTTCTACGGAGCAACAGTTATGAAACTGTCTTTCTCTTTATTACAGTACGTTTGGAAAGCATTACAATTCTGACTTATTCCATGCGCTAATTTAAAGCCCACCTGCAGCTACTGTGCCTATGGTTCCATGGCATACTTCAAGTGGGGGCCAATAGTTATTACCATTGTTGTATACATGATACAGAATATAGGTTGCAAAGGCACACAAGGTGTTAGAATCAATTAGTTGTTTTAGAACACCCTGCAGATAAGTTGATAGCAAGACAATCTTTATCATCTCTGTGTTTTTTTATTATTCGTTCAGATGCTAAAAATAACTGTGAACAAAAAAATCAGCCTCTTATTAGATAGTGCTCGATGTTCCAATTAGAGGTTCACATCTTTACATTTTGGTTTGCAGTTGATCATGTAGGGCATCAGTGTCCAAGAGATGCTATATTTTCTTTATCCAGTCCTTTTGTACATTCCCATTATCAGCCTATGACCTATGACATCTTTTTAGTTCTTTTTCTGTTTGCAGATTGTACAAATTGAACAGAGGATAGTTAAGCAGGCGGAGAGAGAGGCGCCTATGAATACTATTGGTAACAGTTTCTTATCGAACACATGAGCTCATGTGTGTTACTCACTTTTCTTATAAAATTCCTGATGTATGGGCAAACTTTCATTTAGGTTTTCTCAGTCTTTAGTGTAATTAACAAAAGTATAGTATCTACATAAACATACAGTCGTAGCGGAGTGCGCCCTGTGCCTCCTACTATGTCTACTTGAGTCCAACCCATGTATTGTACCCTATTCTCTCACATTTAATATACCCTTTTGTGACGAAATGTGTCACAAATTACTTGATGAATATGTTGTTTAGTGTAGCCTGTTTAATATAGCTCATACAATTTTTACATGTCATCCAAATATCCACGTTGTATGCATGCTGTAAATGAATCTTATCCTTTGCTAAAAATCTCAACAGAATCCTTACTCCTCGCGCGCGGGGGTGCGCGTTTGCCACTAGTCTAAACTCTACAAATGTGAACTTGTCGTCGAACTCCCACGCCATCCACGTTAGCAAAAAGGATTTCCACCGTCGGATCTCCGTCTACCGTCTCTGATTTCCTCCGTCCGTGAGTTACTGTTCCCTCCGTCCGTGGGTTACTTTCCAGCGGTGGAAACCAAAATATCTTCTCAAACCGTCGCTCCATCCCTCATGTAAAAAAACCCGCCCTCTCTTCCTCTCCCTCGGTATCTCCGTCTCTCCGGAGGAGGCGTCGCACGGCCCGTCCCTCTCGCTCCCTCTCTTGCCGTGCCAGCGCAGCGGGAGGGCCCGGCACGGCGGCGGCTGGCCCTCCCTCTCTCCCTCTCCCTCACTCCCGAGGTGGTGGCGTGCCGGACGTCCAGTGTCGGCGCCTCGCTACGCGGCGTGCTGGTGGGAGGACGCCGCCGTGCCGCGCGTGCGCCCCGGCGGTGGCCGTTCCCAACCACTATACGCCGCCGCCAGCGATGCCCCAGACGGCTTCCTTTCGTCGATCCACGCCTGCTCATGTGCTGGACGAAACCCTAGCCACCTAGGCTCCACGACCCCGCCTGTGTGTGGCCTCTTCCTCGCTCCAGGCGGCGGCTTAGTTCGGCGGCGCGGTGAGGCGGGGGCGGCGGTTCGGCTCGTGGCTCTCGGATCGGGCTGTGGTAGTCCCTAGAGTGTGTAGCGCCGCCGCGCTTGGCCCCGACGATTGTGGCCTCCGGTGGCTCCGCTGCAGTCCCCCTGCTCCCCCACGCGGCCCTTGCACGCGTGCCTCCGGTTTTCGTTGATCCATCCACTCTATGGTTTGCTCTCTCCCTCTCACGCTCTCTCGATCTCCCTCCTTACTCTATATTCAGTGAATCTGCCATGTGCGGTGCCCTTGCTTTGCGATTTCGTGGTAATCCAACAGCCCAAGGTTAATTTGGCCCTAGATCTATTGCTCTCACTTTTCTCTTGGCAAGCTACGTTGTTACTGCCTTACTGAAGATTCTTTTCCCCGTTGCTTATCGTCCACCTGCTCGGTTAGGCTAGATCTTGACACTACCTACCTATTGTACGTGACTGTCTCAATCATATTGGTTTTCTTCCTTGCTACACTATAGTGCTCATGATTTTGTGGCATATATCTAAGGACACCACCATGTCAATGCTATTTGATTCCTTTCTTAGTGCACTGTCGTGCTAATGATTTTGGTCATGTCCAATGAAGAGTACACTTTCCTCTTTCTGCTCGGTTAATTTGAGGGAATACGGTAGTGCGGTGATGAATACACAATAAATGTTTAGTGTTTCGTTGAGTGATCAGGTCCTATCTTAAGGACACCACCATGTCAATGCTATTTGATTCCTTTCTTAGTGCACTGTTGTGCTAATGATTTTGGTCATGTCCAATGATGACTACACTTTCCTCTTTTTGCTCGGTTAATTTGAGGGAATACGGTAGTGCAGTGATGAATACACAATAAATGTTTAGTGTTTCGTTGAGTGATCAGGTCCTATCTTTACACAGTTCACACCTCTTCCTTTTTCTAGATAACTGAGGCAAGGCTCCTGGGCTATGATGATTCTTTCTTTCACATCTGTGTACTGTGTTCAGAACTGAGGCAGTGATCATGGGCAATGTTGATTTTATTTTTCCTGTCTCTTTGTGACTGACCCACCAATTCTTTTTTGTGCGGCTCTTTGTGCCTCTTCCATGACAACAGGCGAGCCTTTCTGCTTCTTCCGTCACAACTGAGGCCATGGTCAATTGGTTGCTTTGATTTCTTGCCTCCCTTTGTGCAGAGATGGTATACGGTGAGGCAAGAATACATTTTGCCCCCTCAACAGTACAAACCGGTGTAGTGATCCTGCACCATTGGTCTCGGATAGAACAGCGCATGCTTGTTTGCCTGACGTGGATGCCCTATACTCGCGGGAACCTCAACTGAAATGTAGAGCCTCTGATGTCATTGCCTCTGATGGTTTCTCCCTTTGCCTAATCTGATCATTGCCTTTGGTTTTGTGCTCATGCTTGCTTATGATCATTGCCTGTGATGTCGATAACACATGATGTGCAGACTGAGCTTCTGCTTATTGCCCGTGAGGTGTTAGATATATTCTTCTTCATCCTGCGCTTGTGATTGTTGTCTGTCTTCATTGCTTGTGAACTCAGGCTATACGCTTTTGGTTCTAAGCACACGCCCTATTCCCAGAGATATCGTTGTCACACTTTGCTTGTCTGTGATGGCTTTTGGTTGTCCTGAGTCTTTATGTGATTTCCTGATAGTGTCAATCACTTTTTAATACCACTATTACCGATTGATGATCTACAAAGTATCTCATTTATCGACTTTGTGGACATAGGTTCTCATATGTTTTGGGAGCTCTTGTTGTAGTGCTAATGTTTTAGTAAAAAAAATGCTCGCCATACCGGTCTAGGATTGCGCTGTATTGCCTTTGCTGCTTCCTGCTATATATGTTCCTCGACTCTGAATCCTGCTGCTTTACCTATTTGGCTATTTGAGCCCAATTACATTGTGCCGTCAGAGCTATGGTACAGATGGGAATTTTGGATTCGGCAAAAAGATTCCGGATTACATTTGTTACGTAAATAATGGTCCGTTCACTCATACAGATTTTTATTTTACAGCCTGTCGCATGACCTCTTTTTTTAGTCTAGACTTCACCCATGAAGGGCAACATTCAGATGGTTTAAAATCTTGAATTAGAGTCTTCTTGATAACCTAATCTTGCTTAGTTGAGTAGTCACCATGCAGTGGCACACTGCCAGCTGTCAGTTTCTTCTAGCTGTTCATATCTTCCTAGGGTGAGTAGTCTCCTTTCTTCCATATGTTATTTCATTTCTCCATGAACCTTGCTATTTTCGTTGCCTTTGTGATGACAGAATCATTATATTATTGCTACATTTTGTCCATTTCTTAATAAGCATAGGTCCATTGTCGATGATGTCTTTGCTTCACACACAATTTATTGGTTGTTCTCTCATTGACCACACCCCATTGCCAGTGATGTATTTATAGTTGGACTTGCTACCAAGGTAATTTATTACTTGAGTACCTGCAATATCAGGGTCAGTCTTTTCTTTAGATTTTTAAACTAAAGTTATGGATTGGCTTCCTTCTTTGATTCCTATTCTATAGTCCTTACAATGGGTATGACTTCCCTATCTGAAATATGATTTTGCTTTTAGCTAATGTGAACTCTGCCGCTGGAATCTGGAGTATAGCTTTGCAGCCTTGTATATAACTTTGACGTATGGATATTCATATTCTTTTACCCTTGCAACAGACTGAGTTCATGTTTCTCCACCATGAGGCGTACAATCACAAAGTTCTAATTTCGATAAGCCGCATAGGCTAAATTGGGGTGTTAGTTCTGTAAAAGAATGGTCCTGAACTAGATGTCAGGTCTCATTGGGTTACTGAATTTGCCTACAAAATGTCAAAGTCCAGCGTATGAACTTGGTTTGATCCCGTATAATTTTGGTCTGTTAGTTTCTCATGCTGTGCCAGTGGATTAAGGTTCCAAATTACTCCCTCCATACCAGTTTGCAAGGGCCAGGGATATTTTACAGGATTGTAAGCCGTTCTGGAGTACAGCGGTCATCTCTTTTTCGTCGGATACTGTCCCAAGATCAGCACCTGTTCCTTGCCATCAAACTGATGCACGACCTGGTAAGGAAAAAATTTCCGATGCCTTTCATTGACTTCAATAGTTTTGACTGCTCACTGACCTCTTTAAGTTACAATTTTATTTCAGTGGGTATATGTCTCCATGAAGATTCCTACACTATGTTGTTCACTTATTGGTTTCAAATATGTTCTGCAGTTGGAAGGAGTAAGATTTGTCACTAACACGCCATGTTGCGTATGTCCCTTATTTTTGCCCCACACATGCACTTTTACCTTTACCTTTAATACCTACACTATTTTAATTTTCCTCTAAAAATATGTTCTCCTGTGTTCCAAATTGAGGCAGCAAACATATTTCAATGAGCGTAATCTGGTTATTGAAATGAACAAAAGGAAATGGAATAATGCTGTCGTACATGTTTCCCACATTTATAATCTGACCATGACTGAAATAGCTGAAATGAAAAGATTAAGTTTGTCAGTTGTCTGTGCTGGTCAGGTGCTGTAGATTGGGTTAGTTACATTGGACGGATTTGGCTATTCTTTATGGCAATCATTTTTCCCGGAGGTTCTGTAAATTTACCGCTGAGCTTATGAATAATGGCTTCATTACAGAGTTGCACACAGTGAGAAAACTATAGCCTTTTCACATGGCTGCAGCCATCTAGATTGATGGCCTGTCAAAAAAAATCTTAATAGTTGCATGTCTAAACCTAGACATGTGTGCTGACGTAGGTATCCCTTCTAAATTCATATCTATGATTTTAAAACATGTATGCCATACATAAATTACTGTGAATTTGCAGCATTTGATAATCCCTATGACACTGGCCTTAGCCACCTACAGGTCCTAAAAATTTTATAGTTTACAATAGCCTTCCTAATTAACATATCTATTTTATCATAACTATGTGTGATTTTTTTTACCTGCTCCCAGCAGTAGGTAAGACACTGGACATGTAAATTCGCGGATATATTAGTGGCTCAAATTATCCTATTTTGTCATAACTAGGTGTTATGAGTTTAGGGAACACACATGACCATAAATTTCTTTTCACATAACCATTCGACATATAATGTTCCAATCACAACAATACTACTTATCTGTTTTCGTTCAAGATCTCAGATGCCAAATAAAATTAGTTGTATTGGTACTCTTCTTAGTTCTACATCTTGTCCCTAATTCTGTGTCTTGTGACAGACAGAGAGATGTTCAGACTCCAAATTCAGTGTTAGGCCTACTGGATCCTATCTCAATCTCGCGGCGTGTGGCGTATATGAGTATGTAGCAGGTCTGACTCTACCAAAAGTTGTTGATGTATGCACAATAAATAGAGCTTATTGTGTATTTTGTGTATGTATATTTTTGTCCTTTCCATATACTACATCAGGAGTCAGCTCCACGCCTGTAAATATGTATGCTTACATACCTTCTTTGAACTTAACAGCTATAACGTTTTTGTACCCTGCTGCATCAGTAAATGCAAGTGCTTGTATCATATATGTATTTAGCTTTTTGATTCTCCAAGTGGTGCACACAATATGTAATGCATATATAAAGCTCTTTATATATTTATGTAACTCATAGGTACTTTTGAGCCCATAAATTAAAAATATATCTTCTACTATCACACAAAACTACATGTACTTATGAACATGCTCTATGGGACAAATGTGTATCTTACCTATATAAACCTAAAGGTACTCGC
This sequence comes from Saccharum hybrid cultivar R570, assembly GCA_038087645.1. Taxonomy (NCBI): domain Eukaryota; kingdom Viridiplantae; phylum Streptophyta; class Magnoliopsida; order Poales; family Poaceae; genus Saccharum; species Saccharum hybrid cultivar. The sequence goes on from JAQSUU010000795.1 coordinate 1,596,067, forward strand.
TTGCGTCGCGCGCAGGGGCGTGCGGTTTCTACTAGTATGAAACTCCATATAGCGCGTAGGATCCGCGCTACGAGAGCGCTCGTGTTACTGTTTCGCTACTGTTCACGCATGGCTCGCCGCTCGGTGCTTGCCGCGTGGGGGTGCCATCCTAGGGATGCTCGACGATGTGCTCACTGTCCATACACGCGTGCCCAGTCTGTGTTCGCCACGAGAACTCGTGCGTGTCGCGGCCTCCTTTTGGTCTTCTGTGGTAGCTGGCGCATATATGGTGCGGTCCGGTGGATGAGTGCATCGGCTCCACGACCTCTTCCTCGCTCCCTCCGTCGACTTCAAAAAAAATACTCGCCTCTTCCTCGCTCCCTCCGTCGCCTCGGCCTGGATCCGCGCCCACACTGCCCGGCGACACCGCTCTCCCCTGCCGAAGCGGGAACGTCGCCCCTTGCTCACTGATGCGATGCCCGTCCCAGATGTCAGCTATGCGCGCAGATCGCTGTGTCGCCACTTTCCCCTCTCCTTCCTCGCTCACATGGGGGAATGGTTGGATGTCCTTGCAGGCGGCGGCGTCGATTTGCACCGTAGTTTGGGGACAAGGCCAGCCAGGAGAAGAGGCCATCGCCGTCATCGTGCAGTGAAGTGAGTGAAGACGCTGGAGCCCAGCCAGATCCGCCCATGTCGGAGGACGTGCCAATGTCACCGTCGCCGTCGCCCTCCACTTCTGCGGCCATCGGCCCGATAGAACCCGCAGCCGCGGCGCACCCGAGTCCCGAGGTGAACAGCTCCGTCCGCAAATACTCGACCTGAGGGCATTCTCCTCGCCCATAGGCTCTAGGCCCACCAGGACGACGATTGCGCCTCCGCGGTTCGCGACCTTCCCCGATCCCATGCCAGGTTAGTATTCTATTGAAGCTTAGTGCAAATCGTATTGATCTTCCGTCTTTATGTCATTTTGGTACTCCCTTTCTTCGGTACCATACTAAGCGTAGGCAGACGAGGGAGTGCTCCGTCAGCGCCTTCTCCGGCAGGATGCACCTTGAAAGCAAGCACACCATGCTTGGCCACATGGACAAGCGCGTCCCTTGCTACGGTAAGGGGCTCCACATCCGTTCGCAGCACACACGCCAAGCTCGGCCGCATCGACGAGGTGCACGACATCGGCAACAGCCACCACGCATTCTTATCTGCGTAATGCTCCGCCTTCCTCTGCACGGCGGCAAACTCTGCAGCAGTGTTGGCGGCCTCCAGTTAAACAAGGTGCGTGACTTGCTAATAATGCACATCAGCTATTTGTGAAAATGCCGTTCTGATTTTGCTCATTAATGTCCCTAATTATTTCAGGGCCCCATAAATTCCAGTCGAGGCCATGTAAGTGCCATGAAGAATGCAGTCTTCAGATTTATTTATCAGGACTGTAGTCCTACTAACAATTTTGACGACCTGACTTCATTGTTTCAGTTTTGCCATTTTAAGATGCTAGAAATTCTAAGTGAACACTCACGTTTCAGCACCTGTCGATGTTTATTCCATTGATGAATATTGTAGATTGAATCTAGATTGCTAGAAAGGTAGATGTACGCCACCGCATTTTGCTGCACATTTGTTCTCTACCACTAATGTAACTGTTTTAGTATTCCAGCACTATTGTGATCTGCTTTAGGTGTTTAGTGCCTGCTATTTATAGACTTGATACTAAATCAAGCAAGCAAGGTATTGGAAGGAGAATTTGTCATGAATAATGATTGCCATTAGATTCCGCTGAGCATAATTGGGATTGATTCATTTTAGTTTACCACCCATTACATTAGCTCTCCAGGGCATTGTGCTCCCTATATATCCTGGGTTCTAACTTCTAAGTGAGCAGTCAGCACCAAATGTGGATTCGAAGCAACAAAGAAGATCAATATGATCGTTATTTTTTCCTTTACCATTTTGTGTTGTTCCTTTTTCTTGTGGTTATTTAATATAGATCATCTATTTGGCTCTTTCAAGATATGCCAGCACCATGAATACGGACATGTGGTAGTAGTGAGTGACGACCTCTTACAAGCATCAGGGGGTAAGCATCACCAATCCCCAAAGGAGTAATCTTCTTTTTTGCTATACACACTATACCATTTGTTATGTTACCTTGCCATATAGAATCCTTTGCATTTTGTATATGAACCAGCTTTCCTATTATGTTACTTTGTGATATGAAATTCTTTCTTGGGGCTCAAGTACTCAACTTCAGCCCTTCTGTGCCTTCAGACCTTCTGAGGCCCCCACAGCTGGTGTCGCACGATCTCCTGCAACAAGCTGTAGCACCCAAGAACCATTATGCCCTTGGTGCTGCCGCTGCTGCTGCCCACCAAGTTGTTCGTGAGTGACATCTCAGACCCTGGTTGTGACTCTAATCAGACCTCCTACATGAAGATAGGCTCATAAATTTCCGAAGTTTCTTGTGATTGCTTGCATTGATTACCTAAGACAACTCACATGATGAGTGTGCACCTAAGCAAATATCAGTTGTTTTGATGTGTAACTCATCTCATTGACATGAGTTTTAGGCACTCTAATTATAAGTTTTAGTCTATAGTTCGATCCATCGAGAAACTATGTCACTTCCTGAACCATAGATACCTAACGTTCATGTACACATCATTTATCAGGTGCATGATCAAACCGTGCTTGGCAAAAAAAACAGAACAGTCCTCATCTTCAAGGCTGCCTACAACATGGTAATAATCTGAACATTGTTAATTTCATGGTTCGATGATTGTTGTAACCTATGAGTTCCCTGATTAGCCTCCTGGTTTGCTAATCAGGACTTCAGCAGTCATAGATAGTAAGATAAATGAAAATAATATTTTAATTCTGTTACTTTTATATTTTTTGGTTCCTATACAGAAGTTGCAAGACTTTGTTGCCTTAGAAAGACTACAGTGATCTTTTTTGTTTCCTGTATCTTGGTTTCAGCAAGCTGATGATCATGACAAATGTTTTTGTGTTGACCAATCTACACGTCATCCGTAAACTTACACTGTCAACGTTGAACTTGGTATCGTGGGGTAGAGCCACACACCTTGGTTGTACTCCATCCATTTATGTGTCTGCATAGATGAATCTTACCTGATATGTCCTCTCATTCTGCCATAGAGCAAAGGGTCATATATTTTTTTCTTACATAATGTATTATCATGATGAGCACATTTGTGCAAACAATAATTATGATATTTTACTACATATTGCCTGCCAAAATAGCAGTTCACAGCTGCTGCTAATTGTTTACTTCTGCATTTGTATCATCAGCCGCGGCTAATTGTTCCCTCCAGCATTTTCGTGTTTGTTACTGTTTAGTATATATAGGCACTCTAATGTAGTGCTTGAAAAATCTCAGGGTTATATACTTTATTCACCACCTAAGTCACTAATCATTCTTTTACAATAGTGTCTTAGCATCCGGTCGAAATTATGTCTAAGATGAGATAATAGAATTCATTATAAAAAAGACACATCCTGTTGATTAAAGCAACCAGAATCACTCCCCTACGCCTTCTAAAATTCGGGCGCGGCGAAGCGCGCCTGCCGACCTAGTAATACATGATCGTCTGATAATGCACAACTTTCTTCTAATGTTGATGAAAGTGTCGATGACGATGACCTGTCAAAAAAAGTGTTGATGATGTTGCCACTGGTGAAGGTGTTCCTCTTGAAGCATAGGCTAGAGATGTAGATCCTTGCGAGATCAATGTCATTCATGATAAAGAAAACCCCAAGATTGCGAAGGGAGAGTTATTTCCTAACATTGTAGCATTTAGGAAAGGAGTTAAGCATTATGATATGAATAGAGCTTTTGAGTTTGCTAATTTCATTCAAAACAAATAAGTTTCATTGCAAGCGTGCAGGATCTATGCCGGCAAGACAAGTGAGGTAAATAAAGTTATCTCGAGACGTGATGCAGATGTCATCCCCCAGCATAATTCACGTCAGCTCTGGTTTGGATAGGGAGCCAGAGGCGCCGGCGCCACACAAAACTATCTAAAACTATCTCCGCCGAGGCCCCCTTCCATGGTATACCATGCTGCCGGCGGCTGCCACCGCTGCAGCGCCGGACCCTTCGTGCTCCACCTTCCCCTCCTCCCGGCGCGCTCCCCCTGCCGCTTCGCGTCACAGCTTCGTTGTCGCAACAAGAGCCACCGGCGGCAGCTCGGGCCTCCTCTCCCTCCCGTGTCACGGTCGCCTTCCCTGCCGCTCTCGCTGTCGCTGCCACGCCTGGTGGAACAATAATGAGCGAGCGCGCCGGGGCTCCGGCGCCAGCCGCGGCCGCCATTGCCGGTACGTACGTGTGTCTTGGAGTACTGACTGAGCCGCCAGCTGCTGGATGGCTGATTGGTGACCAACGATGCAGGGCCGTCGCGTCGGCGCCGGACCACATGGACGAGCAGCCGGCGAGGGGGAGGTACCACCCGTTCGAGGAGATCGCCAAGACGGTGCAGCTGGACGACGGCGAGCCGGCCCACCTGACCGACGCCGAGTCGGCCCGAACAATCGTTGAGGTCAACCACTTGACCTGTTGACCATCCTGAAAGCCCACTCTCCGGCTCTGCTTGCCAGTTGCCACTCATCATACTTCACAAAGAAATGCTAAGAGGATCATGAACTGCAGGTGAACAACAAGGCGACGGTGATGATCTCCACGCTCGTCGGTGACGGCGTGCAGGAGCGGATCATCCTGCCGGAGTTTCCCTACCTCACCGACGAGAACGGAGGTATCTCCCTGGTTGATGCAAATGCAATGCAGCTAAAAGCTTCCTGATGAAGCTGATGTGTGGCAATCTTTCAGATATCTACTTCGAGGTCGACAACGAGGACGCGCTGCTGGAGAGCGTCATGGGGGAGGACAAGATCGCGGTGACGCCTCTGTTCCTCCTAACCCATTTCTTCCCCTGTTTCATCCACCTTATGAATTTGTCAGTGGGTGACACAGATGGCCTTGCTCGTGTTGTTGTTGATTCATGTGTGCAGCATGTTATCATCGGATTGGATAACACACAGGTCTTCGCCGACTTGGATCTTTCGGCCTCGGCCACAGATTTTGCACAAGAAGATGACGACAGCGATGAGGACGATGACGGCTCCGATGACGATGAGGAAAGCGACTTTGACAACGACTTCAACGACGTGGTTAGGATGAACCTCAAGCCGCTGATTTCAGTTGTCTAGACTCCGGAGAGGTTGTTGATTTTATCTAGATGTATGTAAAACACGCAGGAGGGTGTGTTTTCGGTTGATGAGGACGACGAAGATGATGATGAGGATGACGACGATGACGACCTACCAAGCTGGTCCAACCTTGAGACCGTGAATTCTTGCCATCCATTGTACTTTGCAAGGATGATCGTAGAGGTACACCGTACACGGTTGAAGTTTGGCATATGCCAGCTTTTCTACTAGCATGTCTTGTCAGCAACTGTACTCTTAACTAAATCCATTCTCAGACTGCAACCAAGAATAATATAGACTGGTTGGACCGGCCACCTGCAAGCCTTGTTGTGGAGGGCCAGCTGAGACCTGCCTTTGCTGAGGAGAGCACCATGGTTGCCAAGCATATATCAAGTATAGCTGCTGCGATAAAAATCAACCTTGTATTCAGAAGATGTCTGCAGTTTATGAGAACACGCGATTCTTACAGCAGGTTTCTGACTTTGTGGCAGGTGATGCGCCAAAGGAAGATAAAAAGGAGAGTGGTGCCACTTTTTTCAAGGTCGAGGTCCTCAGCATTGAGTTGATCACTGCATATGGAACCGAGGCATGCTTCTTTCATTTTGACATGTCTGAATTTTCAATGGCTTCTCTGCAATTCTAGCTTCACAATGCGAATTGCTATCAAACTGTAGTGCTGGTATTATGTATTTGCTGACAATAGTTTAAAGTGCCAACATGTAGCCCAAGGTAAAGATTGAAGAATACCAAAAGGCTAAGCCGGACATCATCGCGCATTGTGCGCCAAACGTAATATCGCGCCTGAGAGCTGGTGGAGACAAGATCACACAGGCTCTGAAATCTCTCTGCTGGAGGTGCAAGGCCATTCAAGTAGAGGTACAGTTTCTTCAGATTGATTGCAAGAACCGTTCCAGGATTTCAACACTGCACATCATGGAAGAGAAATTCACCATCTCTCAAGGTTTGGTGGCTGATACACTCCCCGGTCATGTTTTTGCAGGAAGCGGCGGTGATCGGAGTGGACTGCCTTGGATTTGACTTGAGAGTGTGTTCAGGAACTCAAGTGCAGACATTGAGATTTGCCTTCCCTACAAAGGTCTGTGATGCTTCTTCTCTATCTCTTTTTCAGTGAAAATATTGATCCACTTACACCAGCTTCGATGATGAGACATGGATGCTTATATAGGGGATTTATGGGGATTTTGAGAATAGCAACTCCAAAAAATATTTACTATTGACTGAAAGAAGGCACTTGCATTGCATTATCATGTCCTGAATCTTCTGAACTGCATGCAGGCTACTTCGGAGTTGGCTGCAGAGAAGCAAATACATGAGCTACTGTTTCCTAGGAATACACATCAAGAAGGGCAATCGCCACACGCACAAGAGAAATCATGATGTAATTCAGTGTGATAATAACTTTGTTCATTTGGTAGGAAATCAGTTAAGCAAATAAGCTAGGGCCACGTTCACGAAGGTTATGGCATAACTTTCGAGCTCGGCATTATGATTTCGATTTTTGGGGCATCATAAACAACCACTTTAGTACCAGAGCGAGAGGCTCGGCTTCCACGCCTGTTCTGGGATAAATCAGCTCTCCAAAGTCCAAAGTTAAAGGGCAGAACATGACATATTCAAAATTGTAGCTCACCTAGGTCGTCTTTGGAACACAGGAATTTCATGTGAAAGATTAATTGTATGAATACACCCAAACAAACGATTACTTAGAACACGCTACCTCAAAACACAAACGCTAGCATGAGTCAGTAACAGTGTAACACGCCCCGTTTTACAATTCAAGCAACACAGCAAGTGCATTGAGCAACAAAGTAAAAAACTAAAAAACAAGCTAGTGTAAGTCAGTACTCTGGCATAGACGCTGCAAGCAGGAACTCTCCTGGAACAAAAATCTCAAGTTTTGTCACTGCACCAACTAAAAGATCTAAAACTGCTCTAGGCTGCATTTGCACAGCGATCCTCAAAGGAGTAAAATATCCTCATTGACAACTGCACTTCGGTAAGTGCTTCATGCTGGAGCTACCAATTTGTAAAAGGCAGAGCAATCTTGTTTGATCGAACCTTACGCGTGCACATATATATAAGGCATTTCTCAAACTAGGATCTTGATCTTTCACCAAGGTCGTGAACTCATAGGGCCCGTCATACAACGGGCTACTCAATGTTACCACCTGCTGCTTCTTCAGCTGATGTTACAAACTCGGTTATCAGCCCTGAAATTTCCTCAAAGGCATCGACCTGCGCAAAAAAAGTCATCTCAGCTTGGTACTTACTTATTATACTGGGGGATGCAAATACTAATTAGCAATGCCTGCTAGAAAATGCAGTCGTGCCTAAGGACTAGGGTGAGACTTCTGAAGGAAAAAATGGAGATACAATAAGAACATACAGTCAATTCAGTGAAGGGAATGGATTGGCTAAGTTGACCCCGAAATTTAGTAATGAGGTTCACAAATCACAATGGCACCTATTCTCGGAATGATTGGTATCTTTCGCAAATTATCACATGTAAAAGAACCAACTTAAAGAAATTTCACTGACAAAATTCATAACAAGCTGGAAAAGTTATTTAGGAAATTTATTTGCAGTATAGTATTTTGTTCAAGCTCAATTCAAACTAAGCCCACTCTCTCCATACGATGAAATTGACAAGTAAATTTAAATCACCACACTAACCTGAGGCCATCGGCCACCGGAATGGTAGACAAATTTGGCGTCAGGCAACGCAGCCGCCACTTTCTTCCCCTCATCGATCCACATGTCTGACCAAGAACCCGACCACAGCACAAGCATCGGCAGCCTCCTCACCTCCTCCGAAGAACCCCTCCATTCCCCAAGCTGAAAGCTGTGGTTCATCGCCTTCCATGCTTCGACCACCCCTTCAACCTTCCCCTCCCCCCGCATCGCGGCCCGGTACGCCTCTGCCTCCTCGGCGCCAACCCCCCGGGCGCAGCACAGCCGCAGCAGGCCGCGGAACAGCGCCGGCACCCGCAGCACCAGCCTCCCCAGCACGGGCACGTCGAAGACCGCGGCCGGGAACGCCGGCAGGGACGCGGCGGCGTCGACCAGCGTCACGCTCCGGACGGCCCCCGGGTGCGCCGACGCGAACGCGGCCCCGGCCGCGAGCGCGGTGTCGTGGAGCACGAGGTGGACGGGGGCCACGCCGAGGCCGAGCGCCTCCGCGGCGCGCGCGACGGCCGCGGCCGCCTCGTCGGGCGCGTGCGGCGACCTCTGGGCGGCGGCTGGCGGCGCCTCCTCCTGGTACGGGACCTCGCCGGTCTGCACGAGGTGCTCGAAGGCGTGGAAGATGCCGCGGTTCATGATCTCGCGGAGCGCGCTGGTCCGGGCGGGCGCGGGCGCGGCGGGCGGCGCCGGGGAGAGGCCCTGGCCCGGGAGGTCGAGCGCCGTGGCGTGGACGCGGCGGGAGGAGAGCGACGAGAGGACGCGGCGGAAGGACAAGGACCCCGCGGCGAGGCCCGGGAGGACGAGGACGCGGTGCGCGGGGGAGCCCCCGCTGCCGATGGCGGCGGGCCGGGAGGTCACGGCGAAGAGGCCGGGGGCGGGATCGAGCTTGAGGACGCGTCCTGCGGCGAGGTGTCCGCGGAGGAGAGGCGGAAGAGGCGCGGGAGAGGAGGAGGGAGGCAGGATGTGGGGGAGGAGGAGCGCGAGGAGGGAGACGGCGGCGGCGAGGTAGAACCAGAAGGGGAGCGCCGAGGCGAGGGAGAGGGGCCGGGGTGGCGGCGGCGGAGGAGATGGTCGGGGAGGCGCGCCTTCGTCGGGCGCCGCGTCGGTGACGGGGGGATCTGCCGCCGGCATTGCTGGGCTCGGTTTGCTCGCCGGCGGAGCGTGAGGATGGGAGAGTGGAGTGGGCACTGGGAAGCGTGAAAAGCTGGCTGCTCGGTGCTTTGCTTGTGAAAACCTTTCTTCTCTCTCCCTTGAGGATCGAAGATTCTCATCATACCTGCCCGTGCTGAGGTTGCCCGTTAGGACACGTAGGCCTCGTTTGGAACACGGGAAAGCCATAGGAATTTCACAGGTACAGGAATGGTAGGAAAGGAAAGAAGATTTGTTGTTTGGAACGAAGGAACGTAACCTTCCGTTCCGGAGGAAAGGATTCCATCGGCACACAAAACACGGGAACTAGAAAATCCACTCGGACCCAAGGGAACGCAGGGAACGCTTGGCTGCTCGCTCTCTCGACTCTCCCGCGCCCACTGCTTCCCTCTCTCGCGCCCACTTCCTCCCTCCCGCCATTACCTTCCATCCTCCCGCCATGGAGCACGTCGACGCGCTCTCCACCCTCCAGCTCGCACAGATGACGAATCCAAGACTTCAAAGTGCATCTACGGGACAAAAACGGACTCCATCCCTTCCATCTGCAGCAGCAGAACATGCTCTTGGCGTTCCCCAATCTGGAGCGGATGGTGAGATCCCACAAGAACAAGGTAATCAATTTGATATCTGAGTAACCCCTTGCTGGATTTTCTTCCATGGATTGTTAGTCTGGTTGGGATGTCGTTCGTAGGTGGAGTTCTAGATTAGATCTGAAATACTCCGATCCCCCCTCCCTCCCCCCAATTTAAGATTGCATCTGCTAGTTTGGTCCGTAGCATTCTGAATTTTATTCATCATCGAAGACATTTCCTTTTCTTCTTTGCATTTTTTTAGTCCGTGGCATTTACCTTTCCCATTATTTAGTCCGCAGCTGACGAGCCTAAATCCCTAAACCTGCTTGTGGTGTAAAATCCTTGCTGGAAGAGAGGTAAAGGCCACTGGCCACTGGCTTCCAAATTGATGCCAGACGATCGTCGAGCTGGTGGTGAACCTGGAGATGGGAACCCAATGTTCAAGTCCGGGCGGAGTAACCCCTTGCTGGATTTTCTTCCATGGATTTTAGTCCGTGGCATTTACCTTTCCCATTATTTTGTTAGGCACCAGAAGAGCTGCTGGTAGAGCAAACTGGAACCACCAGAGGATCCTTTATCTTATTGGACTTTTAAAACAACACGATTTACCAAGATTTCGGACAGACAATGCATGGAGTAAGGAAGCATGGACTAGTATGGTTGGTCAGTTCAATTCAAAGTTTTCTTTAGCATTCACCCTGGCTCAAGTAAAACAAAAGGAACAAGATTTGAAGAAGGAATTTCGAGTTGTAAAGGATTTGCAAGAAGAAAGTGGTTTTGGTTGGGATTCTAACAGAATGATGGTGACCGCACCAGAAAGTGTCTGGATGGGGTTGGCGGAACGTCGAAACAAAGACTCTCTTCTTCGATGGCGTGATAAATCATTTCCATACTTTGATGATCTGTATGCTTTATATGATGGTGAGTTTCAGCTCATGGACCTAACTGCATATATTTTGATTACATATTGTTGCACCTATACTTAAAAATATTCTGGACATATTTTGTACAGGTCGTTATGCTGAAGGAAGGAGTTGTCATGGAATGGATCACTATGCTAATAAGAGAAAGCAATGTTCAGAAGAATCTAGCCACAAGAATGGAACCCAGCCACAAGAATTTAGTCCTTTCTCAAATCTAGTTAATGCCTCCCCAGATGGAACCCAGCCACAAGAATCTATAAATCAAAAGACATTTGGCCCAGAACAAATTTCAGAAACTCAACGTCGCACTTTCCGACCATCTAGTTCAACTCCAGAGATGGTTGATGCTAAGCGAGGGAAAAAACAGAAAACCAGTCGTGCTGCATTGACTAATGATTTCCAGGAAAGGTACTTAATGCTCAAAAAGGAAGAAACTGAGCGATTTCCAACCATAGAAGAGAAGAAAATGGAGGATCCATATAGCATCAAGACCTGTATCACAGCTCTTGAGGGGTTGCCTGGTCTACAAATGGAAGAGCTGATAAAAGCAGCAGACATATTAAAGAGAACCCAGCAAACAGGGAAACTTTTCTTTCTTTTTCTCGTGATGAAACAAGGCTGGGATGGTTGCGCAACCAAATGTAGCTTCCGTAATCAAATTCACATGTGTGCAGGTATGCTACATGGTTCTTTTGTAAGTAGAAAGGGCTAGCCGAACTACCCTGTCTTTTGTATAGACTAATGATACTGCAGGACTGATACTAGCATGTCTTAGCATGTCTCTGCAGTGTACTGAACTAGTAATCCTAGCATGCCTTTTGGACCGTGGTAGTGTAGAATTGCTACTAGCATGTCTAGTACAAACTAAGTTACATTAAATATTTGAACCTCTCTATCGTTGACTTGTTCTTCTAGAAATGTAATCGTGCCACATCCTATTTGCTATTTCATCTCTCATATCATTCCCAGCTTGGCGGATAGAAGTATGTATTGGTTTCTTTTGGGATGATTGGGATGAGGTGCCTTCTTCTAGTGTTGGGTGGATGAAGAAAATGAAATCATCTTCATTTTGTGCTCGTCGGCGATAGTTTGGATCCATAGAAAGAAAAGCACTTCCTATCCCTACAAAGATGGCTGCTAGCACCAAGATGAGAGATGTGCAACTATATGCAATGAACGCGGTGTGTTTTTGTATAATACTTGTCTTGCTAGTCTGGGTGGGAGGGAGGTGCAACTTATATAGTGACGAGAAGCATTGCTAGTCTGGATGGGAGGGAGGTGCAAGTTATATAGTGACGAGAAGCAATGCAACGGGTAGAATTCTCAGGCCAGACAAGCAAGTAGTAACGGCTACTGGCTTGCATGAGCATCAGACCTGAGAAAAGAAAGCAACGGCTACTTTGTGTCATTGGAAAACGTGAAGATTCAAATTCATTTCCTGCAATCCAAACGGTCCACATTTTTAGTTCCTATGGTTTGCAATCATATAGTTTTCTACTTTTCGCTTTCCTCTATTCCTGCGTTTCCTACCGTTCCTCTGTTCTGCGTTCCTTTATTCCAAAAGGGTCCGTAGTAGTTGGAGCGCGACCCACCTTCATGGAAATGAATTATTCAGGAAAAAATCACTTGAGGGTGTGCTCATTTCGTGAAAAATAGCTAAAAAGTTACTGTAGCATCTTTCGTTGTTATTTGGCAAAATTTGTCCAATTATGGACTAACTAGGCTCAAAAGATTCGTCCCGACATTTACAGACAAACTATGCAATTAGTTATCTTTTTTACCTATATTTAATGCTCTATGCATATGTCGAAAGATTTGATGTGATGGGTGAAAGAGGAAATATTTTGGATTGGAATGGGAAAGTGAACAAGGCCTGAGAATAACATTCCTTGGTTCTAAATTACAAGACGTTTTAATTTTAAATACAAATATTTTACTATGCACTTAAATATACGATATGTCTAAGATACATAGTTAAAGCAATGCGTATAAAAAACACCAAAACATCTTATAATTTGAAATGCTAGGAGTATATAGGAGTATGACCCAGATCTTTCAATTCAAATTTGTGTTACCATGCAATAAAATGAAATCTAAAGTACAAACGGTTTTAGCCTATCTACGATGCGCAAATAAACTAGAGCCAGTAAAGTAAAAAAATATAGCTTCATCCTCATTGGCAGGGCTTCTCCACTGGCTTGAAGAGCCGTTTTCTGTCAAACAGGTTAAAATGAAATGGCTCTACTGGTGAAGCCCCTTAAAATGTGCTCTCACACATGTTTGGAAAGGCATGGAGCCAAAAAAAAAATAGTGGCTTCACCTCGTCCACGTGGACACAGAAACAAGAAAGACTTGTTCTCCCCTAACGAGGCACGCGGGCGTGCGAAGCCGGCAGGGAGCGGCGTGGCCGTTGGTCAGAGACAGTCGGAGAGGGCGCGCGGCCACCACACGAAGCCACCACGGTGCGGTCGTTGGACGCGAGGGCGTGCGGGCCGTCGGTGCGAGGGTAGGGAGGGCCTGGCTACTGGGGTTGCGCGAACGACCGCCGGGGCTACAAGCACGCGCGGACGACCGCCGAGGGTGCAAGGGCGCAAGTGCGTGTGGGCCGCGGGGGCCAGGCATGGAGACGGGGAGCGCGTGGTCCGCCTGGGCGCGCAGCTGCTAGGGCACGCGTGTAACACCTCGGGTGTTAATCATGCATTAGGTACTGCAAATCATGTGCATGAGCATCATCGTGCATTCATAATCACATTAAATATAAAGAAAACATTGGTTTGATACATGTGAAATATAACTTCGAAACATGGATGTTGCAATTTGCTAGTTTAAATAAAACTATGCCATGAGTGTGCTTGATTAGGTCATTAAACAAGTTTGTTTGGTAGTGTAAATAAGTTAGAAATGTTTATCATGAAATTTGGATCAAGTTTTGTATTCAAAAGTTTCTCAAAATTTGCTTTTAAAAAATAATTTAGAAAAATAAGTTTTTGGATTAAAATGAACTTTGAAGCTTTATTTCAAAATCTATTTGGAATTTTAAATTTTACTCATAAGCAAAGTTGTAGAGTTTAAAATTCTAAACAACTTTTGTTTTTGGACCAATTTAAAAAAATGCATTTTAATTGCTCAAAATGGAAAAAATAGGGCTGTTTATTTGAAAATAAAAATGAAAAACTTTTTTCTCTAGATTTGGGTCGTCGCCTTCCTTTCGGCCCACCCGAGCGAGCCGGCCCAGCCTGCCAGCGCCCGCACCCGCGCCCCCGCCCGCGCGCATCTCCCCAACCGTGCCAGGCCGCGCACGCTGCGTGGCGGCCATGCGCCGGCTAGCTCGCCGCGCGGCACCTCCGGCCTGTCTTCACCCCGCCTGGTCCGCGCCCCGTCTTCCTCCTCCATCCACTCTGGCTCCTGCTCTCTTCCTCGCCCGCGCGCTTGCAGCAGCACCACCACTGCAGCAGCACAAGCCCGAGCAGGCTCCTTCCGCCGCTGCGCACCATCGCCGCTCCGCCGACGACGTGCACCTCCGCCGCTGCCTCAATCTCCAATTCCTCCCGCCCTCAGCTCCGCATTGCTCCGCTCCACTCCGTGCTCGCGCTCGTGGCACCCCTAACACCGAGGTACAACCCAATTAGGCATTTCCCCGCCGCCCTGCTCGGCTCACCGCGGCTGGCACCTCTCCGCCCTTCCTCTTTTCCCTCTGAGTAGCGCATTGTGCTCGCCTTCGTCTCGCGGAGCTTGTGCGCACCCCGTTGGCCGCCACTGCGGCTTGCTCCGATCGGTCGCCGTGTGCCAGCACCACCGTGCCGCCATGCACGCCGACAAGCGTGCTCTCGTGCTCCCGCGCCTCCATTTTGTAGCCCAGCGGGTGCAGGTCACCGAGTAGGGTGTGGTGGTGGCCACCGTTCCACCGGAGACCTCGCCGGCGACGAGATCTCGTCGCCGGTGACCTCCCCTGTGTGCGTGTGTGACATGTGGGACCTCGGGTCCCACTGTCAGTCACGTGGGGGTGAGGCTGGGTGCATCTTCGGGTGTACCTAGCGTTTCCAGATCGATTTTTGAAAGGGAAATATAGAAAATGATTTTTCAGAATCTGTATTAATACTTGTTTAATTCATAACTAAACAAATAGGGCTTAGAAAAATATGAAACAAGTTTAGTTAGCTTTCTCATGACTATATCTACAGTATAAAATTGTTGCATGTCAAATTTGTGATACTTTTATATAGGGTTTTATTTAATTCTTGTAATTGCTGTTTTCTTAGGAAATGTATAGTAAATCACATGTTGCTCAGAAAAATATGGTTCTAGTTTTGTTAGTATTCTTTTATGATGTTCTTTGCATTAAAAATATATGTCATGCAAGTTCTGTAGAAAAATATTGATGTCTAGTTCAAGTGTCTTTATTGGCTGATTTTTGTTATTTTTGCTAGAGAGAAAAATTAGTATAAAACATGCATGTGATAATTTTTGTACAATGTTTGTTTATTGTGTAGATCATGAGAAAATACTAAATCTATTGTTTGACACTTTTCATAGTGCAAAGTATTTTCATGCTAATTTATACCCCCTAGCTTGTCATTTTTGTGTAGGTAGTTTTACTTATCCAATTACCATAAAAATTTTATAGTAGACTAATTATGGTATGACTATGCTACTGTAATTTTTATAGATTTTTCTATGCAATAGAAATATAGGTTGTTGTTGTAACCCTAGTTAAATTGAAATAAAAATAATATTCTTTATGTGTGAGTAGTTTAATGGTAAAGCTTTGGTGTATCTTTGATGTATCAAATCACTTGCTGATGTCACTTGACTTGTTAGTGTAGTTATGTTGATGGAGTATAGTGGCACACATGTTAGGGCTATATGTTAGTTATCGGAAACATAAAGGGAGTTAGTGGCAGGAGAGAATGCAGTAGATGACATGTATTCGTAGTAACTGTCCTTGTATGATGTTGACTACTTTATAGAAAGGTTTTACCTATATTCTATCCAATAAAGTCTTAATGTGTTCATCTGCATATCATGCCATCATGATCATCACCTGCCATAGCATCCGATGCACTCTTTGCATATTTACTCATACAATTGCATCATACAGGATCGTAGGAGGAAGTGCTAGTAGCAGTGTAAGAGGAGCAGGCCGGAACCGACCCACAGGAACCCAGGCACAGGAGGTGTCAGAGGAAGAGGAGCAATGAGAGGATCTGCCCGAGTGCGTGGATTATCAACCTAGTTCGTTCGAGCGAGGCAAGCCCTGGAGCATTCTAAGTCTCCTACTTTATAAAAGCAATTCTTTATATATATGAGTTTATATATTGTTGTATTAAGTTATAAGAGTTGTGTGAAACCATTGATGCATTTATTACTATCATTGCCTACCTTATTACATTCTTACCTTGCTAGGTTTAGGATCGAATACTGCTTAGCCCTGCTTAGACCGGTAGCGATCAGTGATTTCCGGTCACCTGCAATTACAGGTGGTTATTAGAATACTTTAGCTATGAAATAGATGATATCCTGGAGATAACCATGTGTTGATGGATAATTGGAGACCGGACGGAGAAGTTAGAGGCAACAAGATAGGGTTCTGGGGTGCTATTAGTTTTTCGTCTGTGTCAGTTAAGGACCGATCGTTACTCGTCCCTCTTGTCATGTTGAACACATGCCTTACATTTAGTTGGCCAAATAAAGTACCTTTCGACCGCGAAGCTAGTGGCATTATTCAGGCTGTGATCTACACAGGTGCGTGTACTGGTGCTGAAGGAGGTATAACGGGGACGCGAAGAGTGAGCCCAAAGTGCGTCCTGGCTGTCGGGCGGTCCCTGGGTACTGCATCTCTAGTTTGTCCCGCGATGTTTACCTAGATAGTGTCATTGGTGATCTGTAGCTCACTTTTAGCGGGTGAGTGTGATTTATGTGAAGAATAAATTACCGCTGGTTAGGAATCAATTCGAATCGTCATCGCTCCTGAATAGTGAGCACTTGACTCGAGTTACGGCATCGTAGTAATGATGATGAAATACTAATGGTTATATGGATGATGTTGTATATGCTAAATCTAAGTTGGTAACTGGATGTTATTGGTTAATCAAGTGATTGTTATAGTATAGATACTTACCTAGCTTGATAGATTATAATAAAGATGATGAAAAGTACTTAAATGGTTCATTATGTTAACTTATTGCTCTTTCGCAAATGAGTCAGCTAGTACACTAAAAAAAACCTTGCATACTCATTGGTGTCATTTTATTTTGGTTTAAGACGGGTAAGTCTAGCTGAGTACTTTCTCGTACTTAGGGTGTTGTTCTCATTGTTGTTGCAGATGATCAGATGTACTACGGTTATTGTATCAACTGTCTGTACCCTGCGATGTGCGACAACTAGGACCAAGGGCAATGGTCGCTCCGTATATCTTATCATGATACTTTTGTTGGAATTGACTATCTCCTGGCACTCTGTCTAAACTAAATGTGTATGTGGTTTTAAAAATATTTGTTTCCGCTATTTCATTAAGAACTTGGTTTGTAATAACTTTACGTTCTAAACTCCAATGTATTTAACTATTATTGTGAACTTTATGTAATATGTGACTGTGGCTGCTAAACTTGTACGATCTTGGTTTGTATGTTGGTTGATTTGAAATCCTTCGTACTTTCATGGACTACCGGGTTATACGGGCTTAAGTTTGCTAAATTTTCTGCTTTGATGGGTGATTTTCTTACTTAATTTTGTATAATTGGTCGGTTCTATTACAACGCGACCACCAGAGTCCGGAGGAGGCAAATCGTCGAAGTGGTTGTAGACAGCTTCCTCGCGTTCGTTGCAAACTAGGGAAGAAGATAAGGATGGGAAAACTGTAACACCCCCCGGTGTTACACGCTAATTAAAACTTGATCATGTTAATCATCAGGCATAATTAACAAGCTTAGTGGCATAAATGTTTTCCGTGTTTTAGTTAAAGTAATCAGGAGTTATATATGTTGTGTTAAAAGGTTACACAAAATGACAAAGTTTACCTTCATTGGAATTGCTTTTGTGAGTTAATTCAATATGCGTGATGCCAACCAACCTTGATTGCATGCCTAAACACCTCTAAATAACCTTGGGAACAAAAGTTGTTTAGGATTTGTCTTGGAAAAATGTGGAGAAAATTATTAAAAATGCCAAAAACCTTACCTTGTGTTAATTGCTCAATAGCCTTTTGGAGGATAAATAAATAATTATTTTATATTGAAATTGTAAAATATGTTGGTGTGAAAAAACTTAGTTTAAATTTTGTACCTTGTGGTAGAGTGCTTGTTGGTGCCTAGTTTGATTGTTTGATAGATTAATTAGTGCTTCAAAGTTTGAATAAAATGTTGTTTCCTGGGAGACTTAGAAAGTTCCTATGCTTAGTGTTTTCATTGACATTGCTAACTTTGGTCTTAATTATCCACTAATCCGCTGCCCTACCTTGGTCCCTTAAGCAAAGTTGTAGTCTACAATTTCACGAAGATCTTTTGTATAGGACGTGGGACCTAGTTCTTGACCAAACTCGCTGCACCAGGCGTCAAAAAGGGGCACATGGACACTATCGTCGCCCATGCCCTGCTCTGCCTGTGCCTTGCTCATGCCCATGCCCTGCCCAGGCCGCCATGCTGTGCCCACATCGCCTATGCAGTGCCATGCCATGCTACCCCTTTCCCTCGCCTATAAGGACGTCGAGCTTGCCATCATGCTACTCCTTGTCCCCTCCCTCGCGCTCTGTCCCTATCTGCAACGCGCGTAGGCACCATGGCCGCCACCAGCTTGACCTCCGACCACCGCTGCCATTCCCGCCTCTTCACGCCACCACTGCCACGGCCACGTGCATGAAACGTCCTTGATTTTCATGAAGGAAAATCCACAGAAACGAAGTGTAAAATGACAAAACAATCCGTCAATTTACCCAAATCTCAGTGATACACAAAGTCATTCATGAATATCAGAGTATAATAGAGAGTTTTACATAAATTATTCTCTTCGCCACGCAGGACGGAACACACTCACACATAGCATCCAGAACAGCATTTGACGAAGATAGCAGCGGAAAACGATCTCCTGGAACCAGCTCGAGCGTAGAACATACCCTCTAGTTCTCCCAATCATCACCCTCGTAGTCGTACTCGGGCTCTAAACCTGTCAAAAATCTATCAGTACTCTTGGTACTGGCTACACATCGCCCACCCTATGCTTGCATTGCTTTGTGGAAAGTGGAATGCATCGAGGGAAGTAGAAAGAGACTTATTTAGGCTGTGGGTTTCCTATGCACGTAGTTAATTATTTTAATAGTAAGATATTCATCATATTTTAACCTATCTTATTCACACGTTTTCCCTAAACCCATCACACACATCACATCTCATCTCACTCTCTCTCTCTAAGCGACGAGATCGACTTCCGCTCAGATCTCGCCTCAACGGCCAAAGCCGGAAACCAACACGAAACCCGGGGGAAAGGTAGAAAAGGACTCCTCTCTCTAATCAAGTGAAGCGTGGGTCATGGGAATGTCCATATCCGCGGATGTGGCTATACGTATAGATCGATCAACTCTGCAGAGCGTGTACACCTGGTAATCCACAAGATCGCCATCCTCGACGATCCGGCTCGTCTAGTATGATTCCGACTGCCTCCCAACCGGTACAGTACCACCCTACCACTCAGCCCTGGGTCACCCCGGAGTCCACCGAAACGCTGAGACTATGAGACGCAGTACCAAGCCCCCAAGGTCACTACGCTGTCTTAGGAGGATGTGGGTCCCCATGCCCGTACCTTCCTACACTATCACCTTTTCAACCTAGTAGTAGTGGTATCACCCTAGTCAGTCGGGTAATCGTCCCCCGCCCATCAGGAGCGAGTGGTGTGTACGAAGGTCCCATGGTTTCGGTTCTCAAGACATACCAGTCCTTAGGGGGACCAGACAGGATATCTTCTCAAAAGGGGATCACCAACTCCCCCATGCCACGACAGCACCTCCACCAGGGATAACCAACACCCTAGTTCACCTCACAACATACCCACCACAGGTAACTCTCGTGAGGGATGCCCAGAACCTCTTCAGCAAGACTTGCCCCAAACTCGTCGTAGGATCTTATCCGATCGACTCAACCCTCACCACTCATCCAAGACGCACGCCAAGATCTTCCCAGTTCTTTTATCAGGTTTACCAAGTTCTTGGCACTACGTGTCTTATACATATACGCCTCTCACTCACCGGCATCACATCACAGATATAATGCGAGTAAGAGTAAAAGCAGTAATATGTAACATGCGAGCATCTAGCCTAACAGCAGGGTGAGCAGGAGTAAGGTTGCAACAAGAAAAAGGGCTTAAAGTAAAGCATATACCACGCAACCTGTCATCATATTGTTGCATAAAAAGTAAAGCACTAGCAATTCTATATTTACATGCGTAATAGGTTCTACGGAAGTGGGTGGGGCGTGGCACCTAGCATGTCGTCACCCAAGTCCTCGCTGTAGTCGGGGTCGTACTCCTCAGTCGGCAGGTCCCCCGGCTCTATTAAACGTAATATATGATTACGTGAGCGACTCCTATAGAGGTGCACAAAGAAGCAACAAAAAAATCAAAATATCTAAATGCACTCAAACACAAGCCTATGACATAGAGCTCATTTTTAGAAAAATTTGGGCACTGTTTGATATTTTTCTAAGTTAAAGTGAATTAGTTATGAATTTCTAAAGATTAAATGATTTTCTGAAAAAGAAAAAGAAAGGAAATCCAGGCAGTGACACATGTCAAGCACTGATTGGCCGAGAAGGTGCGAGTCACTGACATGTGGGTCCAGGTCAACAGTCAGCGTTGACCGGTCAACATTGACCGGCCCGCGACTAGGCTCGGTTGGGCCTGGGTTGGGCTGGATTATGGGCCCGGTTGGGCCGGGCCGGGCCCGCCACGTGGCAAGCGATGGCGCTGCCACGTCGCCTCCTAGGTTTTGGATCGGGCTCACGTCCATGGGGTGTGGCTTACGGTGAACCGTGCGATGTGGGCTGTGAACTACAGACTCGGTCTGTGGTGGACCGAGTTCACCTGCCATCTCCCTCTCTTGGTCCACGGTGCATTGATTGCATGGACCAGTGTGGCAGCAGCACTTCCCCTTCCCCTGCTTCTCGACCGTGCTCCTGTGCACGTCGCCATCGGCATAGCGGTCGCGAGCGGCTCCCCCGGTGGCTCTCTTTCCCCTTCTTGCTGCGCACTACGCGTCCCCTGCCATGGTGACGCTGACGGCTCTCTTACCCTCACCTCTACCGCACTAACACAGCGAGATTTTGACCTCGCCATGGCGAGCTCTAGCCATGGCGGGCATGTTTGAAAATAATAACAATGTTACTTACTTGAATTAGAAGTTGAATACTAGAGAAATCTCAGAAGCAAGCTCTAATGGAACTTGATCCTATAGGCACAAGCCGTAGAGAAGCCACCGACAGGCCGGCAACTCCTCCAAACTCTTTTTCAACACTGTATCTCTCTATTTCTAAATAAAACTAGTCATAATCTTTGGAAAACTACAAGACTAATCTCTTCTGGAATGCTTGGCTCTTGATCCTATCTAGGGTTTCTTGATTGTAGAGGAGGCTTGGGATTTCTGCCTAGGATGAGGATGCTCTGACCTAGAGGGTAGGGTCCTGCTTATATAGGCCGGTGGAATGAACCAGAGCCCTCAAATCAAACTGACCTCATTCAATGGCAAAGATGAAAACCCTAAGGCGGTGGAGAACCAACTTGTGGAGGCGGCTGATAGGTGGGACCCACCTGGGTTGCCCGACCTTGGTGAATGCCAGGTGGGCCCCCTTTGGTGGCTCATCTTCTCGTGTTCTCTAGAATCCTCTTTACTTGGTTCCCGCGTAGAATATGGTTTTTAGTCCGACATGTGGATTATCTTTGACTCTTTTCCTATTTAATCACTGCGAAACACAGATTCACCAAAGCTCATGGAATTCTGTCAGTTTAACCCCTATTCTATGTTGATGATTCCTTTTATGCAGTTGTTTTGAGTTAAGTTGACGGTTCATGATGGTTGTTAACTACAGTCAACATGTACTCAGGGTTTTATTCCCCTGTTGCAGGTAGCAGGTGGATGCTAGCTGACTGTTGTATGTGGATACCTCCTGGTGGGTTCAGCGAGGAAATCCTTCCGCTGCGATCGTAGTAGTTTTACTCTCATATAATTCTACTTCTGCTTTAATATTCAAAACCGTTTACTTCTACTGCTTTTGGATAAAATAACGCTTCTTTCCGTTGCTTATGGAATCGGTTTTAACTCTAATTTTATGTAATCTTGTGATGTTTGAAATGGTTGACAAATGTTGTGATCTTTATTCACTTGTTTATGATCCTGATGAAAATGTGGATTTTTGAGTTCTCCCATTGGGTGTACTCGATAGAGTACCGGGTTTAACTTGATCTCTGGTGTGCTTAGTGTTAAATGGCTAACAAGTACACTTGGGATTAGGTTAAATTGGGCGGTTCTGCCACAAAAACAAAGGAAGGCCATTCTGGTCTTTTTATTCGCTTTTCTCCACGGTAAGGAGTTGTTTTTGCCAAATGGGGTACCAAAACGGCTCCTGCTCCTGCTCCACCGAAAGAGCCATTCATGGAGCCGAAGCCCCCCAAAACGACTTCACTAGTGAAGTGGAGCCGTGCCAAACGGGGCCTTAGTTTATTTCAAGATAAAAACAATTGCTTTTGCTTTGATGTATGGAGAAGCTGGACCTCTACCAATTGTGGTCGAGCATCTCCAAGAGTTTCCAAAACTCACTCACAATCTTGATTTCTTTGGCAAGATTGAAAAAAAAAAACGCTCTTCAACAATTTCCTATCTCAACTCCAATCTTTCCATATTTGGGAAAATCCTGTGCGCGCCTATCGGTTGTCCGATCTGGAGGTGGAAGGGCATGGAGAGAAGTAAGTAGAAGGACATAGTTTTTTATGCAAATGTACAAGAGAAAGAAAGTATAAATGTGGTAGACGTGATTTGAAAATAGTCTGGGATTCCGGTGCAAAATAGCCTTTTATTTTAGAAGCGAGATTTTTGAAATTCTTCCGAACAAATATGCTCCTAACTTATTTTAGCCATTTGAAAAACTCATTGATTTACCAACTCAGGCCCTGTGTTTGATGATGTGATTTTCTGTGGTTTTATAAGCCAAAAAGACAAAACCGTGGTTTAGAAAAAAGAGGTTATGAGTGGAGTTTCTAAAACTCTAAAAAGACTAAAGTTTTGACAAAACCATGATTTTAAAGACTATAAGATTTGTTGCATCCAAACCTTAGTAGCTTTTAAAAACCAAAGTATTTTATAAAACTATAATATTTCTTCAGTTCTTCCAAAATACTTTGCATCCAAACAAAGCCTTATTTTTAGAACTACTAGAGATGCTGTTAGTATATCGATATGTACACAAGCATAAATAAATAGGGTTCGTGTTTAAAATTATTTCGTACAACCGTTATCTTTCTTTCTTTTTAACGAACAATATCTCTGTGATTACATAATCTGCACTTCGAGAGTATGCTTAGAAAACTTTCAAAGGAAAAAAGAGAAAAATGTGAGGGTTTAAGATCTCTGTATCCTGGTGAAACGCAAGGTATCCACGAAGCATGCACACCATGAAATCTTTTGAATTTCAAGGGGATAAGTACTGGCAATCGACTACGTCCCTATGGACCAACCGGATTCCTTGGTATCCCCAGGTAGCGTCAACGGAACGGCAAGGAGCAGATGAAACCACATTCACCAAGAGACGGACAATTACAAAGCTGATCAGGAGCATTTAACACATCGCACTTTGTCTGCCGATGGAAGACATGGGCGGTTTCATACAGAGATACACAATTACAGAAAACTAAAACACTAATTTCGTTCAGTGAATCGCACGCTACTTCATCCCAAAAGCAAATGACAGCTTAGGCCGTGACTTGTTCTTGCCCAGCAGCTTCATCTGGTTTTGCCTCTGCTGCTCTTCCTCCATTTTTTTCCGCTTCATGGCCTCCTCTCTTTCTTTCTGAAGCCTCTCCAACTCCTGATACCGCTCTAGCTCTTTCTGCTGCTGTTCCATCGCTTCTTTCATCAGTGCCTCTTCAGCTTTCTTTCGTTCTTCTTCAAGCTTTTTCTCTAGCTCCTCCCGCTCCTTTTTTTCTCTTTCCTGCAGGCAGGCACAAAACTCCAGTGAACAAATTATCTTGGCTGGTTCTTTGAATCACGTTCCAAGAACCCTATTCAGTATGACGATCATAATAAGAATTTTCCAGGTTCCATTTATTGATCAAAGCAAAGTGTCAAAATGGCTTAATTTTTTCCCCAGATTTGCAGATGACAAATAACAGAGACAAAAACATGAAGCTTACCACTTTCAGTTTGGCTTCATTTAAAGCTGCCTCCTTTTCTTTCTCAATCTGGATTGCAACCTCCTCATGTATCCTTTTTCGCCCTTCCTCAATTCGACGTTGTATTTCATGCTTAATTTCATCACAATTCAGACTCTCCTCAACCTTCTTCCTAATAGCTTGCTCAACTCTTTTTGCCGTCTCCTCTTCTAATAGTCTCAGTTCAACTTCCTTTTGGCGTCTGCAGTTGATATAGCAAGTTAATGAAATGTACTACCTGAGGCAAGGCGTGACCAAAGCCGATTTTTTTTTAATTCAAACTCTTCAAGGCCATAAAAGCAGCAACACATGATTTAAAGTCTAAACACTATCTATGCTCTACTATGCCTTTCATCAGTATAGTTTTGACTACAAGCTAATGCATTTTAGGCATACCTCTAGTGTGTTCCAGATCCAAAAACGAATTATCAAAACTGATCAAGAGTAGATAAAGGATCACCAATTGCATCATCAAATATAACAAGTGGAACTATAGCAGTAGCTTCCTTCGTAAAAGCCTGTAGAGAAGAATGTCAAGTAATTTGTGGCAGGTTTAGATCTAATCATCATGAAGCATTTCAATATTCCACTAAACCATATTCTTGCATACTACTTACTACATGCCCAGCCAAAACCAATGTTCAAGCTTCAATGAAATTATAGAATAAACTACCTACTACTAATTAGTGGAACGGCAGGAATGATTTTTGGACAATTTATCCTGACAGGTTATCTCATACCACATGGCATGACTCAAAAAGGATCAGAAACAAGCTTCTTTTTTTCAAGTACGCAGCAGAACTGCGTTCAGAAACAAACTAAAATCACATATTTAGAGCACAAAAAAGGTGAATTTCAATGACACCATGGTATATAATTCAAATTCAGCCCTCTTGGTTTCCTTACCTTCTAAAGATAACATTACAGCGCAGAGGTCAAACTAACTCTCAGACATCCTCCATCTATCATACTACTGCCTAGCTAATATGATACCGTCCTTACAGAGAAGTCCAACACACAGCAAGTCGGAAAAAAGGGAAATAACTAAAAATTGAACTAATACTAAAGAAATTTTAGTCCTGAAACACAACTGAAGACATAACATCTGTGCCAAAATAGTTAGCCTACACGGCAAAAGCAACAAAAATAACAGAACAGTTGTAATCATAATATATAATTCCAATCAACATATATGACATTATCCTGGCTGTAAGCCCAGACCATCCTGGTTGTATGCTCACTGTTAAGGAAGCTGAGCTATCTCAGTTGGTAGAGCATGCAGATGTATGCCCAACCCAGACCACCTAGGTTCAAGTCCTTGTCAAGGCAAATTTGGAGGCCTATTTTCTTCTTAATAATAAAATGCCACCTAGTTCCTCCTAAGTTGGTCTAGTTTTTGTTATAATCCTGGCAATAGCTTATGTCTCTGCTCAAATAAAGTCAATACAAATCATGCATCATTTTTCTGTAACTTTGTGTTTAGGCTGAAAAACCCTTCTGATGGCACACATCCTCAAGTAGTATTCATGATTTTTAATACAAATAAATTTAAATGGTTTATGGGACGTGCAATAGTTAATACAAATTGCTGCAAAAATTATGAAATGGTACTCGTAATATTTCACGCATACCCCTCTTTTATTTCTATCATCAAATTCTACTGAGGCAAGGTCACTGTTAAATGGCGAGTTCAAAACTAATTTCCAGCAAGAATATAAATGTTTTTAATTGTAACTTCCAGAACAAGTGTTACATTACAGATATTAGTTCAATAAACTATAATTCAAGTCCAAAACGACCTACAAGGGTACCTTTGAAAAGCGTTCAAGGTAGGCAGTAAAAAAGGCCTTACATTTCTTAGTAGATACCACAACGGAAAAAGAATACCATTTTGCTCAGAGACAATTTAAATTTGTAGACAGAAAATTACAAAGAAATTTGTTACATCCCAGCCATTTTTTACATGAAAGTCATGTTGCACTGTTAATCATAGATGATTCTTTTTGGGGTAGCTATACCTAAAGCCACAATTTCAAGGAATACAGAAGCTCCGACCGAATTTGAACTTGCACCTTAAGACACAGTCGTCTCATATAACCTAAGTGATTCACATCCAGCAGTCACATTCTCAAGTCGTATTTATGTTTGTAGTAATTGCAAAATCCAAAAATAATGTTGCACATATGTACTCTGGAAAACAGATGGACAATGGATTGTCAAATAGAGCTGACCTTGTGATACATTCCGGTGCAAACAGCAACTAAATTAGTACAATTTCATTGTTAGCATCATAGAACAGTTACGGAAAGGGTGCAACAGTAAATAGTTGGGTCTGTAGAAGAAATAATGCAGACTACATAGCAAAGCAGATACTTCCCACCTTTTCTTTTCTTCTTCTAGCCTTATTGTATCAATAGCATTCTTATTCTCTGCCAACCCAAGGTGGGAACTTTGAGATGCAGTGACTGGAGAGCTAGTGACACTCGGACTTCTCTTTCTTCTGTAACGCTTTTGCGATGGAGATGGACTCTTGCGCCTCCTAGGAGACGGAGAACGGCTCTTGCGCCTTCTTGGGGAAGGCGAAGGGCTCCTCCTTCTGCAGTACAAAGTTGAGCTCTGTAAGGATAAAATAAGGAGCATCACAGCAATAGACAAGGAATTACCATTAGCTCCTGAAGCCCTAAAACATGGGCAAAAGCAGTTACCTTAGACACTGTTACAGGGGTGGAGCATTCCACAGCAATACAGCACAGAGTAAAATCTTTGTAGATTCCATGCGTTTTACGAAAGCAACTCTTGTTAGTCTGTACAGGCAAGTAATGCAAAACATGGCATAACTATCTAAGCTTCATCTGCTGATATATTCCATGCCGCATCGAAGTATTTTTATTCTAACTCTGTAATGCAACAGAATCCGAAGCATTTTTTCCCTTGGAAATAAGAAATCTCAGATTTCCAAAGTATTATGAGATTTGCACATTCAAAAATCATAGTTAATTCAAAAATTATATAGCACAATATACTACCACGCTAGCTACCTCTAACGGTCACACCAACAAACAGTATATAGATCCAATAATCATAAATAGAGCACCAAGCCCCATTTCCATCAAACAAGCTATAGTACAAAATTTCAATGAAGGAGATCAGCATCGCCTCAATTTCTTTTTTACAGTACAAACCCAAAAGAAAATAAAACGAAGACTCTGCCAGATTTCTGTGGCGTGTGACGGGAGATGTGTTGGTCACCTATACGAGGGGCGATAGGGGGACCTGCTACGGATGGGGCTGGGGCTTCGGTCCCTGCGCCCCCTCCGGCCGCGGTACCGCGCGGGGGACGGCGACCGCCGGCGCCGGCGCGGCGGAGACCGCGACCGCGACAGGTCGCGTGGCATCGCGCGCGACGCGATCTAGAACCTCCGCGGAGCCCGGACCGCCCGGATCTGGCCGAAACCGGACGATCGGAGAGGGGCGGAGCCTGGCTTGATGGCTGGAAAGCGGGAGGACGCAGGCCAGGTCAGGTGGAGTCGCCGCCGCCGCACGCGGGGTGCAGATGAGGTGGGGCCGTGGGGGAGGCTTGACGCTGCTCGCGGAATATATCGAGTGGCAAGTTGTTGTAATTAACCGGCAAGGATAGGCCCAGGTATGTAAGCTAGGTGGGCGCTGGGGGAGATGCAAAAAGCAACCGGGCCACCAATCCCAGCGCGATGTGTAACCGCCCGGTCCGGCTCAGCCCAGACCCATGTTAGTCGTCCGGCCCGGCCCGGCCCAACGTGACCGCCAGTCCCTCAAGATCACCCGGTACCAGCAGCTGTTGGCGTGTTTCTTCTGCGCCGAGACACCCAGACTGAAAACGGCATCAGTAGCAGGCGCAGGCGACCCACGAGGAGCGACGGGGCCAGCTACTGCAGCGGCGCCCAACACCGGCACCTTATGGGCGCCGGCGGCGGCGTGGCGGCGGGAGAGAGGGAGGCGGAGATCGAGAAGGCCATGCGCGCCCGCGTCGCAGACTTCAAGAAGCAGGCCGAGTGAGCACACTCTCCCCCTTTCCTCCGATTTCTCGGGCTGGTGTGGCCGTCCTGCCCCTCGTCTAGGGTTTTCCGCGCTCTAAGGTTCAGGTCTGTGGCTGCGGCTGCTGCAGGCATCTGGAATTGGGGGCGCTTCTCGGTTGGTCTGCCGTTGCTTGCTGCGGAGGGGCGTGCCCTGCGGGAGGGTTTTGGCCTAGTGGGGCGGGCTTGGGTAGGGTTTCTACTTTTGCGTTCCTGGTAGGAGACGAAGGCAAGCGGCGATGATGAGTCCTGAACCATGGTCTTCAGAACGGGTGGTGCCCGTCTCAGCCGCAGCTGGCAGCTCCTAGGGTTTTAGAGGTTAGGGGGAAATGGAAATTCGGGATGTTAACTGTCAAGACAAGAGGCAACTGAATCTGTAAAGAACACTTAGACGGCGGAGATCTCTTCTTATCGGATTGTTTCATGATCTGATGGCAGTCAGATGGTGGGTCGGTTTGCTGTGGCGCGAAGCCGTTTTCCGGTGTTGTTGTTATTCTTCCAATTCGTTGTCTCCTGTATCTTGTCGTTTTGGCGGTTTAACTTGTTTACTGCCCCTTTTAAGCTGTGCTTATGTATAAGACCGTGATTGAGAAGTTATCCTGTTTTCCAGTAGAACATGAGTTCAGATTTTCCCCCCTCTGTCTTCAATTCACGTTGATTTCTATCATCTTATCCCCAAATTCCGCATCTTGGTTTCAGTTCACAGGGAGCCAATTATTTCACTGTACAAGCGTTAGCAGTTTTTCAAAAAGCGCTAGGCTATAGGTAGGCGGTCAGGCTCCACCTAGTTCCTAGGCGTCTCCTAGGCAGTTATGCAAGATTAATGTCATGTATCATGCGTTCATGAATTCCGTGACCATAGTTTATCTTCTATGTACAATTAGTCAAACTTTCATACACAGGTGAAGTCTTAAATTGCTTTAGGAAGAACAATGTCTAGGTACTAGCACCTAGGCGCTGCCTTCTAAAACAGAAGCCGTTGTTGTTTTGTGTGAGATGATAATTGCTTGGTGTAGTACCTTGGCATTTGCCTCTTGATGAGTGCTTGGCCTGTTGGCCATGCTGTATCCTATGTGAAACTGTTCTGCTCCTATTCTGCTCCTATGCGAATCTGTGCAAGAATAAGCGGAGGCTGATATCATACTCCCTCCATATCGGATTTAGAAGTCGTTTAGGACAGCGACATGGTCTCCAAAACACAACTTTGACCTCTTGTTTTTATAAAAAATATTTATGGAAAAGTGATATATGTATATTTTTATAAAAGTATTTTTCAAGACAAATCTATTCATATAATTTTTACATTTGCAAACTCAACAACTTAAAAGTTATTGATGATTTATATTCCCAATGTTTGACCCAAACCTTGTCCAAAACGACTTCTAAATCCGATACGGAGGGAGTATTCTTCTTTCTTTACAACTAGCTCATTGCCAATGTTTTACTGTGGGAGGATTAATTGAAATTTTTATACCATCTTTGAACAAATTGTAAGTATTTATATATATAAAAAAGTGTCATATATGGAAACATCCTTTCATGAAAGGTGTCTTTTCACGGTATATACAGTTTTTTAAAAATTTGATTGCTCAAACCAAAGTAAGTTATAAAAAGGTGCTATAAAAACATAATTTTTTTTTGTGAAAAGGCCACATGGGTGCCTTTTCACAACAGGATGTGTGATTTAAAAACTTCCACTATCTTAACCCAAAGGTGTAATACCTTACAAGCCCGTTATGTCGATCAGATCTGATGGTTAATATTTTTTTGGGTTGATCCGATGGTTATAGGTTTAGAGGTGACATGGCTTAATGTTGATTTTGTACTAGAGGTGAATTTCAATGTAGAGAAAGATATGTCTTTGAACTTTTTCAGCTTTAGCAAGATGAATGTTACACTTACACAAGAGATTTTCTTTTTCAGCTCCTTGACCCTTGAAGGCGTTAGGAGAGCACTGGAAAAGGACCTGGGTTTGGATATGTATTCACTTGATGCACATAAAAAGTTCATAAAGCAATGTGTAGACAAGGTATGTTCACTGGTTTACGGAACTATCATTTTAAAAGTGTTGCGATTGTTCTTCTACACATACAACTTTTCATACTCTTTAGTTGGGTTTCCTTTTATTTAAAAAGGGGGAGAAACTAGAATTGTGCACTGTGCATACTGGTTAGTTCTACAGATTTATCAAATTCTGTTGCTAACAAGATGAAAATATTCATTCTTTTGGAAACAAAAACAAAGATGAAACTATGCTGACAAAATTTGTTGGGGCTTGTACACAAATATTCAATCTATTCAGTTTTTAGTTTTTAGTTTTTAGTATAGCTTCTGCATGGAGCCAGATGAATTTAGAGGTAGATAATATAGTTTACTGCCCCCTGTTATTGACAATGTTTGTCCTAAGTCCTAACTGATCATGTGCATGTATGAAGTGTTTTGGTTATCCTACTGCAGTACTGCTGACAAAAAAATGCAAAATATATTAAACCCATCTATTTTCCTTTTAATAAATATGCAACAGACCATTACCTACGAATATGCATAGGATGGTGCTCACTCCTCAGACATTATGTTCTGCAGAGTAAATTCAAAAGTAAGGGGAAGGTGATGGATAGTGGTTGTATTTATTAAACATCGAATGCTATTTTATTATCTTAAATATCAGATTCTTGTTTATATTTAAAATCAGTACCCAGGAGCTCTGAAAATTCATGATGTTTTTTTTCTAAACTAGGACTAAGGTTCTCTTGATATATCTATATTTGAAACAGTGGCAGTTTTGCTTGTATAGATAATCTGTTCCCTTGGTTTCTAATCTGGAAATTCATTACATCTGAATATCTGATATTGTGTGCAACTTTTATTCCCAGCTGGAACATATTACCTTGTGTTTTGGTAGATCCAGTCAATCTTTTTTCTTCCTTTTTCAGAATTGCTTCCTGTGTTAGCTAACTTCTGCTCATTCTTTCTTTCTTGGCCAAGTATTATACCAGGTTTTTGCTGAATCTGATGATGAAAATGCAAATGATAATTCATCAGATGATCCTGAAGCTAAAGATGATCATTTATCCAAAGAAGGGACAGATATGGCTAAACCAATGCCTGTTTCAAACAAAACATCCTCCAATGCTGATGTCGTAACATCCAGCAAGACAGAAAAGGATCCTAAAGGAGAAAAGGATCAAACTTCCAGCAGTGATATTAGTGAAGACATGATAAAAGAAGCCATTGAAAAAAGGGGATCTTATTTTAGAAAGAACTCTGAGTATGTGTCCTCAACTTCTTGTTGCATGTATAATTATCGCAAGTTCATGCTTACGTCAATGGCTGCCATGTGTTGGTTTATTGAACTTCTCAACCTTTGCACATTAATATATATGAGACATGGGGATAAGAAAATGGCATTAACAGATACACCATCGAAAGTACTTTCATTATGCTATATTTCCTCTAGTACTATGCAAAGTTTTGAAAATCGACGATTACGACGCGCCTAGTCGCGACTAGTCGCTAGGCTTTGGCCTGGCGCCTGGACTAGGGGGGTAGTCGGGCCTCAAGTCGAGCGGAGAAGGATAAGGGGGAGAAGGGGGAGCGAAAGTCGTGTGCGTACTCGCCTCGACCTCCGCCGGGAAGCAGGTCCCGCCGGCTGCGCTGCTCGCGACTCGCCTGGAAGCAGATCCTGCCGGCGAGCCTCCTGCCCGCCTGGCAAGACCCGCCGGCGACGTGGCTCGTGCTCCTCCCCGCCGGCGACGCCTCCCCTGCTCCTCTCCGCCGGTGACGCGGGTCATCCTCCTCCCCGCCTTGTTAGATATGTGTCGAATATGTGTACAATTTGTTACGTTGGACTTGAGTTGTATTAGGGGCTAGGATAGAGTTGGAGTCGAACTCTGTGTCCTAGGGGGCCATAAATATGAGGCCACCCCTGTTGTAACCATGAGACTGCTTGGCGGCTGGTTTGGGTGGCGGCGTGGCCGTGGGATCGCCCGGATGCCGGTGTAGCTGCTATTTTATGGGGAGGAGCGCCCGTAGTCATTGCCCCGAGGATTAGGCACGATGCCGAACCTCGTTAAAAAACATCGTGCTTCGGTGTCGTTCTCGTTTTCGTATTTTCTTCTATGATAGTTATGCTTCCGCGTTTATCAGTTAGTAGATCCGTTTGGGTCTGTAACTAACCGTGCGCTCTAACACGCCTGGCGGAGGTCGCTGGTGGGGGAGGAGGAGCGGGCGCGTGGCGAAGGGGAGCGGCGGCGCAGGCGAGCGGGCGCAGAGAGGCGTTCGGGAGGGAGAGAGAGGAGCAGGGGAGAGGATAAGGGTAGTTGGGCCGTGGTGGGTGAGTTGTGGTGGGTGAGTTGGGCCGTTAATGGGCCTTTTTTCTCTTTCTCCCCATTCCATGACCACTTCTCTTCTATTTTTTTCTTTTCTTTTAAGTAAATATACATGTATTCTGCTCAAAAAATGTATATATACATGTATTAGCCATCGCCTAGCAAAACGCCTGGCATCGCCTAGGCTCGCCTAGTCTCGACTAGTCTCTAGGCTAAGGGTCATCGCCTAGATTTCGCCTAGCGCCTAGCAAAACTTTGGTACTATGGAGAAATTAATGATCAACTTTGCATCTTGGAGGTGATGAGAAGTAGAGAACTGCCAATATTTAGTGGTCACA
Organism: Saccharum hybrid cultivar R570; assembly: GCA_038087645.1. Taxonomy (NCBI): domain Eukaryota; kingdom Viridiplantae; phylum Streptophyta; class Magnoliopsida; order Poales; family Poaceae; genus Saccharum; species Saccharum hybrid cultivar. Next base: position 1,628,729 of record JAQSUU010000795.1, read on the forward strand.
GTATTTTCAAGTTGCATATCCTGCTTAATATAGCGTATTATTAGGATAGATTTTGGGTTTATCTTGTTTTGTTCTAGGAATATTGTTTCCCTAAAACATATTTACTTGTTTCATGTTATGTTTTACTCATTTGGTTTGGACACTGCATTCTGGCTACAAAAATACTGCTGCTGAAACAGACAAGAGCATATTATGATGTTTTTGGGCATATCCATTGTCCCTTTTTGATGCTCAATGTCCTTTTTTACCTGCCTTTTGTGCATTTCAATATTCAGCGTGTATTCACAAAATGAAATAAATGCAGTACTCTTACTTTACAAGGAGTTCGACGTACTTTGGAAGAAGATCTCAAGCTTCAGAAGAAAGCTTTGGATGCCTATAAGAACTTCATTACTACAGAATTAGACAAGGTCAGTTTACTACATGCATGAGTAACATGTACTATTTCTTTAAATGTATATGCTTTAACCTCTTTTTTGCATGATTAATTTGTTAATGGTTCTGTTGCTTTTCTTTATCTTGGTAGCAGATTTTGCAAGAACCTGCAAATGGGACAAAGAAAAAAAGTAAAAAGGGATCTTCCAAGGATACTGACCAAACAAGTAAAGGCTCTAAAAGAGTCCGTGAAGAATCAGATAGGTCTGAATTAAATGATAGCAAGAGTGAGATGGAAGACAGTGACGAGGATTCAAGGCCAAGAAAGAAAAGGGCAGAAAAGGCTAAAATCGTCAAAAAGCAGAAAATAGTTACAAATGAGAAGAAACTCTCAACTCCAAAGGCTAAAAAGGTTGCAAAACAAGATTCGGATAGACGTACTGAAGAAAAGGGTGGCAACTCAGCAGAAGAGGATAATTCCCATTCATCCGCTGAGGAAGATAACAAGGTTTTCAGATTGAATTCTCAGGACACTTAATTCCTTGTATGCCTTGCTCATATATCCTGATGTTTTGGTGTGCAGAGAAAACGGCAACAGACTCCAGCTTATGGGAAACAAGTAGAGCATCTGAAATCGATAATCAAGTCCTGTGGAATGACGTACTACCTCAGCTTGATTTACCATATGCAATTATGAATTTGTAGAATGATAATTTGACTAATATATGTTCCTTTAATTCAGAATTCCACCTACTGTGTATCGGAGAGTCAAGCAAGCTCCTGAGAACAAACGTGAGGCCTGTTTGATAAAGGAGTTACAGGATATACTTGAAAAGGAAGGATTGTCAAAAAATCCTTCTGAAAAAGGTGTGTTTTCTTGTTGACTCTAGTAAAGATTATTTTTTGAAGAACCTCTGAAAAGGGCAGGGAGCTCCTGCAACTGCAATTCACTTAAGAAGAAAGAACTGACCCGGTTTATAAGGTAAACTGGGCCCAAAACCCATACAACTGCACGGTTAATTAAGGAAAACCAGCAAAAACCTAAACACAACTGCCCACGTGACTCACCCGAAACAACACGATGGAGCCCACCATGTGTAATCGTTGCCAAGCTTCATCACAATAGCATCCATGGAGCTCCGACTTCACACGGTGGACCTCAGCCAAAGTGACCAAGTCACCACCTCCTGCACATGACTAGCACCAACACACCTAGCCACACCAAACAGCGTGTTATCGTTGCCAAGCATCGTCGCGCCCAACAATGAGCAGCTCCGGCTTCGCCTCTGCGAGCACAAACCATGCATTTCGGCCACCTGCCAAAAGCAAGAAGTGGCCCCAGGGATGCAAGGTCCTCGTCACCACCTCGGCGCCCAAACCACTGTAGTAAAGATTATCTAGGGAAGCTTCCCCCCCCCCCCCCCCCCCCCCTCCTTCTGTTTAATTGGGTATGATTTACTGATAGAAGTAACCTTTATCTTGCTCTCAAACTTTTGATACGACAGTGTAAGGTACTAAAACTAACCGTGTTGGACTAATATATCTCTTTCTCTAACATTCTTTATTAATGTTATGGGCAGAAATTAAAGCAGTGAAGAAGAGAAAAGAAAGAGCAAAGGAACTTGAGGGCATAGACATGAGTAATATTATTACTAGTTCTCGTCGGAGAAGTACATCAAGTTTCATACCCCTGCCGCCACCACCTAAAATAGAAGTGGATAGTGATGAAGAAGAAGAAGATGATGATGCAGAAGACGATGATGAAGTTGATGAGGAGAATGTAAAAGGTGGAGACGAAGACAATGATGAAGTTGATGAGGAGAATGTAAAAGGTGGAGATGAAGACAGTGAAGTTGATGAGAAGAATGTAAAAGGTGGAGATGAAGACAATAATGACACTGCCGAAGCTGGTGATGGTTCTGCTGATGGTATGATTCAGCTATCTGTTCCTTGATTTGCTTTCAGCAGGTTATAGTTCAGTTCAGCCCCAACTACCATTAGGAAGGAGTTTCCCTTGGACTGACCCTGTTGAACACACCAAACTTACCAAAAAAGGGTATTATAAAAAAAAAATCAGGGAGGAAGCACGTCACCCCTGACTTAGTTTTTAGAAGGGAACCTCACCAGCATTGCACAGGGAAGTGGGCACACATGCAGCACCAAGGTTTCAGCCCTGGGTGGGTGGCTCCTTTACTGGGTGCTCTGAGCCACACGCTCATCTAAAACAAAACTTATGCTAGCATTTTGACATTTATTTCAACAGTTCTGCAAGAATCTTAGGGACCTTCTTACTGCTCCAATCCTTTTTATTGTGTGAAAGCACCATTATATCTCTGTACAAGTTTGGATCATGAATATGGATTGACATAGTAACAAACACAAAGGTCTTTCATCACCAGCTGGGCCAGTTTTTATTCTTACCAGTAGACAGATTTTCTGTGCTCCACACTAGCACTTGGCCAGTTGGCCTGGTTTGACATGTAACCCTGATATATTAATCTCCTGAAGGAAAAACCGGTATGGCTAACGCAATATGCACTGGAGCATGCCTCCATTGCCTTTCTTCCATAGTGATGAAATGCTTGAAACTGAGCCTTGTAGTATCTGCATACGTGGTGGATGTGTGCTCCGAAAACAAGAACTTAATCCATTTAGTAGATGGTACTGTGAAAAATCCTGAAAGGCTGTTTCCTTGAGGCACTTCACAGAAAAAATATGGTAGCTTTTGGAGGAGTCAATTTTTGGGGATGGAGGAATTTGAAAGAGCGACTTATTAGCTTTTTATCACAAAAATTTAGAACGCAACAGATTCTATGTGAGTTTGATGTATATAGGTCTATTTTGTTAAGGATTTCATCTGTATGTTCTGACAGTGGCCAGGAGGTTAAGAATTTCCATCCTAATGTTCAATAGGTTGTCATGGATTCATAGTATATATTCAGCATATGCTTTTGTAGCTTGTGTGCCACAATGCCTCTAAACATGCTGGTTTGCAACTATTTGTTGCATTTTTACATGAAAACTTTACTCAATACGACTGCAGCAGTTAGCAGTCCAAGTGGGCTCGATGCAATCTTTTCTAATCAACATATGATTTTTTTTTCATATCTATCATCATATGGTTCGGTACTCAATACTCATCGATTGCATTTCCTGCTGACCACTTGGGTGGGCCAGCCATCTGGCGTGCGAAGTAATATAATCTTTGTATGCCCTTTCCTGAATGCTAACTAACCCTTCTGTACACTTGCAGCTGCTGAAAAGGAGAGCGACTGATTCCGGCCCCAAGATAAGGCAGAATCAGTTCTGACCATATAGGTTCAGCTTCATGTTGACTTCTGCAAGTCGGCCTCGTTCGTGGATATTTGGATGTAGTCAGTTGCTCAGGAGTTGTCTTCTGATGTTTATTCATGTGTGCGCGATGGGAACATTTCTTGGCTTCAGCTTTGGGGAAACATGAGGAACATATTGTTCTTGTAGTTATGTACAATGTCACATTCGTTCTCTTAGCACCTTGTTTGCGATCGTGAAGATTGCAACTTCCAAGAGTCGCAGAACATATAAGTTAGCAGTAATCAAGTACTGATTGGTTTATTAGTTTCTGATATAATATAGACTTCTGTAGATGAAAGATTGAAATTCCTCTGCGCTTCATGCTTTTGCCTTGTCTTTATTAGGTAGTGTTTAGTTCCGTGGAATATCTGGGGGCTTTTGAAATTCTAATTGGCATTGTACCTTTGTGGCGTTGAAAAGTTGCCCTAGAGCCTCCGCGAAACCTGCCATGAAGCTTTGATTTCAAGTTTTGGATGAAATCTCTGTATAACTTATGCCGGCTTGGCACCCCGTCGGCTGGTAATGTTTTCAAACGTGGTCATGTTTTCTTTGGGGGTTTTTAATTTAACATGTTCCCTCTTAAAAAAAATGTCATCTTAGATTTTGAGTATGTCAATCTTTCTTAATTTTAACTAGATTTATATAAAATAATATCAACATTTGTATGTCTAAATATATTCATTGTAAGAATGTGTTTCATTATTAATCTAATGATACTCTACACACTACAAATATCAATATTTTCTATATATTTGGTTAAAGTTAAGATTGATTGACTTCTTTTTATGTTGAGAATGATATACTTTAGTCCTGTATAGATTCTAAGGTTTAAAAATTAGCCACTAAATTTTAAACCACTTTAATCTTTTAAGATCTAGACATGTGATCTAAAGTGCTATCAAAAGTTTAGTCAACCTCTACCTAAGAAACGATAAGTTTATTAGACTACATAAGTAGGTCAACTAAAGTTTAGACTATCGGTAATGCTCTCCTGACGGCCCCGTTAATGGGCTGTAATGCCCACGAGGTTCTCTTATCTGCTCTCCTTCAAGCACCACAATTTCTTAAAAAAAATAACCGCAGCACTGTGAGTGTGTGACCACGCTCCGTCGCGCCTCTCGCTAGCCTTCCTCTCTGCTGCTGCGCTCGGCCACATCTCGCACTGCTCTGCGCCCCGTGCCATCCCCCCATCCACTTCTCCCGTCGTAGAAGGAGAGGCAAGGGAGGCTTGCGCCTGCGCCCCCATCTAGCATGCGCATTGCAGAAAAAGGGGGGCCTTCGCGCTGCACCTGGGGTGTCCGCTGGACCATTTCTCTCGAGGTCCCTGGACACGAGCTTGCTAGTTACCGGCATTCCCCACCAGGTAGGTTGTGCCCACCGACGACGTTGTGTTTTAAGTGTTTCAGACGTTTTAGACTTGTGTTTCATTTGAATGTTGCAAATAGATTTTGTATGATGCATATGTTGCAAGCCTATTTTGAAGCGTTTCTAGTGTTTTTGACATACATCTGGATGTTGCATATGTTATTATGGCTCGCAAGTTTCAAGCGTATGTTTCAAGTGTTTCACATGTTTGCAGACTCATGTTGTAATTGTGTTTTATCTGGATGTTGTAAAAGTAGATCTCGATGTTGCATATGTTGCTATGGCTATACACACGTATTTCAAGCATATGTTTCAAGTGTTTCATCTGTTTCAGACGTATATTGCAAGTGTTTCATGTGGATGTTTCAAAAGTAGATCTGGGAGAGCACATGTTTTATCGCAACCATCCTGCAGCTGATGCTGTTGCTAGGGGTGCTCGTGGGTCACCATGCGGGTACCTGAGACCGGCAGACGCATCTGCAAGCGGGGCAAGTGACTGGGACCCATGTGAGAGTCTGGGGATGGGCGGGGGGCACGGGATGGCTGCTAGAGCACGAGATAGGTGTGGGCGTAGCATGCGAATGTGGGGGCACTTACGCTAGATGGGATGCAGACTCGGACCGTGGGATGCGGTGCGGGATAACGCACAGGAGCTGCATCCGGACGCACCATCCCCGTGGGATGCGGTGCGGGATAACACGCAGGAGCTGCGTCCGGACGCACCATCCGTCCAGACGCTAGCCCTTCCGTTAGACTAGAATCTCAACATGTCTTTTTAGAAGGAAGGGAATTTCAACGGGTCCTTCTAATCTCAACAGGTCTTTTTCATTTTATAGGAGGGAGCAGGACATACGGGTAGATTCTTTGTGTTTTTTTGAGATGGAGGTTTGGGGCCGGTTTAGTTGCCAAAAATTTGGCAAAATAGCACTGTAGCACTTTTTCGTTGTTATTTAGCAATTAGTGTCCAATCATGGTCTAATTAGGCTTAAAAGATTCGTCTCGTTCATTTCGTCTGAACTGTGTAATTAGTTTTATTTTTTATCTATATTTAATGTTTCATGCATGTGTTCAAAGATTCGATGTGACGAGGAATCTGAAAATTTTTACAAAATTTTCTGCGGGCTTAGTATTCTTCATTTCTTTGTTTTCTTGAGGGAGTGTACGCGAACAGGTTATATAGTCCAGGCCGTTTCAGCCTTAACACAGCCATTTCGGGCCGACAAAGCCCATGTAGAGCCCGGCCCAGTTCGGCCGCCGTTGCGTGATGTGACGCGGTGGGAGCACGGGCGGGTCGGATGACGCCGTCACGTCGCGGTGGTGCGCTGCTGCCCAACTCAGCTTGGGCCGTGTTTAGCCCAAATTCACCATAAATTTCACTACGTAAAAAAAAATTCCGGTACATTAAAATATCGGTATATGTATGAAATACTAAATGTAGATAAAATAAAAAACTAATTGTACAATTTTGTTATAATTTGCGAGACGAATATTTCAAGCCTAATTAATTAAAAATTAAACAATTTTTACTACATAAAAACAACATTTATTACGCACTGTATCGATTTGGTGCCCCGACTCGGGCATCTAAACGGGGCCTTTGTGGTGGAAGAGAAGAGGACAAGCCGGCATCGCCAAACGAGAAAAGAAACCCAAGCCTTCATCACCGAAAAAAAAAGCACAAAAAAGAAAAAAAGAAAAAAAAAAGAGAGGAGTAGACTACGACAGCGTCCGTCGAGCCGGCGAGGAGGCGGAGGCGAAGATGAGGAAGAAGCTCGGCACCCGGTTTCCCGCGGTACGTTGCTCCCCTCACCCGTCCGCCCTGCTCGTATCGTCTCTCCCTCTGATCCGCCGCGCCCCCGCGCGCGCGTGATCTGATCTGATCTGCGTCGCCGCGCGCGGTGCGGATCTTCGCTCTCGCGGTCGGGATCCGGTGGACGCCGGCCGCCGTTGACCGGCGGCTTCGCTGTTTCCTTTCGTAGTTTCGTGGGCGGGGATTGGCTGGTTTCTGCTGGGGGAAGGCGCCGGGGGGCGGAGGCGGGCTGGGACTCAGATCGGCTCCTGTGCTCGCGCGAGCGCTGGGAAGTAATTCGTTTTGTTTTTCTTCGTTTTTCTTTTATTTTTTTGCCTTTAACTTTTTCGGGGTCTATCTCGGATTCTCAGTGCTCAACAAGGGACGTCGAGAATTTCTAATCCGGCTTGTGCGCTCGTGTTGTGTTGAGCGGATGGAGAGATTTGTGGGCGCTCGCAGCTGACGCCTGACGAAATCAGTGCTGTTGACGTTTGGTGAGTGTTTAGTCCGTCTGAACGGGACAGCCTGATGTGATCTCCACGCGCCGCTGGTAGATGCAAGGGATGGCGTGTAGATGCAAGGGATGGACTAGATCCTGCTGTCGTGCCTGTGGTTTGGTTGCAAGATCTCTAGATCATGTGAGCATGTACTTGCGGGTCCCATGTATTGGTGGGGATAGTCAACATGTGATCTGGTGCAGGAGTACTTTAGCAGTGGAATTCGTGTGCAGCATCCATCATGGGGTTTTATTATGGTCTGGTAGGAGTAGAGTTTGAAACGACAGTAACTTCCATTGTTATCTTGGTCTAAATGTGTTTGGTGAGGGAACTATTGTTGGGCACGGCCTAGTCTGATGCTGCAGTGCTGTAGGCTCAGGTGCTCTGCCACCATGCTTGATTATTCCAAGGTCTCCTGAACATGCCACCATTTGTTTCTTGAGATTATAACTTGCTTCGTAGCGCTGAAGCAGGGCTGTTTGTGGATCTCAGCAGTTATTGTATGCCTTCAGGTTTGTTGTTCTGTTGTGATGGAACCAACGTGAGTTGAAGTTCCAAGCTACACACACCAGTATGGTTTGTACTGCAGGCGCATATTTTGTTGTATTTAGCTGAAAAGATCATTTCTGGATTATAGCCTTTGCTCTATTTTTCATGAAATTGAATAACACGGTTTTAACAACTCTTTGATATCTGTACTGATTACCCAAGTTTTAGGTTTTGTATTTGGTTGTGGGATGTGTTCAGGAGACTAAATGGAAGGGCCAGAAGGCGAAGGAGGTAGAGGATACTGGCTTCAAACTTTGGTACACGGGGACAACATCGGGTAGGAATGGTGTAGGCATCTTGATCGATAGGAGCCTTAAGGATGGAGTCGTTGATGTTAGGAGGCAAGGCGACCGGATTATCTTGGTCAAGCTGCTAGTTGGAGATTCGGCTCTGAATGTGATCAGTGCCTATGCCCCTCAGGTAGGTCTTAGCGAGGGCACCAAGAGGCAGTTTTGGGAAGATCTTGATAGCATGGTTAGTACCGTGCCTATCAGCGAGAAACTCTTTATAGGAGGAGACCTCAACGGCCATGTTGGTGCGACTAATGTAGGTTTCGAGCGGGTGCACGGGGGGTTCGGGTATGGTAGTAGGAATCAAGAGGGGGAGGATGTTTTGAACTTCGCGCTGGCCTATGACTTGTTGATAGCGAACACCCTCTTTAGGAAGAGGGAATCTCATCTAGTAACCTTTCGTAGTGGACAACACTCGAGCCAGATCGACTTTATCCTTGCAAGGAGGGAGGATAGACGTGCTTGCTTTGATTGTAAGGTGTTACCTGGGGAGTGTGTTGTCCCTCAACATAAGCTTGTGGTGGCGGACTTTCGCTTTTGGGTACGTGTCCACCGGGACAAACGGGCCAAGATTGCGAGAACGAAGTGGTGGAAGCTTAGAGGGGAAGCAGCGCAGACGTTTAAGGAGAGGATGCTAGACGAGGGACCTTGGGAAGAAGGAGAAGATGCCGACGACATGTGGCTAAAGATGGCAACATGTGTCCGGAAGGTGGCTTCGGAAGTGTTTGGCGTGAGTAGGGGAGGCAAACGGGAAGCGAAAGACACATGGTGGTGGAATGACGAGGTGCAAAGGGCTATTAGAGAGAAGAAGGAGTGTTTCAAGCGTCTCCACCATGACAAGAGTGTAGCCAACATCGAGGGCTATAAAATAGCGAAGAGGGTTGCAAAGCGAGCTGTGAGTGTAGCAAAAGGTCAGGCGTATGATGGCCTTTATCAGCGGCTAGGCACGAAGGAAGGGGAGAAGGACATTTATAGGATGGCTAGAATCCGCGAGAGGAAGACAAGGGACATCAACCAAATAAAATGCATCAAGGATGGGACAGATCGACTTCTGGTGAAGGATGAGGAGATCAAGGACAGATGGAGAGAGTACTTCGACAAGCTGTTTAATGGGGAGAATGAGGGTCCTGCCCTTGAGTTGGACGACTCATTTGACGATACCAACAGACGCTTTGTGAGGAGAATTCAGGAGGCAGAGATCGGAGAGGCTTTGAAGAGGATGAAGGGAGGTAAAGCGATGGGCCCTGATGGTATCCCCATTGAGGTGTGGAGATACCTAGGCGCCAGAGCGATAGTATGGTTAACTAAGCTTTTTAACCTTATTTTTCGGTCAAACAAGATGCCTGAAGAATGGAGGAGAAGTATATTAGTACCTATCTTCAAGAACAAGGGAGATGTTCAAAGTTGTACTAACTACCGTGGGATTAAGTTGATGAGTCATACGATGAAGCTCTGGGAGAGGGTTATCGAGCATCGCCTAAGGAGAGTGACACATGTGACCCAAAATCAGTTTGGGTTCATGCCTGGTAGGTCGACCATGGAGGCGATTTTCTTATTACGACAATTGATGGAGAGATATAGGGAGCAGAAGGACTTGCACATGGTCTTTATTGACCTCGAGAAGGCATATGACAAAGTACCGAGAAATGTCATGTGGTGGGCCTTGGAAAAGCACAAAGTCCCAACTAAGTACGTTACCCTCATCAAGGATATGTACAGGGATGTGGTGACGTTTGTCCGAACATGTGATGGCGACACCAGTGACTTTCCAATTAAAATAGGACTGCATCAGGGGTCAGCTTTGAGCCCTTATTTATTTGCTTTGGTGATGGATGAGGTCACAAGGGACATACAAGGTGATATCCCTTGGTGTATGCTCTTTGCTGATGATGTGGTGCTAGTTGACGACAGTAGGGCGGGAGTTAATAGGAAGTTAGAACTATGGAGGCACACGTTAGAGTCGAAAGGGTTCAGACTTAGTAGGACTAAGACCGAGTATATGAGGTGCGATTTCAGCGCGACTAGGCACGAGGAGGGAGACGTTAGCCTCGATGGGCAAGTGGTGGCCAAGAAGGATACTTTTCGGTATTTAGGGTCGATGCTACAAAAGGATGGAGACATTGATGAAGATGTTAGGCATAGAATTTCAGCCGGCTGGTTGAAATGGCGTCAAGCTTCTGGCGTTCTCTGTGACAAAAGGGTGCCTCAGAAGCTGAAAGGTAAGTTCTATAGGACGGCGATTCGTCCGGCGATGTTATATGGTGCTGAGTGTTGGCCTACAAAAAGGCGACATGTCCAGCAATTGAGTGTAGCGGAGATGCGTATGTTGCGTTGGTGTTGTGGGCACACAAGGAGGGATAGAGTACGGAACGACGATATTCGGGATAGGGTTGGGGTGGCACCAATTGAGGAGAAATTGATTCAACATCGGTTGAGATGGTTTGGACATGTCCAACGGAGGCCTCCTGAGGCGCCGGTGCGTAGTGGAGTTCTAAAGCGGGCCGATAATGTAAAGAGCGGTAGAGGTCGACCTAATTTAACTTGGGACGAGTCCGTTAAGAGAGATCTTAAGGAGTGGAATATCCCCAAGGATTTAGCTATGGACAGGAGCGCTTGGAGATTAGCAATCAACGTGCCTGAACCGTGACACCTTTTGTCTTGTGCCCTTTATGTCCCTTTATGTGTCTCCCTGTTTCTCGTCTCTTTTGGGTTTCATCTCTAGCCTACCCCAACTTGCTTGGGACAAAAGGCTATGTTGTTGTTGTTGTTGTTGTTGTTGTGGGATGTGTTTTGTAGATAGTTTTTCAAATATTTAAGTTGTTGTATATAATGGCATGAAGTTGTCCCCTAACTATGTTCTCTATTATAATAGGCTCGAATCAAAAAGATTATGCAAGCTGATGAGGATGTTGGAAAGATTGCACTAGCGGTGCCTGTTTTAGTCTGTAAGTTCTGCAAGAATCATTGTGCTTTTGTATGCATTATATGTACATATCTGTGTTTTCCCACAATTATCTAGTATTTCTACTTGAATAAAACAAGCAAAAAGGGATGATCTTTATCACATCGTTTGACATCCATTCATCTGGTTGACTGGCTAATGGTTCTCTTTGCAAACTAGTTTACTGGTTTCAAGTCCACACCAATGATACAAAAGAGAGATTAACCTTGTAAATTTTTAGAAGTTTGTTTGGTCAACATTTTCAGTTTTTCTTTGTGGGCATCAGTACTTTCATTCACGGTTCTCTATATCTTGCTACTATTACATGTAACCATGATGAAGCATATATAAATGAAATTTCTGACGTTTTGAGTTTCCATTTGCGTGCAGCAAGGGCTCTTGAATTGTTTTTACAAGATTTAATTGACCGGACTTATGAAATTACTCTTCAAAGTGGAGCAAAGACACTGAATTCCTTCCACCTGTGAGTTCAATATCACCTGACATTTTGTTTTTTTTATAAAATAAAATTATGAGGCGATGTAACGTATCTTTTAAAATAAATGGATCTCTTTGATGAATTTCAGCTACTAGCCTAATTAAATACACTGATAAATCATTATGTCGTGACTTTATTTAGCATGTCTAGTGAGGGTAATCTGGATGCTTCCAGTTCGCAATTGCTATGTTTCATTGTTTGAACAGAGGAGTTCCCCCCGCCCCTGCCCCAAATAGGATCTTATCCAGAATTCATCTTGTTTGTGTTGCTTATGACATTAAAATAAGTTGGTGGATGAGTTGTCCAGAAACAGAATACATTAATTATAGGTCATGCCTCATATAACTACTGCACATTCCATTCCACTGCATATGGCTTTTGGTTGTAGATTCCTTGGTATAAGGTTTACTAGTTAAAAGGCTAGATGCTATCTAAGTTAACATTCATAATATCTGTAGGTCGGATTCAGAACTGGTCGGTCCCTGACTATGGCCAGATAATTTGTACTATATAAGTAAATAAGGTACTCGAGCTAGACTCATCTGGAGGAAGTGATGAACATATCGCTTTCGGCAGAAGTCTCAACTTCAAAATAATCTTCTGGGGCATGTTTGGTTCGATGTCTGCTAGGCAGCTCTCTGGCCAGGCAGCGATCCCAGTCCTAGGCACCCGAAATCGGAAGCCTTGGAGCGCTGCCTGAGCCAGGCAGCTTCGGCCAGGAGCCAACCGAACAGACCCTAAGATCTGAATTTAAATATGCAAGCAGGTTGGTTTGGTAACCAATTTGGAAGTTGGTATTTTTCTTTCCACTGTAAGCGACTTTAGTGTGATTTCTGGAATTTGAGCTCATGAACATTTCTAAAGAAGAGATTTGTAGAGGTTATATATCCTCAACTGAAACTGGGCAGATAGTCATCCCATCCTGCTCATGTAGATCTAGCATATGAGGTTGTCTAATTTATTTGGAGTTAAGTTTCATATTTAAATGCGAATTGTTGTATTGAGGTTAATTTCGATGGTCCAATTTTTTTCTAGTTAAAATGCTAGCTGATAGCTTCAATGCATGTGTCTTAGTATTGTTTGCATGGAGCATCAATTTCGAGCCATTAATATTAACATTCATATATCTATCTTCTGACGTCTGATGTTCAGGAAGCAATGTGTGAAGAGGTACAGTTCTTTTGATTTCCTAACTGAAGTTGTCAACAAGGTACCAGATCTTGGTGGCGCTGATTCCTGTGGAGATGAAAGAGGATTACCTAGAAGAAGGTAAGTTCAGTTGTTGTAATCTGCATGTTATGATTCATTTGTATCAAGTACCTAACAATGTTTGAAATTCACTTTTCAGAAAGTCAAATGGCAGTGACCCAGAGAATGATGAATCAAGATCTAGTAAAATGGTGCGTACATCAGCCATCACAGCTCACCTGATTGATAGCGTTATATAAATGGATATTTTATAATAGAGCCTCTGGTTTTTCAGGCCATAAGAAATGCAAACATCAGCCCCAGAGGACGTGGGAGGGGTCGAGGCAGAGGGCGAGGTCGGCCACCAACCAAGAGAAAGGAAGTTGGTTATGTACAATTTGAAGATGAGAGCAGCATGTTTGCTGAACAAGGTGAACCCTTACCAGGAGAGGAAACAGTTCCAGAGATCAATAATGGCAACGAGATCATGCCTCAAAGCACGCAACCTCCAGTAGAGGCTCCGCCAACAGCCCCTGCACAAGCTACAAGTTCTAAGGTGGAAGAAGCGAACACCGATCATCAGTCAGATTGGCCTATGCCAGATGCCATCGGAAACATCGGTGTCAGGCCATCTGGTTTTGGACATCTGACAGTGCAGGTTGATGAAGATGAGGACTACGACAATGAGGATTAGTCAGGGCCATCCTCTCATTGTCTGCACTAACAGGACTGTTCTGGTGTTGTAAAATGTAAATATAGTTTGAAAAGTAGCCGCAGCTTAGCTGTGATGATTGTCTGTTATGCGGTTATGTAGGTTGCCCTGTGTAACTTTTGTTTTTACAGTAATTGCTTGGTAGTTGCTTTTTATTTACATGATTGACTGTCTAAGCGTTTTGTCATATTTAACTCAGTACATTTGAGGAGGGATTGACTATTTTTAAGTATTTTGCCTTTATTCAGTCCAGTATTTGAGCAGTCCTCTGATTCTTTGGGCAGTATCCCACTGTGCTCCGCAGGTTTTTGTTGCCTTATGGTGCGGTCAGCTGCTAGTACACGCCCTGTTCGTTTGGACTTATCAGCAGCCATCCAGCAGTGTTTTTCTCTCACAACAAACCAGCGAACAGTACTTTCAGCCCAATAAACCAGCGAAACGAACAGGCTGTGTCTAGAGGTCAGGTCATGCTGCTGTTCAATACCTTCTGGGTTCAACGAAAATTGTTATAAATATTTTACGTTGCAGAGAAATTATATATACAAGCAATGGAGACTGTCATGCCTGGTACAAAATACGCAGAAATTGCACAAATGATTTTGAGGGTAAGCTAGTGGATTGGATTTTATCAACACGCCATTTCCATGTATCAGCTAAGTACAATGATTCCGTATTGTGAACAAAACTTCTACATCATTCACATTAATCACATTCTCAACTCAATGGAGTGAAGGTAACAACAGCTTCCAAACGATTGCCTAGCCAACAATATGGTTCAGGGACTTCATTTGAGGTTGCATTCTTCATGGACTCCTTGAGAGTTTCAGTATGGGGGCAAAAATAACTAATTGGCATTCAACTTCTCTCCAAGGATTTTATTCAACAAAACTGGGTTGGCCTTGCCCTTCGATGCTTTCATCACCTAGAAACAATTGAGACAAATATGATCACCCATAAAACCTCGTAGCTGCAGGGACAAACAGTGTTGGTGTTCAATTGACAAACCTGGCCAGCAAAAAATCCTTGTAGCTTAGTTTTTCCAGCACGGTACTGCTCAAGTTGTTTTGGATTATCAGCAATTACTTTATCTACCATTGCCTCGATTGCTGCTGGATCTGCTATCTGTCATTTCAAGTAATAATTTTTTGCCTTTCAGACAACCCAACCAGAAGTTAAAATAATGAAATTGCATCAACTGAGAGCACAACAATGCCTCGAGTACTCATGAAAGTATAAGATGCAAATTACAAACTACAAACACCGATGAAATCAAGAGGGCATGCCAATATTGTCCCAATTTTTGAGCATCTGCGTTAACAGGAATACCCAAAGGAAAAAGCAGCCATTGGTGATGCTGAAGGACATTAAGTGTATTCGTGGAACACTTCACACTGGTGGCAGGGGTCACAATAATTTTTAGATGCTTGAACTACTATGGTTCCAAATAGTAACAAATGTGAGCACAATTACCTGAACCAAATCTTTCTCTTCTATCACAGCCTTAACTGTTCCGCCTTTGGAAATGAGCTCAGCCAGTATCTGCAAGGACAGATTTAGAGAGGCATTAGTATCAATCAGGGTGCAAAGCATAGAAATGTGTAGACCCTATAGACTGCCAAAACATAGAGCCGAAAAACAGTAACAAGGGGGGAAACCCAGTTTAGCAATGTTACCTCCTTGCCGATCTTCCCACTTATAGTTCCATTCTTAATGGATGCTATTAGTTCAGACAGCTCTCGAGGTGTTAATTTAATTTCATCAATGGATACTTTTTCATCTTTGAGATAAGCAGCAATGTCACCCATGATCCAGTTGGCAGCCAGCTTTGCATCAGCACCATGCTCAAGAGTAGAATCAAAGAAATGACCAATCTGGGAAGATATAGACCCATCAGATTACTGAAGTTATTGTGAACAATAGAGAGAATGCATTGCCTTGTCTAGCAAAAAATAATTCCTATGTACTACAAGAAGGCTCCCGTAGCAAATATGTGAACCTCTACCAAGCCTGATGAAATGGAATTTGCCAATTGTATAGCCAGTTAAAGATCAGACCATGAATGAGGAACTTCTGAATAATCTGTGGACACACATGCACCAACACAGAAGATGGAATCTTACATTATCATCATTAGCAAGGAACAGAACATCTTGCATGCTGAGTCCCATATTCTCATAACGCCTACGCTTTGCTTCTGGAAGCTCTGGCATTGACTTGCTGATTTCATTAATATAGCCACTAGTGAGAACTACTTCAGGAAGATCAGGTTCTGGAAAATATCTATAGTCGGCAAGTCCCTCCTTTTTTCGCATTGTAAAAGTTTTCTGATGATGTAGATAGAGAAAGTAATTAGAACTTGGCAGTAAAAAGCCAGCACAAAAAAGGGTGAGAGTTGGGGACAACAACCTGAGAAGATTCATCCCACAGCCGGGTTTCTTGTACAATTTGATCAGCCTGGCCTTCTTTATGGAGCAGAATCTGACGGGAGATCTCATAATCGATTGCCCTATTTATCGCAGAAAATGAGTTCATATTCTTTATTTCCACCTGAAGGAATTGAAATAAGTCACCATTTCTAGAAAATAATGGTGGATAAGCAAGTGAACATGAATTATCTTATTTTCCCTTAAATAATGGGGCATGAATAACTAAGCAGGCAAGAAGCTAATGAACTGCAATTATGCATGTTTCTGGGTATAACTAGCAATTTAGGTACATGGATTTCACTGAACAGCTACATAAGCAACTGCAATTATGTATACTATCAAATATAATAAGCATACAACAAGATCTTTCCCCCAACCGCCACATGGATTGAAAATTCAAGGCATCATTTAAAGCATGGTAAAATTTTCAGGACAATTTAGCCCTCACTGAGAACAGAAGTTATTTATTTGGCCTGTATTAAGTTGGTTAACCAATGAGGTTTTCGAAAAAAGTTGGTTAACCAATGAATCATCAAATAATAGCACTAAGAGCAAAAGTTGCCAACACAGACACAAAAAGAAAAACAGAATAACAAACAGTTATCGGAAGTCCTAAAGATATGAGAATCACCTTTGTACCAAATTCTGATTGTCCAACTGGTCGAACAGAAACATTCACATCACAACGAAGGGAACCCTCTTGCATATTACCATTACTCACTCCCAGGTACCTAACAATCCTTTGCAGCTCAGCACCATACTCAGCAGCCTCTATCCCTGTTCTCATGTCTGGCTCTGAGACAATTTCGAGCAAAGGTACGCCAGCCCTGTTTAGATCAACCTAGCCAGCCAAAGTAGCAACCACTGATCAATAACTGAAGTTGCTGTACTTTAAGTGATGAGACACTGTGTAATTCTTTTCATTCGCTCTGGATTTTCCCTGTCAATATTAGAGCAGTGCTTATGGTTTACTATCTGTATCATTGTACGGCATTCCATATATCATTCTTACACAAATCGTAATTTCTTGTCTGAGCCTACCACATGCATTTATAGCCAGAGGATTAAAATTTTGAAATAGTTACTGTTACCATGAAGATGGGACTGTTGAGGCTATACACAGCTAGCCCATCTGTTCTACAACCAGCAAAAGCAAGGATTATTGTTTGGCCATATTATGATAGCAGTTGTCAGAATTTTTTTTTTCACCGCAGTGCTACTTTTATTTCGGTGGCAAATCGACTTCGCTCCCTTCACAGAGCAAGCTTTTGCAGGCGGTTGCAGATTAGATTGCCCCAAAATCCAAGTCTTTCGTATCCTACAAAACTCCAATCCTTTCACAATAAAGCTAGAATTCCCCTGGCCTGAGATCCAAATGCTCCCTGATATCCAATCTTCAATATTTGCCTATGGTTTTATTCACTAATCTATAAGTTTTCTAATGCACTGTGGTAAATGTCAAAACTGATGTTGTGGTTTCAAAGTTGTTATGCCAGACGGATATGACAAGCTGATCAGAATGTTGCTAACAGAAATTAAACAATTATTAGTCAGAGACAAGGAAAACCTGAGAGTAACTGCTGGATTCAGAATGAAGCAGCTTGCCTGCATCTTCTTCCATGTGAACCCTTGTGATCCCAAACTTCCTATGGCCACCACCAAACTCCACCGGAAGGTCCAAATCGACATAACCCTTCTTGGCGATGGGGATGTCAAACTGCGAAATCTGGTACCCCTTGGGGAGGTCCGGGTAGAAATACTGCTTGCGATCAAACTTGGACGTCATCGAGATCTCACAGTTGAGTGCGAGCCCCAGCTTCACGGCGCACTCGACCACCTTCTCATTCAGAACCGGCAGCGTCCCCGGGTGGCCCATGCAGGTGGGGCAGACGGTGCTGTTGGGCTGGGCGCCGTAGTTGTACGGGCAGGAGCAGAACGCCTTGGTGACGGTCGAGAGCTGGACATGGGTCTCGATCCCGATGACGGCTTCGAAGCCCTGTGTCTTCTGCTCAGCCGCCTCCTTGGTCGCCAGCTGAATTGACCTGGGCGCCGCTTTGGGCTCGGTGGCCTGCGCACTCTCCGCCCTAGCCGTGAAGCAGGACAACCGAGGCCGTAGAACAGTGAAGAAGAGGCCGGCGTTTGAGCTGGACGAGACTGGCGTCCTCATCCCCCGGAGGAGGGTTAGAGCCATCGTCGGCGAATGTGCCGCGCACAGATTACAATCGCTGGCGGAGAATGGGGGCAGTGGGCGGGGCGAGCAGGAAGTAAGGAGAAGCGGAGGGCGTGGCCGCCGGAAGCGGGTGTGGGCGAGGACCGGGGCGCAGAGGAAGAGCGGCGGAGGGCGTGGCCGCGCTGCTGGCGAGTGGCGGAAGGGGAGGGAAGGGGATTGGGTGCGGGCGGCGGAGTGGAGGGGATTGGCTGCGAGAGAGGGAGTTGGGCTGTGCCGCTGCTGGGTGGGCCTGGCCCATTCAGACTGTTTCCTTCGGCAATGAAAAAGTCCCGCCCAATTCGTCGTAGATTTTTTTTAGAATGTCAGGGACTAGCCCCCGTCTATATTAACCAAAAGTCAACGAAGGCCCGTTCGGCTGTGCTGAAAACACTGTTGCTGATTTGTTGTGAGGGAAAAATACTGTTCCGGCTGAAAAAACAAGTTGAAAAGTACGGATTATAAGCCGGATGAACAGGACGAAAGTATCTTATTACAGCGCAGCAGATGGTAATGCCATCTGAAAAACAGTTTAGAGAGCCAGTTCCAGCAACCACTAAAACGGCGCTACCTTCTACTTAAGCAGACTAAAATCCCAGAACTGAAACTTCCAAAAAAAAGAAGCAAACTACTGTAGCAGAACAAGAACTTGTCGCCACAGCAACAAACTTCACGTCTCCACCATCAAGAACATCTTAGCCGGCGCCAGCTGTGTGTCAAGCCTGAACACCATTGTCTTCCCATTGACTCCAAATCACAGTATTTACTTCCAGCGAAGCCATAGTATTTGAGAGGCCTCCTTCTTGATCATAGTCACCTTCTGTCTCAGGTCTTCTCTCTTCTCTTCCGAGCAAAGAATCTCCCAGGTTTGTATCGTGACCACCATCCTGTAAAGAAGTATAGCCATACTTCTCCACGTTGTTATCTGAAAGCATAAATCATTCCTAAGTTTCCAGAGATTCCAAACAGCAACCGATGTTAACATATTTAACACACCATTACGTTTATTACGTAACCAGAATTTGCCTATGGATTCTAAGGAACCTCCAAGTTGTATCTCAAAAATATCAGAAAGGATATCCCACATATGCTGAGCAACTACACATTCAGGCCGCGTTCACTTGGCATGCATACCCAAAATATTTCCTCTTCCACCTATCACATCAAATCTTTAAACGCATGCATGAAGTATTAAATATAGGTAAAAAAATAACTAATTACATAGTTTGTCTGTAAAGTTCGAGACGAATCTTTTAAGTCTAATTAATCCATGGTTGGATAAATTTTACCAAATAACAACGAAAAGTGCTACAGTAACTTTTCACCCAAATTTTCTCAACTAAACACAGCCTCAAAAAACAAGCGATTCACATATTCGTGTTCATTACAAAAAAGACAGGTGGAGTCTTTAACTTTTCTTCTCTTACTGAGATTATCCCTAGTCAAAAATCTATTTTTACTCAGCAACCATAAGAAATACTGAACTCTTGGAGGAATCTTGATATCCCAAATGGATGAGACTAACATAGGTTGTATCCCTCTAAAATTGATAATTTTATATAACGACTGAACATTATAAATTCCCTTAGAAGAAAATTGCCATACCATGGTGTCTTCTTCTTCACTAAAACTAATGGTGGAAGCAATTTGACAAACTTCATCCCAAAGCTCTAACATATTATTATCGGCCATCCTCCTGAAAGTATATTTAAGATCTACACCGTCCCATAAACTAGCTACTTCTGATTTGTTCTTCTCATTGACACATCTATAGAGCTTCCAATATTGTATGGCTAAACTGGAGGAACCTAACTAGTTGTCCTCCCAAAATCTAACCTTTTTACCATTACCAATGATCCACCTATAGCCCATTTTTGCTGCATGAGCAGCCTACATAAAGCCTCTAAAAAAAGGAGAAGCACCTACAGACTTGGCCTGAAAAATGTTAACATTGCTGGTGTTATACTTATAATCTAATATCTCCTTCCAAAGCTTATTTCTATCTTTCTCATACCTTCTTAGCCAAGAAGCAAGGAGACAAATGTTTAAATCTCTCAGATTTGATAGTCCCAGTCCACCATATTCCTTACTCATCACTACAATCTCCCAATTTGCTAGATGGTATTTAGAGCCCCCTCCAGATCATTCCACAGACAATTACTCATATGAGTATTCAAAATCTTTATAGCCCACTTAGGAAATTTAATAAAGGAAAGAAGATAAATTGGAATACTAGCTAAACACATTTTAATTAACAAAGCCCTAGCAGCCAAAGATAAAAGTTTACCTCTCCACCCTGCAATGCTATGAAGTAACTTGTCAACTAAGGGCTGGAGCTCTTCTCTGAACAGTTTCTCATAATGTAAAGGTACCCCCAAGTACTTCAAAGGGAAAGATCCAATTGGACAATTAAAAAAGCTAGCTATACTCTTTGTTTCAGCCTCATCTATATTCAAAGTAATAATTTCACTTTTATGAAAGTTAACTCTCGTACCAGAAATTTGCTCAAACCACATGATAGTATGTTTAAGATTATTCAAATGGAAAGGATCTGAACTAGAGAAGAGAATAGTATCATCAGCATATTGGAGAGATAGGATCCCTCCTTCTCTAAACTCTTTAAGGACCCCTGAACAAGTTTGAAAGCATCTAGGCCCCTAGTTGGGTTTCGATGATTGATGACGACACAAATTACTGTGACTAATATGTGTTTTGCAGAAACATTGGTAAGTTAGGTCATGGAAATAGAGATCTATCAGGCAATATGGTTTTCATGCCCCTATCGATGGTAATCGTTTCGGTTTTCAAAGGATGGACGACAAGGTTAAGGACGGACTAGTTCTAAGTATCGTTTAGTGTTAGAGAGGCACTTAGAGTAGTTTAGGACTTTGTTTTTCCTTTGGCCATACTATTAAGGGGGGTATGAACTAATAGCTTGACCTAGGTGAGTCTAACGGTTTAGGTGTGGTGCACACTTGTCAAACCTAGCACTAGGTAGCTCAAGGTTGGCCCATAGATCGAGAGAAGTCAAAGTCGTTCACAAAATTGCTTGAATTAGAAGTGAACAAGGTGCTTTTATATGCACCGGATGCTAATTGGTGGAGCACCGGACGCAGGGGGTGCGTCCGGTCAGTTCACAGTGTCAGCAGCAGAGTGAAGCGTCGATCGGACGCTGCACAGTGCGTGCACCGACGCGTCCGGTACTTGCACTGTAGCAGTTGTGATAGAGTTTAACTGACTAGACGCTGCACAGTATTTCAACCGGACGTAGGGCAGACAACGTCCGGTGCAGTCCAGAGAGCATCCAGACAGGGGTTTTCCTGACCGGACGCGTCCGGTGGGTGCTGACCGGATGCAGGTCAGCGTTCGGTGAGGCTGTAACGGCTAGTTTCTCAAAGCGGTAAGTTTCTATACACCTGCGCGTCTGGTGCCTCGCACCTGTGCGTCCGGTGGTATCGAATTTTGCTGAATCAATGTGTAACAGTTGAATTTTTTGAGGGGGTGTATATATACTCATCCTACTCATCCAATTCAACTCTCTCTTGTTCATTTGTTCAGCTAAGAAACACCTTGAAGTGAAAGGGAGTGCAAGAGCCTATTGAGGTGATTGAGATTTAAGAATCCAAGATTAAGGACCTCATTAGTGCATAGGGAGTAGTAAGTGTGCATCCACCTTCCTCATTAGGCTTGTCTTGGTCAAGTGAGAGTTTGTGCTTGTTACTCTTGGTGATCGCCATCACCTAGATGGCTTGGTGTGATTGGAGACTTGGTGATCATCCAGTGGAGCTTGTGGATGACCCAAGCCATGTTGTGAGCGGTTGTGGGTGATTGATCATGACGGAGTGTCGAAGAATCAGCCCGTAGAGAGCACTTGATCCTTGCGCGGATCAAAGGGGAGCTACATCCTTGCGCGGATGCTCCAACGAGGACTAGTGGGGAGTGGCGACTCTCCGATATCTCGGGAAAACATCGTTGCGTTCCTCTTCCTACTCTTTACATTGAGCATTTCAATTCTTGTATTTACGTTCCTAGAATTGCCATGCTAGTGTAGGATTGAAACCTAGGGTGCAAAACTTTTGTGCGTGTAGAATCATAGACACACTTTTAGGCACAAGGGGGTGAACATGGGCTAGTAGGGTTTAATTTTCCCAAAGAATGTTAGAGAAGCCTAATTCATCCCCCCTCTTAGTCATCTTGATCCTTTCAAAGTCTATTTCTAGTTGCCCTATCCAACATTCTAGAGAAAACATCACCTACCAAATTAAATAACAAGGGTGATAGAGGGTCACCTTGTCTCGAACCTTTCCCAGGTTTGAAATAAGAGCTTTCCTCTCCATTGACCAAAATCCCTAAAGAACCCCTGTGACTAATTGTCTAATCCATTGTACCCATCTACTAGAAAACCCTCTTGATTCTAACACCTCAAACATGAAATCCCAACTTACTCTGTCATAGGCCTTCTCATAGTCTAACTTTAACACCACACCTTTTTACTTTGCTTTATGCAAACTATAAAGCTCTTTGTTTCTGGTGATCTGCACTGTAGTTACACAGTATCCCATCCACATGCAAGACTCAGAACGCTATAGATCCACAGTGATCTAATCCCAACTATTCATCCCCTTCGGTCTCCACATCCGTCTGCCCTCTCCCCCCGATAGAATAGGATGGGATCGAAAGAGGGGGAAAAGCACCGCGCCTTCTCCCCATCCGCCCTCCTTGTTGTCGCCACTTGCCACGGCGTCTTCGACCCTGCCTACGTTTGTCTCCCCCTCCCCAACACCAGGGGAGCATAGCAGGCAGCAGGCCCGACGCCACCCCAGCTTTTGTGGCGCAGCCGCACTGACGCGCACCAACGGTGGCCGCCTCCTAGCAAGGTGCGCTGAAGCGCACCCGCGCCAGCAAAGTCCCGGCGGTGCGGGCGACCCCCGCCGGCCGCGCCTGACCCGTCCAACTGTCCGCTTGCCAGTTACCTTTCCCCTCTCTATCCTTACCTCTCCCAGACAGGTCTCCCTCTCCTAGGGCTAGTGAAAGCCCAAGTTTGGTTTTGGTAATTAATGACACCAAGTTGCTAATGCCATGTGTTAAGTATTTTGAGTTAGGCACAAGCAACACATGAGATGAAGGTGTATGTGGCAAGGAGTGGTGGCCACAAGATCACAAAGAGATGGTGCATGGACATGAAAGGACGATCGTGGTGGAGATGCACATAATATGATGGACATGATGATCAAGTGAAAGAGAAGGATCTAAGAGCACAAGGCAAAGGTATAACCATAGGGGTTTTTTTTCCTTTTGTCGGTCTAAGATGAGTAGAGAAGTGATTGACCGGGTTTAGGATACATAGCCGACTATCAAGAGAGGCAATCACGGTTAGCTCGGAAATCAAGTGCCACTAGATCAATGTCTTGAGCATATGCATTAGGATCTAGCAGAGAGCTAACATAACGCCTTGGAAAATGTTTGTGAAATGCTAACACATATGCACATAGTGTACACTTGGTGGTGTTAGCACATTTGTGAAGGCAGTGGAGTTTAAGCGGTAGAGAGGGGTTTGGGTGGATTCGGCGCTTTTTGGAGAAGTGAAACGCCTATTTTCTACTGCGCCGGAAGCCGGAAAAGAAACAGAGATGAACGGAGGTCACTGTGGTGACCGGACGCTGCACCGGACGTGGTCACGGCTTGACCAGCGTGTCCGGTCAGTTCATTCGGTCAGCGTGCCTAGGGTGAGTGACCGGACGCTGGTCTGGCCTGACCAGCGCGTCCGGTCAGTTCACCTGTGCGTAGAAGCATAGCGCGCGACCGGCGCGTCCGGTCCTTCACGGAACCGGCGCGTCCGGTCAGGCGTCCAGAGGGGCAGAGAGCGCAGGAGTGATGATCGGACGCGGGGCGCGTCCGGTCATGTACGATCGGACGCGTCCGATCATGATGGGAGCTTACTGGACTCTGATCGGACGCCAGCTAGGGCGCGTCCGGTCATTCGCTAGGGCGCGTCCGGTCATACGCTAGGGCGCGTCCAGTCATACGGTAGAGCGCGTCCAGTCATACGCTAGGGCGCGTCCGGTCATACGCTAGGGCACGTCCGGTCATACGGTAGAGCGCGTCCGGTCATAGCAACGGTAACTTCTGACGCGCACTGTTCACGCTTGTCCTGTAGTGACCGGACGCGTCCGGTCACCCTGACCGGAGCGTTCGGTCATCCCGTTTTGAACTACATCGTCCGTAACGGCTAGCTGCGTACCCCTTCGTTATAAATAGATATTGGCCAGGGTTTGAGGGTAACTCTTGCACATTTTGAGACCTAGAGACATACTTTGAGCTAGAGAATAACCCCTCCACTCATTTCTTTGCATAGTTGTACATCTTGAGTGAGATTGAGTGAGATTCAAGTGCATTGCTTGAGAGTTGCATTCTAGAGGCACTTGATCTTCGAGTTGCTACAGATTTCTTGTTACTCTTCCGTGTTTCCCGACACGGTAGACGGCTTGGAGCAGCGGAGGTGATTGAGCTCGCAATTGGAGATTGTTGGAGCCTTCACCAAGTGTTGTAAGGGGTTCTTGATCCTTCCCCATGGGAGTTCGCGAATTGGATACTCTAGTGGAGCTCGTGTCTTGGAGGATCCTCATCTTGTGTGCGGTTGTGCGGCGCCCGCCGAGGGCTCGACTCTTGATAGTCGATTAGCTCGCGAATCGACAAGTGGGTGTATCGCCACAACGGGGAGTAGCTTGCCGGGAAGCAAGTGAACCTCGGGATAAATTCTTGTGTCATTCTCTTTCCGAGGACTTCTCTTATGTGTTTGATTGATTGGTATTTCTCATCTCTTCACGACGGTATAATCACTCAAAGCTCTTCTCTCGTATTACTTCTTGTTTCTAGCTTGTAGTTGTTGTTGTGTTTAGTGAATAGCTTTGTTATAGACTTGTGTAGGTGGCTTGCTTAAATAGTTAGAGCTAGTGCTTTCGCTTCGCCACCTTTCGTACTAACGTGTGGTTAAGTAATTCTTGTAGAAGTTTTAATTAGGCTATTCACCCTCCCTCTAGCCTATTTGGACCTTACAAGTGGTATCGGAGCCGAGACACTGTTTATTTGAGGCTTAACAACCTACGGTGAAAAAGAAATGGCTCAATTAAGCTTGCACATCAACAACACCAAGAAGGCACCTCACTTTGATGGCACAAATTATGCATATTGGAAGGTTAAGATGACCGCACACCTAAAGTCAATCAATAGAGAAGTGTGGAAGGTCACCGTAACAAAATTTAAGGTTGCTAATCCGGAAGCACCTACACCGGTGGAAGAGAAGAAGCTCCAATGCAATGACATTGCCATTAGTGCTCTTCATGAGGCATTATATGACAAGACAATTGAGCAAGTAAAGAACATAGAAGTTGCACATGATGCTTGGGCCAAGCTATAAGAAACATTTGAGGGCACCGAAGGCACAAAGACCGCTAAAGCATATATCTTGCAAGAAAAGTTTTCTAGCTTCAAGATGCAAAAAGATGAGAGTGTACCGGAAATATTTCATCGATTGCAAGTCATTGTAAATGAGCTCAAGGCACTTGGTGAGGAGGTCAAGGACAATCAATTCTCTATGAAGTTCTTGAGAAGTCTACCCAAGAGATTTGATACATTGATCACCGTGCTAGTGAGGACTACATTGAAGGATTCAACTCCTCAACAAATATTCCAAGAAGTGATGACCGATGATTCATATAGAGAGATGATGAGAAGGATGAGTTGGTCAAGAATTAAAAGAAGGAAAATGAGAAGAAAGATGATGAAAAGAAGAAGAGTGTGGCATTCAAAGCCACCACATCCAAGAGCAAATCCAAGATTGAATCATCAAGTGATGAAGACTCAAGCTCTTGTGATAGTGATGACATTGATGAGAAGATGGCTCTCTTTGTCAAGCAATTTGGGAAATTCATGAAGAAGAAGGGCTTTCGTGCAAGAAGGAGGAATAACTCATCCAAGAAGAATGAGCATACCATGAGATGTTTTAGATGCCATAGCAAGGACCATCTTATTGCAAGGTGTCCTTATGATAGTGATGATGAAGATGCTATCAAGAAGGAGAGGAAGAAGCAAAAGAAGAAACTAGAGAAAAAGGAGAGCTCTCATAAGAAGAAGAATGATTCTCATGTTGCTACTTGGGATAGTGATGATTCCTCAAGTGATGATGAGGATGACAACAAGAGCAAGAAGAAGGGACATGCTAGCATTGCCATCCAAGAGAAGGTCTCTATCTTCGACACTCCATCATGCTTCATGGCTAAGGTCGCTAAGGTATCATCTGACTACGAGAGTGATCATGATAATGCTAGTGATAGTGATAGTGATAAAGAAGAATTCACTAAAGATGAAGTAATCACTATGCTAGAAGATTGCACTCAACATTTTAAAAAATCTAGAAAGGAGTGCAAGGGCTTGCTTAAGGAAAAGAAAAACCTTATACAAGAACTTGATGAGCTTAGGGCATCTTATAAGAGTGTAAAGGTAGACCATAAGAAACTTCAAAAGTCTCACACCAAGCTTGAAGAAGCTCATCCCTCTCTAGTTAAAAAATGTGAAAACATGCCAACTAATGTTGAGAAAGCTAAAACTTGCAACATAGGCATATCATGTGATATAATTGATGAAACTTTTCATAAGCCTATTGTTGTTGCTCTCACTAACCCTTCATGTAGCTCATCTACATCATCCTCATCTAGTAGTGACGGTTTCACTTATGACTCCACACTAATAGTTGAGAATGAAAATCTCAAGAAGGAGGTAAAAGAGCTCAATCACACCTTAGCTAAGGCTTATGGTGGTGAGGACCGCTTGCTTATGTACTTGGGTAGCCAAAGGGCTTCTCTCTATAAAGAGGGATTGGGCTATAACCCCAAGAAAGGCAAGGCCGCTTTTGCTCCTCACAAGACTCATTTTGTGAAGAACAATGGTAGCTATTGCAAAAGTTGCAAGCAAGTTGGTCACATAGAGCAACATTGCATGAACAAGAAATCCAATGCAAATGTATCCTCAATTAAGTTTGATTCTTTCTATATGATTACCAAGGGTATAAATGGTGTTCATGCTAAGTTCATTGGTATACCATGGATGGGCTCAAAGAAGAAAGCCATTTGGGTACCAAAGAGCTTAGTCTCTAATCTTGGAGGACCCAAATAAGTTTGGGTACCTAAAAAGAATTGATCTTGTCTTGTAGGTCAATTACAAAGCCGGAGGAAGGCATTGGGTGCTTGATAGTGGGTGCACTCAATATATGACCGGAGACTCTTGTATGTTCAAATTAATTGATACAAGTCAAAATGGTGGTTTTGATGCTATCACTTTCGGCAACAACAAGAAAGGCAAGGTCAAAGGGCTTGGTAAAATTGCTATCTCAAATGACATGAGCATATATAATGTGTTGCTAGTTGAGAGCTTGGATTTCAATTTTTTATCGGTGGCACAACTTTGTGATCTTGGCTTCAAGTGCATATTTGGTAGTGATGATGTTGAAGTCATAAGTGTTGATGGAACAAATTTGATATTCAAAGGATTTAGACATGGTAGCTTATACTTGGTTGTTTTCAATGATAGTGAGACACAATTGACATCATGCTTGCTTAGCAAATCTAGTATGGGATGGTTATGGCATAGAAGGCTTGGTCATGTTGGAATGAAACAATTGAACAAACTTTTGAAGCATGACTTAGTTAGAGGCTTGAAGGATGTCACCTTTGAGAAGGATAAACCATGTAGTGCTTGTCAAGCCGGCAAACAAGTTAGAAATGCACATCCTAATAAGAGTGAAATAAGCACATCAAAGGCATTTGAGCTATTGCACATGGACTTGTTTGGGCCAACAATATACACTAGCATTGGTGGCAACAAGTATGGTTTTGTGATTGTGGATGACTACACTAGATACACTTGGGTGTTCTTTCTCTATGACAAGAGTGATGTTTATGATCTATTCAAGTCTTTTGTCAAGAGGGTGCAAAATGAGTTTGAGACTACCATCAAGAAGATTAGAAGTGACAATGGTAGTGAGTTCAAGAACACAAGAATTGAAGATTTATGTGATGATTTTGGTATTGGACATCAATTCTCACCAACATACACTCCTCAATCAAATGGTGTAGTTGAAAGGAAAAATAGAACCTTGATTGATATGGCTAGATCAATGCTTAGTGAATACAATGTTAGTCATTCATTTTGGAGTGAAGCCATCAACACGGCTTGCTATTGTAGCAACCGTCTCTATTGCCATGGGATGCTTGAAAAGACACCATATGAGCTATTGAATGGAAGAAAGCCCAACATTGCATACTTTAGAGTGTTTGGTTGCAAATGCTATATTCTCAAGAAAGGTACTAGATTGAGCAAGTTTGAAAAGAAATGTGATGAAGGATTCTTACTTGGTTATTCTACCACAAGCAAAGCATATAGAGTTTGGAATCTCACAAATGGCATCTTGGAAGAAGTTCATGATGTTGAGTTTGATGAAACCCAAGGGTCTCAAAATGAAGCTCAAAACCTTAATGATGTGAGAGGAGATCAATTGTCTAATGCAATGAAGAACATGGACATTAGTGATGTTAGGCCAAGGCAAGTTGACGATGATGATATTCATGTGATCAACCAAAGTGTGCAAATTGATACAAACCAAGCTAGCTCGAGTGGTACTCATGATGAAGCTTAAGTTCAAGGTCAAACAAGTGGAAGCAATCAACTCCCAATACTTCAACCTACTAGCATTGCAAGAGATCATCCGTTAGACCAAATTATTGGTGGAATTCAAAGTGGTGTTCAAACTAGATCAAGTCTAGCATCTTTTTGTGAGCATTACTCATTTGTCTCATTAGAAGAACCAAAGAAGATAGAAGATGCATTGAAGGATTCCGATTGGGTAAATGCCATGCATGAAGAGCTAAACAACTTTACTAGAAATCAAGTTTGGAAACTTGTTGAAAGACCAAAAAACTACAATGTGATTGGTACTAAGTGGGTCATTAGAAACAAGCAAGATCAAGATGGCATGGTTGTGAGGAACAAAGCAAGATTAGTAGCACAAGGATACACTCAAGTTGAGGGTCCTGACTTTGGAGAGACATATGCACCGGTTGCAAGATTGGAGGCTATTAGAATCTTATTAGCATATGCTTGTGCACACAACATCAAGCTCTATCAAATGGATGTCAAAAGTGCATTTCTCAATGGCTACATCAATGAAGAAGTTTATGTTGAGCAACCTCCCGGTTTTGAAGATAACAAGAAGTCCGACCATGTTTACAAGCTAAAGAAAGCATTGTATGGTTTGAAGCAAGCACCTAGAGCATGATATGAGAGGTTGAGGGACTTTCTCCTCTCTAAAGAGTTCAAGATGGGAAAGGTTGACACCACTCTCTTCACCAAGAAGCTTGGAAGTGACTTGTTTGTGTTGCAAATCTATGTGGATGACATTATCTTTAGATCAACTAACCAAGACTTTTGTGAAGAGTTTAGAAATATGATGGCTAATGAGTTTGAGATGTCTATGATTGGAGAACTTAGTTACTTCCTTGGACTTCAAATCAAGCAAATGAAGAATGGCACTTTTGTAAGTCAAGGCAAGTACATCAAGGACATGATCAAGAAGTTTGGATTGCACGATGCTAAGCCAATGAGTACACCAATGGGCACTAATGATCAATTGGGTATTGATGATAGTGGAAACATGGTAGATCAAAAGCAATACCGGTCTATGATTGGAAGTTTGCTCTATGTCACCGCTTCTAGGCCGGATGTGATGTTTAGTGTGTGCAAGTGTGCAAGATATCAAGCTTCACCTAGAGAAAGTCACTTGAAAGCAACCAAGAGGATATTGAGATATCTTAAGGGCACTCATGATGTTGGATTATGGTTTCCAAAGGGGTCTAACTTTGAGTTGATTGGATATTCGGACTCCGACTATGGTGGTTGCAAGATTGATAGAATGAGCACAAGTGGCACTTGTCAATTGCTTGGAAGGTCTCTTGTTTCATGGTCATCAAAGAAATAAAACAGTGTTGCACTATCTACCGCCGAGGCCGAATACATTAGTGCCGGTAGTTGTTGTGCACAATTGCTTTGGATGAAGGCCACCTTGAATAATTTTGGAATCAAGTTCAAGAATGTGCCATTGTTTTGTGACAATGAAAGTGCTATCAAGATGACACAAAATCCGGTTCAACATTCAAGAACCAAGCACATTGACATAAGGCACCACTTCATAAGAGACCATCAACAAAAGGGTGATATTAGCATTGAGAGCATTGGCACCGAAGATCAACTAGCCGACATCTTTACAAAGCCACTTGATGAGAAAAGATTTTATAAGTTAAAGAATGAATTGAACATACTTGACTTCTCCAACTTGAAATGAGTGCACCCCCACTTTTTTATATGACATGCCTCTCCTCTAACATAAGCAAGGTAAAGTTGTTTGGCATATCATTCATACTTTGCTAAGGACATGGTTAGAACATATAGACATATTTGCATGACAAATAGGCTCATTCATGAAAATCAAATGATTTTGATGTATTTATGGTACCACTATTGCTTCTATGTTTGATTGATCTAGTGGTAGCATATGACATGTTTGTGGGCTTGCAAACCTAGTGTTAAATCTAGTAAACGAGCTCATGATGTGTAATTCAACATGGTCAAGATAACCCTTATACTTTATGAGGTGTGAAGAAGCTTGTCTTTGGATCAAACCGAATTACATATTCTAGGCAAGTGATCTAGATTGAACCATAATTTGGACTCCCTCATATTGATTGACTTATCTCTCACTAAAATTGGCACCTTTTTGGTGATTGTTGACAAAGGGGGAGAGAAAAGTCACAAATATATTGCAAAAAGGGAAAAGATATAATAAGGGGGAGAGAAAAGTCACAAAGATAAAAAGTTAAGTTACAAAGGGGGAGAAAGGGATCAATTAAAATTGAGCACACAAGTAGGGGGAGCAAGCTCATGAATTATTTGTTGCATTTGTATGTGCACTAACATGATGATGTGTTGCATTGCAAATTTAATTTCGATATTCATGATTGAATGATGTTTGATAGAAATAGAACTTGAATGATGATTTGTTAAGAGTAGCTTTACAAGTAGTTTCTAGACACCTTGTGCTTATATTGTTGATCTCACGGGGTACATTAGTGTTTGTGATCTTTACAAGTGATGTATTACAAGTGATGTCTAGCTACGTCGATGTTAAGGATGGTATATAAAGGCAACTCCGATTGGTATCACGCTTCAAAGGTCCATTTTATATACCTTAGCATCAATTTGATAGTAGTAACTCTCCCAAAATTTAAATCCATACTTATGTGCACAATTGAACCAAACTCATGGAAGCACATATGTAGGGGGAGCTAATACTATCGAGATTAAAAATTGTTTTTTTTTCATATCTTTGTGATGGTTGTCATCAATTACCAAAAAGGGGGAGATTGAAAGCCCAATTTTGGTTTTGATAATTAATGACACCAAGTTGCTAATGCCATGTGTTAAGTGTTTTGAGTTAGGCACAAGCAACACATGAGATGAAGGTGTATGTGGCAAGGAGTGATGTCCACAAGATCACAAAGAGATGGTGCATGGACATGAAAGGACGATCATGGTGGAGATGCACATAATATGATGGACATGATGATCAAGTGAAAGAGAAGGATCTAAGAGCGCAAGGCAAAGGTATAACCATAGGGTTTTTTTTTCCTTTTGCCGGTCTAAGATGAGTAGAGAAGTGATTGACCGGGTTTAGGATACATAGCCGACTATCAAGAGGGGCAATCACGGTTAGCTCGGAAATCAAGTGCCACTAGATCAATGTCTTGAGCATATGCATTAGGATCTAGTAGAGAGCTAACATAACGATTTGGAAAATGTTTGTGAAATGCTAACACACATGCACATAGTGGTGTACACTTGGTGGTGTTAGCACATTTGCGAAGGCAGTGGAGTTTAAGCGGTAGAGAGGGGTTTGGGTTCCTCTCTCCCTCCCGTTGAGCTTGCGAGGCGGGATTCAGCGCTTTTTGGAGAAGTGAAACGCCTATTTTTTACTGCGCCGGAAGTCGGAAAAGAAACGGAGGCGAACGGAGGTCACTGTGGTGACCGGACGCTGCACCAGATGCGGTCACGGCTTGACCAGCGCGTCCGGTCAGTTCATTCGGTCAGCGTGCCTAGGGTGAGTGACCGGACGCTGGTCTGGCCTGACCAGCGCGTCCGGTCAGTTCACCTGTGCGCAAAAGCATAGCACGCGACCGGCGCGTCCGGTCCTTCACGGATGTAACACCCAAATTTTAGGAGTAACAAATTTTAAATAATTTAGAGAAAGGGAATTAAAATTTTGAAAACTATTTGGTGATGCATTCATGCTGTTGCATTTATTTTATTTTGTGGTGTGGTTATATTGGTTTTATTTTAATTGATTTGGTTTAGGAAAATTTGATTTGAAAATTATTTCAAGAATTATTTGAAAATATATTTGAAGTAATAAAAAAAAAGAGAAATAGACTTACCTGGTGTGCCAAATCGGCCTGGAAGCCCGCTCGGCCGGCCTCCTCTCCCTTGGGCCATCGGGTCGGAAGGCCTGCTCGCCCAGCACCGCAGCAGCCCATCTCGGCGCAGCGGCCCAGCTCGGCCCTGAGCCCAGCAGTCGCGCCTCCCTGTTCCACTGACCGGTGGGGTCGGCTTGTCAGCCGCTTCTTCCACCTCCAGCCGTAGCCGGGTAGGACTCGATCTTCGTTGTTCAACCGACTCAATCTTCAATCTCCGATTTCCTAACCAAAATAGGAGAGGTGACCTTATAAAAGAGTAGCCAGGTATCTACCCTTTCCGTTTTTCATCTTAAACGATAGGCAAGCCACGGGAAATCAAGGTCTAGGGTTAGGGCATTGCCGACGTTTTCGGTTGAGTGCGGGTGAAGCTTCCGGGCGAAGTTGAGGCCGTTTTCATCGCGTTGGTGAGACCGCACCTTCCTCATCTGTTGTTTTGTGCTTTTCTTTGGGGTTGAGACGTTTTGAATTTGCGGATTTGGTGAGCTCGGGTACACCGGCAATGGCGCCGCCGCTCCCTTGTAGCCGCGTGTCACGTATGGTCGATCGTAGCTAGTTTTAAATGCCTAGATGAGTTCGCACGGAGCTTCTCTACCGTTTGGACCAAACGCGGGCTCGATTGGTAGACTCGGTGGGGAGGTTCACCACCTCCGGCCATGGAGGAGTCGCCGGCCATGGAGGAGCCGCCGGCCGGACCTGGAGAAGAAAAATCGGGTTTCTTCACTGTGTCGTTGCCGATGAACACGAGCCGTCCGTTCTCAGATGGACGCACGAGATTAGAAGATACCCCTTCGCGGGGTAGATTTATTAAAGAGCCCCTGGATTTCTTCATAATAGAACCCGCAGTCCTTAGCGCAATATCCTAAATCTGTTTTCGTGTTTTGAAAGCGTATTTTCTCCCGGATAAGTCAAAAATACGTTTTCAGGTATTTACAGTTTTGCCACTAGAATTGTTTTGGTCATAAAATCTTTGTTTTAACTCCGATTTGATCCGTTCAAGTTGCGTTAGGTTCGTATTTGCGAGCTCTACATGTTAGTGTAGTTGTACAGTTAGTTTTGATAATTTATTCTTCGAGGTTATAATTAAGTATTTATTTATCTATAGGAAATCTTAGAAAATTCATAACTTTCACGTTTTAACTCCGAATTTGGTGATCTTTGCGTCTGTGTGATCGTAGAAACGTGTAGAAGAGTTTTATAAACTTTTATTACTGTTTTGCTACTGTTGGTGTACTGTTCTAATTATATCTCTTTGTTTGCTTCGTGTATGTTTGATTGGATGCATGTGTGTTGTTGATTGATGATCGAATATAGAAGGTGAGCAGTATCTGGACGATTCGGAGTATTATTTTGAGCCAAGTCAGCAGTATCACTTGGAGAGCTTTGATCAAGGCAAGTATAACACAGGACTATCCTTGTTGTCCTATTCACTGAAATTATCATACATATGCATGTGTCTTCCTTGACAACCATAGAGATTATAACTTAGCTATTGATATCTTGTTTCCTTGTCGCCTATGGGTTGTGCATTTGGGTAGATACTGCTAGTGCTTAAACTAAGAACAATGATCTTGTAATTTGATTAATGGATTAAGCAATCAACTATTAAGATGATTTTATTATTGTTAAAAGGGGCTAGAGCATGTGTATTATTTTGATGCTCTGGTTTCTCTCCATAAGGACTTATCTGTAAGTGATAACCGGGATATACAGTACAGCTGTGAGGGCTATATGGCTCTGGCTTTAGTTGTTCAAGAGACCTTTTCTAGCTTGTTAGAGGTTACCTTAAATGGCGTAAGAATGGCTTGCCATGTTGGGTGTAGTGCGAGCCCCTGGCCTAGTGTGTATAGGCTGCGGTTGTTGTGCCACAGGGAAGGGGGGTTCTACATCTGCCTGCCGAGTGAAATCTAATGGCCCTAACTTGTTAGACGAACTTTTGAGTGGCTTTATATGGTTCTCGGGTGTTTGGGCTTGATCTCCCCACTCATTTGGAAATCATGACTTACAGTGAAAGTGTACACCTCTGCGCAGAGTTAAAAACTGGTATACTAGCCGTGCTCACGGATACGAGCGGCCTTGGGGATTCTTATGGAATAGTTGATCATAACTGTTATATCATGCTTAATTATTGTTGATTATTATTATGCTCATGTTAACGCTATTCATTATCCTTATTACAATTGATCATTGGTTCTTTAATGGGAAGTGGTTTATCTTGATGCTACTCAATTGCTAATATATGATTAAAAAGCTAAATGCAGTTAAACAGTGTCTAGCCTTTTTGAGCCTCATGAACCCCGTGTTATATTTGTGGAGTTCGACATGAACTCACTCTTGCTATTTCCACCATAACAGATGAAGATAATGAGGAAGATTATCGGAATGAGTACTAGTCTTGATGTCAACCAGTCAACCGTGTCCCTGTGTGGAGTTTCCGCTGAAGATTTATTATTAGTTATTATTATCTATCGTTCAAGACTATGTCTTAAATACTTATTCGTTATGTAATAAGCACTGTGATGATACTTTGTAATTTGTCAACTTATGTGTGCGACTGGTTCCTGGGGCGCACATGAGTCTTTTATACATCCTATTTTTGTCCTTAAAAATGGGTGTGACAGATTGGTATCAGAGCCGTGTTGACTGTAGGACGCGAGCCTAGTTAGAATGGTCGTTAATAGCATCCATACTTTACTTAATTCATGCTTCCTCTTTTCACCTTGTTAATTACTAAAGTTTTATGCTTCCTCTACTTTATTCTATTGCGAAAATACATTGATTCTATCTAATCTATGTCTAAATCTTATAGATGCCTCCTCATCCCCGATTGTCAGCTGCACAGTACGTTGCCCGTTTCAAACCTCAGGAGCCGTATGAAGATGGTGATCAAGAGCTATCTGATGCTGAATCAAGAATTGGTGATACACCAATGGAGGATGTAGTTATGGGATGGACTACGAAGTTTCATATCATGGTTCCTAAAGCTGATGCTTTCTTCCATGACATGTTGACAAGAACCTTGGACAACTACTACTACGACTGGGAAGCTATGTTGGAGTATCGTAGTGCAGAGTTTAGTCATCCCTGGATGGATTCCTATTGGGAAACAGAGTTATGGGTTAAGAAAAGGGATCCTACCACTAAGGAGTCTAAGGTGGAGTCAAAGTTCATTACCAGAGTGAGCCGGGCAACCGTGGAGATAAGCATGGAGGATGTCGCTTTCAATGCATTTGTTTACTACCATGGTCTACGCTCGGACAAGACGTTAAAGGGTGCACTTCGGCATTTTCCTTGTTTCATACATGACAAGGGTATTTGGACCGTGCCGCCTGCAGATGATTCCTCCTTGACTTTACAAGCTACGGTGGGATTAACTCGAGAATTGGCTCTCCATGAGGTGGATTTGAAGGATGAGTTGCTGAAGGAAAAAGAACTTAAGGAGCAAGCTTATAAGGAGATTGACCAATTAAGGGCGGAGTTAGGTCGTCCCAAGATTTATGAGAAACTTAATTAGGCAATAGGAAAAATCCCTATGTAATAGGAACGATAGTAGTTGCGAGTTAACTTTAAGTTTAGATTGTTTTAAGGGTCAGTTTGTGGTGTGAACAATTGTGTGATTGATGGATTGTTATTATGATAATGTGTGATTTGGATCTTTGTAATGTGTGCTGGAGTTCTGTGGACATGCCTACAAGTTCCATGGTTAAGAATATTAAGTTTGATCAAAATATATTAGTTGAATATGAGGTTAACTTAGTTCTGTCCTTTGCTGATTTTTGGATCAGTCTGGGATGTTTTAGAAATAACTTAAAGTCCGTTCATGAGAAATTTAAGAAATTTTACTGGGAATAATTAGACTTCTATATCTTTCCAACCCCATAAGAATCACTTTAATATTTATTATGAGCTAAGAGATATACCTGTTCCAAGTTGGAGTAACTGCACAGTCTGGAATTTGGAAACAGTTTCGGTTAAGTTCAGTTTTTGGCCAATTTATTGACAGAATCAGAAAAAGTGTTGTGAATAAAAGTTGTAGATAATTTTGTAAGCTTTCCAACCATGTAAAGATCATCTGAATTGGACGCCTGTAGCTCGAGATATGACAGTTTTACTGAGTTGCTGAAATTGGAGATCGCCCAGAAAAATCAGATTTTGTTTATCTATTGAATACATCATCTCGGATCGTACTGAATTTCAATTTCTGTGTTTTTGGAAACAGATGTCAGGCAGAGGTCGTGGCAGAGGTCGTGGAGGTGCTAACCTACCCATTACTATGGAGGAACTCATGCAAACTCAGAACCAGATGATGCAGATGTTTATGCAGCATATGCAGAACAATCCCGCTGCAGGAGGACCACCGCCTGTGCAAGTGAGGGATAA
Organism: Saccharum hybrid cultivar R570; assembly: GCA_038087645.1. Taxonomy (NCBI): domain Eukaryota; kingdom Viridiplantae; phylum Streptophyta; class Magnoliopsida; order Poales; family Poaceae; genus Saccharum; species Saccharum hybrid cultivar. The sequence continues at coordinate 1,665,852 of JAQSUU010000795.1, forward strand.
GCGTGGGGAATTTTTAAAGGGACGCCCTCCAGTGTTTTCTCATGCTGCTGATCCTTTAGAGGCAGATGATTGGGTGAGGGCAGTGGAGAAACAGCTGAATATAGCCCAATGCAATGATATGGAGAAGGTGTTATATGCATCTGGTCAGTTACAGGGGACAGCTCAGACTTGGTGGGAGTCGTATCAAGCTGCACGCCCTGACAATGCTCCTCCTATCACTTGGAATGAGTTTGTTAGAGATTTTCGAGCTCGTCATATTCCTGAAGGTATAATTGAGCTGAAGCAGGAAGAATTCAGAAACCTTAGGATGGGACAGATGAGCGTTAGTGAATATCATGATAGATTTACCCAGTTGGCTCGCTATGCTCCTAATGAAGTGAGGGAAGATGCAGACAAACAGCGTCTTTTCTTGAAGGGAATTTATTATGATCTTCGCTTGCAGTTGAAGGGGAACAACTATGCTAGTTTTCAAGAGCTGGTAAATAAAGCTATTGTGCTTGATAATGAGCGCAGAGAGATGGACAGGAAGAGGAAAATGAAGGTACAAGGCTCAGGAAGTAACAACCGTCAGCGCACTAATTCTCAGCATGGTTTCCATCAGAAATTTCAAGGACCGGTTAGTCAATGGAATCGCAATCCGAATCAGAGGTGGTCCCAGAATTGGCAAGGTAACCAGTCACAACAGCGTTCATCATATCCACAACGTCAACAGTATCAGCAGACTGGGCAACAGACTCCTCGCACTGGAAATTCCAATGTTACCCCCATGAAGAATAGTGCTCTCAGCACGCCTACTAGATGCTTTGTCTGTGGTAAAGAGGGGCATATGTCTTACCATTGTCCTGAGAAGCAGAATCAGCATACTCCTCAGAGCCAGAAGAGCAACCAGAAGCAATCTGGTACTGGAAGGGTGAATCACGTGTCTTCTGATACAGCTTATGATGCCCCAGAAGTTATGATTGGTACGTTCAATGTACATTCCACTCCCGCAACTGTTCTTTTTGACTCGGGAGCATCTCATACATTCATATCCAACATTTTTGTTAAAATGCATAGTATACCCATGCTAGCTATGAAAGAACCTCTCTTAGTAAATTCACCTGGAGGTACCATGCAAACCAGTAATCGTTGTCTTCCAATTAGTATGGTATTAAGGGGGGTAGAGTTTAAGATAACTCCTATAGTGTTGAGGACATCTGGTATTGATGTGATATTGGGTATGGACTGGATGAAGCAAAATCAGGTAGAGATTCAGTGTCAGCAGAAAGTGGTAGTTGTGAATGCACCTAATGGAGATAAAATCAATGTGGATGTAGCAGTGCAGAAGCAACCAACCGCTGTGATGAATCAGCTTGAAAATACTATTAAGGAGGATTCAGTGATTGAGGAATTTCCGGATGTCTTCCCTGATGAATTGCCAGGTATGCCACCTGACCGAGACATTGAATTTCTTATTGAATTACTTCCTGGAACTGCACCTATAGCCAAACGACCATATAGGATGGGAGTAGATGAATTAGAAGAACTTAAGAAACAAATTAAAGAATTACAAGATAAAGGTTTTATTAGACCTAGTTCATCACCTTGGGGAGCACCAGTTATTTTTGTTGATAAGAAAGATGATGGTCAGAGGATGTGTGTTGATTATAGATCATTAAATGAGGTAACTATCAAGAATAAGTATCCTTTGCCTAGGATTGATGACTTGTTTGATCAGTTGAGAGGTGCATGTGTGTTCTCTAAGATTGATTTACGTTCTGGTTATCATCAGTTGAAGATTCGTGTTTCTGATATTCCAAAGACAGCTTTTACTACAAGGTATGGGTTGTATGAGTATACTGTTATGTCATTTGGATTGACCAATGCACCTGCATACTTTATGTACATGATGAATAAGGTGTTTATGGAATATTTGGATAAGTTTGTGGTAGTGTTTATTGATGATATACTGGTATTTTCCAAGACAGAGGTAGAGCATGCTGAACATTTGAGGTTGGTATTGCAGAAACTTAGAGAGCATAAACTGTATGCGAAGCGAAGTAAATGTGAGTTTTGGTTGAAGGAAGTTTCTTTCCTTGGTCATATTGTTTCTAATGGAGGGATATCAGTGGATCCAGGTAAAGTAAAGGATGTATTAAATTGGAAACCACCTATTGATGTTAGCGAGATTCGTAGTTTCTTGGGATTAGCTGGATATTACAGACGGTTCATTGAAGGGTTTTCTAAACTTGCTAAACCTATGACATCTCTGTTAGAGAAGAATGCCAAGTTTGTGTGGTCAGATAAATGTCAAGCTAGTTTTGAGGTGTTAAAAAAGAGGTTGACTACAGCGCCTGTTTTGGTTTTGCCAGATTTGAGTAAGAAGTTTTCTATTTACTGTGATGCTTCTCGTCAAGGTTTGGGATGTGTTCTTATGCAAGAAGGCAGAGTTGTGGCTTATGCATCTAGGCAGTTGAGAAAGCATGAGTTGAATTATCCTACACATGATTTGGAATTAGCAGCTGTAGTTCATGCTTTAAAGATTTGGAGACATTATTTGATTGGACATAAGAGTGATATATACACTGATCATAAGAGTTTGAAGTATATTTTCACTCAGTCAGATCTGAATTTGAGGCAACGCAGATGGTTAGAGTTGATTAAGGATTATGATATTGAGATACACTATCATCCTGGTAAGGCTAATGTAGTAGCTGATGCTCTTAGTAGGAAAAGTTATGCCAATGAGATACGGACGTTGTCTATGACTAGTGAGTTATGTGCTGAATTTGAATATTTGAATTTGGGAATTGTTACTAATACAATGGAATTAGTGATAGAGCCTACCTTAGAGCAAGAAATTTACAAGGGGCAGTTGAAGGATGAGAAACTAAAGAAGATAGCGGAAGATATAGTGATTGGTAAGTCACCAGGCTTTCGAATGGATGATAATGGAATTTTGTGGTTTGGAAAGAGGCTGTGTGTACCTGAGGATCAAACTGTTAGACAGGCAATTCTTCGCGAAGCTCATGAGTCAGCTTATTCTATTCATCCTGGTAGTACTAAGATGTATTTGGATCTGAAACAGAAATATTGGTGGGTTGGATTAAAGCGAGATGTGGCTGAGTATGTGGCATTGTGTGACACTTGTCAGAGAGTGAAAGCAGAGCATCAGAGACCTGCTGGATTGTTACAACCAATGAAGATTCCTGAATGGAAGTGGGAGGAAGTTGGTATGGATTTTATAGTAGGGTTACCTCGTACTCAGAAAGGTTATGACTCTATTTGGGTGATAGTAGATCGGTTAACTAAAGTTGCTCATTTTATACCAGTTAAGACTACTTACCATGGACCAAAATTGGCAGAGTTGTATATGGAGAGAATAGTCTGTTTGCATGGAGTACCAAAGAAGATTGTATCTGATCGAGGATCGCAGTTTACGTCGCATTTTTGGAAAGCTGTACATGAATCATTGGGAACAAAATTGAATTTTAGTACAGCATATCATCCACAGACAGATGGACAGACTGAAAGGACCAACCAGGTATTAGAGGATATGTTGAGAGCTTGTGCATTGCAATATGGAACTAGTTGGGATAAGAGTTTGCCTTATGCAGAATTTTCTTACAATAATAGTTATCAGCAGAGTCTTAAGATGGCACCGTTTGAAGCTTTGTATGGACGTAAGTGTAGAACTCCATTGTTTTGGGATCAGACAGGTGAATCTCAGGTGTTTGGTACAGATGTTCTTAGAAACGCAGAAGATCAAGTGCGAGTGATTCGTGAGAATTTGAGAGTAGCACAGTCTCGTCAGAAGAGTTATGCTGACAATAGAAGAAGAGATTTAGTTTTTGAGGTAGGTGATTATGTTTATTTGAAGGTGTCACCTATGAAAAGTGTGAAGAGGTTTAACATGAAAGGTAAACTAGCACCAAGGTATGTTGGACCATTTAAAGTTATTACTAGACGTGGGGAAGTTGCTTATCAATTAGAGTTGCCTGAGAATTTATCTGGAGTACATGATGTGTTCCATGTTTCACAACTTAAGAAGTGTTTGCGTGTGCCTGAGGAGCAGATACCTTTAGAAGAGTTGACTGTTAAGGAAGATCTTACATATGAAGAGTTTCCGATCAAGATTTTAGGAACTGCTGAGAGAGTTACTCGAAGTCGGGTTATTAAGATGTGCAAGGTGCAGTGGAATCGATACTCAGAGGCAGAGGCAACTTGGGAAAGAGAGGATGAATTGAGAAAATCATATCCGCAGTTATTTGAGTAAGCAGTTCAATCTCGAGGACGAGATTCTTTTAAGGGGGGTAGAATTTGTAACACCCAAATTTTAGGAGTAACAAATTTTAAATAATTTAGAGAAAGGGAATTAAAATTTTGAAAACTATTTGGTGATGCATTCATGCTGTTGCATTTATTTTATTTTGTGGTGTGGTTATATTGGTTTTATTTTAATTGATTTGGTTTAGGAAAATTTGATTTGAAAATTATTTCAAGAATTATTTGAAAATATATTTGAAGTAATAAAAAAAAAGAGAAATAGACTTACCTGGTGTGCCAAATCGGCCTGGAAGCCCGCTCGGCCGGCCTCCTCTCCCTTGGGCCATCGGGTCGGAAGGCCTGCTCGCCCAGCGCCGCAGCAGCCCATCTCGGCGCAGCGGCCCAGCTCGGCCCTGAGCCCAGCAGTCGCGCCTCCCTGTTCCACTGACCGGTGGGGTCGGCTTGTTAGCCGCTTCTTCCACCTCCAGCCGTAGCCGGGTAGGACTCGATCTTCGTTGTTCAACCGACTCAATCTTCAATCTCCGATTTCCTAACCAAAATAGGAGAGGTGACCTTATAAAAGAGTAGCCAGGTATCTACCCTTTCCGTTTTTCATCTTAAACGATAGGCAAGCCACGGGAAATCAAGGTCTAGGGTTAGGGCATTGCCGACGTTTTCGGTTGAGTGCGGGTGAAGCTTCCGGGCGAAGTTGAGGCCGTTTTCATCGCGTTGGTGAGACCGCACCTTCCTCATCTGTTGTTTTGTGCTTTTCTTTGGGGTTGAGACGTTTTGAATTTGCGGATTTGGTGAGCTCGGGTACACCGGCAATGGCGCCGCCGCTCCCTTGTAGCCGCGTGTCACGTATGGTCGATCGTAGCTAGTTTTAAATGCCTAGATGAGTTCGCACGGAGCTTCTCTACCGTTTGGACCAAACGCGGGCTCGATTGGTAGACTCGGTGGGGAGGTTCACCACCTCCGGCCATGGAGGAGTCGCCGGCCATGGAGGAGCCGCCGGCCGGACCTGGAGAAGAAAAATCGGGTTTCTTCACTGTGTCGTTGCCGATGAACACGAGCCGTCCGTTCTCAGATGGACGCACGAGATTAGAAGATACCCCTTCGCGGGGTAGATTTATTAAAGAGCCCCTGGATTTCTTCATAATAGAACCCGCAGTCCTTAGCGCAATATCCTAAATCTGTTTTCGTGTTTTGAAAGCGTATTTTCTCCCGGATAAGTCAAAAATACGTTTTCAGGTATTTACAGTTTTGCCACTAGAATTGTTTTGGTCATAAAATCTTCGTTTTAACTCCGATTTGATCCGTTCAAGTTGCGTTAGGTTCGTATTTGCGAGCTCTACATGTTAGTGTAGTTGTACAGTTAGTTTTGATAATTTATTCTTCGAGGTTATAATTAAGTATTTATTTATCTATAGGAAATCTTAGAAAATTCATAACTTTCACGTTTTAACTCCGAATTTGGTGATCTTTGCGTCTGTGTGATCGTAGAAACGTGTAGAAGAGTTTTATAAACTTTTATTACTGTTTTGCTACTGTTGGTGTACTGTTCTAATTATATCTCTTTGTTTGCTTCGTGTATGTTTGATTGGATGCATGTGTGTTGTTGATTGATGATCGAATATAGAAGGTGAGCAGTATCTGGACGATTCGGAGTATTATTTTGAGCCAAGTCAGCAGTATCACTTGGAGAGCTTTGATCAAGGCAAGTATAACACAGGACTATCCTTGTTGTCCTATTCACTGAAATTATCATACATATGCATGTGTCTTCCTTGACAACCATAGAGATTATAACTTAGCTATTGATATCTTGTTTCCTTGTCGCCTATGGGTTGTGCATTTGGGTAGATACTGCTAGTGCTTAAACTAAGAACAATGATCTTGTAATTTGATTAATGGATTAAGCAATCAACTATTAAGATGATTTTATTATTGTTAAAAGGGGCTAGAGCATGTGTATTATTTTGATGCTCTGGTTTCTCTCCATAAGGACTTATCTGTAAGTGATAACCGGGATATACAGTACAGCTGTGAGGGCTATATGGCTCTGGCTTTAGTTGTTCAAGAGACCTTTTCTAGCTTGTTAGAGGTTACCTTAAATGGCGTAAGAATGGCTTGCCATGTTGGGTGTAGTGCGAGCCCCTAGCCTAGTGTGTATAGGCTGCGGTTGTTGTGCCACAGGGAAGGGGGGTTCTACATCTGCCTGCCGAGTGAAATCTAATGGCCCTAACTTGTTAGACGAACTTTTGAGTGGCTTTATATGGTTCTCGGGTGTTTGGGCTTGATCTCCCCACTCATTTGGAAATCATGACTTACAGTGAAAGTGTACACCTCTGCGCAGAGTTAAAAACTGGTATACTAGCCGTGCTCACGGATACGAGCGGCCTTGGGGATTCTTATGGAATAGTTGATCATAACTGTTATATCATGCTTAATTATTGTTGATTATTATTATGCTCATGTTAACGCTATTCATTATCCTTATTACAATTGATCATTGGTTCTTTAATGGGAAGTGGTTTATCTTGATGCTACTCAATTGCTAATATATGATTAAAAAGCTAAATGCAGTTAAACAGTGTCTAGCCTTTTTGAGCCTCATGAACCCCGTGTTATATTTGTGGAGTTCGACATGAACTCACTCTTGCTATTTCCACCATAACAGATGAAGATAATGAGGAAGATTATCGGAATGAGTACTAGTCTTGATGTCAACCAGTCAACCGTGTCCCTGTGTGGAGTTTCCGCTGAAGATTTATTATTAGTTATTATTATCTATCGTTCAAGACTATGTCTTAAATACTTATTCGTTATGTAATAAGCACTGTGATGATACTTTGTAATTTGTCAACTTATGTGTGCGACTGGTTCCTAGGGCGCACATGAGTCTTTTATACATCCTATTTTTGTCCTTAAAAATGGGTGTGACAACGGAACCGGCGCGTTCGGTTAGGCGTCCAGAGGGGCAGAGAGCGCAGGAGTGATGATCGGACGCGGGGCGCGTCCGGTCATGTACGATTGGACATGTCCGGTCGTGATGGGAGCTTACTGGACTCTGACCGGACGCCAGCTAGGGCGCCTCCGGTCATACGCTAGGGCGCGTCCGGTCATATGCTAGGGCGCGTCCGGTTATACGGTAGAGCGCGTCCGGTCATAGCAACGATAACTTCTGACGCGCACTGTTCACGCTTGTCCTATAATGACCGGACACGTCCGGTCACCCTGACCAGAGCGTCCGGTCATCCCGTTTTGAACTGCGTTGTCCGTAACGGCTAGCTGCGTACCCCTTCGTTATAAATACACGTTGGCCGGGGTTTGAGGGTAACTCTTGCACATTTTGAGACCTAGAGACATACTTTGAGCTAGAGAACAACCCCTCCACTCATCTCTTTGCATAGTTGCACATCTTGAGTGAGATTGAGTGAGATTCAAGTGCATTGCTTGAGAGTTGCATTCTAGAGGCACTTGATCTTCGAGTTGCTGCGGATTTCTGGTTACTCTTTCGTGTTTCCTGACACGGTAGACGGCTTGGAGCAGCGGAGGTGATTGAGGTCGCAATTGGAGATTGTTGGAGCCTTCACCAAGTGTTGTAAGGGGTTCTTGATCCTTCCCCGCGGGAGTTCGTGAATTGGATACTCTAGTGGAGCTCGTGGCTTGGAGGATCCCCATCTTGTGTATGGTTGTACGGCGCCCGCTGAGGGCTCGACTCTTGATAGTCGATTAGCTCGCGAATCGATAAGTGGGTGTATCGCCACAACGGGGAGTAGCTTGCCGGGAAGCAAGTGAACCTCGGGATAAATTCTTGTGTCATTCTCTTCCCGAGGACTTCTCTTGTGTGTTTGATTGATTGGTATTTCTCATCTCTTCGCGGCGGTATAATCACTCAAAGCTCTTCTCTCGTATTACTTCTTGTTTCTAGCTTGTAGTTGTTGTTGTGTTTAGTGAATAGCTTTGTTATAGACTTGTGTAGGTGACTTGCTTAAATAGTTAGAGCTAGTGCTTTCGCTTCGCCACCTTTCATACTAACGTGTTGTTAAGTAATTCTTGTAGAAGTTTTAATTAGGCTATTCACCCCTCCTCTAGCCTATTTGGACCTTACAGCTAGTAGGGCTCTTGGTTCGGACGAGGCACGCGGTCGTGGCAGCCTCCTCGACTCGTGCGGCTACGCCTCACTACCCCGGACGAGGCTATCGCGGAGGCCTCAGCCGCGGCCCCATGCCCTCCGTGCAGCACTGCCTCGATATAGCGTGTGGCCTGGGCACCACACCGCTGCCGCTGATGATGCCCCCGCCACTTCTGCTCTGTGCCTGTGCCTCACGAAACCCTACCCGCCAAATTGTCTTGATTTGTTCTGAGTTTTTCCTACGCCTTTGTAACTTTTGTTACTGTGATAGTGCGCTTGCCATTGCCTGTAACAGAAGCCTCATTCAAACAGGGCATTTACCAGGCAGCAAAAAAAATCAGTGTATGCAGCTTAGTCAACCTTTTTTATGGCCCTTTTTTCGTATGACCTATGCTTTTGATACTGTTCAGGCCGTTCAAGCACATAGACAGGAACTGGAGCTCAACCTATCAACTCTCAATACTGTAAATGTGATACTTCCTGCTCTGTCTAGGCCACCTTAAACATGATATATCTGCTATTGTGCTTTACTCCAAATATTTGTGCTGCAAACTAGGTGTACCAATTAAGAGCACTGTCTCAACAACAGCCCCAATCCTTCTCCTCTGTGTCTTTTTTTTTTGGCTTATCACATTTTACTTTCTCATCTGCAGTCGGTTCATGTCACACCCCAAAATTTTCAATTTTGGGTTGTGCATAGGAAATACTAAATAAAATAAATGTTTTAATATTTGGATAAAATTTCCTAAGTTTAGTTTATGATAGCATCTATTAGTTATAAAAAAAATAAGAATCTTTAAATTTTTCTAAACTAATTTGACGGGCTATTGTTTGATGTGATGTTTGCTCGTTAACTCTTGTGTGTTAAGAGCGAACAAAGTCTTTCAAAATGCGTTTAGTGGATCGATCTTTCTTCTCCAGCACGTCTTTATCTTTTTATGCAATCAATATTCCTGGTTTCTCATCTTAAGTTCTCATTGGGAGTTTCCTAAAATCTTTTCTTTATCACGCAAATTATTCCTTTCAGTTCCTCATGTGTCAATCAATCGCAATGAACTCTTCGGGAATTGTTCTGGCTTTTTCTAGAGCTAGTTCACGCTTTTCTGTGAGCGTTATCTAATTTTTAGATGCTCCAAAATATCTTTTCATGAGGTCCAAATACTTTATTTTGGTTTCTTATGTTCCATAATGTCTCTGAGAATTTTCTCCAAATTTTCGGAGCTTTCGGAGTATTTTTCGTGGCTTAAATAATAATTCTGGACTTTTTTAGAATTATTTTATCCATGAAATTAATTAATTCCGAAAATAATAAAATATCTCAGATTTCCTCGTGCCCAAAGGCCCATGTCTTTATTTACTAATGGACTTTAATAATTAATTAGGCCTATTAGTAAAGGTGCATGGTGCAACGTCAATTAACACCATATCGCTAGTTGATATGGAGGTGGAGAGTTTTCCTCCCTATATATACGTACCTATCCCTTAGGTAAAAGCACACCAAAACTACCGTAGAGGAGCCCCTAGTTTGGGAAATCTCTCGTATAGTAAATTAAATATTTCTCCTCCTTCTTTTGTCGCCCCTAGGCCGAGGCCCTTCGGATGGATGGAGGTAGAAGATGAAGTATTTACGGTTCTGCCACTGGTTCGTAATATCTTTGTCGTTTCTTCGTTTTAATTTCTTTTTGCTCTGTTTCAGTTGCGTTAGTTTCGTATAGTTGCGCTCTACGTAGTAGTGCTGAGGTATATCGTGTCACCTAATCATGAATTTATTGATTTACGTGCAATATTTATTTAATGCATTTTTAATTAAAAGCAACCTAGTGTAGTAACTCGTTCTTGTGATTTTGCGATCATCCGTTCTTTCTACCTGTGCCTTTGGTCAAAACGTGGTCCGGTCCGTCCCTGAAAGCCCACTGGAGCATGTGCACATGCATGAGCCGAGCATTGAGTCAGAGTAATTAGCGGTAATTGTGTGGCCATTAATGCAACAAAAATAGTGTTAATTTATTCCAACCAGGACAATACATGTGCATGTATTACGATAACACAGAAGCGACATGCACATGCAAAGTTTACGAGACGGCGGCCGTGATCGGTGACGATGGAGGCCTGTAGCGCGGCGGCGGCGATGACGGCGGCGAGGTGCAGCGACGGGATATGCTCTAGAGGAGGATTGGGACGTCTCCAGTCTCCAACCACCAGCCATGAAAAGGAGCGGGGCAGGATGAAAATTAGATTAGCTGAATCAGCGGGATTGAATGGCATGCATGCGTGCACCGCTGCTGCTCTAATTCCATTGTTGCTAGCTTGATGACATCACAATGATGTCATGATGATGTCACACACACATTATGGCCGTTTTTTCTTTAGAAAAATAAATCCTGGAATACAATAGAAATACGTATACATATAATCTTATTTAGGTCATATCATTTATGTTTTACGTCCGATTCGAGTCGTTCAAGTCGCGTTAGATTCATGTCGTCGCGCTCTACACGGTAGTGCTAATGTTTGTCATGTCTTATAGTTACGAATTTATTGATTGAAATACTAATATGATTACTAATAATTTAATAGCTTTTAAATTAGAAAACGAATTAGGGTTGTGATGCTTTGCGTGTCGAGTCGTTATTGTGCCGATGTAAACTACACATGAGTAATGATGTTTATCATGTCACTTGATTATGAATTTATTAATTTGAATAGTAATTAGATTAATATATTTATTTAATAGCTTTCCAATTAAAAGAAATTCCGGTTTAAATCTGTTCTTATTGTTTTGCAATAGTGCCGATCGAGGTTATGTGTTAGCAACAACGTTTAACATGTCTTACATTCTTAAAATTTATAAGTTAGATATTAATTTGATTTATGCTTGTGCAATTGAGTTTCTAATTAAACGCAACACGGGCAGTCTATTCTAAATTAATGTTAATCTAATTAATATTAAACTAAATGTTTCTTTTGAATCATAAGATGCTTAGTTCAACCTTGAAACATAAGTGCTTTCGTTCAGTTGCCACATATTTTCTATATATATAGTTCAATATTAAATTGATTAATATGATTAATGTACAATATATCTCAAATTAAAATTTACTTAGTCTAAGTACGTTGCATATATGATAGACTTGTGTAGATAATTTCATATTACAGTATGTATCTGCTCTTCATAGTTATACGACTTTAATCCTGGAGCATTTATTCGTTTGAAATCTATTTTGCTCCAATTAAGTTGCGTTAGAGTCGCATCGATGTTCTCTATGCAGTAGTACTAATGTTTTTCATGTCATATGTTTTTTCATATATATAGTTGAGTATTATATTAATTAATATGTTTGTTATTAGTTTTATAATTAAAAATAATATATAATCTTGTCACGTTAGTCCTTTGTAACTAAGCATGAACTTAACTAATGGCAACTTAAAATATATTTAAATTATAATTTACTTAGCCCAACCACATATCTCATATAATTGGAATAATTGTTCTCACATGTTCTTTTATCTCTGTAAAGTCGGTAATACTTATAAATAAAATATGACCAGGGTTAAACCTAGTTTTGTAATTCAATTGATTAATCTAATTTTAGAATATTTCTTTAGAATGTTTATCACCTTATTTCAATAACTAAAATGTATTAAGTTTATAGTCGGTCTTCTAAGTTATGTTGTAATCGTCTCGATAGTCGCGTGTTCTCTTTAATGGTAGCTCCGTTATCCGTCGTTCTTGCGTTTTCGTGACTGTAGCAACGTACCATGTCCTTTAATGCGTTCTCTTTTAAAGCGTTTCTTTTGTTTGATGCATGTTCTTAGTTGTGTTTGTTGTTTGTCTACTGTGCTTGGTTGCTACGAGTAGAAGAAAGACTATCCGTGAGCGCCGAAGATCCGAAGATGAAGACCAGAAGCTGAGTGCCAGAAGTTGCAAATAAAAAGATTAAGTTGAGGTTTTTCAGAGCAAGTTGCTTTGGGCATAAAGCAAGTTCTAAGGCAAGTATAGCATGGGATTATCCTTGTTGTCCTATTCACATTAAGCAAATAATATCATTATGCATATATTCCTTGTTAAGGATGACTTAGTGTTGATCTTATTCCTTGATACCTATTATACTATATGGATTAATATTGCTAGTGCTCAACATGAACTATGATCATGTAATTTGACTACTGGAATATGCAATAAACATTAAAAGATGATTTTATTACTGTTAAAGGGTACTAGAGCATGGGGATTACTTTGGTGCTCTCGTTACTCTCCATAAGGACTTATCTGTAAGCGAAAATCCGGGACTTACAGTATAACTGTGAGGGCTATAATGGCTCTGGCTTTAGTCAAGTATGAGAACCTTTTCTAGCTTGTTAGAGGTTACCCTCGTGGCGCAAATGGGGTAGAGCAGACTGTGGATCCCTGCGTGGTGAATCACACAGACTGACTTTGGAAACCTAGCGGCCCTAACTTGTTAGACAAACCTTTGAAAGACTTCATAGTGAACCCTGCCGACCTTCCTTGGTAGTGGGTCAAGAGACTGATCACCTCGGGCGAAAGGGTAAATCACAACTCACAGTGAAAGTGTACAACCTCTGCATAGTGTAAAACTGGTATATCAGCCGTGCTCACAGTCACGAGTGGCCTTGGACCCTTACAGAATTGATGATCACTAATGACTATAAATATGTTTTTGCTATTCATTATTCATCTTTACATTGATCATATGTTTATTGTGAGATTAATGCAAACCTGATGCTACTCATATAATAAAACCGTGATAATTAAAAGCTAAATGCAGTAAACCAGTGTCTATCCTTTTGAGCCTCATGAACCCCATGTTATATTTGTTGAGTTCGACATGGACTCACTCTTGCTATTTCCACCACACTCCAGTGTGTAGTAAGGTGCTGCGTAGAAGAATGATAAAGATGTAGTGGAGTTTCAGAAGTCTTTCAGAAGTGTTTGGCATACAGAGCCCCCAGTCAACCGTCCCTGAGAAGAATGGAGCCCGAACAGAAGCTTAGCCACCGTTCCGCGATACTCTGATGTAAGTGTTAATATAGCTATGTATACGTTATATAATAACATTGTTTCTGATATTTTTTTCATTCTGACATATGTGTGGACTTCCTGGGCACGCATATGACGAGTCTGGTTTTGTTCTTTGCAAAATCGGGTGTGACAGTTCAGATCTCTGCCATATGGCGCAGTGCAGGACCAACAAACGAGGTTGTTGTTCTCTCCACCACCATGGCCTAAGGTCGTAGCTAAATACTCCCTCCTCTTCATTCTCTATTTATTTTTTGTATATATTTGTTTTGATTTGTTTCCTTCTCAAAGCAGCAATAGATCACGAGCACTTTATGTTTTGCTGCCATATAAGATTTGTTCATATGAGAACCTGATTGTGTTCAAAACTATTTGAACCTGTTCGTGTGTGCATGACATATATTGGATATCTTTACAAGAATTTTCTTTGCTTACAACCATAATGCTTCATAGCAAGTAAACAGAATATGATACTTCTATCTCATGCATAATTTAGTTCAGATTCTTATGGATTGAATCCTAGGTGAGCAGAAAAGGCATATAGTGTCAGCACAGTGCCTGAATGGCTCAATACTCATGCTGCATTCATAACAATTACCAAGCAATGGCCTGCACCTTATTCGATGTTTCCATAATTCTATTATTTGCTTCCATATGTGAAACCTAAAAAAAAATTCCCTAACCGAAATACTTTATTTCTTTAGGCACCAGCTCTACGAAACATTGGCAGCTATTTCTGTGAATGTTCTCCCTACTTCTATAACCTGTGCTGAGCCTCGGCTCTGAAATTATGTACAATCTCTATTTATGTTGATAAATAGAATACTAGACTCTGAGACGTTCATATAGTACTAACGGTGTTACCTCTTTTTCCTACACATGTAGTTTTCCTCTTCGTTTGTGCCTTTATATGATATATTCCACAGGCCACTTAGCTGTTGCTCAAGAAGCATTACATATGGGCACATTATTACGTTGCCTTTCTATATTAGTTCAAGTGGTTACGTGACTGCTAAGTCTGGATTATCTTTACTGCCTCCAAGTTCTATATCAACCAGTATTGGAAAATAAAGCTTTTGTTTGCAGCTACATATTAAGAACCTGACATGTTGGTATCCCATTAGCTACCTGAAATGCACAACCAGAGCGACCTGGAAAGCGCAGAAAAACTACCAGTCCTAGGGCCCCCAGGCTTAAGGAATGATGTGAGTTTTAACGACCTCCAATTTTCACTGCATCTCCGATTATGCTTAGTTCAATTGTTTTCAGAATTCTTTGCTTACCATGTACAATTGTAACACTCAGCATATGGTCCACCCTACAATGATACAAGGTCGAACACAGTCGCATTTCTTCCCCTTTGACACAATAATGGTACGAATAAGCATTTTTCCACATGAAATTGACCTACTCAATGATAACTGCATGAATGATATGGTCATATACGCATTGGTGCCTGCTCAGACTGATTGTGTTTCAAGTATACTCTCTAGGTTATTGATTCAAGAACTAATAAGCCTCTTTTGTTTCAAAATATAATATAACACTCAATTACGAATTTTCCCTACCTTTGCAATTGCAGGATGCTAATTGTTAGCTTCAACTGAAATTGAATTTACTTATGCGTACTATACACAGCTTAGATATTTGACAATTGTTAATGCTAAACAAAATGCTATCCGTATGATGTATGCCTAAATGTTAATCAATTTCAATACATAGTCAATTTTCCTACGCTGATTGTTTTTCAGCTGCCTTTTCACATCATCTACCTACAATTAGTTGCTCCCTGACACAACTCTTGCTATTTCAGGTTTCACCTAACGATTGCATAGACTATATGCTCTTTTCAGAATCACTCCTACTGCATAGTCCACGCCTGCAACGCGACTCCTTCTGTACCAGGTAATAGTTTTTTCCATCCATGATTGCTTCATAGTATCTTCTGCACCGTTTAACTATACAAGACGGTTTGTTAGTTCCTTTTACCTTTCTCAAGGACACAGACCCAGTTCCTAAACCTTTTGCTAAATGCATATGTACTATTAGTATTTCCCTCTCATTGTCGTTTGTCCTTCATAGTGCTAATAACATTATTGTTGCTTAATGAAAGTTTGGTGACGTCTAATCTGTACTACATGCCTTCCTCACAGTAAGGGCTACATAGGTTTAGGTTTCCTGACCTGTTTTTACAAACATGTTTCTGTTTACTCAATAATCCGTAGTATTAGACCATTTTGTTGTCATCAGGTAATAAACCCCCTACCTACCCACCCACAAAAAAACTTTTCTTGGTAAAACGCTGTGTTTCTTAACCTCTTTATCGAGTTTAAAGCCTTGATTTCGATCTGTACAGGTATCAGCTCCTTCAAGCACAAAGAGAGCATTTCTGGACCTTTTTTTTTCACCGCATATGCAAGATAAGCATCTCCCAACAATCGGCACGTGTCCATCGAGGCACCAAAACTTCTTCCTTTCATAGTCCTATTGTCCCTGTATAAAATATGACATTATGTTTAATCTGTTTACGTATGGTATGAAACTAAATGTTATATTTTCAAACATAGTTACCTGAAATATATTATATATGCCACCTCGCCACTGCACCTAAGTCTGTTCGACACGATGTGCATGGTTGCCCGTGCGTATGGTTGCCGTGCGAAGCACGGTGTTACCTGCTAGCTGCAAGGAAAAGGTAGTCTTTTTTTAAAAAAAAAATTGCAAGGAAAAAGGCAAAGAGTAGTTTATTTTTTCACCTCCCTGCTCAAGTTTCAATTTCCTCCTCAATCCCCCCCAAGGGCACGTTCGGTTCCAACGGAATCCAGTGCCGGAACCGATACGGCCAGAATTGTTGTTGTATTTTACACGTCCAACCATCACCAGGAAGCATTCCGGCCGGAAATCAGCCTAAACGAATGGGCCCCAAAATGATCTCATCAAAACCGGCGGGGATTTCTCTGTTAGGCCCAGCTTGGAAACATGCTTTTAGGGGCAAAACCATTGTAAATTTGGACTTGCTAGCGTTCGGATGATGCCGCGCAGAGGGAGCAAACGAGCGCATAGCGCGTCGTGCTCGCGAGAGAGCGCACCAGCCGTTGGCCCGCGCCGCCGACCGCTTCCTACGCATTTCCCATATGCAACACCCGGTCTACCTTTTAAACATCCAGATAAAAGAAGACAAATAAAACACTTAAAACAAGTGTATGAAATATTTACGAAAACACCTGAAAAATATTTGAAAATCATTGCAAACATATGCAACATTCAGATAAAAACACTTTTTTTTACCGAAGTCAGCAGGGAAACCCTAACCTATTTTTTTATATTTTCTTTATTCCAAACATGTTTAAATTTGCTCCCATAGGAAGTCGAACCCAGGCCTATTGAATGCTACCCAGGTGCTCTAACCACTAGGCTAGAGACTCTTTGGCAACACTGAAAACACTTTGAAACATATGCTTACAACATCCATTATATGCAACATTCAGATCTACTTTTGCAACATCCAGATAAAACACTTGCAACATTAGTCATCCAGATCTAATTTTGTAACATCTAGATAAAACATTTGCAATATTAGTCTGAAACAGATGAAACATACGTGTATAGCTATTACAACATGTGCAGCATTCCGATCTACTTTTACAACATTGATATACAACACTTACACCATACATCTGAAATACTTGAAACATACTATTGCAACATGCACTTTCATCGTAGCATCTGCTTGCTACTTGGACGAATGGAGACTCGTCGACATAGAGCTCGACACCGGCATGGAGCTCAATGCCACAAAATGGCGCGAAGGTCGCCGGTGTGGAGGTCGTCAACGACACGGATCTCGCAGGGGCAGCGGATGGAACGTGGCCGCAACAGGAGACGCGAGTGGGCGGGCAGTGGGGCACGAGCGGGGCCCATCCCGGAGGAGAGGCTCGCAGCGCGCTGGCGACGCTACCGGGCAGGGGTGCAAAGAGAGCGGGCGACTTATAGGGTCCGTCCGTTCGTCCGGACGACCTATAAGCAGCATTACCGTTGTAAATTACATGCCCATAATTTTTTACAGTCCACACTCCAAAATATTCTTAGATGAATGGTTAGCCCACTAAATTTACTCCCGGATTGGATCAAAACCATCGGAAAAAACCTGTTGCCTATGAGGCCCGAGAAATAATACAACAAATAATGTCGGCCTCCTCGACTCCTCTCTGGTTGATGCCTCGTCTTTGCGAAAACGCCGCAACTTGACAGCGGCCTAACGATCTAGTGGCAAATCAACGAATGGGCGGGCGCATGATCGGTGGCGGCTCCGAATGACAGGATCCACGACACGCACAAGCACATCGACGTCAGCTGCTACTGTGCGCGACTCAGCGAAGAGCAAATCCACGACGAAGGCGACCTAATCTGCAGTAACACGAGCAAATGCATGGTGATGGCATGACAAATCCATGGGCAAGCGCATCAGTTTCTCATTTTCTAGGTACTTCCCTCTTGTTCCCCATCTCACCTTGCCTTGTGTCATTGTGAGTCATTTGATATATGCCGAACCCATGAAATTTCAGAAATGCACACAGTTGTCCATCCCATCCGGACACATGCTTTCCTGGGCCTGCCCAGCATACAGGCCCAACAACACCGCCTCTACGTCTCTTCCACCTCTCCGCCCCACCGCGCGCCTGTCCCCCGCCGCGCTGTGCCCTGCCCCCACTGCACCGCACCCCATCGCTGGCCGCGCCGCGCCCCATCTCCAGCGAGCGGATGGGGCTGGACGACTGCAGTCGAGCAGCGGCGGGGCCGGAGAAGTCGTGCCGAAGGGAGCAAGCCTGCGGAGTTGTACGTTGGGCCGACGTCTCCCTGACCTAAGCTTGATGGCTACAGCACTACGCCACCAGGTAGACCGTGGCCGCGTTGTGACACTGTGTTTCAAGTGTTTGGTCTAGATGTTGCAAAAGTATA
Organism: Saccharum hybrid cultivar R570; assembly: GCA_038087645.1. Lineage (NCBI taxonomy): Eukaryota > Viridiplantae > Streptophyta > Magnoliopsida > Poales > Poaceae > Saccharum > Saccharum hybrid cultivar. The sequence continues at coordinate 1,684,232 of JAQSUU010000795.1, forward strand.
ACTAAGATGTTGCATATGCTGCAATGACAATATACGCATATTGCATGCGTATGTTTTCAAGTGTTTCAGACGTTTTCAGACTTTTGTTTCAAGTGTTTCATTTAGATGTTGCGAAAGTAGATATGGATGTTGCATATGTTGCGCAATGGCAAAATACGCATGTTGCAAGCCTATGTTTTATGTTTTTCAGGCGTTTTAGACGTATGTTTCAAATGTTTTATCTGGATGTATGTTTCAAGTGTTTCATCTGTCTTCATATGTATGTTGCAGATGTTTCAAAAGTAGACTGGGTGTTGGACATGCTGCAATGGCGCCAGTGGCTGGCAGACGGCGCCCTGCCGCAGGGCTTCGCCTCCTACCTCACGCCTTCCTCGCACGGAGTGCCTCACCCTCTCCTCTCCTTCTCCTCCCTTCCCTTCCCTCCATCTCCAGTCGTAGTTTGAGCTTGGCCCACAAGCGCGTGGAGTCGTGGATGTCGGGTTGGCGTGGGGGCGGGCTCGGCCGACGAGCGCGCGGAGTTGTGGACATCCAGTAGGCACAGTAGCCGGTGTGGGGCGGGCAGGCAAACGTAGCAGGCATAGCAGCTTGTGCACGAGGATGGGTAGGCACGGGCGTCCAGATAGGGCTACCGTAGGGATTAGAGATGGCAACGGGTACGTACCCGACGGGCAGTGCCCACCCGTACCCGTACCCGTACCCGCAAAATTTTACCCGTCGGGTTACCCGTACCCGCATGCGGGTAAAAAAATAGTTCCATACCCGTACCCGGCGGGTAATTCTCACCCGACGGGTAACCCGTACCCGATAGCATACCCGAAAATTACCTAAAAATATCAAATAGTCACATGCAAAAATAAATCATTCTAAGCTTCCATCAAGTTACAAACATGCTAACAAACATTATTAGCATCATTACAACAAAGGCAATCTACTAGAAATATAGTGGATATCTCAATGAGCCAAATTCATGACTTATATGCGGTAAAATAACTGAGGTTGGCTAGTTATTTTTGCGGGTATGTCTTACCCGCGGATATGCGGGTATGGGTAGTATACACCCGCACCCGTACCCGCCATACCCGATGGGTATAGGATTTTGCCCAATAACGTACCCACGGGTAGAAAATTCATTCCATACCCGTCTCTTTATCGGGTAATACCCGTCGGGTACTCGGGTTTCGGGTACCCATTGCCATCTCTAGTAGGGATACGTGCGGGCGCTAGCCATTCCGATGAAATTTCCCTTGTGCATGAGCAAGATCCAGTGATCTCAGTGCAAAGAAAAATATAATGGTACCCTTGTCGGTGTAAGAAACGGCGGTCCGAGCACCAACGAGTAATGAGTGTCTGCGTGTCGGGGGTCCGGATGGTGTGCAAGAAGAACACAGACGATTTATACTGGTTCGGGCCAAGAAATGCCCTACGTCCAGTGGGGGAGGCGAGTTCTGTATTATCTTGCACCGAAGTGCTTGTAGCAGGGATTACAAGCGGATGTGAGAGAGGGAGGGGCTCCCAAGTCTCAAGGTGTGAGTGGAGAAAGTGGGTGTGTGCGACTCTGCTGGTGACCTCGCAAGTTCCAGGAGAGTTATCTGCTCGTGTCTTGCGTTGTGTTGCTGTGGTGGTTGTTCTTCTTTTTTTGGTCCCTTGGAATGATCCCTGCATGCTCCTTTTATAGCATCAAGGAGGTGCAGGGTTACAAAATGTTAGCATACGGTGTGACCTTGCTGGTGGAGGAGCCTAGACGCCTCGGGAGGGCCTTATCTGGTGGCGACGTGGTCCGTACTATGGAGGCATGGTGTCGGTACTTCTGGCATTGTTGCTACGTGTTCAGGCATGTGTGCCACTGCTGAGGGAGTGGTTTCTGTCTTTCGGTATTGTAGTGACATGCCTTGTCATACTTGGTCCTATAGATGGCGTGGCGTGTTTGTCCTTGTGGTTTGACTGGCGTAGAGGGCCGAGGCCTCGGAGGCGGGAATTGCAGTGCGATCTTATCCCGATCGTGGGAATAGTGGCCTGGGGTGGTTGTTCCGTACACTGCGCACGCACAAATCGTGCGTATAGTGCTAGTATGGGTGGCATAGTGGTTAGCAACTCTTCCCCATGTCTGTTACAGACAATGGCGTGGTGATTTGACCCTGGTCATTCCTGGCCTGTCCGGTTGGGCAGACGCGAGAACGTGGGTGACGTCACAGGGGGTCTCGAGCGCGCCAATGGGGGAGCGGCGTCAGAGGCCGGTCTTGAGCGAGGCGGAGATGGACAATGCCGATTCTGGGGCTTGGGCGAGGTAGTGATGTCGTCGAGGGTCGGCCTATGTCCGAGACCCCAGGGCTGAGGCCTCGGGCAAGTCAGAGGTGTTCCGAGACCCCTCTGAGTGAGGCCTCGGATGAAGCAGGGAGATGGGCTGGTTTTCTCACATGTCTTGCTAGAGGCCCAATAAGGGAGAGTCTAGCCAGTCTCTCTGTTGTTGATTTTTCCCCTTAGATGGGGTGGCCGGGTGGTTTTCCATCTCAATTTGGGTACCCCTAATTGTAGCCCCCGAGACTATGAAGGAGTAAGGATACTCCTTTAGAGGCTGTACGTTGGGTTTGCTCTTTGCTGGGTTTCTAGCTAGGTCATCGCCGGGGCCTCGGCTTGCCTTTGTATTGCTTTTTTCCGAGGGGGGGGGTGCGCGCGAGCGCACCCGCCGGGTGTAGCCCCCAAGGCCTTGGAAGGATAGGATATGCTTCCAAGGTCTTAACTTTGTGTGGGGTGCAAATCCGAGGCCTCATCCTTAATGCAAGGGTAGCCCTCTAGCCTCTGCTCATGGCGAGAGGTCGGTCAAAGGCTTGTTCCAGGTCACCCGAGGGTCATTCAGTGGGCCTCAGATCCATTTGATGGGCTCTTAGGGCTCGGTGCCTCCCTCCGATGGGATCCCATTGGTCGATGTCTATAGGGCCCTGGGTATGGCTTGGGGGTGTCCTGGGCGTTATTGCTCGGGCTTGGCCGCAGAGGGGCTCAGAGTGAAGTAAAAGTGCACGGGGTCGAAGGCGATTTCGGTTTTTCACCATACTGGCGTGGTAGGACTAGCCCCCGAGCCTTATGGCTCATGACAGTCCAGGGGTCTCAGGGAGACGATCCCTTCGACCAACCCCCTGGTGGGTTAGCCACCAGGCCCGTTTACTTTGTGATGGCTTAGCCTGCTACTGCTCTTGCGGCTTTCGCCTTTGGGCTCCTTGGTTTTGACCAGAGGTCGATGGGCCAACCTGGTCATTACCAAGTGGTTTTTTACGTGGGTTGTAAGTTCGTGGGAGGCCTCTCTAGTTGAGACCTTATTCGGAGGATGCTCATCTCTTGTGAGCCCCATCGTTCGTTCAAGAATCCACGGTTTCGGAAGTTAGACGGGTGCATTGCAGTGAGTGGGAGCGTCGAGATTTAATCGAGGGAAGTGGAGGGGGGCGGTTCCATTACTCGGTTTTTAGTGGGAAGTGGGAACGTCGGCTCGAGCTCCGAGATCGCATTGATGATCCTGGGCAGCTGCACAGCCGAACGGTCGTTCGGATCCTATTTATATCCGGCTCGTCACCCGTTCTTCCCACATCTATTGCCACCTTCCACTCTCCACTCTCCTCTTCCACCATCTCTTAGCACAATCCCATGATCTCGATGGCACGCGACAACTCGCCGCAGCGGTCCGAAGAGGTGGACGGTCCCCCGGCAGCGCAGCGTCACCGGACGGACGACCGGGTTTTCACGGGGAGGGGCCACCAGCTACGTACTGGTGGCATCTCAATAGGGATCCTCCGGCCTCACCATGCCCTCCTTAGGGCTCAGGCCGGCCTGTCGAGGCCGAGGGTGGAGCAGGCAGAGGAGAGGGCGCTCGTTTGCGTGACGGCAGCAGACGTTGAAGTGAGGGCGAACGTCCTCCTCCATCAGCTGGGTGACGCGAACCATCGTGACGTTGGTGAGTTTTCTTCCCTTCTGTCTTCTTCCTTCTCTGTCTACAGTTCAGTGCTCTTTTCTAATCGTGAGTGAAATCTTGTGTGTGTTAGAGGTGACCGTGGAGCTGGAGGGTCTCCGCACCACGGTGGACGCTTTCCTAGATTACCTGGGGGTCTCCTCAGGTACTAGGGAGGACCGGCTCTAGGCCGCACGTCGTCGCGTTACTGCTATTATTGAGAGTGGCGTCCGCCGTAGCACCGAGGTTTCCCTAGCTATGGCGGAGCTATCGGTGGGATCCGACCTCACCGAGGTCGACGGGTTCCCTGCGGAGGAGCCGCTGCGCCTCCATGAGGACTTGGTAGCGCGCTACGGCCCGGCCAAGGAGGCGGTGGCCGCCCTCGTCCCCACCCAGTAGATCCTCACAGAGCTCCCCTGTGATGCTACCCCTTAGGGCTTTTTCTTTTTTATTTTGTTAGATTTATCGGTTGGTGACGCATGGCGTCTTTTTATTTTATTTGTATGATGGACTATGTTAACGTGGTGGTCTTAAGCTCCTTTGTCATTCGCTCTGTGAAATCCATTTTGTTAGTAAGGAAAGCCACCGGAGCATCGCTGGTGGCGTGCGTAGCAGAGTCCCCTAGGGGAGGTACGTGCCCCGAGGCGCGGTTAGGGTCTTAACGTCGACATGACCCCCGCTGCTCCGTGTGGCCTGAGGCAGGGTCAGCAATGCCTGAGATTAGCACGCGGATGGGACGTCCATCGGCCGGACTCTTTTGCCCCTAGGACACCTTCTAGGCTCTGGGTGATCCGTCCCATACTTTAGGTCTCGGCGGGCCTCGGTAGGCCATGCATATGAAACTGGACCTCCAAAAATCAAGACCCATGGGTTTGATCCGGTCAGGAGGCCCAATGCACTCCCCTCTCACATCTTTTTCACAAAGAAGGAGGGGTTGGACAGCAGCACGTCATCCCTCTCGAGTAGGACCGTTTTTCGGGGTGTCCGTTTGAGTTGCTAGCGGGTATTTCATTTCGAGTGAGGTCCCAAATCCTGTTCGCTAAGGATCCGACATAGGTATCTAGTGACCGTCCTTATACCCTCGACAACCGATTCAAGGTAACTAGGGTCGCTCCGGTACAACCCCGGCGGCTCGTTGCCTTTCTCCGATGAAAAACCCTTAAATACGGTGTTCGTCAAGGCTCGAACATGGTTCGAGAAGTCCCACAAGGTGCTTCGAGGAACCAGGGTGTTGGCCTCTATCGTGCCACTCCCCGCATACCATCCCTCACTCTATTGGGCCGGAGCGGCTGTCGAAACCCTTTCACGGGGCCAGCCTACGAACTCTGGGCCCGGGTTCGGACCATGTGCAGATAACGCGGTATGACATGTGTAGAATGCATGTATAAGGCATGTATGATGCACACGCATGATGCATTTATACATACGGTATTACAAGGGAGTTAAAAAGAAAAACATCAGTTCATAGAGACCTTTAAGAGCGATTAAAAGTGGTATTGACAACGAAGATAATGGGGGGGCAGGCTCGGCAAACTGAATGCTGTGTTGAGGCCTGATTGTCCCTTTTATGGCCATGAGAGCTCGTAGCCATCGAAGCGATCGATGAAGTCATCGTTGAGCGGCTCGTCATTGAGGAGATAGTCGCTGACGTGTAAAAAACGTCGTATCTCCTGAAGTTTGGCGAAGCCAATGCTGCCTTGGTAATCATCGTCATAGTCATCGTCGAAGTCAGAGTTAGAGCTTGTCTTTGTCAATGCCAGGGTGTCGGAGATGATGTGCCCGAGCTGTTGTGGTAGATCCTCCGGTACCTCACCTGCTTTGGGGCTGAGATGATGAGCATTAGTTGATGGCTTGCAAACCTTTTTGTCGTGGTAGGACTGAGCAGCTCGTGGTGGACCAGGTAGGCTAAACTCATTGGGCCATGTGCTCTTTAGCTCGTCAGAACGGCGTCGTAGGTCGACCACAGGCTCGGGGAAGTTGGCAGGCTTGTTGACTGGTGGGATGAGGTCGAGGTCGTCGCCTTCCTTGGTGATGATGAACTTGAGACTCCTGAACCAGATGTGGGAGCCCGGGGTGAGGCTGGCGTTGCCTCTGGTCACCGAGGACATGCTCGTCGGGTGGAGATGAGACGATGTAGCCATCGTGGACTTCTGCAGAAATGGTTAGTCATGACGTGCAAACGTCCCCTACCTGGCGCGACAACTGTCGGTGTAAGAAACGATGGTCCTAGCACCAACGAGTAATAAGTGTCTGCGCGTCGGGGTCCGGATGGTGTGCAATAAGAATACGGGCAATTTATACTCGGGCCGAGAAATGCCCTACGTCCAGTGGGGGAGGCGAGTTCTGTATTATCTTGCACCGAAGTGCTTGTAGTAGGGGTTACAAGCGGATGTGAGAGAGGGAGGGGCTCCCAAGTCTCAAGGTGTGAGTGGAGAAAGTGGGTGTGTGCGACTCTGCTGGTGACCTCGCAAGGTCCAGGAGATTTATCTGCTCGTGTCTTGTGTTGTGTTGCTGTGGTGGTTGTTCTTCTTCTTTTTTCGGTCCCTTGGAATGATCCATGCATGCTCCTTTTATAGCCTCAAGGAGGTGCAGGGTTACAAAATGTTGGCATATGGTGTGACCTTGCTGGTGGAGGAGCCTAGAGGCCTCGGGAGGGCCTTATCCGGTGGCGACGTGGTCCGTACTGTGGAGGCATGGCGTCGGTACTTCTGGCATTGTTGCTACGTGTTCAAGCATGTGTGCCACTGCTGAGGGAGTGGTTTCTGTCTTTCGGTATTGTAGCGACATGCCTTGTCATACCTGGTCCTATAGCCGGCGTGGCGTGTTTGTCCTTGTGGTTCGACTAGCGTATAGGGCCGAGGCTTCAGAGGCGGGAATTACGGTGCGATCTTATCCCGATCGTGGGAATAGTGGCCTAGGACGGTTGTTCCGTACACTGCGCACGCACGAATCGTGCATATAGTGCCAGTATGGGTGGCATAGTGGTCAGCAGCTCTTCCCCATGGCTGTTACAGACGATGGCGTGGTGATTTGACCCCGGTCATTCCTGGCCTATCCGGTTGGACAGATGCGAGAACGTGGGTGACATCACAGGGATTCTCGAGCACGCCAATGGGGAAGCGGCGTCAGAGGCCGGTCTCGGGCGAGGCGGAGACGGACAATGCCGATTCTGGGGCTCGGGCGAGACAGTGATGTCGTCAGGGGTCGGCCTGTATACGAGACCCCAAGGCTGAGGCCTCGGGCGAGTCGGAGGTGTTCCGAGACCCCTCTGAGTGAGGCCTTGGATGAAGCGGGGAGATGGGCTGGTTTGCTCACATGTCTTGCTGGAGGCCCAGCAAGGGAGAGTCTAGCCCGTCTCTCTTTTGTTGATTTTTCCCCTTAGATGAGGAGGCCGGGTGGTTTTCCATCTCAATTTGGGTACCCCTAATTGTGGTACCCGACAACCCTAGCTAAGCTTCTAGTACCCAGGCCTGGCCCTGGGGGGTTTTGGAGCTGTGCCATCGCACAGGGCCCTCGAGGCCAAGGGGGCCAATCCAGGTCTGCATACGCATACTATATATAAGCTATAGCTGTTAGCTGGTATACTCCGGTCCAACACGAAATATGTATACGGCCCATATACTAAGTGTTGTGCCTAATTGCCCTTGTTCCTGGCCTAAGCCCCTTTGTTGATTGTTTAATCAATGTTTAATTTGCCTAATTGCCTTTGCCCCCCGTTCGTTATTCTTTAGAATACAAGACTCCTCTGAGATTCTAATTTGGGATTGGGGAATAACTAACCATCCAGCGAGGGCAGTGAATAATTATTATCTCTGTTCTCAACTTGGAAACTCTCTCGCAAAAAAAAAACTTGGTAATTTACGAACACTCGGTTTGTTTTAACGTTGAACTGAATCTACATGTTGCCAAAAACATGCATTTAGAAGTGAAAATGGAAAAAAATATGGATGTAATTTTCATGTATATTACATATCATTATAATTATAATGAAGGGTCATCTCTCTAGCTTCGCTCTAGGCCTATAAATTGACATGACCGGGCCTGCTAGTACCTAGGAGCAGGGTTTTTTTTTCGAGGACATAGGAGCAGATTCTACATCCTCATGGCGCACAAGGCTGCCTTGCCTTGCTGCAGGGAGTGGTAGTTTATTTGTAGCTTTGTTTGTTGGTCATACACTCATGTTATGTATGCACACGCATGATTCTCAACTCAGGGAAGAATACATACTGGCCGGCTAGAGATAATTTTTGTTGATGTTCAAACGATGCTGAATGCACAAGTGGCCTGAACTGTAATGGTGCATTCATCATTCTTCTTCTATATCCCCATCAAAAGCTGCATTCATCATTCTTCTTCCGTTATCAAATTCACATATACTATAAATTTCCTCCATGGCAGCACAATTAGTTTCATATACTCTTTGTTGCTTAATATTGTATCCTTAGGCACTAGCCATGTTTTGTCATTATTGGTGCTCTCCCTTCAATTTTGTATCCTTGAGATTATGCTTGCTGCACTACCTATAATTTGCTCACCAGAAAGTTATTCAGTCTATATTATGAAAGAGTTGCATTTTAATTTGTCCACATTTTCTGAAACAGCATACAAGCTCATTGCCCATTCTTGCATGCACTTTCTGCGCCAGTGTATTACCATTTTCTCTATTCTCATTTTCATTGTTTGCACTACCTTTTAGGACTAACGCAATAATATCTCCAAAAGTGCTTATTTCTTTTCGATTTTTAACAATGTTTACACTCAAATTTATAACTTTATGTTGTAGATTAGTGGCTGCAAACATGTGAAGATCTTGCAAGGTTAGTGGCTGCAAATATGTTTCAATATTTGTGTACTATTCTCTAATTGACATCTATGTATGCTGCTATTCTTGTGTTTATCTCTGATCTTACTCAAATTATTGCATTATGCTCTTGTTTTCCCATGATGTGTTTATTGTTGGCTATATACTTGTGTCTGAACTTTGAGGTTCAGTCTTGCAGCAGCTATGAACAATGAACTGTTCTGAGAAGTGTCATTTGGTCTGAAGAAATGGGTGATGGCTTGTAATAGCTGTGAACAGTGAACTGATCTGAGAAGAGTCATTTGGTCTTAAGAAATGGGTGATGGCTTGTAATAATCTTGTTTCTGAATTTGATCATCAGAATGACATGCCTAGTTACTGATGATATACAGGATATTACATGTTGTCATTCTGGTTTATGTGATTGTGTAACTTGCTGAGAAATTGCTATTTGTGCAAAGCACAACAGAAGCAAGCAACTCATAGCTGATACACGCTGGAAGCGCTGTTACCCAAACAACATTTCCCAACTGTAAGAGAAAGCAGTAGTATTCTTGTGCACAGTAAATTACAGGTGATAATGGTTTATATCTGTAAAACAATACGTTACTCCCGAACAGGCCCTTGTTGTGGGCTGGAAAAAAAATATGAGCTGTAATTTACAGGTGTTTTGGACTGATTATTGCTTCCAAACAGGGCAAGTAGCACCGTGGCTAGGAACCTGACCAGTAAGCATTTGCACTTCAAATCAGAGCCCTAGTTAGTGCCTTGAATGGGAGCTCCGGACATGCTCACCGCTTTAATTATTAGCAGTATGTGTATTCTTCAAAGCTTGGTCAATGACTCAATGTTGAAAACCTAAGATTCTTTTATTATCACCCACTAATTAATCTTCATAAAATTTACAAGTTGCTCAATTTCCTTTTTTTCATGTTTTAAATGGTTTGGTCCAAAATAATATTCATTCTCCAAATTAGATATATCACCTTAAAAACATTTTTTGCTCGTTGTTCTATTTGCTATGATTTGCACGTATGCACAACTGATTATCAATTGATTTTTTTTCAAGCCTAAAAGGGCTAGACTAAACATGGCTTGAATCCATATATTGATTGATGACTAGACATATTGATAAATATAGTTTTACTAGAAAATATTTGCCAAATCAATGATAAATGCATACTGATTCTTATCTTTTGCACATCACGAAGAAGCCCCCATCTGATGTTGAGAGGAGGCTCATCTGTTGCGCCTGGAGGAACCCATCTGAAGGGACGTTGGGTGTAGAGGAAGGGATGTCACGGCCATGTGTAGGAGAGGGGATGTCACCACCAGGTATGGGGAAGGCGATGTCGCGCACTATCACTGATGTGTGGAAGGAAGCCGTCACCGCTGCTAGTTATAGGAGAAGGGACACCTCCACCATGTGTAGGAGAGGGGAAGTCACCACCTGGTGCAGGGAAGGCAGTGCTGTTTTCGCCGATGTGGGAAAGGTAGTCATCACTGCTGCTTGGTGTAGGGGAAGGGCCACTGCCGCCGTTTGTTGTAGAGGGGATGTTGCCAGCAGGGGCAGGGAAGGCATTGCCGATGTCGATGATGTGGGGAAGGAAGCCGTCACCACCAATGGAGGTGAGTGGGCACCACACCGAATCCGCCTTGCACTAGGAAGGAAGCCGCCGCTGCTACTATGTGATCCGGGTGGGAGGAGAGTGAAAAAGGGAGAAATGAGAAATAGCTAGGGTTAGGGGTATGTATTTATGCGAGGTGTCGACGAAACCTGGTCGGCAGTCTACCAAGGGTTATGCCCAAGGTAGTGATTTGTCGGTAGACAGGTGCGCAAGTTATGAACTAGATGGTGACGCAAGACACAACAAGGTTTTATTCAGGTTCGGCCGCCGTGAGGGCGTAATACCTACGTCCTGCGTCTGATTTGTATTGCTGTGTATATTGAGATGTGTTTTGAGGGGGTCCCCTGCCCGCCTTATATAGTTCGGGGGGCAGGGTTACAAATCTGGAAACTAATCCTACTCGGTTACAATTGCCATAGCTGGCCGGATAAGGATTCCTATTCAAACCGACCAGGATCTTGCTTGATCTCCAAGTTTGCTTTCCTTCCTTGTATGGAACGTCGAGCAGATCGACTGGGCTAGCCCAAGTCTAGCCATAGGGGTATAGGGGTTAATACCCCCAAAGCCAGTCCCCGAGCACTATGCATTGTGATGCGACACGCCGTCTTGACCTTCTCCGAACAGTGAGGCTTGAGTTCTTGACGTCTCCGACCAGTCAAAACACCAGCCGAGCAGCTGTTGCAGGTGTCCGACCAGCTTATGATATAGCCGACCACTGTTGTTGCCGGAGAAAGTAGGTTGTCCGAAGAATGTATGGTGCTCTTGAGAAAAAGAAAAAATTTCCTTCCTGGTGAAGTGTGCCCACTTGTATTTCTAAAAAGAAATGTAAGCAGGATAAACAAAGCGTAGGGGTCAAAAAATAAACACATTCACCGCTAGGTGAAGTGTGTCCACTTAGTCCCCGAGCATGGTAGTAGATGACATAGGTACGTGGTGCCAGGGTCTAAAATGAAACTCCATGGAAACTTAATACTGAGATGCACCGACAGGTGCATCGTACCGATGTAGTCCCCGAGCTTGCTGGAAGACGAGACATGAGCCTTGTAGCAAGGTCTAAAAAGTAATGATCTCCCAACTGTATGTGAGTCCAATTTCACATGTAGCTGATGAAATCAGGCGTCGAGCTGTGGTCGGAGAGTGGTTGAAACAGTCCTTGAGCACAACATGAGGTATGGTTGATGAGTCCCCGAGCAGAATGAGACATGGTCGACGAGTCCCCAAGCAATGTGAGACATGGTCGATGAGTCCCTGAGCCTGGTCGAGAAATATAACGTGCTCGACGGTCTATGACAATCTGTGGCCAGACCAGTCCCCGAGTATCTCTTACTGTCTTCCTGTCTGACTCAGAATATTTAATTTGTATTTTCTTTCTTTCTTGCTCTGACATGATGTCACAAAAAGTTGACTGAGGTGACATTATTATCATGCTTGTCTGCCTTGTCAGTGTCACAATGAACCGTCCGTTAGACGTAGCATGCCAGTGTGGGCCCTCCCATAGAGGAAACGAGGGGCGCATTTACTGGCGCAATAACCGGGAAAAAAGTGGAAACCAAAGGGATCGTGCCACATTTCTTGCACACGTATCCCAAGAATCTCGGGGAGGTGGAATGGCACAGTCAATGAGATAAATAGCCATAGTGCGGCCATTCCCCATTTACACCCAACAGTCGCATTTGCAAACCAACCGCCTTCTTCCTCTAGCCCGCGTGCCCTAGTCCAATTCCGCTGCCGCCATTAGCACACCTCGCCGCTGTTAGGAGTGATGCACTCTCTGTACACCAGCAGAGCCATGACAAAGAGGCGAGAGAGGTAGAAGATGGCCAAGACGGAGGCGGCGAAAAGGGCCGAAATGATGAGGAAGGAGTGGTGGAAGTCAAAGTCCACCAAATCGACCATCAACGACCTCGTTGGCCTGGGCATGCTTCACAACCGAGAGCTTGTTGGATGGCGGCCAGCAGGCAGCGATAGCTACCCCAATCCCTAGCCTGGTGAGATAGTTGTCTTCGAAGATTTCTTCAAGCGGGGTTTTGGGGTTCCTGTCCATCCGTTCCTCCATGGTCTATGTTTGTATTATGAGATTGGGATTTACAATCTGCATCCCAACTCGATCTTCCTTGTTTATGTCTTTATCCACCTATGTGAGGCGTATGGGGGAATCCAACCCCATTTTGACCTCTTTCGATATCTGTTTTGCTTGAGGAAGAAGGGGTCCCAAGGCGGCTCCAAAATTGACGGTGGAGTGTACCTGACCCTCTAGGATGGGATGAAGCAAGAGTACCTTAACTGCCCCTGGGACACCTCTCTCGGAGATTGGTACAAGAAGTGGTTTTACATTCGCGAAGAGCCCGACAGCGCTACGTTGTGTGATGTCGGGTATATTCTGAACAAGAGAGTGGCCTGGAATGAGTGACTAGAGCTAGCCGGGCAGGTGGAGGAGTTGATGGCGCTGCTCCCGTGGAATCGCCTAGACGAACCGACTGTGGCCGGGAACTTCATTAGCCGGCGTGTGCAGCCTAGCCAGAGGAGGGTGCACGCCGGGTACGAGTACCAAGGCTCGGCCGACCAGACGAGGATGCGTTCGGAGGATCTGGACCATGACAAAGTCATACGCCAGATTGGGGAGTTGTTCAATCTGGCAGACCAAAGCTACTCTCCCCCGAGCAGTATCCAGCATGTGTATAAACTCATCTGACCAGCCCCGAAGGTAAACAACCAAACTCTTTAGCTCCGAGAAGTGTTGCCGACCACCGTAGAGTAAAAATTCCTGATTTGTCTTGTCTTTGCGTGTATACAGGTGCACGGCGTGGAGAGACACAACATGTTCGCGTCGTTGGCGCCTGGAGTCGAGCACCCACAGAACGTGGAGCTGCCACCACGGAACATGTAGCGGTGCTACGTGCACCTCGAGGATGACCACGACTCCGGGGCCCGGGCAGGAACTGCCAAGAGTCCAGTCGCCACCGACCAATCGAAGAAGAGGGCCGGGAGCTCCCAGGAAAATGAGAGCCCAGAAGACTTGACCAGGAAACATCATCGAACCATGCAAGACTGGTCAGAGGATGAAGCAGAGGAGGACGCAAGCACCTACATTTTCAATCCTCGAGGAAAGAGGAGCAAGCAGACAATGCAGGCGAGATCGACCCCACCGGTAAAGGGGCCGCAAGAAGCCCAGACACCGCTAGTGGGGCCAACACCAAGCGTGAGGACAGCTAAAGAGGAAGCCAGACTGCCACCACAAGATGGAGGCCAGGGTTCCTCCGCCCAACGCTCAAGCCAGGGGCAACCACAGCATCGCGCCTTCACCACCATACATCGGAGCTTAGATCTGTAAGTTCCTGAAAACTCATTTAAATAGCGCATCAATAGTATTAGCAAGTGTATAATTAGTAAAGGTAACTGTTCTTCTATCACGTGCTAGCTCGGCATCAACGGAGAGACCCGAGCAACTGGCCACCGCTGGGGCAACCGAGTCAACCACCACCATGACATCCTCTAAGCAACCGGTGGGTTAGACCACTAGGGTGGTGAGCCAACAATGAGCAAGGATGCGGTCAACGTGGCGAACTTGGAAGTGCCCGAGCAGGTGCCTGAGCAGGTGCCCGAGCAGGAGGCGCTAGAGCAGGTGGCGCCCGAGCAAAGTCTTCTGGGTACATTGACTGAAGGGCAAGTCCCTGAGACCAATCAAAGCGTGCCCGAGCAGACCATAGCCACCACGAGCTCGACGCAAGGTGGTCTGCCTGACGCCGTAGCTAGGGGAAAATCAGTGGTGACATCGTCGATCACCGGGCTGAACCAAGAGCGAAAGCAAGCTAGTGCCGAGCAGGCGGCAGAGTCTGATGACGACATCATCGAGGAAATCCAGGGGCACCCACAAGATGAGCGTCAACATATATGCATCTGCCTTGAAAGTGGAGACCATTACGTCTACCACGAGGAGATCTCCATCGATGAGGAGACGGAGAGAGTAGAGCGGGTGGCAAGACGACTTATCGGAAAGGTACAGGTAGGAGGACTCCTTGATCACTGTCATAGACTAGCCTTAGTATGTGGACACGCATAAATGATATTATATGTGATTTGCAGGGCCTCATGAAGACTGCAAAGTACCGAAAACGGTGCTTTGACCAGATTCAAGGCATCTCCGAAGACAACAAGGAGCTAATGGCTGAAGTTGATCATCTGCGCAAGCGGCTCAAGACTGCTGAAAAGGACCAGATGGAGCTCGAGTCGCAAAGGCTCAATGCTGTCCTTCAGCTTGGTCAGAAAGGGCAGGAAAGGGCAGGTAACTTATCTTAGCCGCGCACCTCCAAACACTAAAAAATACTGTTGATACGTACTTATGTGTCTCCCAGAGCTTGTTGTAGACCTGGCAGAGGAAGTCATCAGGCTTCAAATGGAAAACATGCACATGGCTGAGAAGTGTGCCCAATTATTAGCGGAGAATACCCGGCTGGTAGAGGACCACGCACGGCTCCGAGACCAGTCGATGAAGATGACCTAGGAGGTGAAGACCAAAAACCAAGAGATAACCAGTAAGTGGCCACTTTCCTGATCGTGGTTTCACGACTCAATGTATGTCCTTTGGTCTTGTTTTTGACCAAAATACCCTGCTGCAGCATTAAAGACCAATGCCAAGAAGCATACTGTAGAGATCCAGAAGGACCGTAACCTCTGGAAGGATTGCTGCGCGCAGATGGTGTGGGGGATCAGGCCGGTGCTCGACTTGCTCGATCCGGGACTGCCACCAACCGAATAGTGAGCCTAGCAGCTAGGAGTAATAGACAAATGTCAGCTCACCTGGGGTTGGCTTTAGCAGTTCATGAAGGAGGCCGAAGAGTTTGCGGGCGCCCATGTGCTAAGCATGGTGCGTGCACATTATCCCCTGATCGACTTCACACGCTTCACGAAGGGCTACCCCAAGGAAGTCGGCGTGCAAGAAGCGGGAGAGTTGCGGGGCCAGTTATCTGAGCTGGTGGCAATGATAATCGGCGATATAAACCTGTGCAGAACACCAACGCCACCGTCGCAAGGAACGCCGACGACGTCTGCTCTGGGGTCTTCAAGCCGACCACTTGAGATTGTGGTCTCGACCAGCCAATCCTAGGCCAGGCAATCTTTAAGCATGGAGCAGCCGGAGCCTGTGGTCACGACTAGGCAGACTCCTGCGGCTCAAGCTCAATCAGCGGAGGCAGCGCCACAACCATAGATAGGTGGTAATCACGAGCCAATCCTAGCTCGAGCACCGACCTTCGAGTAGCTGGTTACCTGTAGCTGTAGAGCAGACAATAGTTTAGTTTATTGTAAACTTGTACCTCGTCAGGCAAGCTTGTAATAAAGTACTATTGCAACAATGTAAGCTTGTGTTGTTTTTTGTCTAAAAAACGTGTTAAGCTTGTATATTGTGCTTGATTGATAACTAAGTTAGAACGTACAAGTGTTCTAGTTTAGTTGTAACAATTGGTAGACACGTCATCTTGTGAATCTGTACGGCCCTGGTCAGACATGTGGTCTGAGAGTGAAGTGCAAAGCTTGTACACTCGTAAGAGCACACAGATCCGATTAGAGAGCACCTGCTGACCACCCGGAGCGTAGAGAGCGGGTCCTGTGCACGTGTAGGGAGAGGCAGAAGACAGGGCTGGCTCCGAGAACTCGAGAAGAAATGGTGGTCTGTCAACTGGCTTATTTGTAAAATATTAGTTGGAGAGTAGTCTCCAAACAAACATATTAAAGTGATCAAGAAAAAACATAACTAGTTTATTGAAATAATCAAAGTACAAGAAGGATACATATCTTTATTTATACGCTCTACGGGTAGAAACGCCTAAGCTTGTCAATATGCCAGGAGTTGGGTACTTCAGTACCATCGAGGTGAGCCAGCCTGTAGAAAGTAGGCTGGGTGACTTCGATGACCTCAAACGGTCCTTCCCAAGGAGACGAGAGCTTGTGCATGCCTTCTTGGTTTGTTTTCCACTTCAAGACCAGGTCCCCGACTACAAAGAGGCGTTCTTTGACATTCCTGTTGTAGTATCTGCGTAGTACAGCTAGGTACTTGGCTGTATGTACACAGGAGTCAAGCCGTCGTTCTTCAGAGCAGTTGACCTCGAGTTCATGTGCTTCATTAGACCTGTCTTCATAAAAGTTCTAAACACGCGGTGATCTAAAAGCGATATCTGCAGGGAGTACTGCTTCTATGCCGTAGACCATGAAGTATGGGGAGGCGCCAGTGTTGCGACTGGGCTAGGTTTGCAGTCCCCAGACCATAGCCGACAATTCTTTAAGCCATCTTCCAGGAGCTTTGTCATTTTCCCTGTACAACCTCTTCTTCAACGCGTCGAGGATCATGCCATTGGCCCTTTTGACCTGCCCATTAGCTCTAGGATGCGCTACTGACACGTATTTCACAACTATACTCCTTTCATCGTAGAAGTCCCAGAATGCACTACCAGTGAACTGAGTCCCTAGGTCTGTAATTATGCTGTTGGGGAGGTCAAAATGGTGTATAATCTAATCAAGGAACTCAACCGCCTTCTCTGATGATGCCTTGGTTAAAGGCATGTACTCTATCCATTTGGAAAACTTATCAATCAACATGAAGACACATTTGAAGTTGACAGGGGCCGGCTTGAAGGGACCAATCATATCCAGTCCCCAGCATGCAAAGGCCCATGAGGCTGGTATGGTCTGGATCTCATGTGCTGGTATGTGTATATGTTTGGCGAAAAAATGATATCCGTCGCAGCGGCGGATCAGCTTCTCTGCATCGGCCATGGCAGACGGCCAGTAGAAACCTGCTCGGAAAGCTTTGCCGACCAGGGTCCGAGAGGCGGCGTGATTACCGTAAGTACCACTATGAATTTCATGGAGCAGTTGAATACCTGCTTCTCGAGTGATACACTTCATCAGAACTTCCTCCTTTGCATTTTTGCGCATTAGGACACCGTCGACCAGTAGGTACTGCTTACTGCGGCGCATGAGCCGCTCGTTCTCTGTTCGATCAGCATAACCGGTCCCATCCTACAAAAAACTTGATAAAAGGTACCCTCCAATCATCAGTGTTAGTGGTCGGAGGTACTACAGGTGTTGTTGGAGAGGATTCCGTAGTGCTCGGAGGGGGAACCGTAGCCACCAGAGTCTGGTCTGGAGGCTTCTTGACCACCTGATCTGCTTCTTCCTTGATGGACGGTTTAACAAGGTCTTGGACGAACACGCCATGTGGGACTTGAGCTTGGGATGACCCTAACTTAGATAGCTCATCGGCTACTTGATTTTTGTCCCGAACCACATGTGTGTACTCGATGCCATAGAATTTGCCTTCCAACTTTCTGATTTCTTTGCAATAAGCATCCATCTTCTCGCTAGTCGTGTCCCAGTCTTTGTTAAGCTAGTTAATGACTAGGGCTGAATCGCCATAGATGTGGAGACATTTTACGCCAAGCTTAACCGCAATCCGCATGCCGTGGAGGCAGGCCTCGTATTCTGTAGCATTGTTAGATGCAGGGAAATAAATTCTGAGAACGTAGCAGAGCTGTTCGTTGGTTGGTGAGATATAGAGCACGCCTGCTCCTGCGCCATCAATGTTTAGGGGGCCATCAAAATACATCTTCCAGTATTCGACTGGCCCCTAATCGGGAGGTGCGCTAAGGTCTGTCCATTCGACGATAAAGTCCACCAAAGCCTGAGACTTGATGGACGTGCGACCCTGGAACTCGATTGAATAAGGGCATAATTCCATTGCCCATTTGACAATGCGTCCATTAGCGTCCTTATTTCGAATGATGTCTCCCAATGGGAAATTAGTCTTGACAACCACCCGATATCCGTCGAAGTAATGTTTCAACTTTCAGGATGTACTCAGGATGGCATAGATCAGCTTTTGAACTTGTGATTACCTAGCTTTGGACTCATTGAGCACCTCGCTGATGTAGTAAACAGGGCGCTAAACTTTGTACACGTGGCCGGGTTCCTCATGCTTGACCACGATAACTGTGGAGACCACACGATCGGTGGCCGCAATGTAGAGAAGAAGAATGTCATCTTTCTGAGGGGCTACAAGGACTAGAGGAGAGGTTAAGAATTCTTTGAGCTGCGTGAAGGCAGCGTCAGCTTCTTCCGACCAGACGAACTTCTCCGAAGCCTTGAGTAACTTGAAGAAAGGCAGGCCCTTTTCACCTAGTCATGAGATGAAACGGCTTAAGGCGGCCATACATCCAGTGAGCTTCTGGATATCCTTGACATTTTTGGGTGGCTGCATATCCAAAACGGCCTTTACCTTTGTCGGGTTGGGGCGTATGCCATCGTAGTTGACGACGTTGCCCAATAATATACCAGATGGGACTCCAGAGATGCACTTCTTTGGATTAAGCTTCCATTGGAACTTGTTGAGAGCCGTGAAGGTACGCTGGAGATTGTCAAATAGGGTGTGAGCCTCCCTGGTTTTCACGACCACGTCATCGACGTAGGCTTCAACCAGATCATCCTTGATCTCATCAGCAAGGTAGTGCTAGATAGCATGCTGGTACGTGGCCCCCGCGTTTTAAGCCCAAACGACATAGTCATGTAGCAGTAGGTGCCGAACGGTGTAATGAAGGACGTCTTGATCCGATCATCCTTGTTGAGAGCGATCTGGTGATAACCAGAGTAGCAATCGAGAAAGGACAGCAGCTCACAGCCGGCTGTGGAATCAACGACTTCGTCTATGCGAGGTAAGCCAAAGGGGTCTTTAGGGCAATGTTTGTTGAGATCAGTATAATCAACGCGCATTCTCCATTCATTATTCGTTTTGCGTACAAGGACCGAGTTGGCTAACCAGTTCGAATGATACACTTCTTTAATAAATCCAGCTGCTAAAAGTCGGGTAACTTCTGCCCTAATAGCCTCCTTTTTGTCACGAGCTAACCATCGTAGCTTTTGCTTGATAGGTCTTGCAGTCTTTGAGATGTTCAAGGAGTGCTCGATCAGGTGCTGAGGAACACCGGGCATGTCAGCGGGTTTCCACCCGAACACACTTTCATTGTCCCTCCGAAATCTGACGAGCACATCCTCCTATTTAGGATCCAGGTTGGCCCTGATAAGGGCCGTCTTGCTGGGATCGTCATCGACTAACTGAATCTTCTTGTGCTCGTTGGACTTGATGTGCTTCTGTGGTGCTTGGCGCTTTGGGATCCCCAGTTGGCTGGCGGGAATCTTGGAGGCATCGACCAGGGTTTGCTCCATGCAAATTGAGAGGTCGGTGGCCTCTACCACCTTAAAGCTTTCCTCTTCATAGGTGTAGGCAGTGTAAACATTGTCTCTGAGAGTAAGGACGCCCTGCTCAGTAGGCATTTTGAGCACCAAGTAAGAGTAGTGCGGTACAGCCATGAACTTGGTGAGCGCTGGTCGACCAAGGATGGCGTGGTAAATTCCCTCGAAGTCCGCGACCACAAAGTTAACATAGTTGGTGCGGAAGTGGTTTGGATTGCCAAATTACACAGGGAGCGTGATTTGCCCGAGAGGTATGGAGCTTTGTCTAGGAAGGACGCTCTAGAACTATGCATCATAAGGCTTGAGATCAGCCTGAGTTAGTTTAAGAGCAGGCAAACTACTGCGAAACAAGATGTCGATGGAACTACCACAGTCCACGAGCACCCTCTCGAACCGGACGCTGTTGATGCAGGGGTCGAGGATGAGGGGAAAACGACCAGGTTCCAGAATTGCCACCCACCGGTCTACTCGGCTAAAGGAGATTTCACGGTGGGACCAAGCCGGGAGCCTGGGATCGGAGATGAGGTCGTCGGTGTTGACGACGCTCAAGCAGGCCCGCTTCAACAGCTTGCGTTCACGCTTGGACTCTAAAGACACCTTTCCGCCAAAGATGGAGGGACGGTTTTGGTGGGATTGACATATTGGTGACGAGGATTTCTATCCTGTTCATCATCATCGTCATCATCATCGTCACACCGCAATCCATTGTCAATGGCCTTTGGAGCATCATCATTAGCAAGTTGCTTGTCGTAGATGTTCTTGAGGAAGCGGTAGTTCTCCATGGTGTGATTGGACTTTAGATGGATCTGGCAAGGACCCTTCAAAGCTTTGTTATAATCCTCTTGATAGCAGGTTTCTTGACCGCGTTGACCTCATGGTCGTCTTCGCGGGGTTGCTTGCCTTTGTAATCACCGTGATTATCAGGCCACTGATCATGATTATCTCGGTGGTTGTGATTGTTGTTGTTGCACCGATCGCGACATTCGTGATTGTTGTTCTGACCACGGTCATCGAGTTTATCGTCCTAGCACGGTGGGTGCTCGGGGCATGATGACCTACCCATGTCTTCCTTAATGATCTTCTCGGTGTCATCGGCATCCGCGTAGTTCTTAGTAGTAGCAAGGAGCTCAGAGACCGTAGACGGCCGTTTCTGGAGTAGCTTGCTTCTGAGGGCATCATGGTGGCGAAGGCCTTTGATGAAAGCCGAGACTACTTCGTCATGAGTGGTTCTTGGGTTCTTGAGACGCATATCCGAGAAGCATCGGATGTAGTCGCGCAGCGGCTCGCCTGCTCGGTCATGTATGTGCTCGAGGTCGTACTTGTTACCCGGTTGGTCACATGTGGCGATGAAATTGTCAATGAAGGCTTGCCGAAGGTCTGACCAGATATCAAACTGGTTCTCTAGGAGGCTGAGAAGCCATTGATGACCTGCCTGATCGAGAACAAATGGAAGATAGTTAGCCATTACATGCTCATCACCTACGACAGACCGAACGGTGATCTCGTAGAGCTTGACCTAGCTTTCGGGGTTCTCCTTGCCATCATATTTCCTGAGCTTCTCAAGCTTGAAATTCCTTGGCCAGATGACTTGTTGGAGATGAGGAGTAAACTATTTAAGACCCGGGGGGCCGTGTTCGGTGTCATACTGGATGCGGCGCATGTTCTCATGGGCCTGGAGGTCATTAGCATGACTAGTGATGTGACTGCGGACATCGCGAGGAGGAAGACGGTGACGGAGATCACGAGGAGGGTTCTGGTCGACGTCCTAATCTCGATTGCCACGACGATTGCGGTTGTTGTTACGATGACCTTGACCACCTTCTTGTCCGCCCTCGTCACCGCCGCCACCGCCATCGCCACCGCCGCCATTGCCACAAAAACATGGGGGATTGGGTGGGGGCGGATCATCGCGATGTTGGCGACTTGGATGCTCTGAAGCGCGGGAACGATGGCTCCGACTAGATGCGATGGACGTGCTTGTAGCAGCTCGGGCTCACTGGGCGAGCTCGATGGTTTGGCCCATAGAGGCGGTTAGATATGCTTTGATGTCTTCGCGAACCACGTGGTTTTCTGGCATGTCTGGTAATCAGTCCAAGTTGGCCATGGCGATAGCCACGTTGGCACTTGGGGTCCTAAAGACTTGCCTATCGCCTACTCTGTTGAAGGCGTTAGCCAGATCTCGAGGTCGGGGTCCCCTACGACGTGCTTCTTCTTCTTTGGCCTCATGCTGACGGCGTTCGGCGCGGTCGGCGTTACGCTGTTTGCGAAGTTGCCGTTGCTCGTCAGTTTCTCCCACGACTGCGGGCTCGTCATTGCTGACGTTGAGCACCATGTCGCCACATCTTGGTGGGAACCTTAGGATTGGAGAGAAACCCAAAGGATATGGTAGTGGATCCAGATCGTATTCGTCGTCGAGGTGTTCAACCTCGGTATGGACAGAGCGCATAGATCCGGTGTTGGAGTCGCCATCCTCGGGAAGTGTATGAACAGAGCCTTCATGATATTCTTGGACTCTGACCATATTGACAGCATTGCCTGGTGATGGTCGAGGTATATCCAGGAAGCGCAAATCTAAAACATGGTCTCGCTCCATGGGACCCATGAACAGATGAGGCGTACCATACGCATACTCGGAAGTAGCGTTTTTCAAACCATATAGGAGGGCCTAGCAGTCCTCTGTCAGGAGCCTGAGGCCGAGTGTAGGAACCGGGCGAAGGCATACCGTACGTCCTTTAGGAGTAGCGGTGACCACTAGATCTGTATCAAGCCATGTTGGACGGCGAGCCTGAACTGGTCAGGTAGATCTGTTGTGGTGAAGAGGTACCTGCTTGGTAGATTGATTTTGAATTGAATCTACTAAAGTTAGGGTTTGAGAGAGCTTGTGTCCGACCTGGTCGATAGCTTCGATTAGTTCGGTGTTGTCGATCGTCCTTCCTTTGTAGCAGGGAAGTGGTCGACGAGTTGTCGGCGTGGTCGGAGCCATTGCTGGGGCGGTCGAAGCCATAACTAGCATGGTCGGAGCCGTTGCTGGGGTGGTCGGAGCTGTAGCCAGCGTGGTCGGAGCCATAGCCAATGAAGATGTGGTCAACGCAGATCGAATCTACGCCTCCTCCATGGCACTGGCGGTGAAGCTGTTGACACCGGTGGTCCAGGTGATCTGGCCGACGGTGAACAAGACGTCCACCACAGCCGCAGAGTTAGGGATGATGACCATCTTGCTCGCCTGGGAAGCTATACACACACCCCCTACCTAGCGCGCCCCTGTCGACGAAACCTGGTCGGCAGTCTACCAAGGGGTATGCCCAAGGTAGTGATTTATCGGTAGACAGGTGCGCAAGCTACGAACTAGATGGTGACACAAGACACATCAAGGTTTTATCCAGGTTCGACCGCCATGAGGGCGTAATACCTACGTCCTGCATCTAATTTGTATTGTTGTGTATAATGAGATATGTTTTGAGGGGGTCCCCTGCCCACCTTATATAGTTCGGGGGCAGGGTTACAAATCTAGAAACTAATCCTGCCTGGTTACAATTGTCATAGCTGGCCGGATAAGGATTCCTATTCTAACCGACCAGGATCTTGCTTGATCTTCAAGTTTGCTTTCCTTCCTTGCATGAGACGCCGAGCAGATCGACTAGGCCACGCGTCGTCTTCTGATGGGTTGGGCCCACTGGTCTAGGCCAGCCCAAGTCTAGCCATAGGGGTATAGGGGTTAATACCCCCACACAAGGTGACATCATATGGCACACACTTGAGGTTTTGGTGGGTCTTTTTACAATTGTGGGTGATACACACTCATTGCTGTTCAAAAGTCACCCTTCCATTTTTTTGCATGGGTTCATTGTTGTCCAAAAGTCACCCTTCGATCCATGGACCAAGGATGACGCCCATCACAAGGTCGACAGTGTGAAGCCTTGCGCTCCTCCGTTGGACTGTATGGTGGGGCCACGAGAAGTGAAGTTGTGCACCATTATAGACTATGGGTGTGGTTGTGTAGGCTGCTATTGGCAACACGAGCATGTTTGGTTGCTTGCTCTGCTCCACCAGGCTTGGATACCTGAGATTGTTCATCCTTTCTTGGTCCCTAGCTGTCATTGGGCCATAGGATATCCCTCTCTAAATCTAACTAAAAGCTAGGCACTGATGACTACAACCAGGGCTGCTCCTCTAATAATAAGCCGATGACGCCTAAGTGCCAAATCTAGAACACTAAAAAAGACATGGGGCTCATATTTAGTATGGCAACTTGTGCATAAGTATGAAAAAACCCTAATCAAGAATATAAACAAGGACCGGCTGCAACATTCAAGATGCGCCTCCTAGATCCACAAACATCATGGACCATTCCCATGGACTTAGCAATAAAATCAAGTAAATATGGCAGAGGACAAGAACAAACAATGAATGCAAAGTAATGGAAGTGCGTTGCTCATCAGATCCAGTCATAATCACCACTAGAAAAGGCTAGAAAACAGCTGGATCTGAACAAAAAGAACGATTTGCCCTACGAGGAGGAGCAAATAGAAAGAGTTTGGGGCCGCGTGCTCTGTTACAAACCATAGCATCTCACCTATGACTACGAGCACTTAGGGAGGGATGACGAGCTTCTCCGACAGACACCCTTCTGGGAACCCCAACGGCGGCTGAGACGGCACAAGGAGAGAACTAGCAGACAAGAGTGAGAGAGCGGCGGAGAGTGAGTGAGTTGTCAATGGGAGAGGTAACCCTAACGGGTGGACGTAGAAGTGGGTTTTATTCGGTGCATTATGCAGGGCAATGTGGCCCACCCCGTGTGGCCAGGCCAAGCCTGGCTTTGCGGTAACGACCCCCCTGTTCTAGGAAGCCTGCCTAACACCCCCTCGTGGGCTTGAGGTATCCTGGCTAGTAGGGCCTTATAGGAAACCAAACAGACCAAGGTTGTATTATGCAAGCCTGGCCAGAGGAGGCCACGGAACCAAACACACCTTATATATATTGGACTCATTCATAAAGTTTGCCTGCATGATAATTGCAAGAACCATATGCATTTGACAAACACCAGTTCAGTAAAAATTGTGATCAAAAGCAGTGCCAATTCTATCAGTGCAAACTACAAAGTCATCGATCAGAAAATTCAAACCATTTTAATGAAGCACATGTTTTGGCCAATGTTGACACACACACACACACACACATAATGTGTCTGGTGTTGATATAAACTCTTAGTGGGTGTTTGGCACGGCTCCTCCTGAGGGGCTCCTCCGGAGGAGCTAGAGCCGTTTTGGAGGAGCCACAATTTGTGGCTTCTCCAAAACGGCTTGGGCTCATCTGCTTTTTTACTGAAAAACGACTTCTCCAAAAAAAACATTTGGCAGGGCTCTAGAGGAGCCCTGCCAAATAGGCCCTTAGTAATTAAATATGTGCATGAAGGATTTACAGGGTGTTCTTTGCATGATTAGCAACACAACTAAATGCATTAAATGAAGTAGGGCAATGCATTTGAAGTTTTATTTGTCTGCAAGGCTGGGACCATCCTATGGTGGCCAGATTCGTAAATCACTATAATGCATGTATAATTTACATTGAAGATATTTTTTTATTTTTTAAGAAACAGGATTGGCCCAGTTACCTATGCATATAGAAATTTGTTAAAAAAAGACAGGTTATATACAAGTAAAAGGGATGAAAATAAGAGAGAAATACAAGAATATTGTAGAAATTCCTGCTAGATGAAATAACTCTATTTTTCTCGAGGCATAAACATGGCAAAAGTTAGGATGCATATGCACAACTGATTTGCAATTGAGGTTTTTATCAAGCCTAAAAGGGCTAGACTTTGTATGGCTTGAATCCATATATTGATGGCAAGACATATTGATAAAAATATAATTTTACTACAAAATATTTGCCAAATCAATGATAAATGCATACAGATTCTTATCTTTTGTGTGCATCACGAAGAAGCCCCCATCTGATGTCGAGAGGAGGCTCATCTGTTGTGCCTGGAGTAGCCCATCCGAAGGGAACACCGTTGTTCGGTGTAGGGGAAAGGATGTCATGGCCACGTGTAGGATAGGGGATGTCACCACCAGATACAGGGAAGGCGATGACGCTATCGCCTATGTGGGGAAGGAAGCCGCCGCCGCCGCTAGTTATAGGGGAAGGGCCGCCGCTGCCATGTGTAGGAGAGGGGAAGTCACCACTAAGTGCAGGGAAGGCAGTGTTGTTTTTGACGAAGTAGTCATCACCATCGCTTGGTGTAGGGGAAGGGACGTCGCCGCTTGTGTTGGAGAGGGGACGTTGCCGGCAGGTGCAGGGAAGGCGATGCCGATGTCAGCGATGTGGGGGAAGGAAGCCATCACCACAAATGGGGTGAGTAGGCACCACACCGAATCCACCTTGCCTAGGAAGGAAGCCGCCACTGGCACTATGTGATCCGGGTGGGAGGAGAGTGAAAAAGGGAGTACTGAGAGATGGCTAGGGTTGGGGGTATTTATTTGTGCGAGATGTCATTATATGGCACACACTTGAGGTTTTGGTGTGGCTTTTTACAATTGTGGGTGGTACACACTCATTGCTGTTCAAAAGTCGCCCTTCCATTTTTTAGATGGATTCATTGCTGTCGAAAAGTCACCCTTCCATCCATGGACCATGGATGACGTCCATAAAAAGGTCAATAGTGTGAAGCCTCGCTGCTCCGTTGGATTGTATGGTTGGGCCACGGGAAGCGAAGCTGTGCACCACTATAGACTATGGGTGTGTTTGGTTGTCTGGGCTGCTATTGGCAACACAGGCTTGTTTGGTTGCTTGCTCTGCTCTACCAGGCTTGGACACCTGAGATTGTTCATCCTTTCTCGGTCCCTAGCTGTCATTGGGCCATAGGAGATCCCTCTCCTGTAGGTTTTACATGCACCTAAATCTAACAAAAAGCTAGGCACTGATGACTACAACCAGGGCTGCTCCTCTAATAATAAGCCGACGACGCCTAAGTGTCATATTCATAACACTAAACAAGATATGGGGGGTAATAATTAGTACTGTAGCTAGTGCATAAGTACGAATAAACCCTAATTAGGAATGTAAACAAGGACTGACTGCGACATTCAAGATGCGCCTCCCAGATCCACAAACATCATGGACCATTCCCATGGACTCAGCAATAAAATCAAGTATATATGGCAGAGGACAATAACAAACAACAAATTCTAGTAATAATGGAATATGCGTTGCTTATCAGATCCAGTCATAATCACCACTAGAAAAGGCAAGAAAATAGCTAGATCTGAACAAAAAGAATGATTTGCCCTACAAAGAGGAGCAAATAGAAAGAGTTCTGGGTTGCGTCCTCTGTTACGAACCACATCGTCTCACCTACGAGCACTTGGGGAGGGGCGACGAGCTTCTCCGACAGGCTCCCCCTAGCGGCGGCTGAGACGACGCAAGGAGAGAGCGGCGGTGAGTGAGCAAGTTGTGAATGGGAGAGGTAACCCTAACGGGTGGACGCGGAAGCGGGGTTTTATTTGGTGCACTGTGCAGGGCAATGAGTCCCACCCCACACGGCCAAGCCAAGCCTGGCTGCGCGTAAACGAGCCCCCGCCCCCCGTTTCCAGAAAGCCTGGCTAACACCCCCTCATGTGGGCTTGTGGTAGCCTGGCTAGCAGGGCCTTAGAAACTGGCCAACATGGAAGCTTGGCTAGGGGAGGCCAGGGAACCAAACACACCCTATATATATTGGACTCATTCATAAAGTTTGCCTGCATGATGATTGCAAGAACCATATGCATTTGACAAACACCAGTTAAGTAAAAATTGTGATCAAAAGCAGTGCCAATTCTATCAGTGCAAATTACAAAGTCATCAATCAGAAAATTCAAACCATTTTAGTGAAGCACATGTTTTGGCCAATGGACCATGTCCGCACGCGCGCACACACAAGTAATGTGTTTGGTGTTAATATAAACTCTTAGTCATTAAATATGCGCATGAAGGATTTACAGGCTGCTCTTTGCATGATTAGCAACACAACTAAATGCATTAAGTCAAGTAGGGCAATGCATTTGAAGTTTTATTTATCTGCAAGGCTGGGAGCATCCTGTGGTGGCCAGATTGGTAAATCACTATAAATGCATATATAAATTCACGTGGAAGATTTTTTTTCTTTTTTAAGAAACAGGGTGCCCCGGTTATATATGCATACAGACATTTGTTAAAAAAAGACAGGTTATATGCAAGTAAAAAGGGTGAAAATAAGAGAGAAAGACAAGAATATTGTAGAAATTCCAGCTAGATGAAATAACTCTATTTCGCTCGAAGCATAAACATGGCAAAAGTTAGGATGCATATGCACAACTGATTTGCAATTGAGATTTTTTTCAAGCCTAAAAGGGCTAGACTAAGTATGGCTTGAATCCATATATTGATGACTAGACATATTGACAAAAATATAATTTTACTAGAAAATATTTGCCAAATCAATGATAAATGCATACATATTCTTATCTTTTGTGCATCACAAAGAAGCCCCCATCTGATGTCCAGAGGAGGCTCATCTCTTGAGCCTCGAGGAGCCCATCCAAAGGGAACACTGTTGTTGTGTGTAGGGGAAACGATGTCACAGCCACGTGTAGGAGAGGGGACGTCGCCACCAGATACAGGGAAGGCAATGATGCTATCGCCGATGTGGGGAAGGAAGCCACCGCCGCCGCTAGTTATAGGGGAAGGGCTGCCGCCGCCATGTGTAGGAGAGGGGAAGTCACCACTAAGTGCCGGGAAGGCGGTGTTGTTTTTGCCGAAGTAGTCATCACCGTCGCATGGTGTAGGGGAAGGGATGCTGCCGCCGTTGTTGGAGAGGGGACGTTGCCGGCAGGTGCAGGGAAGGCGATGCCGATGTCGGCGATGTGGGGAAGGAAGCCGTCACCACAAATGGGGTGAGTAGGAACCACACCGAATCTGCCTTGCCTAGGAAGGAAGCCGCCACCGGCACTATGTGATCTGGGTGGGAGGAGAGTGAAAAAGGGACAACTGAGACATAGCTAGGGTTAGGGGTATTTATTTATGTGAGGTGTCATTATATGGCACACACTTGAGCTTTTGGTGTGTCTTTTTACAATTGTGGGTAGTACACACTCATTGCTATTAAAAAGTCGCCCTTCCATTTTTTTTGCATGGACCATGGATGACGTCCATCACAAGGTCAATAGTGTGATGCCTTGTTGCTCCTGTTGGACTATATGGTTGGGCCACGGGAAGCGAAGCTATGCACCACTGTAGACTATGGGTGTGTTTGGTTGTCTGAGCTACTATTGGCAACACGGGCTTGTTTGGTTGCTTTGTCTGCTCCACTAGGCTTGGACACCTGAGATTGTTCATCCTTTCTTGGTCCCTAGCTGTCATTGGGCCATAGGAGATCCCTCTCCTGTAGGTTTTACATGCGCCTAAATCTAACAAAAAGCTAGGCACTGATGACTACAACCAGGGCTGCTCCTCTAATAATAAGCTGACGACACCTAAGTGTTGTATCCATAACACTAAACAAGACATGGGGGTAATAATTAGTGTTGTAGCTGGTGCATAAGTACAAATAAACCCTAATCAGGAATGTAAACAAGGACCGGCTGCGACATTCAAGATGTGCCTCCCAGATCCACAAACATCATGGACCATTCCCATGGACTCAGCAATAAAAATCAAGTATATATGGCAGAGGACAAGAACAAACAACGAATGCTAGTAGTAATGGAAGTATGCGTTGCTCATCAGATCCAGTCATAATCACCACTAGAAAAGGCAAGAAAACAACTGGATCTGAACAAAAAGAACGATTTGCCCTACAAGGAGGAGCAAATAGAAAGAATTCCAGGCTGCGTCCTCTGTTACGAACCACAACGTCTCACCTACGAGCACTTGGGGAGGGGCGACGAGATTCTCCGACAGGCTCCCTTCTGGGAACCCCTGCGGCGGCCGAGACGACACAAGGATAGAGCGAGCAGACGAGAGTGAGAGAGCGGCGGCGAGTGAGCGAGGTGTGAATGGGAGAGGCAACCATGATGGGTGGACACGGAAGCGGGGTCTTATTCGGTGCACTGTGCAGGGCAATGAGGCCTACCCCGGGCGACAATGCATTTAAAGTTTTATTTATCTGCAAGGCTGGGAGCATACTGTGGTGGCCAGATTAGTACATCACTAGAAATTCATATCTAAATTCATGTTGAAGATATTTTTTTCTTTTTTTTAAGAAATAGGATTGCCCCGGTTATATATGTATACAGAATTTTTGTTAAAAAAGACAGGTTATATACAAGTAAAAAGGATGAAAATAAGAGAGAAAGACAAGAATATTGTAGAAATTCCAGCTAGATGAAATAACTCTATTTTGCTCGAAGCATAAACATGGTAAAAGTTAGTATGCATATGCACAACTGATTTGCAATTGAGATCTTTTTTCAAGCCTAAAAGGTCTAGACTAAGTATGGCTTGAATCCATATACTGATGACTAGACATATAGATAATATAATTTGGACGCGGCTAACACACGGCCATGTGTGCGCGTTTAGCGTGTGAAACACACACCTCCTCGACCCCGCCCTCCTCGCCTTCTTCCTCCTCGCACGCCCACCGCCCCACCGCAGGTTGTAGGGTCTCGTGGGAGCTCCTTCTTCCCCTCCCCTCCTCCCACAAGCCATCGCGAGTTCCGACCATGACCTCCTTCTTCCATTGCGAGCTCTGGCCATGGGTGTCCCTGCCCAGACTAGGCTCAGCCGCCTCCACCACCGCTAGAACCCTAAAGCCGCCCTACCCCGTCCCCATTGCCTGGCCAGCCAGCCTCCCTGAGCCCCTTCTCTTCTAAGCTTGCCAAAGTTGGGGAAGATGAGGGGGGCGGGGGAGGAGAAGCCCGCCGAAACCCTAACTCCTAGATGAACGCAGGAGGAGGAGGACACACCTCACCAACACAGAACCTGCCGCCGCTGCCGGATCCCTACAGCCCGCTCAGTTGGGAAGAAGAGAGGGAGGGACGTGAGCGAGAGAGTGGGCGTGCAGTGCGTTAAACACCTGCACGCCCACAACGTAGCTTTTTTCCATATAATTAATAAATGATAAATGCATACAGATTCTTATCTTTTGTGCATCACGAAGCCCCCATCCAATGTTGAGAGGAGGCTCATCTATTGCGCCTGGAGAAGCCCATATGAAGGGAAAACCATTGTTGGGTTCTTTTTATAATTGTGGGTGTTATGGGGCACACACTTACATTTTTGGTGGATCTTTTTACAATTGTGGGTGGCACACACTTATGGTTTTGGTATGGATTTTTATAATTGTGGGTGACCGACCAGCATGGGAAATCTAACAGTCACATGGCAGGCCTTCTTCTTCTCCTGGGAAAGGACGTCCCTTCCCTTGTTATTATTTGCTTCCTTGGGCGCCATGACCTTCAGGGTCTGCAGTGTGGCGATGTTCTCCTTGACGGTAGGGCTGTTCAGCTTTGAAGATGATGCAGACATGGTCGACGGTGTGATCAGCGATGGATGTGTGCGTCAGCTGCGGAGGGCATGCTTATTACGCTGGGAACTCTTTTACTGCTAGTTATGCTTGAATCATGACATGAACCTTTGTGATAAGGAACGTGTAAAAGGATGTGGTATTTTCTTTGTTATATGAATCAAACATTCCAATCTTTGTTTGTTGAATGTGAAGCTAGTTCGTGCAAAAAGAAAAAGAATGTGATACTGATACACACAAGTAGATTTGTCTTCAAGTTTTGTTTCATAAAAGTATGATTTTGCTATATTTATATATACAGCTATAACAAATGAAAGATAGTGCCAAAAAAACATATTTTGGAGACCCTATCGGGGACCAAAATATTAATTGGAGGGTGCATACCATTATTAATTGGAGATGGAAATGAATGAGCTGAAATCCAACAATCTAACTCGTTTTCATGATGAACCAGCAATACGCATCACGATCTCAATATCCAATTCAGTAGTGCGTTGATAATAATATTGTACTTGGGCAAGCTCACCTTATCATCCTAACCATTACTAGTATTTCAAAAGAAAATAAAGAACTATGCTCTGAGTGCAGTAGAACTTCAAGTCGATGTGCTTGCTCCGGTCATGTCGCTGACAGAGGAATGGCTGACTAATTGTCCACCTTAAGCACTAGAACATGGAGCACACTGTCAAGAAGGTCCTCACCAAGTAGCCACCCTAGCTAAATGCCTTGGCACACTATGGTCGCCATTGCAACATATTCAGCTTGCCACAAAAATGGTGGGATGGCTCTGGATGAGGAAGAAAGACACTCTGGTCATTCTGTTCTATCTTCGGGCTTCAGACTCCTTGTTGAGCATCATTAAATGTCAGGGTCAATGGTGCTGGCCATGTAGCAAACAATGACTTTCAGCATGAGAATATGATCCTCGAGCGGTTAAGCCATTAAGGGAACAACCAATGGGGCAGCTATCACCGTTGTTCTCAGAAAAAAAAATTCAGCCCATGTAGGCATGCAGGACACTAACCTTGCTAATCTTCCAACACAGGCTAATAGCATTGGTAGTATCCCACAAACATCACTTTTGCAAACCTTTAACGAAGGAGTTGAATGTTGGTCTGACAAACGTGTGAGCAGGCTTTGGTATGACTTTTTATAATTGTGGGTGACTGACCGACATGGGAAATCTAACGCTCACCTGATGGCAGGCCTTCTTCTTCTCCTGGGACAGGTCATCCCTTCCCTTGTTATTATTTGCTTCCTTGGGCGCCATGACCTTCAGGGTCTGCGGTGCAGCGACGTTCTCCTTGATGCTAGGGCTGTTCAGCTTGGAAGATGATGCAGACATGGTCGACGGTGTGATTGGCGATGGATGTGTGCGTCAGCTGCAGTGGACATGCTTATTACGCTGGGAACTCTTTTACTGCTAGTTATTTTTGAATCATGACATGAACCTTTGTGATAAGGAACGTGTAAAAGGATGCAGTATTGTCTTTGTTATATGAATCAAACATTCCAATCTTTGTTTGCTGAATGTGAAGCTAGTTCGTTCAAAAAGAAAAAGATTGTGATACTGATACACACAAGTAGATTTGTCTTCAAGTTTTGTTTCATAAAAGTATGATTTTGCTATATTTATATATACTGCTATAACAAATGAAAGATGCTGCCAAAAAACATATTTTGGAGACCCTATCGAGGACCAAAATATTAATTGGAGGGTGCATACCATTATTAATTGGAGATGGAAATGAATGAGCTCTAATCCAACAACCTAACTCGTTTTCATGATGAACCAGCGATGCACATCACGATCTCATTATCCAATTCAGTAGTGTATTGATAACAATATTGTACTTGGGCAAGCTCACCTTATCATCCTAACAATTACTAGTATTTCAAAAGAAAATAAAGAACTATGCTCTGAGTGCAGTAGAACTTCAAGTCGATGTGCTTGCTCCGGTCATGTCGCTGACAGAGCAATGGCTGACTAATTGTCCACCTTAAGCACTAGAACACGGCGCACACTATCAAGAAGGTCCTCACCAAGTAGCCACCCTAGCTAAATGCCTTGGCACACTATGGTCGCCATTGCAACATATTCAGCTTGGCACAAAAATGGTGGGATGGCTCTGGATGAGGAAGAAAAGCACTCTAGTCGTTCTGTTCTATCTTTGGGCCTCAGACTCCTTGTTGAGCATCTATTAAATGTCAGGGCCAATGGTGCTGGCCATGTAGCATACAATGTCTTTCACCATGAGAATTTGATCCTCGCGCAGTTCAGTCATTAAGGGAACGACCAACGGGGCAGCTATCACGGTTGTTCTTAGAAAAAATTCAGCCCACGTAGGCACGCAAGACACTAACCTTGCTAATCTTCCAACACAGGCTAATAGCATTGGTAGTATCCCACAAACATCACTTTTGCAAACCTTTAACGAAGGAGTTGAATGTTGGTCTGACAAACGTGTGAGCAGGCCTTTACTTTTGGACACTTCTAACGTACAACACGGCCCTTTACTTTTTGGACACTTTAGGCGAGCCGCACAATAGCCTTCTTCCTCGTGCCCCTCTCTCGTCTTCTTCCTCACGTCCCTCCCCTACCTGGTAGGCGAGAGAGTGGGAGTGCGGTGCGTTAAACACCCGCACGCCAGAAAGTAGCTTTTGCCATATAATTTTACTAGAAAATATTTGCCAAATCAATGATAAATGCATACCAATTCTTATCTTTTGTGCATCACGAAGAAGCCCCCATCTGATGCTGAGAGGAGGCTCATCTGTTGTGCTTGGAGGAGCCCATGCTAAGGTTACACCGTTGTTGGGTTCTTTTTATAATTGTGGGTGTTATGGGGCACACACTTACATTTTTTATGGGTCTTTTTACAATTGTGGGTGGCACACACTTATGGCTTTGGTATGACTTTTTATAATTGTGGGTGATTGACCGGCACGGGAAATCTAACGCTCACCTGATGGCAGGCCTTCTTCTTCTCCTGGGACAGGTCATCCCTTCCCTTGTTATTATTTGCTTCCTTGGGCGCCATGACCTTCAGGGTCTGCGGTGCGGCGACGTTCTCCTTGACGGGTAGGGCTGTTCAGCTTGGAAGATGATGCAGACATGGTCGACGGTGTGATTGGCAACGGATGTAGGCGTCAATTGCAGAGGACGGGCTTATTACGCTGGGAACTCTTTTACTGCTAGTTATGCCTGAATCATGACGTGAACCTTTGTGATAAGGAACATGTAAAAGGATGTGGTATTTTCTTTGTTATATAAATCAAACATTCCAATCTTTCTTTGCTGAATGTGAAGCTAGTTCCTTCAAAAAGAAAATGAATGTGATACTGATAAATACAAGTAGATTTGTCTTCAAGTTTTGTTTCATAAAAGTATGATTTTGCTATATTTGTATATACTGCTATAACAAATGAAAGATGCTGCCAAAAAACATATTTTGGAGACCCTATCGAGGACCAAAATATTAATTGGAGGGTGCATACCATTATTAATAGGAGATGGAAATGAATGAGCTCTAATCCAACAACCTAACTCGTTTTCATGATGAACCAGCGATACGCATCACAATCTCAATATCCAATTCAATAGTGTGTTGATAATAATATTGTACTTGGGCAAGCTCACCTTATCATCCTAACCATTACTAGTATTTCAAAAGAAAATAAAGAACTACGCTCTGAGTGCAGTAGAACTTCAAGTCGATGTGCTTGCTCTGGTCATGTCGCTGACAGAGCAATGGCTGACTAATTGTCCACCTTAAGCACTAGAACATGGCACACATTGTCAAGAATGTCCTCACCAAGTAGCCACCCTAGCTAAATGCCTTGGCACACTATGGTCGCCATTGCAACATATTTAGCTTGTCACAAAAATGGTGGGATGGCTCCGGATAAGGTAGAAAAGCACTTTGGTCATTATCTTCTATCTTCGGGCTTCGGCCTCCTTGTTTAGCTTCTATTAGACGTCATGGTCAATGGTGCTGGCCATGTAGCATACAATGTGTTTCACCTTGAGAAATGATCCTCACGCGGTTTAGCCATTAAGGGAACGACCAAACGGGGGAAGCTATCACCGTTGGTCTTAGGAAAAAAATCAGCCCACGTAGGCACCAAGGACACTAACCTTGCTAATCTTCCAACACAGGCTAATTTTTTTTCTCGAAAACGCAGGAGAGCTGCGCCTCATTATATTAAGAGGAGAAAAGGGCGAGAGCCCAAACAACCCCACCAACACCACACACACACGCAACAGACCAACACAGGCTAATAGCCTTGGTAGTATCCCACAAACGTCATTTTGGTAAACCTTTGCCGAAGGAGTTGCATGTGGGTCTGACAAACGCGTGAGTAGGCCTTTACTTTTTGGACACTTCTAACGCACGACATGGCCCTTTACTTTTTGGACACTTTAGGCGAGCCGCATGTCAGCCTTCTTCCTTGTGCCCCTCCCTCACCTTCTTCCTCACGCCCCTCCCCTGCCTGGCAGGCGAGAGAGTGTGCGTGCAGTGCGTTAAACACCCGCACGCCAGAAAGTAGCTTTTGCCATATAATTTTACTAGAAAATATTTGCTAAATCAATGATAAATACATACTGATTCTTATCTTTTGTGCATCACGAAGAAGCCCCCATCTGATGTTGAGAGGAGGCTCATCTATTGCGCCTGGAGGAGCCCATGCGAAGGTTACACCGTTGTTGGTGTTATGGGCATACACTTACATTTTTTGTGGTTCTTTTTACAATTGTGGGTGGCACACACTTATGGTTTTGGTATGACTTTTTATAATTGTGGGTGACTAGCCGACATCGGAAATCTAACGCTCAGGATTTTACTCTTGCGGATAGTCTCTTTATGATAAAGTTTGCATGAGTGATAATTGCAAGAACCATATGCATTTGACAAACTCCAGTTCAGTAAAATACTATAATGAAAAGCAGTGTCAATTCTATCAGTGTAAACTATGAAGTCATCAATCAGAAAATTCAAACTATTTTAGCGAAACACATGTTTTGGCTACTGGACCTTGTCCACACACACTTAATGTGTTTGTTGTTAATATAAACCCTTGGTCATTAAATATGTGCATGAAGGATTTATAGGCTGTTTTTTGCATGATTAGCAACACAACTAAATGGCAATGCATTTGAAGTTTTATTTGTCTGCAAGGCTGGGAGCATACTGTGGTGGCCAGATTAGTAAATCGCGAGAAACAAATATATAAATTTATGTTGAAGATATTTTTTTAAGAAACAGGATTGCCCCGGTAATATATGTATATAGACTTTTTGTTTAAAAAAAGACAGGTTATATACAAGTAAAAAGGATGGAAATAAGAGTGAAAGACAAGAATATTGTAGAAATTCCAGCTAGATGAAATAACTCTATTTTGCTCCAAGCATAAACATGGCAAAAGTTTGGATGCATATGCACAACTGATTTGCAATTGAGATTTTCCAGTATTCCTTTTGATGTTTGAGAAGCATGAGTATGTTGTTCTTCAGGATTTTCTTGAAGTTATATTCTTGTACAAACAGAGCCCTTTGTCCTTCTAGTGAATCCAAGACTTTCAGGGTGGAGTTACAATTTTTTTTATCAAGCGCTTGAGATTAGAGAGACTTTTACTCCACTTTTTTTAAAGCAGCTCTTAGGAGTTCAAATTTGGCAGTGATTCTGGTTGCATTATTTGAGATGTTGGTGCTCCAAACCGATTTTACTAAGTCATAGAAGCCTTGATGTTCAACCCAAAAATTTTCAAACCTGAAAATCTGTGCTTTGGGAATAGAGGTGCCAATCTGAATCTTACAAGGGATATGGTTAGAAGTGGGTCTGGCCATAGGAAGGAAGAGGGTGTTTGGGAAATCATAAGCCCAAATTGGGGGTGGTAAAAACCCAATCAATTTGTTCAAGAAGGGGGACACTTTGCATGTTACTCCAAGTAAAATTCCTTCCTTTGAGAGGGATCTCCGTTAAACCCAAATTGCTGATAATTTCATTGAAAATCATTATGTCATTTATATTACCCCCATCTCTATTTCTATCAGATATAGATCTATATAAGTTGAAATCACCAGCCAACATCCAGTTTTGCTCTGCATTGAGCTGTAGATTATTGAGCCATTGAACAAAAGCGTCTCTATTAAGGCCATGGCAGGGACCATAGATAGAAGAGAGAGTCCAGGTTTGCCCATTATGAGATGAGGTAAGGCGCACTGTTACATTGAATTTGTTTATTTGAACAACTTGACTAGAGAGGATAGAGCCATTTCAACCAATTAGTATTCCTCTAGAGGCACCCTCAGAGGGGGAGAAAGCAAACTAATTGAAGCGTTTTGGAGCTAGCTTTTTGATATAGGAGTGATCAAAATGCTCCCTTTTGGTTTCCTGGATGCAGAAAATGGCACAGTCACTTTCTTCAATTTTTTCCTTGATGGCATTACATTTGTCTTCAGAGTTTACACCTCTAATGTTCCAGTTTAAAATGTTCAAGGATCTATTGGGACTTCTATTGCTGCTGTTGTTGCTGGGGGGTGTATCCATGTAAACATTATTGGATTTCAGCACTCCTACTTGGGCCTGCTTCGTCTTCAGGCCTTGATGTAAGGAGCAAGTCCATTTTCACCTCCGAAGGAGCAAGGCGGCAAATTTCTGTTGCAACCCTCTAAATTTGAGCAGTAGGTATTTCAGGGAAGGTGTAGCACCAACACTGTTATATTTATCGACAATAGAGATCCTAGGGAATTCATTGGTCTGATAGATGGAAGGGAGAAGAATGTCACCCAAGAGATTGTGGTTTGATCTTCTTGCCCTTGGTTTTGTTTTTGTTTGTTGCCTTTTTTGAGGAAATGATAACAGGTTTACACCCATTAAGCTTTTCAATGAACCATAGGCTTCTTCTGAGCACCTGGGTGGAGATAGGAGTGCAACATTTCCTTCTCCTTGCCACATTATCTTTGCCCTTGTCCATACTGGTAATGTCAGTCAAGTGAGCTGGTGAGTGAGGTAGTACATATTTTTTAGAGGAAGCAGGGAAGGTATTTTTCCTCGTGTTGTGAAGGAGGTTCCGCACTAATAGTCGTCTTCTCAAATCCCTCTTGACTATTTCCAAAGATATTGGCAGCAATCTCTTGGTTTGTCATCTCAATAGTTTGCTTATCGTGGGTACCACTCTTGTTCTTGAACCTTCTTCTGTAGTAAACCTCGGTGATTTGAGCACCTTTCTCCAAAGAATGTGTTGTAGGAGCTGGTAGATTTGGGGCATCAGTTGAGTGCTCATAGTAGGGGTAACCAGTGAAGCATCACTCTGATCAGGGATGTTGACAACAATGCTGAGGGATGTGATCCCAAAAGCAGCAAGGTCAATGTGGATCCGGGAGTTTGGAATGTTGTGGCCTCCCATTATCTTGGAGAAGCCATCATTGCTTTGGTTGATAATTACTTAATTAGTTGCCTTAGTCCATCAGCAAGAAATTTTGAAATGGCTTCCCTTTGCTCAATGTCCTTCTGATTTTTGGGTGGCCAGTTGATGTTGCTTCCTGTTGTGACAGTCAGGGCAGTGACCTGTTATTGATCAGCTTGCTGGATTCCAGTCTGTTCAACCACTAAGTTTTCTTGCCGATCAGGCTGCTTGTCAATAGTGATTTCCTTTTCATTGCCCTGCCCAAGCAGCTAGGAGAAGGAAGGGGCAGCCGGGGATGAAGCAGCATCAACCACTGTAGCAAAACCTTGATCCTCTTCCATAACCTCTTGGGTATTAGAGAGTAGAGAGAATACATGGTGTCGAATCATGGGAGCCAA
Source organism: Saccharum hybrid cultivar R570 (assembly GCA_038087645.1). Lineage (NCBI taxonomy): Eukaryota > Viridiplantae > Streptophyta > Magnoliopsida > Poales > Poaceae > Saccharum > Saccharum hybrid cultivar. The sequence goes on from JAQSUU010000795.1 coordinate 1,723,125, forward strand.
GCATAGAAGGCACGGCATCATTAGGCGCATTGGGCCTAAGGGACCATTGAATATAATTTGTTCTCCCATCTCCACCATGCTCTTCACCCGAGGGATGTTTGCTAGGCTTAATGTCCCATTTGTGTTTGAGGTCTAATCTTCTCTTGGCACAGTAACAAGCCCGATGACCATAATTGAAGCAGTAAATACAGCGAGTCTCCCCCCAGCAATCTTTAACAAGATGAGTTGGACTTAAGCATCTGAAATAAAGGCGGGTTGCATGATTTGGGAAAAAACTGAAGCATTCACCCTGGGGAGGAGGCCCAGCATTAAACCTTGTTGACGGCTGGGTGTTGGCAGCATGGTCAAGATTGATGCTAACGTGGAGATCGCTTTTGAGATTTTGAAAAACCTCCTGGATTGGGACCTCAGTTAGCCTAGTTGTCGAAGAGCAGGCATATTCAACAGGAGCATCACCATGAACCCCATGAGTAACACTAGCAGCATCCTACACTTGATTAGCGAGAGAACTAAAACCTCTTTCATAATCCTAAGAAACTGAAGATTTCCTAAAAACATTGCAGACATCCCTTGGAAGAGGGCAGAAAATAGCACCAATCTTGATCATCGAATCAACCTCCCTGGGGCGAGATTTATGAACCGGAGAATCTTGAATAAGCTTTTTATGAAAAGAAACCCTCTTAGCAGACATCTTGTGTTTGTTTTTACGGTTGATCATAGTCAACCAAGTATCCTTCTCTTCTTTGTCCCATTTTTTCTGCTAGTTCCCAGTTTTCACCTCCACCATGCCACATGTGGAAGTAGATGTCAAAATGATCAGTGGTAATCCTTTAAGAGCACAAACCAACAAACCCACATGCTTCGAGGCAATAGAAAAGTGGAAATGTCGATCTTTTAGGTAGGAAATATGAAATCGATCCAGCAGGAGAGCCACCCAGACAACAGTGTAGAGCCATAGCAACTGACTCTTCAATCGAAAGAGGTATCTTCGGAAAACCACAAACATGAAGAAGGAGCCATCCGGAGACGATGATGGGTGATGTACTGAAGAAGAGAACTTGTGAAGGACTTCATCTTGGAATCTCTTACCCGGAGAGAAATCCTAGTCCTCGACTAACTCCGCAAGAGAAGGATCTTGCTCATGTTCGAGGAGAGCGCCAGGGGAGCAAACCTACCGAGCCATGGAGGGGAGCTCAACTCCAGTGAAGGTCAAGTTGATTCGTCAGACAGGCGGATGACGGAAGCTGCGGATGATCCACGTCGACGCCGTGCCTTCTCCTTCTCTCTCGCATTGGAGCAGGGGCTCCTTTGCAGCCTTTCTATCGCAAGTTCAGGTCGGCCATGGCGGTGGAGGACGAGCTCCAGGGCCCATCCATGGGGGTGTGCGGCGAGTTCCAACAGGGAACTCTATGGCCCGGTCATGGGTGCACGGAGCTGCGCAGAGGGAGCTCCAGGGCCCGGCGTAGGGTCACACGGAGTATTAGTGTCTAGACAGTCAAAATGCAGACAATCAAGAAAAAGGGACACTAACACAAAGATCAGCTTGTAGGGAAACACTTTTAAGTAGAAAAACAAGGAAAGGGGAAACTACTACATTTGCGACAAGCATGGTCATTGGGTGAGTCAGTGTGAGGATTGCAAATTGAAACATAACAGAAAGTCTGAATACATGGTGTTAGTGAGACTTAAGGAGGAACATCTAAATGCATGGCACCATGAAACATTTTAGTTTCTCAAAAGAATCATCAGAAAGAATTTGTTAACCATATGGAACCATGTAGAAATATCTTCTAAAAATCTTAAACAATATAACACAACAACAATGTTAGAATATACAGACCTGAGCAGCGAACGGTGACTTGGTTCCAGGCAAGCAGAGGTGTGGATTCTGATGGCCCATTACAAAGGGAGGAGCATGGACACGTTTGTAGTAATATCAACTTGCAAAGTAAGGCATGTGTTATTGCTACAATGAGAGCACTTGCAGTTCCCAAATCTTGGAAAATGATTCAATTTGGGTTCCTAGTTAACTCAAATTTATTTTAGTTAGTGAGCCTCAAATATTTCAAAATTCTGATAGGGCTGAATCATGTTCATTTTAACTTACATAAGTAACTATAGTAAAATTGAAGTTATTCTGTTTCGAATTATGCCAAAAGATATGTCTAAGTTGAGTGACTCAAAATTTCTCAGTAGCCCACAGCGAATTCATGTGAATCAAAACGAAATCCAACACTACTGGAATCAAACACCACACATGAATTCACCTGCTAGTGTTTTGATGTCATATTCGAATGGTGAATTTTTTTTAACATAATTTGAATGGTGAATTGTGTCTAAATACAAATGAAGAAATCACATCTGTCTATTCCAGTTTAAACTACTTCAACACAGGAAGCTGCTTAGGTATCAGCCTAGACACTTGGGAGATTTAGTGGTTTAGTCCTACCTAAGGTCCACCTTTTCCTCTTGAAAGTTCTTTTCATTGATCTTGTATCTAGCTAGAGTTGCAATTTTTGTGGATCCAAGAATTATTAAAGGAACTAAAATCTATATGGTGAAGAAAAAGGGACACTGATACTCTAACAAGAGAACTAATTAAAGATTGATACGCTCACCTCTAATACCTTTCAGCCAACACTTTGGCCAAGTCAAGTTATTAGCGGTTAGCTTATTAATCTTTACTTCTATTGTTAGAGTATTAGTGTCCCCTTTTCTTGACTGTCTGGATTTTGATACCTTTGAATCAACTATTGGATCATCAAAAGTTTCAACTCCATATATAATATCAGTGAAAAGAACCTTCAAGAGAGCATGGTGGACCTCAGGCAGCACTACCACTACATCTCCCAATTGTCTTGGCAACTAACTTAGCAGCTTCCTATGTCGGAGATGTGATTTTTTCATTAGTAGTTAGAACTGATTCACCATTTGAATATGACGTAGAAAAATCATCAGGTAAATTTATCAATGGAATGTCATCCTGATGGTGTCGAATGTCATTTTGCTTTGCATGAAAAGGGCATGGGTCAATGAGAAATCTTGACTCGCCCAAGTCAGCCATGTTTTTTTTGCTCTAATTCAAACTGGAATAATTTTGATTTTATAACAATTGATGATGTAGTTATAGTTAAAGTATAACACCAGCCTGATATCAAGCCACAATGCTATCGAAGTCTAGAAACATTTGATTCTCATTAACTTGCTAAATTGGAGTGAAGAACAAGAGCAAACTGAATTATTATCCCAAGACTTGGAACTGCAAGTGCTCGTCACACCAATAACACTTGCCCTACTTTGGAATTAGATATTTCAAAATATATAGCACTTGGCCTTATGTATATCAATAAATGGAACGTTATACTTTGAATATTGCACATGTTGTGGAAATTTCTGTTAGTTACTGACTTATTTAGATGGACAAAAATGCATCCACCAATCCCTCTAGTGTAATAAACATGAGTTGTCACACTACGCCCTTTGGTGCAGCAGGAAGTCAAGAACCCACCATGTCACCGTGCCTCGCCAGCGTGGCAAACTTGATGCGCCAATGCTTGTGGAGCAGCACCGCTATCTTACCACGCCACATGGACTAGCAGCCAAATGGGTTAGATCTGAAAATATTTTAGTGTAGAATATTTTTAAAACATTATTTGCAACGGCTTAAAAATAAAGTTTTCTTTATACCATTACGGACAATCTCAAGTTATTCAAGGGCGATTTTATTGGCATTGACACAGGCGCCCCGAACGGCAGCATTGACATCGACGGCAGGCTAATGATGCTAACAGGCGCCCCGAACTCGGGGGTATGTGGAGGACGCTCCATGCTACTGGCCGGAGCCATCCTTGGCCAAGGCGTCCACATCCTTGTTGACATAGGCGCCACCCACAACATCATCAACTCTAGCAACGTCCGCCTCATAGGTCTAGCAGAGCACCGCGTCGCCACCACGGTGCTCATCGGCAGCGGCACGGAGCTTGCCTACCGAGAAGCCTGCTTCAATGTCCCGCTAGGGATCAACAGCGTGACGTTCCACATAGACGCCTTCCTCCTCAGCACCGGCGACGACATCGACGTCATCTTGGGCACACCATGGCTCATTGACATCATCAACACCCTTTGGAATTTTGCATCCATGGGGACGCAATTTCAGTGGGGCACACGCCAGGTCACTTTCTCCAGCATCCCGGACCACCGAGCTCCAGAGCAGCCCCTCGCCCTCCCTGCACCAGCACCAGCACCGGCATCGCCGCCGGCCATGACGTCACCCGGACCGACCACCTAGTGCCCACGGTCACAGTCACCACCGCTGCCCACCTGCTGCCTCCTAAGCCAGGCGACGAGGCCTCGATGACCCAACTGCCTCAGCAACATCAGCACGTGGGCAGCGGTCTTCGACGCTCTCCGTCAAGCAACCTTGCATGAACCGGAGTGGCGTGACATCGCCAGCAACATCATCAACAAGACAGCGGCCCGAGCATGGTTACTGGACATCGACTTCATCCTCTTCGATGGGCACCTCTATACACCAGCAACATCACCACTACTTCCAGCACTCGTAGAAGCACTACTCATTGGTGGTCGCGTCAACAACCTCAACTATCTAGCGTTTGGTTTCCATACCCCACCAATGACATGACACAAACCTATGGCACACCATCCAGCATATTGCTCACTCGCCCGTGGCCTAGGGGCACCCCGCTATCAGCAATAGTCACCTTCTTCGACAACCTGGACTGCCGATGAATGACCGTCAACAATGTCATCATCAACATCAACACCAACTCCCACCGCCACTTGATCTCACTATATGACCTCAACAGTGTTGACTTCATGTTTGGCAAGATGCTCCTGACAAACACGCCCTGCATGTCTACCATCTGTCGTTGAGTGCCTAGCTACATCCTCCCCAACTCAGGCAATCAGATATGGTGTTTGGAGCAACCTCCAGAGGGCATGCATCACTTAGACCTCGATGCCAGCATCCCAAGGTCAACCCCTGTACGAGCACAGCAGCACTTCTTCCCTACGACGGCCATAGGAACTCACCACTACTGGTTCTACGGCTACATCGGCGACCTCCAATACTGTTTTGAGTTCGCCATCGACCACGACTGCCCCAATCTGCTATCCATGGGAGTTTTGCAAGGCCATTTACTCATTCATATTGAACAAGTCCCCAGAACACATGCATTGATGACTGGATGATGATTCGGCACGAGGACATGCCGAGTGGAGAAGGGGGGAGATGTCACACGTCCAATTGGGACCCCCCATGTCAGCCCTAGTGGGCCGGTGGAAGCCCAGCAACCAGTCCTGGCCAACGCCAGGGGCACCCCGTGCGTGGCAAGAGGGCGCGTGGCCAGGGGGCGGGCCACCACCGCCTCCACATTCTATATGGATTAGGAATAAAGGAAGGTTTAGAGTAAAAATAGGAAAAATAAGTAGAGAATTGTTTAGGAAAAGGAGTTGTGATTTTTTAGAAAATAGGAGAGAGTTTTTGCTTTAAGAAAGGAAGTCCAAATCTATAAGGACTCCTTCCATAGTTTTCTTGGTGTGTAAGTCCTATAGGGACTATAAACATAGGGGCATGGTAACTATTTCAATCCATGCAAGAATAGGGCTCTATTCTTTAAACCATCCCCCCCTCTCTCTACCGCCCACCCCTTGCCCACGAGTTCTCGCTGCCCTAAGCCGCCCCTCACCGACCACAGTAGCTGGTGCAGTTCTCTGCCACTGCCGTCTAGCCCTCACACTGCCGCCCTCCCTGCCTTAGCCTCCCCTCAAACTAGCCCCCTCCAAGCAGGACCATGACAGTTGCTAAACTGCTATTGTAGGCTATTGTGGCTTGATGTTGAACCCCTTAATTTGTGAATTGATGTACCCCACTAGATGCGTGTTGTAAAGAGTTGGCTACATTGAATGTTAAGTAAACTTGTGTGAGCTATATGTGTGATTATGTGACATGATCCCGGATGAAAGGATTACTAGAATAGTTACCACAGGTGGTGTTACCAAGGAATGATCGATTAAGTGCGAGCCAAGGGTGGCAGCTTTACTCAGTCAAGCAAATTGAAGATTTTCTGCACCACCTAGTACATTGAGCCCTTGGTGCTCAAGAACACGATCGAATCCTCGCTATATGTAAGGAGCGCTGCCCCGAACCAATATAGATCCTGAGTCTCTGAGTGCTAAGCCATCCAAACTCCATGAATGATGATATATTTACATGTTGATGGTACAAAACACCACTAGTCGACTTGTTGGACTGCATACCTCAAATGAGGTTCACGTGTTCTGATATCTAATAACATGTACAATAATTAAGCATGCTGGCTGACAATATTATTGATGTTTCATGTGGCTGCGTACAGTCAAAGATATGTGGGAAGCACTAGAGGCCAAGTTAGGGGATTCTAATGCTAGTAGAGAGTTGAATGTCATGGAGCAACTCTATGACTACAAGACGTTCAATGGTCGTCCTGTAGTAGATCAACCTCATAAAATTACAAATACTTGCAAAAGAACTTGAGAACTTTGGATGTGTGCTGCCATATAAGTTTTCACCTTCTTGGATGGATTTTGCTACTTCTCTAAAACATAAGAGACAGGAGTTTGGCGTTGCTGACCTAATTGGCTATTAGGGTGTTGAGGAGAAGGAGAGGAAAAGACTTTCATGGCAAGAAGGTTAATTTGATGGGATTTCTAGCACCCATGTGGTGCAAAAGAAAAAAAAATCATCAAACTTCCCATAACCATGAGAAAAATAAGAAAGAGCTCAAACAATATGCAACTACTACTTTTAAGAAGAAAAAGAACAAGGAAAAGGGGAACTGCTACATTTGCGACAAGCATGGTCATTGGGCGAGTGTGTGTGAGGACTGCAAATTGAAATAGAACAAAAAGTCTGCATACGTGGTGTTAGTGTGACTTAATGAGGAACATCTAAGTGCATGGCACCATGAAACGTTTCAGTTTCTCAACAGAATCGCTGCCAAAGAGTATGAGATGTTTCGGATTCTCAAGGAGAAACGGTTGGAACCAATTCTCATTTTTGTACTAGCAAAAAGAAACAGCCAGACCCTAGTTTCCCCTAATTCTAGTTCTAGTTTCAAAGAATCTAGCCAGGTAGCCAAATGATTCTGCAAAGTGATTCTTAATCGCCAGAGAAACATTTCCACAGAGAATCTGAATCCAAAATATTTCTGTGAGAATCTGGAGAGATCACCTTATCACTTTGAGACGCACCAGTAACAAATGGAAATGTCACAAGCACAAAATATGTTACCTATACACACACCAAATTTCTCCACCACTAGACTGACAGTCCTGTATCACCATCATGCCATCCTTGATCATGGACACCTAAGACTGGATGCTGCTAATCACTACCACAGATCTTCAGATCATTGCCGGTTCAACCCCCCCCCCCCCCCCCCCCCCCTCACTGCCGGATTAACCGGCAAAACCAAACCGGCAGTGATGGGGGTACACATCAGTGCCGGTTCTTATAAACCAGCAGTGATCACAATCTTCACTGCCGGTTCGTTACAACCCATTCCACATATTGTGTGGTATTAATTTTCCCTTATTCTACATGGAGAGAGGTGACAATTGTACAACCCAAATCGTCTACTATTTCATTATTTCCAAATAAAATGACACCCATCAGATAAATTTCGGTCTGAATTTGAATCTCAAAAGGTGTATCACAAATTAGCCAAATATTAAAGCCACATGAAATCATCAGCTCCTCTATACGGTCACCAAATCCAAATGAAACCAAAGATTATAAGAAGTAAAAGATAGAATTCTCGTTTCTTATCTTGCTTACCATGTGGTTGTTGTAAAAGCAGAGAGCTGCTCTTGCTACAATCTGGATTCCATCTTGTGCTCTGTGCGCCAAAAATAACTAGACAGTAAGCCATTTGTGAACTACACCAACCAAAAACTCAGTACAGCTTTTGCTTGCTTTGTCACCTTTGCTTGAAGGTATGGTCATGCACAAGATAACAGCAGCCATGTGCAGTATAACATGATCGGATCAAAGGTGAGCCATTAACAGAGAAGCAACAAGAGGGAATCCCTGCTCCATGCAGAAAAGTTTATGTTGTTGCCAATAGCAATTTCTCTGCACCAATTATCAACCAAGGAAGAACTTGTTAACCCTTTGGCACCACGTAGATATATCTTCTAAAAATCTTAAATAATAGAACACAACAACAAAACGGTGTAACAATATACAGACCTGAGCAGTGAGGACATGAAGCAATAACCATAAGGAGATGCTACTGTCTGGACAAATGGGCATAAAATATTCCCCATTACAAAGGGTGCAGGAGCACGGCACATTTGTAGTAATATCAACTTGCAAAGTAGGGCATGTGTTATTGCAACAACTAGAGCACTTGCAGTTCCTAAATCTTGGAAAACAATTAATTTTGCACTCCTTGTTAAACCAAATTTATTTAGTTAGTGAACCTCAAATATTTCAAAACTTTGACAGGGCTACAGCATTATATGCAGGTTTTATTTTAACTTACATAATTAACTATAGTAAAATTGAAGTTATTCAGTTATGAATTATGCCAAAACAAAATATGTATAAGTTAAGCCACTCAAAATTTCTCAGTAACCCAAGGAATGACATCCAACACTACTGGAATCACACTCCAAAGATGAATTCACCTGCTAGTGTTTCCATATCTCTGTCATATTCGAATGGTCAATCGTGTCTAAATACTAATGAAGAAATCACATCTGTCTATTCCAATTTAAACTACTTCAACATGGGGAGCTGCTAAGGTAGCAGCCTAGACACTTGGGAGATGTAGTGGTTTATTCCTGCCTCAGGTCCACCTTTCCCTCTTCAAAGTTCTTTCCACTGTATCTAGAGTTGCAATTTTTGTGGATCCAAGAATTGATGTAAAGGAACTAAATCTACAGTGAAGAAAAAGGGATAGTGATACTCTAACAAGAGAACTAACTAAAGATTGATACGCTCACTTCTAATACCTTCTAGCCAACACTTTGGCCATCATGTTATTAGCAGTTAGCTTATTACTCCTTAATTCTATTGTTAGAGTATTAGTGTCCCTTTTTCTTGACTGTCTAGATTTTGATACCTTTGAATCAACTATGGGATCACCAAAAGTTTCAACTCCATATATAAGATCAGTGAAAAGAACCTTCAAGCAAGCATGGTGGACAGGCCGCACTACCACTACATCTCCCAACTGTCTCGGCAGCTAACTTAGCAGCTTCCTATGTCAGATATGTGATTTTTTTTCATTAGTAGTTTGACTTGATTCACCACTTGAATATGATGTACAAAAATCATCAGGTGAATTTATCAGTGGAATGTCATCCCTATGGTGTTGAATGTCATTTTGATTTGCATGAAATGGGGATGGGTCAATGAGAAATCTTAATTCACCCAACTCAGCCATATTTTTTCCCTAATTCAAACTTGAATAACTTCGATTTTATAACAATTGATGATGTATTATAGTTAAAGTATAACACCAGCCTGCATATCAAGCCACAACGCTACCAAAGTCTAGAAACAATTTATTCTCATTAACTTGCTAAATTGGAGGGAAGAACAAAAGCAAATTGAATTATTATCCCAAGACTTGGAACTGCAAGTGCTCTCCTCGTACCAATAACACATGGCCTACTTTGGAATTAGATATTTCAAAATACGCTTGACCTTATGTATATCAATAAACGGAATGTTGCACTTTATATAGTGTGCACGTGTCGAGTTCTGTGGAAATTTCTTTTTGATTGCTAACTAATTTAGATGGGAGAAAATGCATCTAGGAAGGGCTAGCAGCAGCCCTGCCACATCAATCCTCTAGTGTGACAAACAGGAGTTGTCACAACACACCGTACCCGGCCTTTGGGGCAGAAAGAGCTACTGGAGGTGTTAAATAGCAAGCGGGTTAGATCTAAAGATACTTTTCCACTGCCACTCAATCTAAATATGATGTTATCATCTTCATCGCGCCCTACTATCATTAAGGTCCCCTGGATATCTATCTTGTCCCTTGGCTTCAGTGAAAGAAGGTTGTTCAATTCAACAGTATTCTCAAACAGCCATCCAGCAACACAATGGCCATTGGATATTCTCTTCCATACATGGATACTGAGGCCTGATAGAACAATGAAGCTGAGACCACCACCATCTGCAGGCAGAATAAAGGACTGGTGCTCATGGTGGATAGATGCATTGAAGTTGGATGGACACTGAGGCTTCATTGTTCTATCAGGCCTCAGTGTCCATGTATGGAAGAGAATATCCAATGGCCATTGTGTTGCTGGATGGCTGTTTGAGAATACTGTTGAACGGAACAAACCTTCTTTCACTGAAGCCTGAGGTTGATAGGATAGATATCCAGGGGACCTTAATGATAGTAGGATGCGATGAAGATGATAACATGATATTTAGATTGAGTGGCAATGGAATCATTTGCTAGCATAGCCAAATGGGTTAGATCTAAAGATACTTTTAGGCCAGGATGTTTTCAAAATATTATTTACAAAGGGTTAAAAATAAAAGTTTCTTCATGCCAATGTGGATAGAAATGCTACTGGAGGTGTTAAATAGCAAGCGATCCTCATCGTTGCATGGTATTCCCATGCTGGTCCATGGCTTGTTAACCTCTCTCCATTGATGCGTCAACCAATGGATGTGGGGGGCTCTCCGAAATTTGCTGAGGTCTAACATGTTAAGGCCACTTTGGTCCTTTTTGCATGGCTTGCTCACTATCAGCTAATTGGCCAGGCAACAACCCATTTTGCATTTTCTTCACTTTTCCAAATGAAGGGGTAGTGAATCTTGTTAATTTGATTTTTTGCCCATGCTACCAGCGGAGAAATCGTGGGATGGTAGGTTCACTTGGTAGCGAGCACAAAAGTTACTAGGGGGAGGCATCCAGCTTGGTTCAATAACCTACCTTTATAGCCTAGCACACATTGACCAATCTTTTCAATTAGTAGCTGCATATGAACCTTGTGCACAGAGCACGTGTGGAGTTGGAGTCCTAGATAGCGGCATAGGAAAAGGTGGTGTAAATTCAGTAGGTCAATGTTTTCACACCTAATGAAGTGTATGGAGTTTTTTCTCAAATTTGGTGACCTGCCCATTGATGCAACAGAACGTGTGAAGTATGTCTATGATTGCTTGAAAGTTAGCTCGGTTATGGTTGGTGAAAATTCTCCACATCATCCACATATAGAGAGGTCCACAATTTCACCATTGCAAGTGGAAGTAGTGTTAACCTTGCCGTGTTGCATGGTCTAGTATCTTTTTGTGACGGTTCGATAGCAAGGATGAAAAGCAAAGGTGACAAAGGGTCACCCTAACAAACTCCTCACTTGTGGCTAAAGAAGCCGCACAACTTGCCATTAAGGAGAGCACTTGATGTTGTTGTTAGAAAAATGGTTAGGTATCCAAGCGAGCCATCAAGCCCCAAACACAAAGCAATTGCAAGGTGTTGAATATGTAGCTTCAATTTATGGTGTCGATGGCTTTTTGAATTTCAAACTTTAAGAGTATTGGTATTGTCATCTTGTGTAGTCTTCATACCACATTTTGGATGTAAATGACGTTTTATTGAATGAACTGTCACTTGATGAAAATGCCCCATATGTTTGACATTTGATTTCTTTGGCAGTAGGATGTGTTGGTTATTGATGTGTTTGGAGATGGTTGAACACAGCCATGAGGTCCTCTTTAACGATATCCTAACATTCTCCGAAGAATATGCCCTGAAACCATCCGTGACGGGCGCCTTAGCTCTCGGCATAGACAGAATCGTCTCACTAATTTCCTCTTATGAGAATTGTATCTCAAGGGAGGATAGGTCATGTTGTTGGTATCCCAGGGAAACCCAATTAAAGGTGTGTTCCACGTTTATGGAGGTGCCTAGGTGTTGTTGGAAGTGATCAACAATCACCTTCTCTTTGTCCTCATGTTCAAACACCAATCCATTGTTGGTTCATAGGCATTGAATGTGATGTTTCCTCACTCTTGAGTTTGCTCAAAGTGAGGTGAACTTTGTGTTGGTGTCTTTCCACTCTCCACAATGGATTTAGGTGAAACAAAATCTTTGCTAGAATTCTGATTTCTCAATAAGTGTAAGGCCCACTAACCGTGTGTGGCTTCAACTGCTTGAGTAGGTCAAGTTCATCACGGGTGAGTGATCTATCCTCTTGGAAATATGAGAATTCCTTCACTATGGCTACTTGTAATCTTGTGTTACAAATTCTTGTCTTACACCACCTCTCAATCTTGAACAGGTCAAGTTCCTCATAGGTGAGTGATTTAATGGCTTACCGCTTACACTACGCTTCTTGAAACACCTCTTTGAAGCCCTCCATATGCATCCAGAATTCTCCATACACAAAAGCCAACTCTAGAAGGACTATGAGATGCCAAGGGAAGAGGGAGGTCGTCAAATGGCTTGCATAAGTAAGCTAGTGATGGAGGTGTTCCCTTTTTGATATTATCATAACTACTTCCTCAACTGCTCAAGATTCTCAATGTATGGCTTGGCACAAGGATGGTGGACCCAACAGTCTGAGCAAGCATGTTGCTACATACATAGAGATTTGTTGCCCTGGTACATGGGCTTCTCATTGCCCGAGAGAAAGAGACGTTGAACATGTAACCCATGTTGTGCAGCAGTGGTCATGTTCATGACAAGGACGCGGCAAAGAAGTAGATGTATCCGGATGGTACCATTATAGTGAGGTTGTTCTTGAATGGTATGCTCTGCATAAATGGTTCCTCAATGATGGTACTGTCCAAATGCATCGGCCTCATCCTGGTGGCCATGACACTGTTATGTAGAATGGTATCCAGATCGAGCAGTCTACTTCTTCCACCCAACAAAGCCTAAGTTCTATGGAACAGAATATCCATCCACTGCATTTGTCACACCATGATGGTCGGGGCCACCTCCTGCTTGCAGATCTACGAACCGAGGATCTCTCTAGCATATCAAGGACGAGGTTCCGAAAGTCACTTAGCCATGCCTCTACAACCAGCTCCACATGGGTGAGCCCTGGCACGGCCTCCCTCTCCACTCAGCCTCCGCACCATCACATATAGGCCTTCGAGAGTTGCCCCCCCCCCCCCCCCATGTTTTCACAAAGGTTGGCGTGCCTTTATACACCATCCTGAAGAAGACTAGCAATAGCACGCTGCATTCCAAGAAGACCTAGATCTCCTTGACAGGTCAAGGATTCACTAGCAACAATGGCGCGACCATGACCACCCCTGTTAGGCCCATGTACTTGGTGGTCCATGCAGCCATGAGCGCCACTGCATCCTCGTACCAGTGGTGGTCCAACATGATGCAGAGCACACTTAGCATCTCTAGCTCGGTGCAAAATCATGCCACCATCAGCCACATACCCTCACCATGCCTGACTTAGGGCCTATTTGGATCCACTAGTGCTAATGGTTAGCAACTAAAATTAGTAGTAGTGGATTCAAATAGAAATTCTAATAGACCAACTAACTATTAGCTAGAGGGCTACTGACTATTTCCACTAGCAGGTTTGGGGCTGCTAATAGGTGTCAACCATCTATCAGTAATTTATTAGTATTTGGATCCAAACAGAACTGCTAATAATTAGTTAGCTAATTATATATCGCACTAGTGCGTCCCCAACAGCGCTGCTCCTTCAGCGCCGCCACATTCCGGCTCTCCTGGTCTACTCCAAAGGATGCGGCCCAGGAGCTGTACCTAATGCTTGCTTCAAGGCCGCCATTGCCTCTACTCGCTTCAGAGTTTGTCTCTAGGCACCTAGGATTCTAAGCAAGATTGGGTTCTGGTAATACAGTGACAGGAAGGATGCTACTGAACACTCAAACAATGGAAAGATGGCGATGAGAACTAAGAAGTGTTGATGAAGTGCTTGAATGTCCAGCAGTAGAGAACCAGGATTTCCAACTCGGGAAGGTGTTTAGTGGCTTAGTGCTTTGCATGGCAGCTTAATTGCTGGCATAAATTTCCAGATAGCATTTTTTTTGCATGGATTCATTACCGTCCAAAAGTCACCCTTCCATTTTTTTTTTTGCATGGATTCATTATTTTTGTCCAAAAGTCACCCTTCCATCCATGGACCATGGATGATGTCCATCACATGGTTGATAGTGTGAAGCCTCGCTGCTCCGAAGCGAAGCTATGCACACTATATATATTGGACTCATTCATAAAGTTTGCCTGCATGATGATTGCAAGTATCATATGCATTTGGCAAACACCAGTTCAGTAAAATATTGCAATCAAAAACAGTGTCAATTCTATTAGTGCAAACAACAAAGTCATCAATCAGAAAATTCAAACCATTTTAGTGAAGCACATGTTTTGGCTAATGGACCGTACACACACTTAATGTGTTAGGTGTTAATATAAATCCTTAGTCATTAAATAGGTGCATGAAGGATTTGCAGGCTGTTCTTTGCATGATTAGCAACCCAACTAAATGCACTAATTAAGTCAAGAAGGGCAATGCATTTGAAGTTCATTTGTCTGCAAGACGGGGAGCAACCTGTGGTGGCTAGATTGGTAAATCACTAGAAATGCATATATATAAACTTATGTTGAAGATTTTTTTTCCTTTTTTAAAGAAACAGGATTGCCCCGGTTAGATATGTATACAGACTTTTTGTTAAAAAAAAGACAGGTTATATACAAGTAAAAAGGATGAAAATAAGAGAGAAAGACATGAATATTGTAGAAATTCCAGCTAGATGAAATAACTCTAATTTGCTCGAAGCATAAACATGGCAAAAGTTAGGATGCATATGCACAACTGATTTGCAATAGAGATTTTTTTCAAGCCTAAAAGGGCTAGACTAAGTATGGCTTGAATCCATATATTGATGACTAACATATTGATAAATGAGTACCACTAGCGCCCGCTTGTGCAAGCAAGCGCTACTCCGCCTGCTCGCCTTCCTCCCCCACCATTTTCCTCCTCCGATGCGAGCTCGTCCTCGCCCCGGCCCTGCCTTCCTCGACCGCCACCCCTAGCCAACGACTCCCTCGCCACCGGCCATGCCACCCACCTCCTGGCCCCGCCCCTCGACCCCGCCCTCGCCCCCGTCGCTACCAACCGCTCGCGGTGACATCCTTCTCCCCCCTCCCCCCCCCAAGCCGCCATATCCATGGGCGCCCTCGCTATGGCCTAGCCTGACCACCTCATGCCGCCAAAACCCTAATGCCGCCCTCCCACCGTCCCCACCGCTCGGCCGGCCTGCCTCCCCCGAGCCCCTTCTAAGCCCTCCGGAGTTGGGGAAGAAGAGAGGGAGAGTTGAAGAGAGAGGGAGCAATGAACAACCTGCCGCCGCTGGAACCCTAGCCACCACCGTCTTCTTCTTAATTCATCAGCGCAAAGCATTACTACACAAGGGTTAATTTGTTATTGTAAAAGGAAATACCTACACATTCAAGTCACAGATGTGTGCCAAACAGCCAACTACATCCGAGGATGCTCACCTTGGGGCTGATGACGTCCTCAATGCGGTCCCCCTACCCACGTTGCCTCCAGTGGTCTTGTCGTCAGCCACCTCATGCGCCGCCTCCACCATGCATCCTCGGGACGCATCTGAGCTAGATCAGGGTCGGGGCTCACCTTGGATTGAAGAGGGATGGGGGCAGCGAAGGGTAGGTGAGCCCCTACCTCTCCACACCTCCTTCTCCTATCCAGATCCATGCGTCCCTATGCCGGATCTAGCCGTCCCTTTGTCGTCCGTTGCATTCACACCGGTCACATGTGCGTGCCTCGGTTGCCAGCAAGGCCGACCATCTCACAGCACCGTGGCCGCCGCCGAGGGATGGCCATCGTAGACGCATGCTCCGACGTGAGGTCCTGGATGGCGTAGAACTCTTGGCGCCTGGCACGGGAGCTGTGCGTTGCCGCCGCCGCTGCGAATAGGAAGGAGAAGGGGGTGGAAAATAGAACTAGGGTTTGAAGGGGACACCGGCTGGGTGGGTGTTTGAACCTCTACTTGTGTGATATCGGCCATAGATATGAATCGGATGGCTCTGATCGTTCAAAGCCAAAATGGGCCGAGTTTGCCATTGAAAGTCCTATGTTTGGTGTTGGTAATTAGTGACAATGCCTAAGTACTAATTCTATGCCTAAGTTGTATGTAGCATATGAGGATTAGTACATTCCAAGGTTGGTGGCAAGATGGACATGGTGATCATGATGGCCACACTTGGATTTAGACGCAACCCTACGTGATCAAGGCAAAAGGTATATGCTTAAGGGTTGTGTTTTAGTAACCAAGACACCTAGTGGGTGTGGTTACATTATAGGATAGATAGCCGTACTATAAAGAGGGGAATGACGCGGCTATTGAACTCCTAAGTGCCTCTAGGTGTGCATTTCATAATCATATGCATTTGGATAGAACTAATAACGCCTCGAAAAATGATTGTGAAAATGCTGACACACTCACACATGACGAGATCACTTGGTGTTGTTAGCACGTTTGCGAAGGCGGTGGAGTTTGAGCGGTAGAGAGGGTTTGGGGTCCTCTCTCCCTCCCGCCGAGCTTGCGAGGCGGGATTCAGGCGTTTTCGAGGAGTTGAAACGACTATTTTCCACTACGCCGGAAGTCCGGAAAAGAAACGGAGGCGAACGGAGGTCACAGAGGTGACCGGACGCTGAACCGGACGCGGTCTTTGCATGACCGGACGCGTTCGGTCAGTGTTCAGCGTCTGCGCGTGTTTTAGCTTGATGATCGGACGCGCAGCGTGTCCGGTCACTAACGATCGGACGCGTCCGGTCGTTTAGGGAGCTTACTGGACTCTAACCGGACGCTGGCACTGTCGCGTCCGGTCAGTTCTTCAGCGCGTCCGGTCACTGTTTAGTTGTGCGCTGCTCAGGCATGACCAGCGCGTCCGGTCATTCACGGGACCAGCGCATCTGGTCGTTCGCAACGCGTCCGGTCAGCGCGTCAAGCGCGTCCGGTCAGTGCTTCGCGACTTAGCCGTTGTGCGACCAGCGCGTCCGGTCGTTTGGACCAGCGCGTCCGGTCAGCACTTCATGAGTTAGCCGTTGGGCGACCGGCGCGTCCGGTCAACGCGATTTCGGCTGTTTAAGTTTCTAACGGCTCTATTGGAAGGGGTACGTCTATAAATACTCGTTGGCCGGCTCAAGGCTCTTGCTCTCGAACATTTGACATACTTGTGAGCACTTTGAGCTAAGCAACTCCCCTCCCACTCATCTCTCTTGCTTCTTTGCATATTCGAAGTGAGATTGAGTGATCCAAGTGCATTTACGTTGTGAGATAGCATCTAGTTGGCATTTGGTGATTGATTTGCTGCGGGATTCTTGTTTCTCTTGGTGGTTGCCGCCACCTAGACGGCTTGGAGCAGCTTGGAGGCGTTGGCAAGAGTTGGTGATTGTTCTTGGCCACCTCCGGTGATTGTGAGGGGTTTGTGCCTACCTCGGCGAAGCGCCAAAGGCAATGTTAGTGAATTGCTCGTGTCATTGCAACCTTTTGTCATTTGGTAGGTTCTTGTGGCGCCTTTTGAGAGGCTCAGTGTGAGACCGATTAGCCACCGAACCACGTGGTGAAGAGGGACACAACAGGGACTAGCGTGCCGGCAAGCACGTGAACCTCGGGATAAATCTTCGTATCATCTCTTTCATATTGTGATTGATTGATCCCGGTGTTCGGTTATCTTGGTATTCATTGTTGATCATATTGGTTGGCTCAATACTTCGCCCCTCGGTGAAACTCTCCTAACTCAACTCCGCATTACTTTCTTAGTTATCTTTGCCAGCTAGTTTGCTTTGCTTTAGTAGCTTCTTTTGTGTAGCTTGCTAGTTGTAGTTGTAGTTACCTTCTCGGTTTGACTTGTGCGGTTGAGTGCAAATACTAGAATTGTGAATTGGATAGGTGGCTTGCAAACACCCCGTAGTCTAAGCAAAACTCGCATCTCGCTATTTGTTATATTGATAAACTTGTTTAGCTTGTCTTTGTAGAAATTTTTAAAAGGCTATTCACCCCCCTCTAGCCATCAAAACCTTTCAGCCATGCGGGGAAGGAGATTCTTAGCATAGGCCCAGGTTTGTGGGCCTAAGGCCCCCAGTCGGTGGCTCTGCTTTTGTGCAATGCATAATTCAATGTAAAATTCTTAAAAATTAATATAAATACACTAAAATGCAAAGCATAACAACCATGTATGTTCAACTTTGTCAAAATGGTGAAGTACAGCAGTTTCGAACAATACTTCCATGGTTTATTGGCAGTAAAGCCATTTTTAAGTAAACACAAATTTTATGGTAATTCAACGAATAATTGCAATAATAAGTCATCAAACCATAGTCTTCCTTTCAAAAAAAATAACAAGTTGGCAAACAAAAAAGTCATCAACTACAAAGATGAAGACCTCATCAAGATCTACAAATTTAGTTTTGGTCCATTCTCCATATAAGTTTATTTGAACAATTCGAAAGTTTGAATTTCAAAATATGACAACTTCAAACAGAATTTTGCGATAGAAAATAATTTCAAATGAAAACATCGTCAACAACAAAGTTGCAAAACTCATCAAGATATACAACTTTTGTTTTAGTCAATTCTCCACCTATTTTGTTTTTACAATTCAAAATTTGAATTTCAAAATATTAAAACTTTGAACAAAACTTTGGGATAGTAAATGATATTAAATGAAAAAGTTATCCACAACAAAGTTGTAGAACTCATCGAGATCTACAACTTTTGTTTTGGTCATTTCTCCATCCAACTTTGTTTCAACAAAGTGAGACTACACATCCTTCACAAATAGAAACATCTCTTACTTAGTCACATAACTATGTGTCAGATGTTTCCATTTGTGAACAAATGTGCAGTATCGTTTTGTCAAATCCTTTGAAAATTTTATGCAACGATTATACACCAAAACCATGTTGTCATGCAAGTTTGTAGATTTTTCTAAATAAGTTTGGATATTATTATATTTATTATATAGCAATTCAACAAATAATTACAATAGTAACTAAATTTCATTAGAAACTTTTTCAAATTTACACAACAACATATTTTTTGTCCATAAGCACTGCATAAAATTTTGAAGCACTTTTCATAAAGTGGGACTATACATCCTTCACAAATAGATACATCTCTCACTTAGCCACATAACCATGTGAGAGATATATCTATTTGTGAACAACGTGCAGTAAATGATTTCACATGAAAAAGTCATCAACAACAAAGTTGTGAACCCATCAATATATACAACTTTTATAATGGTTATTTCTCCATCTGACTTTGTTTGAACAATTCAAAATTTGAATTTCAAATATGAGAAATGCAAACCAAATTTTGGGATAATAAATGATTTCAAATGGAAACATTGTCAACTAGTTGTAGACCTCATCGATATTTATAACTTTTGTATTGCTCATTTCTCCATCCGACTTTGTTTGAACAATTCAAAATTTGACTTTCAAAATATGAAAACGCCGAACCAAATTTTGGGATGGTAGGTTTCAAATGGAAAAGTTGTAAACTAAAAATTTATAGACCTCATCGAGATGTACAAATTTGATTTTGGTCATTTTTTCATCCAAGTTCATTTGAATAATTCAAAATTTTGAATTTCAAATTATGAGAACTTCAAGCACAATTTTGGTATAGTAATTGATTTCAAATGGGAAAGTCGTCAACTACAAACTTTTAGAACTCATTGAGATCTACAAGTTTTGTATTGGTCATTTTTTCATTCTAGTCTGTTGGAACCTTCATAATGTGCCTTATCTATTTACTTGATAATGGAAAAAACTGCAATGGGTCTATGATTTGAATGGGCCAAGAAATGGAATAGGCCCAGAATTCGTGTAATACCCTGAAAATGTGACCATAGCCTTTTGTGTTTATCTAGAAAAGATGTGGTTTCATATTTTAAATTGATTCATCATGTGGTTTAATGGGATGGATTTTGTAGCAAATAAGTTTTCCTTATTGGGAAGCGCAAATGGTTAAAGAGTTGACCAGAAGTTTTAATGAGTGGCAAAAAATGTTTTTTTATTTCATTGCTCAGATGGACGATCGGAGACCATAGATGCGTAGATCTCTTTGAGTGCATTCCGCTTGACTCCTCATATGTCATATTCAGAGCTCAGGTCAATAAGCTTTGGGTGTTGGAAGATCAAAGGCACAAAAATAAAATGCGGCGGCTACTGTAGCATGCGGCTATTGTAGCCAGTTCTTTCTCTTGTGCCTTTTCCCTTCCCAAGTCGACCTCCCTTGGCTGCCTCTCTCTATTCCCTGCGTTCCACCCTTCCACCATCCATCTCTCCTTCATAGCCCTTCTCAATTGCTTGAAGAATCAACAAAAGGAGACGTAAAATAGAATGGGCATGTGGAGAGGATCAACGAGGGTTGATAGATCGGCTTCTCCCCTTTTATTTCCTCGCTGTTTGGTCGAAGAGGATACCCTAGGTGAGTATCCCTAACCTTTTCCCCTCCCGATGCAAGGTATTTGGCTAGTTTAAATCTAGATAATTGAAGATCGAAGTCGTCATTTTGTCTGGATTCATTGCTGCACACAATTCTGAATTTCATATTGAGCAGTCCTGTTAGGTCGTGGGTTTTGTCAATGTTAGAGGTCGAATTGGCCAAACACTTGAATACCAAAGTTATAGATGTTTCCTTAATCCTTCTGCTCGTGAAATTTCATGATTTTAGACTTTGTATTTCAAGAGTTATGGTTTTTAAGTGTTTGTTGCTATTCTGATGATGCTCTAGACAGTAATAAATTAATTCAGTTTTTGATAATGTTAAAAGTTAAACTAGTTTATATAATAAATACCAAAGTTGTAGAGTTTTTTATTATATTTCCAACGGCTTATAGCACTTTGTCATATCTGAAATATAACTTCTGATATGTGCTTTTGAAGTGAGTTGTTATTTTCTGCTATCAGATTCTATGCTCGAGAATACCACCTTGATTAGGACATCATGACAATTATTTATTGAATTATCCATAAAACAAAAGTTGCGTATAATATATTTTTACATGTTCTGGAAAAGTTTCATAACTTTTTGAAAAGTGGTTAAGTAGATAACAATACTTTACATATAACTGTCAGAATTCGTGGCAGATTCCATTGTCTCAATTCAACTAAAGTTTAAAGATGCTTAAGTTTGGAATAAAAATAATGTGTCTTCATGAAAGTTATAGTTTTTTGCTTTTGTATTTTAAAGATACATAAAAATCAAGAAGCACTGTTGCTGTTTGCCAAACTTAATGCTTGTTGTTTTGTTTTGCATGATGGGTTGGAGTGTAGTGGTGCTTTACTTGCTGTTCATATATGCTTGTATGAATGTTTGAAATGAGATCTTGTTTATAAACAGGTGGTAATGCTCCGTTGTGCCTAGTGTTGTTTACATCATCATCTGAGGCAAGTAACGTAGGGGTGTGGTGGAGAGGAGGAGCTCGCGCACGTCGTCGACCGCCATCGCCGCCGCCGGCGAGGGGATGCTCGGCGGCGGCGCACGGGTCCGGACAGGCATGGTTTGCTGACTTGAGCGACTGCGCTGCGGGAAGGAATTGAGCTCGTGTTGATAACTTTGAGATCTGTATTTCATCAGATTTGTCGTATTGCCCCTAACCATTTTGTTTCTTTCAAGTTAGAGTCTTTAGATCTTTGCTAGAGGAATTCAATTTTCAAGCTTGAATTTGCTTTCAAGTTGCAGCCTTTTAGATTTTTGGCAGAGGAATTCAATTTTCAAGTTTAAGTTTGCATTAAGAGAAGAGTAAGAGTTATAGCAAACTAGCAATATGGCCCCTCTTGGTAACTCTCCCACAATTTCATATCCATGCATACGTGAAAATTTGAAGCCGAACCATTTAGGCACACATGTAGGGGGCTACCACTGCCAAGTTGAATTTTGTGAAGTTTATCCAACCTATGTCATGTGGTTCATGCAATGGATAATCGGATCAAAATTCCAAACCAAGTTAGCAATTTGGTGAAATGCTAACTTCAGAATTTTTGGCATTTCCATATCTTCATTAGGTTGTCATCAATTACTAAAAGGGTGGTGATTGAAAGTCCTAGTTTAATTTTGGTGATTGACTAACAACTAGTGAAATAATGCTTTACTTGAGTTGATAAGCTAAGTTAGTCCACGAGATGAAATTGAGCCAAGATAGGGGCATGGTGGAGATGATACTGACTACAGTGCAAGTATTCAACAGGGAAGAAGAGTTGCAGTTGCAAGGAGTTACAAGTTGTAAGGAGTTGAAAACAAGACTGAAGGCAAAGATACAATCTATAGGCAGGGGCAGAGACAAGGGGGGGCGGGCAGGGGCCTGGCCCCCCCTAACGTTGCATAGTTTTCATTACTATTTTTAGTTATGTCTCACTAATCACTAGAGATTATAAATAAACAAGATGTACTAACTAATTTTATATTGCTTTTCTCAAATATATCTCTTGATTATCTAATGTTAAGTGGCTAAATAAAATACATATATGACATGAATTATTGATCTATGAAGAATGTCCCTTCAATTCTTATCTTCAAAATTTATATATTTACTTCCTTCGTCCTATAATATAGTGTATTCCAAAAAAAAAATAAGGCAACTTAAGGGAATCTTTAAATGGCGCAAACCCATAGATTGAACTCAATAAAGATCTCCAGTTATGCCAAATCTAAGCATACACCATGTCGAATGCATTATTTCAGTATAAATTTTAAAGTCAAAATATGACGGAGGGAGTAGCATTTTTTTAAGATAAAGAGATTAAAGGTAATTTATTGCAGATTTTTAAGCCAACATCAAATTCCGCATTTTTTTAAGCCGACATCAAGATCTCGTGTGGGTACTATATAATTTTTTAAGCCGACATCAAGATCTCGTGTGGGTCCCAAAATTAGCAGCCTCACAGGGTGCCAGTGTTTTTGCTGGAGACGCTACTAATCATGCTGCCTTACTTTTATTTTTATTCATTTACTGGTCCTCTAGATTCTAAGCTATTGGTTAAAAAACATTCAGAACACATGTTCCATAATTACAGAAAGAATCGACAATGTAAAGTGACCAAGGGTTACATGAACGAAGCAATACAAGGAGAACTAAAGCATTGAAACTACAGGAAAGCAACCAGAGTTGACACAGCAGCCTCCGGCATGAATTCATTCAAGCCTTTTTATGCAAAGATTTCTGTTTAGGATGAGCCGATGCCGAGCTTCGTGTTCGTTACCTGGCACATACCTACTGCGGCCGAGATGCCCAGACAATCAAGTCATCATTATATGAAACTAACTACCCGAATCAATTCACCACAAATCTTGAGCTCATCATGATATGAAACTAACTACCCGAATCAATTCCACCACAAATCTTGAGCTGATGACAGGACATCATCATGATGACCTACGTTGCCCCTTGTTTCAAGCAATTAAGTCATCATGACATGAAACTAACTACCGGAATCAATTCCACCACAAATCTTGAGCTCATGACATGACATCATCATGATGACCTACGTTGCCCCTTGTTTCAAGCTTTAAATGTGCGTATAGTTAGTGATCTGAATACACAAGTTTTCTTAGCAGAATTTAGCGTCGAGAATATGTCCTTCGAGTGGGTCCACAGGCTTCGGTTCAATGACTAGCGTAGTTTGAGTCCACTGAATCAGAGCGTGGGCAGTTCGAATTGTAAATGGCACGGGGTTTAACTTTGACATTCAATTTGGGACAAAAAAAAAGTGGATAACCTATTAACCTTGTTAGGTCTAGAGAAATGAAAGTAGTATATACAAACGAAACGTACCAGTTCCTACAGCTCATCACAAGTGACGACTGGTGAGAGACGAGGAGGCAAAACCTCAACGCCGCGATGTGCTCTAGTGTTCCTGCAGCTGCACCTGCAGAGAACCTCAGTAAGTGAGGGTGAGTCGTGGGAGCATCCAACCAAACCACCCTTTTTCCACAGGATTTAATCGACGTTCACCTTTTCTTAACCTCATTTCAGCGACAGAGAGAGGGGACAGGGAGGAAGAGCTGGAGATTGCACTTGCACCAGGGGGACGGAGAGGTGGCGGGGTTCAGGGACGGCAGGGTGGTCGGCAGTCGGCGGCGCCGGCGCCGGCGGAGGATGCTGAGAGGTCACGAGCCTGGCCATGGGCCATGGCGGTCTCCCTGGCGCATGAGGCAGGACAGCGGCGAAGGTAGGCAGCTGGGCCGGCGTTTGCGTTGGACCGTCCAGAGTGTTGGGCTCTACGCTCTAGCCATAAGGTGGGCGGAGCAACGCTTCGTGGGCCAGTATTTGGGCTCTCGTGATAAGGTTGGTATATATAAGGCTGGACGAAAAATTCGAAACTCGTTAGCTCGCTCGGCTCGTGGCGGGCTCGGCTCAGCTCGGCTCGGCTCGTCATGATAACGAGCCGAGCCGAGCCAGGATTTTAGCTCGTTAGCTATAACGAGCCAACTCGAGCTGGCTCGTGAGCCGCTCGCGAGCCAAACGAGTCGTAGTTTTAGAGAAAAAGTCATCATAACTTATATTAGTTTTGTATTATTTCATGTTTTGCACTTCACAAATAGATGATATGTTAGCTCATATGAATATTTTGTTCGATTTAAGGCTATTGAATATATTATTTTTATATTATTAATATTTTTATGCTTTAGATAAATACAAATATTATATTTTGTATATTTTTTTTACCTGGCTCGCGAGCCTAATGAGTCAGCTCGAGCTCGTAACGAGCCGAGCCGAGCTGGCTTTCTGACTCGTTAAGATAACGAGCCGAGCCGAGCTAGCTCGTTATCCTAACGAGCCAGAACGAGCCGAGCCGAGCCGGCTCTTAGCCAGCCTTAGGTATATAGTAGCAGCACCCTTTATTTTTTTTTCTTTTATTAGTTTTGTATAAAAGGAAAAAATTGAAGCCAGTCAAGCACTCATCATCATGTACACGAACAGCCTGCTGAGATATCAAGCAATGGATTTCTTAGTAGCTGGCAAAACAATACATACATAACCACCCAATAAATGAATGAATGCTATACACTGACATGTAACTCCGATGCATCACAAAATGCATCCAGTTCATCCCTTATTCTGTTTAATTTACATCCCCCTCTCAGGGGGTGCTATCACTCTGCTCTATATTTCTCTTCACATAGATGCAGGTCCAATATCAGAGCTTCTTTCTGCTGTTTATGTGCATATAATTTGATAATTAGTCTAAGTCACCAAGACATGCTGATCTGGTGTCTGCAGCGTCAGTCAGCCCTCGGAGTACTCGTAAATTGCACCGGTATGATTGAAGCCGCACGATACATGGACTGCTCTTGCATTCTTGCCAAAGGGAACCATCATAGGTTCAAAATAGTCTACGTCGTTTCCATGTCCCTGCAAGTAGCAAGGCAGTTTGACCATATGACTGGTGTCCTGTGGGGATTATGCATGCCGCACATCATCACCATCAAGTAGAAACAGTTGTAGTGGCAGAAATCAACTCACCAACTGTCCACCGGAAGAATGCCCCTCTTCGAAAAAAGTTCCATTGGCGCCTCCCCAACCCCATGTGTAAATGTCATCACCTGGATGTTTTGAGGTGCTCAGAGCACAAAGCGATAAAGTATAACTGAAAAAAAAAATCTTTTGACAACTAAAACTACCCAATACATAACACGGACAATCTTGTCATCCATTCAGCTTAAAAAGCCAGACCAAAAGAAAAAACCAACTTCACTTAATACTCTGCCCCAAAAGCCTTCCATCATCCATATTGGCACAGTTTGGGCCACTACCCAGAACCCTGCCAGAGCCCCCGGTTTTTTTATTAAATTTACAAGTCCTTTTTATACCTAGAACTATGAGTTCAGAAGATCCAATATAAATTTTTAAAGATACACAGTTAATCTGATTCAACCTGCAAAAGATCTTTAGGACCTGTTTGGAAAGGGTGGATTGGGATCCAAATCTTTGGGATGCAGTTCAAATTTTGACCTAAATCCAAGAAATTCCTAGACCAGTTCCTTGTTTCCTATGAACCCTCAGTATGTTTGTTAAAAGGTTATAAGGTAACTGTCAAGGGCCTTGGCGTCTAGGGTAGGAGGCCCCCGGCTACGGAGGTCGTAGCCGTGGTCCGTGTCGTCTCCGGTGAGGTTTTGCCCCTCCACCGTAGGCTTGGTTGAGAGAGAGAGAGATTAGGAATAATGATCTTTCTTATCTTTTGATAGTGCCGATTACAAATCTTAAATAGTCCCTGACTGAAACAGCCATGCCTACAATCAAGGAATGCCAAACACTAATTGGTACTTATCTAATCTTAGCCACTAACGGTGGCCTCCCCAGCCGCGAGCTGGGCGCGCTCTGCGGCGCGGCGCACGTCACGCGCGCGACGGCGTCTCACATACGTGCGCCCCCACATGACATCTCCCCCTTCCTCGAGAGCCAGCGCGTCCTCGAGCTGGAAATCTGGATACTTGGCGGTGAAGGCGTCGACGTCTTCCCAGGTGGCTGAGGCCGGCGACTCGCCCTTCCACTGGATCAGTATCTGGCGCACACCGCGCGCTAGGCGCATCTTGACTGCACGCTCCGGCTCCGGAATCACAGCACCTAGGTGGACAGCAGGCAGTGGAGGAGGTGCATCCGGCGGCGAACCATGGAACTTCTTGAGGAGGCTGACGTGGAACACGTCATGCAGACGGGCGCGAGGCGGCAGGGCGAGACGAACCGCGACGTCGTTGATGAGTTCGGTGACGCGGTAGGGACCATAGAAGCGTGGGCGTAGCTTGCCAGTGACGGACTGGGGCAGAGAGGCCGCCGGGCGATGACGGAGGCGGAGCAGCACCCAGTCCCCCACCTTGTACAATACCTGGCGGTGGTTCTTATCGTAGTGACGCTTCTGGACCATCTGAGCTTGCTCCAAGCGGGCGCGGATGTCGGCGAGGAATTCATCCCGCTCTTCCAGGGACTTGGCGACAGCGGCCACCCTGGTGTCCCCTGGCGCGTATGACCGGATGGATGGGGGATCCCGGCCATAGACGACGCGGAATGGTGTGTCCCGCAGCGATGACTGGTAGGCGGTGTTGAGGACGTACTCCGCCCAAGGAAGCCACTGGAGCCACTGCCGCGGCCGGTCACCAGTAAGGCATCTCAGGAACATGATGATGACGCGGCGGCAGTACGGGGCCTCCTGGCACGCCGCCGAGCGCATCTTCTTCGGGCAGCCAAAGTCTCCGAGGAGCAAGCAGCGGTGCGACTACAAGCTGTCGGGCGAGGTTTCCTTGTCCGGCGTGTGGTGCGAAAGATGCGCATGCTCCTCAGCTCCTCGCTGTCGTGCGTGTTCGTCCCCTCAGCCCCTTCCATACATCAGGCTGCTCCGATCGCAGGGGAGGTCCAAATATGGGCGCTTCTAGTGCAACGACCTCGCATCAACATCCAGCATCAGGCATCAAAGGCTATCTCATTCATCCTTGTGCCTGCTGTGGTGCTAGACACATCCAGCATTAGAGCCGGCTGCTTCACACTCCACCCTTCAGCCTCCATGAAGCCAGCAGAGGCGCTCTTTCCATGGGATCCAGGTGGATATAGTTGTATTTTAGTCGTAAATAAGAATGGGAAGCCGAGATGTAAAAGGCTTATCCCTAGGTCGCGTCAGCTATCCAGCTCGAGGACGAGCTGGGTCTCCAAGGGCGGGGGAGATGTCATGGGCAGCCAACAGGCTGCCACTAGCCCAATAGGCCCAAGACGTCAGATGCAGAAGGGCGTCGTAGGGCGCGAGTGTTCTAGTTGGGCCTTAAGCCCATTAGTATTAATTAGTGTCTCTCTTAGTTATTTATATATAGGAATAGTACCATATTGTCTAGGCACAAGAGGTGTTAGTCCTATGTACCCTTTATAATCAGCCCATGAGGCACAATGAAAATCAAGCAATGAATTATGAAGAAACAATTCTAGTCTCCCTCAATCTCTCAAGCTCTTGGCAAAGCATAAGGCCTAGTTACCCCCAAAATATTCATTCTCATTACATCTGGTATCAGATAGCCTGTCGATCCCTCCCATAAAAAAAACAAAAATTCTGATCCAGCCAATCCAGCCACAATCCTAATTCGGCCGCAACCACACCCCAACCGCGACGTCCCCATCTGTCGCCCAGCAGTCGCGACGCCTCCATCCGTCGCCCAGCCGCCGCGCCGCCTCCCCGTCGCCCACCACGCGCCGCCACCGTCAACCACGTCGTCGCGGGATTCTTCGTCGCGCCGTCCGCGGCCCATCTCCACCACAGCCGACGCGCCATGGATTTTCCACAGTTTGATGGGACCTCTGATCCGGTGGTCTTCATCAACCAGTGCGAACTCTACTTCCGCCGGGAGCGCATCATGGCGGAAGAAAAGGTATGGTTGGTTTCTCGCAATTTGAAAGCTGACGCCCGAGTTTGGTTCCACCAAGTCGAGCACGATGAATACTCGACATGGCGTCGCTTCACCGAGCTCCTGCAGCAGCGCTTCAAACCGCCCCCGTGCCTCGACCCGCTCCACCAACTGTCTCGTGGCATCGACAACTCCCTGCGCATCCTTGAGGAGATGTCCACACAACTGGATCGCATTCGAGCGTGTCTCGAGGCGAAGGACAAGAGGGACCGTGAACGCCGGGCGGCTGTACGCCTCCAGGCAGCAGTACGGGGCCTCCTGGCACGCCGCCGAGCGCACCTTCTTCGGGCAGCCAAAGTCTCCGAGGAGCAAGCAGCGGTGCGACTACAAGCTGTCGGGCGAGGTTTCCTTGTCCGGCGTGTAGTGCGAAGGATGCGCATGCTCCTCAGCTCCTCGCTGTCGTGCGTGTTCGTCCCCTCGGCCCCTTCCATACATCAGGCTGCTCCGATCGCAGGGGAGGTCCAAATATGGGCGCTTCCAGTGCAGCGACCTCGCATCAACATCCAGCATCAGGCATCAAAGACTATCTCATTCATCCTTGTGCCTGCCGTGGTGCTAGACACATCCAGCATTAGAGCCGGCTGCTTCACACTCCACCCTTCAGCTTACATGAAGCCAGCAGAGGCGCTCTTTCCTTGGGATCCAGGTGGATATAGTTGTATTTTAGTCTTAAATAAGAATGGGAAGCCGAG
Source organism: Saccharum hybrid cultivar R570 (assembly GCA_038087645.1). NCBI lineage: Eukaryota > Viridiplantae > Streptophyta > Magnoliopsida > Poales > Poaceae > Saccharum > Saccharum hybrid cultivar. The sequence goes on from JAQSUU010000795.1 coordinate 1,752,258, forward strand.
ATGTAAAAGGCTTATCCCTAGGTCGTGTCAGCTATCCAGCTCGAGGACGAGCTGGGTCTCCAAGGGCGGGGGAGATGTCATTGGCAGCCAACAGGCTGCCACTAGCCCAATAGGCCCAAGACGTCAGATGCAGAAGGGCGTCGTAGGGCGCGAGTGTCCTAGTTGGGCCTTAAGTCCATTAGTGTTAATTAGTGTCTCTCTTAGTTATTTATCTATAGAAATAGTACCATATTGTCTTGGCACAAGAGGTGTTAGTCCTATGTACCCTTTATAATCAGCCCATGAGGCACAATGAAAAGAAAGCAATGAATTATGAAGAAACAATTCTAGTCTCCCTCAATCTCTCAAGCTCTTGGCAAAGCATAAGGCCTAGTTACCCCAAAATATCCATCACGGGCACGCTGTGGGGGCAGGCCGGAGGGTTCGGCGAAAACCCCTTGAAAGGAGTCCAGCAGTTCGTCGAGGAGGTCCACCGCGCCGGTTGTGGCGGCGAGAGACGGTGCCGGACGCGCGGCCACATCTGACCAGCACACCTGCCGGCCCTGCCGAGCGAACGACATGGTGCGCGCCTTGAAGTCCCACGTGATCGGCCCCAGGGTGACCAACCATTGGGTACCCAGGACAAGATCGTATCCCGCCAACGGCAGGACGAAGAGGTCCACCCGGAACGCCTCCCCGTCGATGGTGATCGGCGCTTGGCGCAGGACGCCTGGGCACTGGAGCTTCTCGCCATTGGCCACGGTGGCGGTGAGGCGTGGCTTGGACTGGACGGGGTGCGGCGCGCCGCCTCCTCGGCGATGAAGTTATGAGAGGATCCCGTGTCGAGGAGGGCAGTAAGCGTCACCGCGCCCACCTTCACCCGGACCTGCATCGTGTCACAGGGCGGCACCCCGGCGACGGCCTGTAAGGAGAATACCGGGGCCTCCGCGTCGGGACCGTCCAGTGCGGCTTCTTCGGCGTCGGTGAGTGTGACACCGTCGATGTAGAAGAGACGGCGGCAGACCCGATTATGGCCGCGGGAGTACTTCTCATCGCAATTATAGCACAAGCCCAAGCGGCGACGTTCCGCCTGCTCCTCCGTCGAGAGGCATTTCACCGGTTTGGGCTCCTGCCTGGCACCCCCGGTGCCCGCTGGTGGTGGTGCAGGGAGCGCGAGGCGCGGAGCCGGCGCTGGAAGCAGGCCGTGGGGCGCAGGGCGTGCGGGAGCCGGCGCCAGGGCCTGCCTGTCGAGCTCCATCAACTCCACCTGGCGGGCGAGGCTCATGGCGGCCGCGAGCGACTACGGATTGTGGATCCGCACCGCGTGGCTCAGCGGCGGCAGGAGGCCTCCCGTGAAGAGCTGGACGCGCTGCGCTTCCTCCAGAGGCCCGGCGCGGGGTAGGAGCGCCTGGAACCGGTTCTGGTACTCCTCCACGGTTCCCGTGCGCCGGCACTCAGCGAGTTCGAAGAGCGGCGCGGAACGCAAGGGTGGCCCGAAACGCAGCTGGAGAAGGTCCTTGAAATGGATCCACCGAGGGACACCCTCGTCCTCCCGAAGCTGGATGTACCACATCTGGGCCACGTCCTCCAGATTGTACGAGGCCATCCAAACCTTCTCCTCCATGATCCGTTGTTGATGGAAGTAGGATTCACAACGATTGATGAAGATCAGCGGATCGGCCGTACCGTCGTATCGCGGAAAATCCATCTTCTGAAACCGCGGGGGACGGTCGTTGTGGTGCTGGCCGTCCGCGTTCCCGCCCGGACCCGACGATGATGAGGACTTCTCCTTGTCCTTCTTCAGGGCCGCGACGTCAGATTGCAGGGAGGCGATCGTGCCAGTGAGGCACTTGATCATCTTGGCGATGTCGGCATTGGAAGGATCCGCCATGGGAGATGTGGCGGAGGCGGCTGATGGTGGGGAGTGCGGTGGGCTGGATGTAGGTGCGGCGGCAGCGGGTAGGGCGGCGGCGGTGGAAGGATCAGCGGGGACGGACGAACAGGATCGGTGTGACCTTGATACCAGGTTGTCAAGGGCCTTGGCGTCTAGGGTAGGAGGCCCCCGGCTACGGAGGTCGTAGCCGTGGTCCGTGTCGTCTCCGGTGAGGTTTTGCCCCTCCACCGTAGGCTTGGTTGAGAGAGAGAGAGAGAGAGATTAGGAATAATGATCTTTCTTATCTTTTGATAGTGCCGATTACAAATCTTAAATAGTCCCTGACTGAAACAGCCATGCCTACAATCAAGGAATGCAAAACACTAATTGGTACTTATCTAATCTTAGCCACTAACGGTGGCCTCCCCAGCCGCGAGCTGGGCGCGCTCTACGGCGCGGCGCACGTCACGCGCGCGACGGCGTCTCACATACGTGCGCCCCCACATGACAGTAACACTCACCATGAGTTCCCACATTGTTAATCTGACCCTCAGACAGACAAGTGTTAGATTATAGTAAACGCAGAAGAATTCAACTCAAAAGTGTACACTTCAAAGTATAGTCTAGTCTACTGTTCTGTATTACTGTTGCCAGAGCTTTTAAAACAACCATTTTGACCCACAAGGTACCATCAAAAAACCCATGTATGGAGCCCTTATTGAGACAGCTGTTGTCAAGACTAAAAAAAAAATGAGTTTCTGTTTATAGCATTTGCTACTAATTAGAACTAACATACTAGTGAAAAATAAGCATAATTATGATACCTGAAATTACAGCTGTGTGCTTCCAACCACAAGATACCTACAGAGGGCAAATGGTCAAGGACTCCATGTCCAACATACATCAATACAAGAACTGCCTTTAAGTGGTGCAATATATAAAAATGAAATAGGTGATCAGAAGCACAAACCTTAGATACAGGAAGTTTAAATAGCGAGCTTTTCAAAATTTCTGGAGAGCGAACCATATCCGTACCTCTGGTTAGAGATAATCATGTAAGAATACAACTTCAACATTGGGTGCACACTGATATAGGTAATACAAGATGATGTAGGGAAGTTCTTGAGAAAGTCATAGATGAAATACCCCAGACCAAGGCAGCCATTTTCATTTGAACCCCAAGAATACAGATCACCGCTATCTGTCAAAACATCAGCGTATACATTTCAAAATTGTATGACAAGTTAACAGCTGAAAATTTTGATAATTCCGCATTAACAAGATACAAAACAAAGACTGCATCAAACACCAATACCTGTTACAACACAAGTATGGTAGCCTCCACAAGCAACTTCTTCTGAAAATGGTATCTCTTCAACAATATTTGGTCTGAATGCTTCATTTGATCTTCCAAATCCCTAAAAGGTTTTGTTAAATCCAAATAAATGAAGGGAGATAAAAAAGTATTTTGGTAAGGGAAGTGAAAAAAATAAATGCCAAGGTGGCCTGATTGGATACCACCTTCTCAGTCTTCTGCCCAAATATGAACAAAGTACCTTTTTCTGCAATTTTGACATAGGGAAATCATAAGATGGGTAATTGTGATTTGCACAATTTTGAATATTGCTTTCTGTATGCTTACCATCAATGCAAGCTGAGTGCAACATTCCTGCAGCTATCTTTTTAATCTAGCCAATGCATATACAGATAGAAATAGAAGACAGTCAGTACATGACAACAAGAGATCGTTTTCTGATTAAGAGGCATGTTGAGTTTCAAGTCAAAATACCTTGATACCATCAAAGTTTTTGATCAATCTTGGAGTATATTCACTGCACAAGTGAAGACATAGTTACCGATTTATTATCTTTCAAACAATTTAACACCATATAGTACAAACATATCCAGAATCGTCAGACCTATTTTACCATAAGATATCCGACAGAAGCCTTCCAAGTTTCGAACTTCTATATCTATATATCATCAGGCATTTTACTCAAAACTCACACTACAATACTACATAATCTAGCAACCTTGTTCAGTATAAGGAAAGCACAAATAATACCCATATACGCCACACCAATTCATTCGGCACAAGCTTTAACTGCTTAAGATGCTTAGGCCCATTCCCTCTTAAAATCATGCACATAGCTCTCTTGTGTACTTAGGCACGCCAGCTTGCAGTAGAAAATTTTTCATCTCTTATGGTTAAGGATTTTCTTATATCTTCTAAATAGATGGCAATGAATTATTCCATGACAGAGTAAATACACAATTATGTTCCAGCACAAGTTTTTTTTACAGAATAAGTTTTTATGAAATATATATTACCATACCTTGAGGTCAGAGAAAATCCCAGGATGCTAGATTGACGGCCATGTCCGAGCCTACCAGAACCAGAAGCTCCCCAACTCAAGACTTCACCTTCCTCTGGAGAAGTAAATGATAGGAGAGGCTCAGACTCTTGAAGGTAGAAATATTTAAATACAACTGCTATAAAGCACCAATTTCTTAGTCACCTGTAACAGCAATTGAATGCTCTGATCCCAGAGCAACCATTTTTATTCTGAAGTCAGTCAAACAATCAACCTTTGTTGGGGTAGAAACTACTTTACCTGCCCCTAAAGCAAGTCAAAAGAAAAACTCCATCTCAGAAATAAGACTGCCAAAAGGATAATTAATAGAAATTTTCCCTAACATGATCTACCATAGTCCCTAGCAAAATCTTAGGAGAAACATGATTATGCTGCATGAAAAATAATATAAAGGCATGTATGGCGAGTTGAAACAGTGGTCAAGTAACACCTAAGAGCTATGAAGCTATCTATTAGGATTTCCAAACCTCATACAGGGATTTTATTATTTTTTGTGGGATCAAGCACTCATCAGTGTCAATAAGTTGCTGTTGATAGTGTCAGAACATTCAATTATGGATATGACATGAATAGGTGGCATTAAGGAAGTAAAGAATGGATATGACACTATTACCTTTACCAAGGCCAAGCTGGCCACCTGAGTTTCTGCCCCAAACAAAGAGCTTACCATCCGCTGTTCAAGAATGTCAAAACACAAAATTTTAGTGGAGATTGGTAATACAATTATTATAAAGCACATATGTGCAGCACAAATCAATCTGGTGAAGAAATAGAAGAGATGGTAATCACACTTCTTTTCTGTTATACTTATCCAGATACCAGTAAAACATTATTATGGTGTAATGTGTTATATGCTGCAGTGCAGCATTCAGTGACAATAACCTTAAAAAAATCAATACATTTTACAGAGCATATGACAGCTTAATTATCAAATGAGCAATAACATATTTTAGTTAAGGTATGATCGCACCTAGGCCTAGGGAGAGTGCACACATCCATATGACCCTTTTTGTTTGAAAGTACAACTTACCCAATATGTATTTTTGGTTTATCAAATCCATTGTCAATATCTAGTAGAGTAATTGGGACAATAATAAAAATATTATAATGAACGTATTACAGCACCATACACACATGTAGCTTCCCACACGACAAATGGCAATATGCTTGAAATCATGAACACTCAGCACTAGATCAATATTCGAACAACCAGAAAGGTCAAAAATGTTTAGTTCCCCATCCCATACTTGTGTGTTTAGGCCCACACAAACAAGAAGAAAGGAAGCACTAACTTCTACACCCGAGAAGTTTGAACTATCTGCTGTTCCATTAAAAAAATATATAGTAACATAGTAGATGGCACCCTCCCTTCCGTCTGCTACTATCAGTTAATAAATTTACCTTATTATGGTGAATAAAACCAGGCACCTAACAGAATCTAATAATGTTCTATTACCGGTAACTGCACAAGAATGATGGTTGCCAGCTGAAACTTCTACGACTCTCTCATGAAATCCAGAAACTTCAACAGGCTCCTACATGAAAAGGAAAAAGATAAATTATATACTGTAGACAAAGGAAGGACACAGTATGTGGAATAATCAGATTCTTATGGTTCGTAGCTTATAGAAAAAAAATATATCAAATACATTCAAAGCACAGATAGGAAAACCAAAGCTAATTGAAGTTATACAGAAATAAAATGTCAATAAATGTTGTGAATGACCAGTAATACCTGCTTTGCTTCTTAAGCCTGATGTATCTAGCAACTGATGTAATGTAAATGACTAAACCTGTCTCTGAAAAGTGCCAGTAAAATAATATCCTCTACTTCCAAGGGTATCTGTGTCCTCATGGTAATACAAATTTACTGAAATGCATGATTAGTCATATGGTAAATTGGTTTTCGTTACATGAAATAGCAGACACAATTGCTCCCATTTGTCTCCCAGGTAAATGTCAATGCATGCAGCTTTCAATTACTTAGCCAGGGTTTTTCTTCCCTCAGCTAGGATCCGTGCCAAAGTTCTGCTAATAGACAATGTGTAAGCAAACATATGAAATAAGATGGGCAAGAATCGGTACCAGTGTATGTGTAACAGAGGATCCTATCCCGAGTTGCCCAAAGTCGTTTAGCCCTGTAGCAAACACTCGGCCACTTTCTGCATAAAAACAGAAGGGAAAACCTCTGCCGCATTACGACACCACAATTCAAACAGAAATAAAAAAAATGCTGATTGTTCACTTGCTTATGCTAATTTAGGCCGGAAGAGCAGGGCATTATGTATTAGTACAACTTTTATCACTCCGACTCAGAGCATATGGTCAAAATCAGCTCATTACATATCTAGCAATGTTAGTATGGTAGATAAAAATAAAATCATTTAACTGCGTGAACCAAGACAATGAATCAGCTCTAGCATGATCTCTGCTCTCGTATTACTAGACGGGCAGATGGTGATCAGGTGATGTGTGAAGATGAAAAGGTGGGGAAGGAAAGCGGGGGCATACGGGTCAGAAAGAGGGTGTGTGCGCCGCCGCAGGCGAGGGAGGCGGGCGGGTCGGCGGCGCGGGCGAGGAAGAAGGGGCAGACCGTGGGGCTCCACCGCGACTCCAGCGCGCCCAGCCCCAGCCGCCCGTAGTCCCCGTTCCCCCACAGCGCCGCCACCCGCTGCCGCCGCGGCGCCTTGGAGGCGGCTGCGTCGGACGAGAGCCACCGCAGCAGCGGCGGACACCGCCTCGTCCCTCGCCACATCGCGCTCGGGTCGGAGCGGAGAGAGGAAGGTGGAGCTCGCGGCGACGGCGAGCCCACGTCGGCGACACAGGACCCAAGACAGCGTTCGCTGGCAGGCGTTTCCAGAGAGAGAGAGAGAGAGAGAGGGAGAGAGAGTCGGAACGCAAACGGAGCGAGCCCAAGGAGTGATGGCTTGATGGGCTATAGTGGGCCGTAAGCGTTAGGATGCAAAGATCCCCGCGGTTTAGTAAATATTGGGCTTACAATGTTTTTTTTCTTTTGGTTTGGCCTTGCCCATGTGTGGATGAGGATCCCCTCAAAAAAATGTATGGATGAGGTTTTCGTTCAGAAAAAAAAAATGTCTGGAAGAGGTTGAGGTGGCAGCTGTAGATTCATGTATTTGATGCTCTGATTATGGGGTACACCTTATTCAAATTGCTTATTTCCTATATCTTGATTCCTAATGCGTTTGGACCATTTTATTCTGATTTAATACCCATGTTTTGATGATTCTATATACGTGAGATCCACATGTGTAATGGTAGTAATCCAGGCGCTTCAATTTTACTACTACACCCTCCATTCCAAACTTTTGGCTTTTCTAGATAGTTTCACTATGTATTCAGATATACGGTATGTCTAGTTATATAGTAAACCATATATCTAGAAAAAGCCAAAATAACTTTATAATTTGGAATGGATGAAGTACTTTTAAGTCTTGATCAGGCCCGACTTTAGTGATGGCTAAATTTTAGTTTGGCGCAGTGGATGTTAAAAACTAAACATACCATATTTCCTTAAGGGTCAATTACCATAAGGCATGTTTCCTTGTCGTTACGGTTAAAATTGTCATACCTTATTAACCCATCCTTTTGGTTTCTTTACAAGTATATTAAAATCACATTGTGATATGCGTGCGTGTTGCGAGCGTCTACGTTGTACTGTGTAATTCTTAAAAAAATATATACTAAACAAAGGGCATATTTAGATCACCTATGAATAGTGAATGATATTATTACAATCTAGATTCTGGATAGTAGCAATGTAGTCTATTTCGATCCTTAGACTATATTGTTATGGAGTCGTTAAATATTAATAATCTCCTATTAGCCGGTTTAACGAGATAACGAGATTCTAATTAATAATCAAGTGGTTGGATTTATTATAATGGTTTCCCCTATAATTTGGGGTGTTTAAATTACCTACATTATATATTATTTATCATATTTCTATAATCCATAGATGATCTAAACAACCTAAAAATCATGTTGTTCAAATGAGACTTTTGGACCCAAGTAACAATTAAAATGAAACTACATCCCCTTGTCATATTTTATCACAAAACCACTCTAGATGTAAACATTCACACACAATCGTGCTATGAAAGACTGGACCGATTGATTTTGAGAGCGATAAACTTATCATTGGTGTCTCGTGGTTACCACGCATGTTGTCTAACAACAAAGAAATAGCCACATTGCGAGATACATGAGATGTTGAACCTAGAGTTTGATCCCGATATGTAGGACTTATGAATACAACCATTGCTGCTATGTATTGCTTGGTTCTCAACCTAGGGAGACATTTGGAATTTCAAATTTTGATTTCTTAAACTATTCAACTAAATTTCAATTAGAATTGATTTCATATGATTTGTATTTAGCGATTTATTTGATAATCAAACAACATAGTCGAATTAGAACTATTTCCATTTCGTTATGTATTTTCATTCGATAATGCTGTGGGTAGGGCGTCTTTTTCATCCGGATGCGCGTTAACGGGCCTCGATGTCCGAACGGCCCAACAGGCAACACTACTATTTGCAAGGACATAAAAATAAAAATTGCTGCTCTCACCTTCTTCTCGAATTGCCGCTATTTCCCCATCCATTCTCGAACCAGCCCTCCATGCCCGCATCATTGCGGCTTGCTCCACTATGATCGCGCTGCTGCACCAGCACCACCGTAGTCGCAATGCAGCAGCGTGCTCCACCGCGCTTGAGCGCCGCCACCTGCTTAATTTCCTATCTCCCCACCGCCACTCACCGCTGAGTTCTTCGAGCCGATGTGGTGTGGTCCATGACGACTGCTCCGGTGCGGCGTTCTTCACCACGTCCAGCCGCTTGCCTGCCGCCATCCTCCCTCTCCACTACACCCGAGCGTAGCTTGCTGGCTACTGCAGTTCCTCACCCGGTAGGGCATGGCTGCCGCGCGGCGCCATGTTGTGTTTCGAGTGTGTTTCAGAAGTTGTTTCTAAGTGTTTCATCTGTATGTTGCAATAGCTATATATGTATATTGCAAGTATATGTTTCAAGTGTTTCGGTTGTTTCATATGTATGTTTCACGTATTTCATTTGTATATTTCATGTGTTTCATCTGTATGTTTCATGTGTTTCATCTTGATGTTGTGATGAACAAGTGTGATTTTTCTTTTTAATCCCTGGCTAAAACTTGTGACTAGTGTTTCTCCCTCATACTAACTCCAAAAGGATCTAGTGTTGCATATGTTGCAATGGCTACACACGCATGTGTTCAAGCGTATGTTCCACATGTTTCATCTATTTTAGACGTATATTGCAAATGTTTCAGCTATTTCAGACACATGTTTCATATGTTTTATCTAGATGTTGCAATGACTATACAAGTATGTTTTAATAGTATACTGCATATGTTGCAACGGTCAAACGGATGTTGCAGAAGAGATGAGACGTTAGGACACGGGAAGTGGCGCAGCCGAGACAAAAGCGCGGCAGAGGATGAGGGCGCGGTGGGCTTGACGCGGGGGGCGCAACTGGGGTGGGGATCGAGCTGCGGATGGTCAGACACCGTCACTGGCGCGGTATCGGTCGCCGGCGGTTGGACGCGATTCGCTAGCGCGGGATGTGATACGGCCGCGGGGGGCGTCCGATGCGAACTGGTTGCATGCGTCAGAGCTATGTCCAGACGTGGGCCTGTAGCCGGACGTCTGGGCGTTAGCCCTACCGATTTTCATTAGAACACAATTCAGTTCATCCAATCCAAATCCGAAAACCAAATGGAGCCTATAGCATATGTAGATATGCCGATGTGAGGTTATTGGTTATATGAAGTACAACGTGGTCTAGTTTAATTTTGGGTACTATATGGTAGTTTTATTATCTCTATATGTTAAGTCAAAATTGTGTACCCTCCTGTATTCCTCCGATCCACACAACATATAGCATATGCAGATATGCCGATGCGCACCCAAATACAGAGGAAACTACGCCCGTGGTTGTTTCCGCTTATAACATACTTAGATTATTATAAATCGCTGTACTGCATGGATTTCTTTGATTATTGATTTTACTAGTTCAAATTCTGAAGCGATGTTCAGCAGAACTGCAGAAGCCAGAAGCCAAAAAAAAAGGGGGAACTTTTGGCCCTTGTTTAGTTCCCCCAATTCTCCCCAAATTTCACTATGTAAAAAGAAGATTCCCTGTCACATCAAAATGTCGGCAAATGCATGGAGTACTAAATGTTGATGAAATCAAAAACTAATTGCACAGTTTTGTTGTACTTTGCGAGATGAACATTTTAAGCCTAGTTAGTCAAAATTTAGATAATTTTTACCAAATACAAACGAAATGCTACAGGAATTCTGATACAGTGTTTTTCTCCCCCATTCACCGAACTAAACGAGGCCTTGGTGAGAATTCGATCATATGCAAGAGGGGGAAAAAGATTCTGCTCCCATTAGTGTCAACTGTTAAGTAGTGTAGCTCCGGTCAAGCAAACAGGATACTATGCACGGTGCGTTCTCAAAAATTTTAAACTGCGCTCTAAACGCCGCCGACACTGCCATCCGGCCTTCCCAGAAATAAAAGAATGTGGCAATACCAAGAGTTTCTCCGATCCCTAGCCGCGCGTCGCGCGCCGAGACCGACGGCAACGCCGAGCACCTCACGTGACTTGATCGACCACCGCCCGCCCACCGGGGTTGCATGCATCGTAGTCAGCCCCCGCGCGCTTTCTCCGCGCGCACTCCTCGATCTCCTCACTCGTGAATCCCGGTCCACACTCACACACACTCCTCTGGTCCCATGGCCGCGTCGGACGCCGCCGCTTCGGCGGCGAGCAAGAAGGGCGTGGCGCCACCGGCGAGGCCAAGCCGCGCGCGCGACGCGGTCGTGTTCGCGACCGGCGTGGCCGCGGCTGTGCTGGCGTTCCTGGGGCCGGCGTCCATCCTCATGCCCGACCGCGCCGGCCTCGTCGCCTTCCCCGTCCCGGGCCCCGTGGACGGCCCGCGCACGTTCTACGACGACCCGGATCTCTCGTACGCTCTCGGCCGGCGCGTCACTGACTGGGACTCGAAGCGCGCGCAGTGGCTGCGGTCGCGCGGGCTCGGCGGCGGCCCGGAGCGCGTGGTGATGGTCACCGGGTCGCAGCCGGAGCCGTGCAGGGCCCCCGGCGGCGACCACCTGCTGCTGCGGTTCCTCAAGAACAAGGTGGACTACTGCCGGCTCCACGGGATCGAGCTGCTGTACAACAACGCGCTGCTGGAGCCGTCCATGGTGGCGTTCTGGGCCAAGATCCCCATCGTGCGCGCCGCCATGCTGGCGCACCCGGAGGCGGAGTGGGTGTGGTGGGTGGACGCCGACGCCGTGTTCACCGACATGGACTTCTCGCTGCCGCTCGCCAGGTACCGCCCCTACAACCTGGTGCTGTACGGCTGGCCCGAGGAGGTGTACGAGAAGCGGTCGTGGGTGGGGCTCAACGCCGGCGTGTTCCTCATCCGCAACTGCCAGTGGTCGCTCGACTTCATGGACGAGTGGGCCAGCATGGGCCCGGCCTCGCCGGAGTACGCCCGGTGGGGGAAGACGCTCAGGGACACGCTCGGCAAGAAGTCCGACGACCAGTCCGACGACCAGTCGGCGCTCGCGTACCTGCTCCTCACGAACCGGGAGCGATGGGGCGACAAGACCTACCTCGGCATCGACTACTACTTCCAGGGCTACTTCGCGGAGATCGTCGGCAAGCTCGACGCCGTCGCGGCGCGGTACGTGGCGGCGGAGCGGAAGGGCGGCCCGGCCCTCCGGCGGAGGCACGCGGAGCGGGAGCACCTGCGGTACGCGGCGGCGCGGAACGCCGCCGTCAGGGCCGTCGTCCCGGGCCCCGACGGCGGCGGGCAGTCCGGGTGGCGCCGCCCCTTCGTCACGCACTTCACGGGGTGCAACCCTTGCGGCGGCAAGAGGAACAAGATCTACTCCAGGGAGATCTGCGAGGACGGGATGCGCCGCGCGCTCGGGTTCGCCGACGACCAGGTGCTCCGCGCGTACGGGTTCCGCCACGCCGCGCCGCTCAACGACAGCGTGCGCCCGCTGCCGTTCGACTACCCCGCCGCGCGCGCCCGCAACCATTGACGGCGGCGAGCGGCGAGATGCATGGAGCGCTGCGGATTTCTACGCGAAAGTATAAAGGCCTTTAGTTGTATCACGTTTTCTACAGTATCTCTTTTTGGATCGTTGATAATTGATACGTACTTATAAAAGTTCGATCGACGAAAGCTAAACAACGATACTACAATAGAGTGTTTTATCAACCTCGCTCCAGCACCCGTTTTCCTGTCTGTTCCATTGGCACTTGATTTGAGCTCTCTTCGTTTTTCTCAGCATTGGAGTGACGAGCTTAGAGAAAAGCCACGGTAGTAAGACCTTCCACAGTGCACGCATGCAGTGGTGCTTCTCAAGTGGACAGATCAGAAAGTTTTGGCGCTCTTTCCAAGCTGCAGCTAGCTAGCAGTGCCTGTGCTAGGAAATTTGGGATGGAGCACAAACAAATACGTACATCGGTGCCCACTCTAATTTAGGGGGGGGGAGGGGTATAGTTTTCCAAATGGGCCGCCCGGCACGGCACGAGCACTAGCACGACGAGGCACGGCACGGCGAGGCACGGCACTATACGGCACGGCGGCCCGTCGTACCGTGCCTGATAGTGCCGCCGTGCTGAGGTAGCGGCCCAGGCACGGCACTACGGAGGCTCAAGCGTGCCGTGCCGTGCCGCTGGGCACGACCGCCTGTGCATGCCCGTGCCGCCGCTGGCCCGACGCGACGAGGCCACCGTCGTCGCTTCCCTCGCCGAGGCCACCACGTCTCCGCTTCCTCGCCGAGGCCGTCGCGCCACGGGACGTCAGGACGACAGGAGGAGTCGCTGTTGAAGAGGCTGCAAGAAGGGGCCGCTGGAGAGAGTGGGGGAATGGGGAACGACAGCATGGAGGATTCCCATGCAGGCATGCGGTGGGCCGGTGGCCGCAAAGGGCAGTGATGAGCAGCGGCCTGGTGTTTGCGGCGTGAGGAAATGAGGCCGGGGGAGAGAAGAAGTTAGGGTTTAGGTGGGAGAGATGCTTTTATATATGTATCCAACGGTTGTGGTTCATCAGTGCTCATCCAACGGTAGAGGATTAGCGGGCCACAACCGGGCCAGGCCAATTTCCGTGCCGTGCCCGTGCTGGCCCATGGGCTGAATCTAAGGCCCAGGCACGGGCACGGGGTCGGGCCGTGTCAGGCACGGGCACGGAGGCAGCCGGGCGGGGCCGTGCTTTCTCGGGCCATGCCCGTGTTAGCCCATCGGGCCTGGCCCATTTGGAAAACTTTAGGGAGGGGGCGGGAGCATGACCGCCGCTGCGCGATGCTAGGGAGGCCGCCGCCACACGCACTGGGTCCTGTCGGGGACCTGGTGCTAGCCCGTCGCCGCCGCACGCTACCGTCAGGGGCTGGGCGGAGAGGGTAGGAAGACGCTTCAAGATTCGTGCTGCAAGGAGAGGAACGGCCACGATAGTCTGTGTGGTCACAGGGGCGAGTGGAAAGACATTTTCGGTGCATCTATTGATCTATATAGGTTTAAAAAAAAGATTCAAAGCTTACTTTTCTACTGTTCATGGGGCTTACTTGAAATTAAAATGAGTACCTCAGCCGGGAGAGAGACATTGGTAAAAACGGTGCTTTCCTCTCAACCAATTTACCACATGACGGTTTTCCCTGAACTCAAATGGCTCATAAAAAGGATTGATCGAATGAGAAGCTTTATGTGGAGGGGAGAGATACCTAACAAGGTCTATGGAGGACATTTGATTGTCAACTGGCCTACATCCTGTCGACCCAAGATTAAGGGAGGGCTAGAAATCCTAGATTTGGAACGTTTTGCACGAGCGCTTCGCCTACAATGGCTATGGTTCCAATGGCGCCAAAAGAAAAGGGCATGGAACAAACTTGAACTATCGTGTGATAGCCGGGATAGGGATCTCTTTGCTGCATCGACAATAGTAACGATTGGAGATGGCAAAACGGCCAAATTCTGGACTTCATCGTGGGTACAAGGAATGGCGCCTAAGGGTTTCGCGCCAAATTTATTCAAGAAAGCCAAGAGGAAGAATGCCACGGTGCAAAAGGCATTACAGGACAACAAGTGGATTTCTCAAATTGCCCCAATCCTATTATCTGCCGAAATTCAGGAGTACATTCGATTGTGGGAAGTTGTACAGCAAGTCCAGCTTGACGCTAGTAGGGATGACAACATAATATGGCGATGGACGGCAGATGGAGAGTATATATCCAAAAGCGCATACCGTATTCAATTTGAAGGGTCATACAACAAGCTACGGATTATGCCGATATGGAAGGCTAAGGCCGAACCGAAATGTAGATTTTTCGCGTGGACGTTGCTACACAAGAAGATCCTCACGGTGAACAACTTGATAAAGAGAAATCGGCCAAATGACCCCATATGCAAACTATGTGGAGTTGACCCGGAAAACCCCACACATTTGTGCAATGATTGTCCTTTCTCAAAACAAGTATGGTCTATATTGAAAACCTGGTTTGAGCTCTCAGCTATCGACACAGTGGGGGATAATGGGTCGCTCCATGGATATTGGCGTAGATGCAGGCTGAGGATAGATAAACCTCACATGAGAAACTTTGATGGCCTCATGATCTACTTTTGGTGGAACATATGGAAAGGGAGAAATAGAAGAACCTTCCAAAACAGAAGTTTGCAGCCAAGGAAGGTGGCGCGTTTATGCAAGGAGGAGATCAATCAATACCCGTTGGCCACAAGACCAAATGCTGAAGCTCAACAGTAGTGCCTTATTTTTACTTCGTTTTTTTCCTTCTCCTCTTAGTTTCTGTACGTTTTGTTTTTACTTCTCTACAGGGTGGTTGGGTCTAGTAGAGTTGAGTCTGTTGTTGGGCTTGTAAAAAAGTTGTAGCACCTCTTTTTTTTCCTTTTTATCGTTTAATAAAAATCCGGTAAAAGCTTTTTGCTGCCTTTCGAAAAATTAAAATAAGTAAAACTAGCTAGCGACAAGCTGCAGGTAAGAATGAAACAAAACATTACAGTGAGGTGGCGAACACACATAGTTTTAGACATCACGCAAATAGCCGCAGACCCAACCATTTCCTGTGCAGCCGCCCTCCTCGGATCGGCCGTCGTCGGCGACACGTGCTCCCAGTTCGACGTCTGAGAGAGCGAGTCTTCCTCTTCGGCTCTTCCAAGACCATCAGAAACCAGCCACGCTTCCCACGAGATTTAATGGCACGAACCCTTCTGAAACTAAAATACTTGCGTGCTCGGTCTCGCGTCTTTCCTAATCCACCGGCTAATGAAATCTCAGGGTATTAATCAAGTTAATTAGCACTGCAATCAAAGAATAATATATATAAGCAATAATACTCACAGCAGGCGCAAAACCTGCAATGCGTACTTGTTTATATCCATGGTTAAGCCAGAAAGATATTTCGGACTTGGGAATCAAGGGGACAAAGGAGGAGCTCTAGGTAATAATTAACCTACCCCTGCAAATCCGCAACAAAAACGAAACGTGTGGTGCCCTTGCGCATTTTGCGTGCACTGACGTGCAGGCAAACATAGAGTAAACTGTACACTGGCCTTGGCGGGCGTGGATTTTCGAGCTAGCTAAGCATGGATTACTCCCTTCTGCCTTCGAAAAAAATAACCTCTATTGCCAACTTCCCTAGCTAAATAGAGACAGCTACAAAATCTGCTCCAGAAAAAAGGTAGAGTTGAGGACTGTTTGGATTGCGGGAAAAAATTTCTGTTCCTACGTTTTTCATGTAAAATTGATCTGATTCCTGTGAAATTCCTACGAGATTCGTATGAAATTCCTGCGTTCCAAACAGGTCCTAAATGTTTTGTCGAGCACCTAAAGGGATACTCTAGAAACTTCATTTTTCTTGGGAGCTACTCCATATTAGAGTTGGTGGAGCATTCCTGAACAAGCTCTTAAAGGTGTTGTTTGGTTCCGATGATGTAAATGGTAAGGGCCCGTTCGTTAGGCCAGGAAAAGGGACAGGAACCGTTCCAGGTGGACAAAACTTGCACAAATTAAACATCCAATCCTGGCCAGATTAGATACTGGTCACTCACGGTTCCTGGGGAACCGAACGGGGCCTAAAGCAAATCACACCAGATCATATTGTAAATAGTTCCAGGGAATAGAAAACGCTAGTTGCTTATTTGATTGTGGCAAATGGTTTTGGTTCCTATCCCTATGAGAAGGAAAAGATGACCTCGAAACCCTGCCGGAAGAAGGGAGAGATGAAAAATAAATAGAGGGGCGACAGAGTCTCAACGAAAACCGTGGATTCGAGAGCTATGGCATTGTGAGAGAGGCGCAAGGCGTCCACAGCACACGCACTGGACATTGTGAGAGAGGCGAGCAGGGCATGCATCTCTAGTGATGGTTGATTTTTCTCACAACTGGCGAGAGAACGGCAAACGGGAAAGCAGAACATTATGCATGTTCCATAGGCCCGTAACAATTTTACCAAATGATAAACAGTAGAATTAGATCACACTGTCAACTGATAAGGTCCAAACAGCCTCAACCAAACAACACCCCTCAACCGTATTTTTTTAGTTAATCCTTTTTAGGTGAAACAAGTTAAAATGAGTTGTATTTAAGTTGTTCTTAGCCCATAAAAAAGATCTAAATTCTTTTGAAGATTATTTTTTATTTATATTTTTACAAAAAAATATTCTTTTTGTGAATCAAAATCTTGTCTATCAGCCAAATCATCTCACGAAGTGATCCTGACTCGTCACCAGGAAGGTTTGTTGAGAGAATTTTAATCTGAAACATTTGTATGAGATCCCAACCAAAAACACCCCTAGAATATAGAACATTGCATATTTGCGTGCTTAGTGGGTCGTGACGAGACACAACAATGAGGCATGGTGGGATGTCATTTTTTGTTTTTATAATTGATTTTCAGATGCAGGTGTCTCCCTGATGAGAATCAAGCGCGGCACGCAAGCCAATTGAGACATATCCACCATAATTATCGCGTGTTTTACTGTTTCCACCTATTGGTAGAGATGAGAGATCTCGACTCTCGAGTGCCATATATTATACACAGTACTGTACGAGGCTACGAGCCTCTGAAAAAAAGAAAAATAATATGACCCCAGCCTGTTTCGCGTATTCCTTGACCCCGCGCCTTCTCGGCCTCACGTGATCGCTCCAACTCCCTAGCCTAAGGGCCCAGACTACAAACACGTCCGCAGTCGGCACACCAAGCGCGGCCTGCTGCCTGCACCACCGCAGACCGCACCACCGCACAACCGGCGACGAGCCGACCGAAGCGAGCTAGCCGCCCGCCGCGCGAACGCCGAACGGTAGGTAACACGGAATGGCCGGCGCGTCGGAGGCCGCTTCGCTCCGCGTCTCCGCTTCGGCGGGGAGCAAGCACCACGGCGCCGCGGCGCCGCAGGGGCTGGCGGCGGGCCGCGGGCGCCGCGCGCGCGACGCGCTCGTGTTCGCGGCCGGCGTCGCGGCGGCCCTGCTCGCGCTCGTTGGCACGGCGTCGGTCCTCGACCCCGGCGGGCGCGGCGGCCTGGTCACCCTGCCCGTCCCCGTGCCCGGCCCGGAGGACGGGCCGCGCACGTTCTACGACGACCCGGAGCTGTCGTACTCCGTGGCGTCGGGGCGGCGCCTCACCGGGTGGGACGCCAAGCGCGCGGAGTGGCTGCGGTCGCGCGGGCTCGGCCGCCGGAACGCGCCGGAGCGCGTGGTGATGGTGTCGGGCTCGCAGCCGGAGCCGTGCCCCGGCGACGCGGGCGACCACCTGATGCTGCGGTTCCTCAAGAACAAGCTCGACTACTGCCGCCTCCACGGGATCGAGCTGCTGTACAACAGGGAGTTCCTGCACCCGGCCATGAAAGGCTACTGGGCCAAGATCCCCATCGTGCGCGCCGCCATGCTGGCGCACCCAGAGGCGGAGTGGGTCTGGTGGGTAGACTCCGACGCCGTCTTCACCGACATGGACTTCTCCCTCCCGCTCGCCAAGTACGCCGGCCGCAACCTCGTCGCCTACGGATGGCCCCACAAGTTCTTCGTGAGGAAGTCGTGGCTCGGGCTCAACGCCGGCGTGTTCCTCATCCGGAACTGCCAGTGGTCGCTCGACTTCATGGACGAGTGGGCCAGCATGGGCCCCGCCTACCCGGAGGAGCACGCCCGATGGGGGAAGGTGTTCAGGGACACGCTCGGCGACAAGGACTCCGACGTGGCGGACGACCAGTCCGCGCTCGTCTACCTGCTCCTCAACGGCTGGGAGAGGCTGGGGAAGAAGACTTTCGTCGAGACAGAGTACTTCTTCCAGGGCTACTGGAAGGAGGTCGTGGACCGCCTCGACGGCGTCGCCGCGCGGTACGAGGCCGTCGAGCGGCGGCGCACGGCGACGCCGGGGCTGGGGCTCCGGCGGCGGCACGCGGAGCGGGAGCACCTGCGGTACGCGAAGGCGCGGAACGCGGCCGTGAGCGGCGTCGTCCCGGGCCCGGCCGGTGGCGGGGAGACGGGGTGGCGGCCGCCGCTCATCACGCACTTCGTGGGATGCCAGCCCTGCAGCGGCGGTCGGAACCCGATGTACTCGAGGGAGAGCTGCGACGACGGGATGCGCCGCGCGCTGGCGTTCGCGGACGACCAGGTGCTCCGCGCGTACGGGTTCCGCCACGCCGCCCCGCTCAACGACAGCGTGCGGGCGCTGCCGTTCGACTACCCCGCCGCGCGCGCAACCAACCATTGACGGCGAGCGGCGAGATTAGACTATGAGCGAGAGCTAGGGTAAAGGAACTGGGCCTATTTGGGCCTCAATATTGATAAGCAGGCTGTGGAGAAAAACAACCTTGTGGAGCAGACTGTGGAGTCAGCATAACAAAGATCTTGCAATCGGCTGTCCAATTTTGTTTGCTATGAATAATAGCTTAACAACTAATCAAGATGAACATGTTCAGAGAGAGGCTGCCTTCAGTTTGCTTGCTGCTGGACTAAGACAATTCCTCCATGGGCTGTGTTTAGTTGAGAAAATTTGGGTGAAAAGTTACTGTAGCACTTTTCGTTGTTATTTGGTAAAATTTGTCCAACCATGGATTAATTAGACTCAAAAGATTCGTTTCAAACTTTACAGACAAACTATGCAATTAGTTATTTTTTTACCTACATTTAATGCTTCATGCATACGTCTAAAGATTCGATGTGACGGGTGGAAGAGAAAATATTTTGGGTATGCATGGCAAGTGAACGCGGCCATGGTCAGATTACTCTTCCAATCACAGGCTCCTTGGAGAGTATGCTTATCCCGAGCTCTCTCATCCAAATTGATCTCGCCTCTCTGGGAATCGATTCCCTCAGCATCAGTGTGTCAACTACAATGGTTAGAGCACTGATACTACTGCTACTGTTTCACCAGTGCCTACTACCTCTATGGTGATGATCCAAATTCCCCAAGTCAACAAGGCATTGACATTTGACAAGCCTTCCTGCTCGGCCTGCTGATCTGGTCATAAAAAAGACCCCTATCACTCGAGTCTACTACAGGAAGAAATTCAAGAGCAAAACCAAGAAAGTTGAGAGGGAGACTATGCCAGTGGAACCTTCTCCAGAGCAAGATGGTTTCACCTTTGGTGAGTTTCACGAAGAATATGTACCAGATCACACTATTGATAATGATAGTAAGGACAAGGCAAAGGCAAAGGAAAGGAGAGGGAGACTACAAGCACACTGCAAGAGGCTAAGATACTTAGGACACAGTTTCCAGAAATAAAAAGTGATTAGGGCATACTATGAATCATGACAACTTGCACTACGGGCTGGACACGGTCCTCCACGTCGTCGCGTCGTCGTCCGGTGGAGACGGCGGCGCAGATGAGCCCCTGATGATGAGCGCGACGGTGATCTGCAGCAAGGCCCAACACCTCCTGGGCGCGCGCAACGCTCGGGGCGACACGCCCCTGCACTGCGCCGCTAGAGCTGGGAACGCCGCGATGGTCTCCCATCTCATCGACCTGGCGAGACGCCAAGACGACGACGGCGGCGCCTCAGTGCTGCTGCAGGTGGTGCTGAGGAAGGAGAACAAGCGAGGGGAGACGCCATCCGCTGGGGCGACGCAGGAATGGTGCGAGTGCTGGTGGCGGCGGACGACGAGCTGGCGCGTTTCCCGCGCAACGGCGTCTCGCCCTTGTACCTGGCCATCTTGCTGGAGCGCGAAGATATAGCAGAGCAACTGTACCAAATGGACAACGAGCTATCTTACTCTGGACCAGACGGACAAAACGCCATGCACGTTGCCGTTGTAAGGTGCGAACGTAAGTGTCTTTCATTTGCATTGTCTTGCACGTACGATGTCCTTGTTTTCCTTAGGTATATCTCCGTTAAGCTTTGGTATATCCTTAAATAAAGGATCGCTCACACGAGTAATCATGTAAAACACACAAATAACCAAATAAAAAAATTCGAGTGAAACAACCGTGAATTTCACTCGGATTACCAAAGACCACCATCCACCTTCACGGACAAACACAACAAAAAATTGAAACAAAAAAATATAATTAAAAAAACAAAATAAAAAACCAGAAATTCACTATGGAATGCAAAATCACAAAGATTGTGAGGGAACTGCCTCTAACAGACATACCAAAAGCCAAAAAAATACAAAACAAAACCAGAAATTTTCTATGAAATACAAAATCACAAAGATTATAAGGAAACGGCCTCTAACAAACATACCAAAAAACAAAAAATACAAAAAATAAAAAACCAGAATTTTTTTATAAAATGCAAAATCACAAAGATTCTGAGGGTACTGCCTCCTACAAACATAACAAACAACATATTTATAATATGGAAAGCTAAACCAAAACAATTACGAGGTCATTGTATCAAACAAACAAACTTCAAAGAATGATAATTAAAAAAAGTAAAAATCATAGAAACAAGTAATGAACTTTTTGCACTTAGTACTACTTACATAAATAATACCTATAAATTACACCAAATGAACAACTGTAAGTGAAGTTGAAATCTACTGTAACTAGGATACCTATAACCAGGAAACCATTATTTAGAGCTAGAGCAGTAGCACAGATTCTGGAATATAACAAAAAAAAAACAAAGAAGAAAACTGGCAGCTGGATGAACAAATTCTAACCTAAATTGGGATGATTTTAGAAGTACAGAGCACACAAATGGGATGATTTTAAGAGTAGAGAAGTACCTAAGATTATAAAAACTAACCAATGACACAGAAGGACCATCACCAACCGCCCCGCCCATCTCAGCCTCTGCTTGAACATCTGTACAACTCAAATATCAACACAGGAAGAAGAAAAACAAGGAAAACAAAGAATCAGATCAATATCAACCAGGAGTACAACATCTAATCAAAATAAAAACATTACCATCAAATTACAGCACTCAGTACAATAAATTATAATGAAAACAGACTGTAAATCTAATTACAATGCACTGTATCTGGATTCATTTTAGCAATTATTCTAAAAATCAACTGGACCAACTACAAAATTAACTAGGCCACCTAACTAAGTTACCTAGAACACCTTTTACAACTTTTCTGTGATCAAGTAAATCCGCAAGACAAACTACAACATGCCAAATGAAATTTAACACAACTACAAAAGTCAGGCCAACTAGAAAACTAACACAAAATTTGAGGTACTACTTGGACTGCCCACAAACCACATTGGCAAAGGGGGTAGAAATACAGGAACAAAACACTCAGACTATTACCACATTGAACAGAGCACTCAAGCAGAGCACACCACTGATTTCCTCTATATGGATTGCAGAACTCAGAAAACATACCATATATTTCCAAAAAAATCAATGGAATGGAAATGACAGACCACAATTGGCACATTTTACAGAAACCAAAAAGGCAAATGTTTTCTATTCCTAGTTCTTGACAAACATATTGCTCAACAACATACTGCAAACAGATGTCATAGTTCCTAACAAACTCTCTCTCTCAAAGGAGTGCAGATGCCAAAAACAAATGCCACAATTTTTTTAAAAAAAACTTATCTTACAAATAAGTTCTATGGATTGCAGATCTCACAGACATATATGCCAAGCTGTTCAGAAAACAAAATTACAAATCATTTCTAAGGATTATAGATCTCAGAGACATATGTGCCACATTATTCAGAAAAAAACATATTTACAAATTATTTTTTATGGATTGCAGATACCAGAGACATATATGGCACATTCCATACAAAAATAGATCAGGTCCTATAAACATGATTCAAACAGTGCACGTTCATATGCTCTGTGCTAGCAAGAGCAAATGACTTAGAATGCAAACTTTATACTAAGATTATACTACTATTACATCTGCAATGAGAAAAATTTACGTTCCATCCTAGAATATAAAACTACTTGTAGTAATATATAATTGTCGACACAGGCAAAAGGAATTCTTTTGAATAGAGAGGAACATACTATTTCATCATTTGTATCGGATATGGCGTCCCTCAGTTGCATTGACAGCATGTCCCTAACAAAAAAGAGTCTACTCACGTGGTAGCCATCTTCAAACAATTCATTTTAAAAGGTGTCAATGGTAGCACCATGGTAAGTTAAATGACAACATGATAAAATTGCAAGTCAAACCAAATCAGGGAGCAGAATACTGGCAGTCTAACGGTTCTATACTCCTAAAACTTCATAACTAGAAGCTATATAAAGATAAAGCCAAACCCATACAACTTCATATGAACTCAGCAAGAAAAATGTACTAAATCAGCATACTAAAAAAACTGAATCAACAAACTTGACATTTGCAGTACCTGAAACTGCCTTAATCCATTTGCTCAAACTCCTAGGTAAAGGTTTGCTGATCCTAGAGACATATATGCCACATTAACAAGATATACTCAAATTACATCACCAAGTATAAAAATTTACAGTGCATACTAGAATATAAACTTAATGCTAGTAATATATAAGTGTTGGCCTAAGCAAAAGGTATTCTTTTGCCTAGATAGGAACTTACCCTTTAATTATTTGTATATCAGGCTTGGGTGTCCCAGTTGCATTCAGATCATATCCCTACCAGTAAAGTCTACTGAGGAGTTAGAGCCCCCTACAAACAATGCATGCAAATAAAGTGTCAATGGAAAAGAACATCTGGATGAAAAAAAGGTGCACCAGTAAAAAAAATAGAGGATAAATTGTTCACTGACTAACAGAAGAGTGAAAAAGAAAAAAAGAATATTAAAAGGTGCAGCAGCACACAACCGATAGGCTCAAAAGAAAAAAAAAACAATTAGCTTTAGGAAGCTCAAAAATAGAATAAAGTCCAGTAAAAAAAGTATTGTTATAGCACCTAAAACAATAACAGTTAATAACATAAACGAAGGGATCACACTGCCCTCTACTCAAGTAATCATAATTGACAGCTCAGCACTTATCATTATAATACCCAGTAACAGTAGTACAAACATAGCCATGCATACGAGTGCACACACCATTGACAGGCACAGTCAATAATACCAAATGTATGGACTAGATATACAGTGCCTTCCAAGAAGAAGTACAAAAATAAAAGAGAAAATTGTAGTACAAATATTTCATATTTGACATTAGGCATGTGAACTATTGTATGATATATTGATATAAGGTCATACTGGCAGTTCTTACATGTTAAGTCCATACACAGGGCATTTGCTGAAATCTGTCAAAAATGGCAGGTGGCAGAAACAAAAGAAAATGGTCACATTTCTCACTCAACAATAAGCCTAAATTCAAAAAAAAAAGAGAAAAGGTTCACACCTAGATTAAAGAACCTACAATTCTACTACAGGTCAGAAAGGCATGCCACATAAAGTCAAACAAGGTTATTGCCCAACAATGTAGGAAAAAAACATGTTGAGTCAAAACTATCAATTCAGTATTACAAACGTAAGCCTGCATGTTGTGGTTGTGTGCACCAACATACAGAAGGACAAAAATCAGGAACAAATATAGTACACTTACATCATAGTAACAATCAGTTTCAGGGCTAGAGATGGAGCAATAGAGATCAGAATCAACACTTAGAAACTGCGAGCACTGAACATCTTCAACATCCTGGCCTTCTAAATCATCAGAGCTCGATATCTCACAAAACCAGGACACCTCTTTCTAGCCATCTATCAGAAATATCAAATTGAAGCATGATTACACATAGAGAAAGCCAATGGAAAAAACACTAGTAGTACAAGCATTAGCACAGGTATAGTGAACTACTAATTTCGAGTACTGAATAAAAGATAAATACCACATATGCCTTTTAATTATTGGACAAACAGAATAACCATTTCACAAGCAAAGTATTGATTCAAAACAAATATACAGTGCTAGAACTAATATCAACAAATATTCTAAACTAATCTGAACAAATATTCAGTGCAATAGCTCCAATATAACAGCAGCAATAAACAACAGTGCTTGATGTAAAAAGGTGACCTTCAGTAAGCAACCACATAACTAGCAAGACTAAAGCTATACCACTTCCACGGATTGCATCATTGCGTAGATGCCAACATCTCCAGAAATAAAATAGCAGCTGAGCTCGCTCTTCTAAATCCCATCAGGTCCATCGTCATTATGAATGGTCCCGGCCCTGATATGACAAGTTCATTTTCAGGTAGCAGATCCCACTCCTTTCTCAAATCCCCTCTCAGAGCCTTAGCTTTTGTGCAAGAGACCACAACATCAAAGCAGTCCTCTTCTTCACTCCCACATATCTGACACATGATATCGATCCCAACGTCAGATTCAGTGCTGCGACTTGGCTAGTTGCTTGCACCCCGGCCCAACCGCACCGGCCCTTTCTTCTCGGACGAACACGGAGTAAGATGGCAGCAGGGAGCAGCAGCCACCAGCTTAGGGCCCGCGGCTTGGGCGGCTGCCCACCCGGCACGGCGCGCTGCAGGCGGCCAAGGAGATAGCACATGGCCGGACCAGGATGACAAGTACAGCAACAAAATCAGCAAATCCAAAACAAACCGGACCTCCACATCAATGTCAAATCCCTACTCGAACCCTAGGGCAGACAAGGAAATCTGATTCCATCCATCCCCAAACACAGTAGAGAATAGATCCTTGAAATAAACTCGAACCCTGACCTCTAGAACGAGGCAGAAGACATGATTGTACTCTAACAACGAAGATTTCAAGGAATCGAAGGAAGCAAAAGGAACGAACCTTGCACCTGATGGAATCACCTGTCGCCAGTGCAGAGCGCTAGAGCGTCGCGGAGAAGAAGACGACCGCGAAATGAAACAGCCACACAAACAGGCGAAATGAAACTCCCAATTTTGAACAGTAGCGCTCAGAGTGGGCCTGCACGTCAGAGGCGGCACGAGACGGAGCGCCGAGATCAAAGGAACAAAACATCCGACGGCCAAAAAAACAGTGCGACGGGGGCAAAAATTTCACACGGGCAAAATATACCTTTCTGTAAATAAATCAGAGGTCTATTAACTTACGTGGAAGTTTTGGTTAGATCCATTAACTCTAAAAGAATTTTTAAGTCCATAAACCTTTTAAACGGTTCATCACATGTTCATACTCCTTCGTTTGACTGTTAGATTCAACTTTAAGGTTCATAAACTTTTCATGTGGTTCACCGTAGATCCATCCCTCTTTATTTAGTCTCTACATCTGACATGGCGTATTAGTAGTCAACAACCAGCATGACATGAAATTGCCGATAGCTCCTCCTCCTCTCCCTCCCCTTCCTTGTTCCGGTCCACATACTGCTCACCATGTTGCAAACTGCCTCTCAGGGAATGGAGTAAGAAAGGAGAAGGGAAAGAGGACCTATCGACAAATTTCATGTCATGCTAGCTACTGATCCTACATGCCATGTTAGATTTAACAGCCAAATGAAGGGATATGGACCTACAGTAAATTACTTAAAATGTTTACGAACTCAAAAGTTCCGTCTAAAAGTCAAACAAAGAGATATGGATCTATATGGTGAACCACTAAAAAGGTTTATAGATCCGAAAATCAAATTTTAGAGCTGATAGACTTAATTGAAACCCCACATAAGCTAATGAACATATGGTGCATTTAACTCTATCCTTAATATCATTTAACTCTATCCTAAAGAAATAACTGGACTGGAACGACAAAGTATCTTTTTATCTAGTCGTGCTTCACGGATGTTATTAGTATTGGGCATTTAGGCTCTACGATGTTTCTGTCTATATGTTGGCATTTTTTTCTTTAGTAAAATCATAGTAGACCTCATGCATGCCATCCTTTTTGAAAAGATTCTCAGTTCAAAAGGAAGAAGACGACAATTGTTACAATGTCTTTATTTTTTCCCTAACATATCTTACTATGACTAATTAAGAGGCCCAAATTAGCTACCTTAATTTGCCATTCCATAAGATAGTTTAAAATAAACCCTGTCAAATTATATATAAATTACCGACATATGTTATTATAAATGGTAATGCTATCCGGGAGTCTCTCTGAATGCTTCGTGATCTCACATTGTCCGTGTGTGGTCTCCACCACATGTGAAAAAAATATTCGATACCTCCCCCTCAAATGGCCACTCAGACTTATCATCTTCTGTTCCATCTCATATCTCTCTCTCCTCTATGTCTCCGTGAAATCATAGAGCGCCACCGTTGCCTCCTTTCTCCACCCAAGCTAACCACGCCGCCTTCTCTCTCAGTACATGCAGTGTCTTCCACTACTACACAACTGACATTTCGTCGATCACCCAAAATGTCTTTAGTCTCGGCGATTTCGGCGACCGGGACTAAATAGACCTTTAGTTCCGGTTGATGTTACCAACCGGGACTAAAGGTTCCTCGTCAACGGCTCTGTTGTCAGGCGCTGTCGGAAGGGACCTTTAGTCCTGGTTGGTAATACCAATCGGGACTAAAGCCATGCCTTTAGTCCCGGTCGGTGCCACGAACCGGGACTACAGCTTTTGTCTCGGTCCGTGGCACCGACCGGGACTAAAGGCAGGGCTTTAGTCCCGGTTGGTATTACCAACCGGGATTAAAATCTTCCCTATAAATTGAACCTCCCTCTTCTTTCTTCCTGCCCGAGCTCTTCCTTGTTTATGTTCTTGTTGCTTGTTCTTCCATTGTTCTTGCTTGTCTCATCTCTGGCGATCAATCCACTTCAAACGCTTCTACACCGTCGTCGATTTGTTTGAAAGGTTGCTAGCTTCATCCTCATATGTTTTAGCAGCACCATATGTAAATCCATATTGTATATGGCTATTTTATTTCATATTCCTAGCTCCAATCACTTTTCATGTTTGAATTTTTATGAACGATGCTAATTATAGTACCTAGAAAGTATTATACACATATAATGTTTAGTTCTATTATAGACTTTTTAGGATACTTTTTACTTTAATTTGTTCATGTTCTCATTTTAAAATATTAAATAATGTTGATTCTTTGTAATTTTGAAACAAATTTATTTTAACTTTAAAAATTCTTCAAATTAATTTTATTTAGAGATAAAATTACACCTTTTAATAGAAAAATACAAATTTTATGATTTTGCTATCGTTTTATTAATGTCCATAAATTAATTTTATAAAATGATGAACCACTTATAAAATTTTGAACTCAATTAGACAAGGGTGTGCCACGCTCTTTTCTCATGCTGGGCTTTTAATTATGTGATGCCATATAATGCAGATAATGACACGCCATTGGATGTATAATGTCGATCGCCACTCCAACGAGTTCATTGAGGGCATGTGAGAATTCTGCACAGTGGCAGAGGAAAACAAACGGGATGATTTTATGTGCTGCCCATGTGCCATGTGTATGAATTTGAAAGAATTTTTGTAGCGGAATGATCATAACCAAGGGCATTACGTCAAGAAAAAGTTTACCACTGTGTCCGCTTGATATAGGTAGTGAACTCAAATTAATAATGTGTATTTGACATCTTGTGTAATATAATTGCAACATTATGTGTTGAAAATTCAAATTTAAGTGGTTCAAACTTTGCTATATGTGGGAATTATGGATTTTCAACTGCATTTTGACAACACTTTGTTAAATTGTCACACCCAGTTTTAAGGACAAAACCAGACATACACTATATGTGAAATAAAGACGACAAATCTCACATATAGCCACAGATAAGTGTAATATCAAAAGACAAATGCTTAATATACATAACTCAATAGTATAAAGCATACCTTAGATAATAACACAGCGGAAAAACAACTCTGAACACCGGGTGTAGACCTCACTCCAGGATCAAACTAACTGGTTGATCACAAGCCTAACAATTCCAGAATCTAACAGTCTGGTACCCTTCCTGAGATGTGGGGAAATAGCAAGAGTGAGTCCATGTCGAACTCAACAAATATAACATGGGGTTCATGAGGCTCAAAAGGTTTGACACAGGTTTACTGCGATAGCTTTTATTAAGTCATCTTTTAGCAATTGAGTAGCAACAAGTTTACCATAAACCCAAATAACCTCATGATCATGTAAACGAGAATAATGTATAGCAAGAAACAATAATCATTAGTGAACATCAATATCATCAGTGTTATCATTATCATCAGTGTTCATCATTTATTCTGTAAGGGTCCAAGGCCACTCGTGACCGTGAGCACGGCTGATATACCAGTTTTACACTCTGCAGAGGTTGTACACTTTCACTGTGAGTCGTGATTACCCATATGCCCGAGGCGGCCAATCCCCAAAACACTCCCAAGGTGAGCAGGCAGGGTTCACTATGAAGCCTTTCAAAGGTTCGTCTAACAAGTTAGGGCCGCTAGGTTTCCGAAGTCAGTCCGTGTGATACACCACGCAGGGATCCACAGTCTGCTTCACCCCATTTGCGCCACAAGGGTAACCTCTAACAAGCTAGAAAAGGTCCTCATACTTGACTAAAGCCAGAGCCATATAGCCCTCACAGTTGTACTGTAAGTCCCGGATGTTCGCTTACAGATAAGTCCTTAAGGAGAGAAACTAGAGCACCATAAAAACAACCAAATATGCTCTAGCCCTCTTGAGCCATGTTTCTATAAAGCATCTTTTAAACGTTTATTGCATATACCATTAGTCAAGTTACAGATCATGGTTATTTATCTTGAGCACTAGCATAAATACTATCCAATGCAATATCCCATAGGTGTCAAGGTACAAGATACAAAAGCTAGGATATCCTTAGTGGTAACAAGGTAGACACATGCACATGAATTAAGTATATTAAAGGTGAATAGGAAACAAGGATAATCCCATGCTATACTTGCCTTAAACACCAATCCTTCGGTAAGCTTTAAATCTTCAACGTTCTTCTTCTTCTTCTTGATAACCACGTATATCTCACCGACTGGACTTGATCAATAAATCACCACACACACATCGAGCAATCATACACGAAGCAAACAATAGATCTAAATTAGAACAGTACACCAAACATATGAAACAATATGTGAAAAGATTTTAAAGAGGTTCTACGCATTGCTATGAACACACAGGCTAGGCGCGAAAAACACTCTAATCGAAGCTACGGTTGAAAAGATACATCTACCGAAAGATTTGCTCATAGAAGAAAATATAAAACTATTAGCTTCATGTGTTTTAATTATATAATAACATATATAAGATATTTTATAGATACTATATATGGAATTAAGTCAAATTTAGATTCAAATTATGAAACTAAAGTAAAACAAATCATATTTTATTTACAAAACCCAGTTGCATAATTATTAATCAAGATATAATTTAAACAATAAAATTTCAGAATTAGTAATATGGTAAACACTGTCTCTAACTCGTAGATCTCGTTGCTATGAATCTAACGCAACTCGAATGAGCTAAAACGGATCTAAAACGTAGAAGATAGGATTTAAACAAGATCTACTTTATTAAAGTAATAGATTAAATCTCACATCGGAACTTAAAAATAGAAAACCTAACCAACAGTAACACTAACAGTATAACAAGTTTGTAAAACTCCTCTACATGTTACTACGATCACATAGACATAAAGATCACGAAATTTGGATTTAAAACGTAAAAATTATGAATTTTCTAAGATTTCCTATAGATAAATAATTACTTTAATATGAACTCGAAAATAAATTATCTCAAACCTACTGTAATTCTATAATCATGTAGAGCTCGCAAATACGAATCTAACACAATTTGAATGGATCAAATCGGAGTTAAAACGGATAATTTATGACTAAAACAAACTCAGTGGCAAAACTGTAAATATTAGAAAACGTATTTTTCATTTACCGAAACGAATTACGTTTTCAATTAATCAAAACGTATTTTCGGAAGTTACCCGATCAAAATACGCTTTACGGAAAAGAAAACGTAAACCGGGAATGCGCTTTGGACTGCGGGTTACATACTTAAAAACTTCAGGGGCTCTTTAGCAAATTTTCCGGCCGAAGGGGTATCGTGTATTATCAGCCGTTGGATTTGAAATAGATGGCTCGGATCTAATCGGGGTAAAACCCGGCGGCGCTTTCACCGGAGAAGGTGACCGTGCGGTGGCGCCATGGCCGGCATCGCCCGAACTCGCCGGAGCTTGCGAAGATGATCATCCCGAGCGCCATTCGCCAAACTGAAAACACCGAAAGAAAGAGCGCATCCGTGCGACCTTACCCTGCGTGAAGATAGGGCCGGAGACGAACGGAAATCGGCGGCTAGCTTGCGGTGGCGGACGGTAGAGGCGGTGGTGCTCACGGTGGCGGCGCTAGGCGGTTGCGGCTGCTCCAAAAGGGTTGGGATGGGGCGGAATCGTGCGGGGGCTCCGTTTTTATAGCCCGAAGGCGATTCCAAGGAAGGAAAGGGGAGATTGGAAGGAAGGATTCGGCTTCGGCGTTTTTGGAAAGAGAAGATCCGACAGCGGCTTGGGGAGGAAGAAGATGGCCTGACATGCGGGGCCATGCTGTCAGCGACGCAACTGAGAAGGAAAGCGCGGCAGCTCTTCGCGCGGTTGCTGGGCCAGCGGCCGAAGTCGGCCCAGGCGGGGAAACGACGCGCGCGGGGGAGTAACGGGCCGCGGGGAAAAGAAAAGCACGCGGGCCGCGGTGAAGAAATGGGCTGCCGGGCCGAAAGCGAGGAGAAAGGAAATTTTCTTTTTTTCCTTTTCAATTATTTCAAAGCATTTTCAAATGATTTTGGAATCAAATTTGAATTTGATCAAACCACTCATCACAAAATTCCAGATGCAACAGCATGAATGCTCAATCATGTTCCTACCCTTATATTAAATTTTAAATTTATAAAAATTATTCTTATTCTAAATTTTCATGCTCACAAAAATATACAAAAATCATATTTTTCCTACTTTTCTTCTTTTCAAAATTTTAGGGTGTTACAATTCTACCCCCCTTACGATGAATCTCGTCCTCGAGATTCAGAAGATGATGATAAAAGAGATAATGACACTTTGTCTTTATTTGATCCTCATTTTCCAAATTACTCTTTCCGCTCTGAGTCATGAGACAATTTCTCATATCCCGACTAACTAATCTGCCTAAACATAATCATCTCTCCTATTGAGCTCCTCCAAAGTTATTTGTTCCTCTGCTATAACTTCAGTAAACTCATGGTCCACTTTGCTATCCTTGGTGTACCTATCTTCTAATTGATCATTCTCATCTCCCTCAGGTAAAAATCGACCACCTTGATACTCAATTCTTTTCCTTGACGGTGTTGTTAAGAGCATTGTGCACCGAGTACCATGAATCACTCCTTTGTGTGCACAGAGCCATCCATTACCAAGAACCACGCGAATTTTAAGTGATTCCAACACAATGAGTGTCGCGGTGAAGTTTTCCTTGTTTATGACAAGACTGACATTCGGGCATATCTGATCTGTCTGCATTTCTCCCACTGGGGTTTGAACTAGCAAAGGCCTCCTCATTGGACACTTCACCATCTTGCACGTCTCTACCATGTCGGCGGAAATGAAAGAATGCGAAGCACTAGGGTCAAATAGAGCAAAAACTTGTACTGAGCTTACTTGAATATAACCTCCCACTACTTTGGTAACTCCATGAATTTTATCCATATCCACATTGCTCAGTCTTCCATTGACATAGTTTTGCTGCGCTTTGCTTCCTTGAGCAGGCTTCTTATGGGCTTTCCTTTTTCGCTTTCGTTGTTGTGGATTCTGACTTAGTTCACTCCCAACTTGCTCTTCAACATTGTTATTTTGATAGTGCTCGGCTTCATCATACCCATAACATCCTTCAATGGCAGAAACATCAATCTTTTCCCACATATTAGTGCGAGACGTCATATAGGGCTCCTGAGTCATGAGACACTACACTTCCTGTCATCAAGTGACCAACATCAGCAACACGAGCAAGTATAGATGATCATAATCATGAACTATCCAAAAGGACAACTCTTGTCTCCATGGATCCAAAATTATCAACCTTGTTCACAGAACATTTTTGCTCAAGAGTGGCAACTCAATCATGGAGACTAACCAATACTTCCAACTAAAGAGTTCAATCTTAATAATCCTTCTTTACATTGGCTACCCCCCTTAAAATAAGGTACACCAAATAGGGTAGCTTGAACCCTTCTTCTAGATGAGCTAAAAAGTGTTCTGACATCCCAATGATACTCTGTGTATGGGTAAGAACAAAAAATCTGAAATTTCTCACGAGCAGAAAATCAGCAGTGCAGTAAAACAGCTGTAACTCTCATTCTGTTAATCCAATGAAGCTGTAGTTTACACCGATGGAAAGCTTATAAAATTCTCTGCAACTTACTTATAGAACACACTTCCATATTCTGCAGCTAACTTGTCCGAAAACAACACATAACAGATTCTGTTCCAGGTTTCAGACAGCACAGTTGCATCGTCTTGTGATTTTTGTATCTCCCAATCCAAAATAGCTATGAGGGTAGTTCTTGCATTTAGAGAGAGATGTTGAAGTCCACTCTTGTCCAGAATTCTCTCATGATTTTTGGTCTTTCAAGAACAGAGATATAAGTTGATAAAGACAGGCTGCTCCGAAAGACAAGATATAGAAAGCAGGAGATAACCAAAACTCAGCTATTTATTTCATTAATCCTTATACCTTATACATATAAATTAAATGAAATCATGGTCAAAGCCCACGAGATCATTCCACTCATTACAAAATTCCAACTAAAGCATAAACATAAGCACAAAGCAACTAAACACTTAAATGTTCATTAGCCACACATTAAGATGACTCAACTTGGCTACTAACGGTTTTATTACACGGGACATAACTCCTATTCCTTAAATATGGTGTGATTGTAGCAGCTTCCAGAGTAGATAACGTCTCTTACATTCCTTATTGCTTTATATGGACATCTGAATCTCTGCATCTACCATTCTTATAACTCATACCTTAAGATGGGTCAACCTGGTATCCCTCAGGTATAGATTTAATACCCTCATACTTAATCCTTTCTCCTGAAAGTGTAGTTAGAAACACTGAACATTGGGCATACTCAATCACTCCTTTACAAGTAGATAACCAGTCTATTCCAAGGATAACATCAATGCCCATTAATTCCAAAACAATGAGGTTTACCTTAAAATTTACCCCCTTTATGTCCAGACTAACTTTTGGGCATACGCGGTCTGCCTTTATTTCACCTCTTGGAGTTTCAACCATAACTGTTTTCCCCCTTGATATGTTGGCTTGACCTTGAGATAAGCATTGTTGAGAATTCCCATGTTGAGCCATTTCTTCTAGTAATTGGTTTTGCATCGCTAATGGTTTCTTGTCAAAAGTGAGCAAGAGCGACACAATTCAGTCCTCTTAACCTCTAAAATCCACAGTCTTCTCGTCACGAGCCGTCTAATAGACAAGGAGAAAAGGTTCAAAATAGAGACAAGGTTTTTATAACAGAACGGGGATAGAATTAAGCATAACTTTGAGAAAATAACAAAGTTAAAGAGAAGCAAGAAATAGGCAACAATGAGAACATGCAAAACGTCCAGTTCTAACTAGGCTTGCGTCCTACAGTCAGCATTGCTCTGATACCAATCTGTCACACCCGGTTTTAAGGACAAAACCAGACATACACTATATGTGAAATAAAGACGACAAATCTCACATATAGCCACAGATAAGTGTAATATCAAAAGACAAATGCTTAATATACATAACTCAATAGTATAAAGCATACCTTAGATAATAACACAGCGGAAAAATAACTCTGAACACCGGGTGTAGACCTCACTCCAGGATCAAACTAACTGGTTGATCACAAGCCTAACAATTCCAGAATCTAACAGTCTGGTACCCTTCCTGAGATGTGGGGAAATAGCAAGAGTGAGTCCATGTCGAACTCAACAAATATAACATGGGGTTCATGAGGCTCAAAAGGTTTGACACAGGTTTACTGCGATAGCTTTTATTAAGTCATCTTTTAGCAATTGAGTAGCAACAAGTTTACCATAAACCCAAATAACCTCATGATCATGTAAACGAGAATAATGTATAGCAAGAAACAATAATCATTAGTGAACATCAATATCATCAGTGTTATCATTATCATCAGTGTTCATCATTTATTCTGTAAGGGTCCAAGGCCACTCGTGACCGTGAGCACGGCTGATATACCAGTTTTACACTCTGCAGAGGTTGTACACTTTCACTGTGAGTCGTGATTACCCATATGCCCGAGGCGGCCAATCCCCAAAACACTCCCAAGGTGAGCAGGCAGGGTTCACTATGAAGCCTTTCAAAGGTTCGTCTAACAAGTTAGGGCCGCTAGGTTTCCGAAGTCAGTCCGTGTGATACACCACGCAGGGATCCACAGTCTGCTTCACCCCATTTGCGCCACAAGGGTAACCTCTAACAAGCTAGAAAAGGTCCTCATACTTGACTAAAGCCAGAGCCATATAGCCCTCACAGTTGTACTGTAAGTCCCGGATGTTCGCTTACAGATAAGTCCTTAAGGAGAGAAACTAGAGCACCATAAAAACAACCAAATATGCTCTAGCCCTCTTGAGCCATGTTTCTATAAAGCATCTTTTAAACGTTTATTGCATATACCATTAGTCAAGTTACAGATCATGGTTATTTATCTTGAGCACTAGCATAAATACTATCCAATGCAATATCCCATAGGTGTCAAGGTACAAGATACAAAAGCTAGGATATCCTTAGTGGTAACAAGGTAGACACATGCACATGAATTAAGTATATTAAAGG
Source organism: Saccharum hybrid cultivar R570 (assembly GCA_038087645.1). NCBI lineage: Eukaryota > Viridiplantae > Streptophyta > Magnoliopsida > Poales > Poaceae > Saccharum > Saccharum hybrid cultivar. The sequence continues at coordinate 1,787,723 of JAQSUU010000795.1, forward strand.
TGAATAGGAAACAAGGATAATCCCATGCTATACTTGCCTTAAACACCAATCCTTCGGTAAGCTTTAAATCTTCAACGTTCTTCTTCTTCTTCTTGATAACCACGTATATCTCACCGACTGGACTTGATCAATAAATCACCACACACACATCGAGCAATCATACACGAAGCAAACAATAGATCTAAATTAGAACAGTACACCAAACATATGAAACAATATGTGAAAAGATTTTAAAGAGGTTCTACGCATTGCTATGAACACACAGGCTAGGCGCGAAAAACACTCTAATCGAAGCTACGGTTGAAAAGATACATCTACCGAAAGATTTGCTCATAGAAGAAAATATAAAACTATTAGCTTCATGTGTTTTAATTATATAATAACATATATAAGATATTTTATAGATACTATATATGGAATTAAGTCAAATTTAGATTCAAATTATGAAACTAAAGTAAAACAAATCATATTTTATTTACAAAACCCAGTTGCATAATTATTAATCAAGATATAATTTAAACAATAAAATTTCAGAATTAGTAATATGGTAAACACTGTCTCTAACGCGTAGATCTCGTTGCTATGAATCTAACGCAACTCGAATGAGCTAAAACGGATCTAAAACGTAGAAGATATGATTTAAACAAGATCTACTTTATTAAAGTAATAGATTAAATCTCACATCGGAACTTAAAAATAGAAAACCTAACCAACAGTAACACTAACAGTATAACAAGTTTGTAAAACTCCTCTACATGTTACTACGATCACATAGACATAAAGATCACGAAATTTGGATTTAAAACGTAAAAATTATGAATTTTCTAAGATTTCCTATAGATAAATAATTACTTTAATATAAACTCGAAAATAAATTATCTCAAACCTACTGTACAGTTCTATAATCATGTAGAGCTCGCAAATACGAATCTAACACAATTTGAATGGATCAAATCGGAGTTAAAACGGATAATTTATGACTAAAACAAACTCAGTGGCAAAACTGTAAATATTAGAAAACGTATTTTTCATTTACCGAAACGAATTACGTTTTCAATTAATCAAAACGTATTTTCGGAAGTTACCCGATCAAAATACGCTTTACGGAAAAGAAAACGTAAACCGGGAATGCGCTTTGGACTGCGGGTTACATACTTAAAAACTTCAGGGGCTCTTTAGCAAATTTTCCGGCCGAAGGGGTATCGTGTATTATCAGCCGTTGGATTTGAAATAGATGGCTCGGATCTAATCGGGGTAAAACCCGGCGGCGCTTTCACCGGAGAAGGTGACCGTGCGGTGGCGCCATGGCCGGCATCGCCCGAACTCGCCGGAGCTTGCGAAGATGATCATCCCGAGCGCCATTCGCCAAACTGAAAACACCGAAAGAAAGAGCGCATCCGTGCGACCTTACCCTGCGTGAAGATAGGGCCGGAGACGAACGGAAATCGGCGGCTAGCTTGCGGTGGCGGACGGTAGAGGCGGTGGTGCTCACGGTGGCGGCGCTAGGCGGTTGCGGCTGCTCCAAAAGGGTTGGGATGGGGCGGAATCGTGCGGGGGCTCCGTTTTTATAGCCCGAAGGCGATTCCAAGGAAGGAAAGGGGAGATTGGAAGGAAGGATTCGGCTTCGGCGTTTTTGGAAAGAGAAGATCCGACAGCGGCTTGGGGAGGAAGAAGATGGCCTGACATGCGGGGCCATGCTGTCAGCGACGCAACTGAGAAGGAAAGCGCGGCAGCTCTTCGCGCGGTTGCTGGGCCAGCGGCCGAAGTCGGCCCAGGCGGGGAAACGACGCGCGCGGGGGAGTAACGGGCCGCGGGGAAAAGAAAAGCACGCGGGCCGCGGTGAAGAAATGGGCTGCCGGGCCGAAAGCGAGGAGAAAGGAAATTTTCTTTTTTTCCTTTTCAATTATTTCAAAGCATTTTCAAATGATTTTGAAATCAAATTTGAATTTGATTAAACCACTCATCACAAAATTCCAGATGCAACAGCATGAATGCTCAATCATGTTCCTACCCTTATATTAAATTTTAAATTTATAAAAATTATTCTTATTCTAAATTTTCATGCTCACAAAAATATACAAAAATCATATTTTTCCTACTTTTCTTCTTTTCAAAATTTTAGGGTGTTACATAAATGAAAAAATAGTCTATATATGAAATGTAGATCTTGATGAGTGGAACAATTTTGGTATTCATGACTTTTCCATTCGAGACCATCCAGGGTTCCGAAAACCGGCGTTTGGCTATGAATTCTTTCAAAATTCAAAATTGAGTGGTTCAAACTTTTACAAATGAAAAGTTGACCATTAGACCAAATGTAGGTCTCGATGAGTGGAACAAACTTTGTATTCATGAGTTTTCCATTCGAGACCATCTAGGGTTCGGTCAAAGTGTGTGTTTCTAAAAACCAATGTTTTGACTTTGGTCAAACTTGGTCAAATGACCTATTTGATGACTTCAAATGAAAAACTTTTGAATACCAAGTTGTTAGAGCTCATCAAGATCTATATTTGATACATGGACCATATTTTCATCTGGATAAATTTTAGCAAGTCCCAGGCACATGTTTTTAAAATCGAAGACGGGTTTTGGTCAGACTTGGTCAAATAACAGACTAAATGACTTGAAATAGAAAACTTTGGAATACCAAGTTGTTAGAGCTCATCAAGATCCAAACTTTTTATATAGACCATTTTTTCTATTTGAAAAAGTTTAAATAAACAATACTCACCAAATCTTGAATCTCACACAAACTATATGAAACTATACGTGGGAATTGTGGATTTTCAATCACACTTTGCCACAACTTTGTCAAATGCAAAAATGGTTTATGTATGAAATATAGATCTTGATGAGTGGAACAATATTGGTATTCATGACTTTTCCAGTCGAGACCATCCAGGGTTCCGAAAACCGGCGTTTGGCTATGAATTCTTTCAAAATTCAAAATTGAGTGGTTCAAACTTTTACAAATGAAAAGTTGACCATTAGACCAAATGTAGGTCTTGATGAGTGGAACAAACTTTGTATTCATAAGTTTTTCATTCGAGACAATATTATATATTTTAATTGCCCATTATATTTTTGTATTAACACAATATTTATTATAAATAACATTTATTTTGGATAATATGAAATATTTGAAAAAATGGTGTTTACAATTTTTGTAATGCACGATAGAGTCAAACTAAACTAATGTGTATTTTTTTAAAAAAATATGATAAATATTTAATTTACTATGCATTTAGAAAGATGAAAGGAAAAAAAGGTGGCCACTACCCGGGACTAAAAGAGCCTTTAGTTTAGTCCCAGTTTCAGCCACGAACCGGGACTAAAGGTCCCCTTTAGTTCCGGGCGGTGTCCAGACCCAGGACTAAAGGTCCCTGGCCTATAAAGGCCCGGCCTTCTTCCTTCTCCCCACCCGCGCGCAGACACGAATCGCCGCCGTCTCCCGAGCACCGCCGCCCGAGCACCGCCGCGCGCCGCCCCGAGCACCGCCCCGAGAACCGCCATGCGCCGCCCTCGTTATCGTCCGCGTCCGCGTCGGCAGGTCTTGTCCTCTGCTCCTCTCGTGGCAACATTGTGGATCCCGGCCGTTCACCGTGGCAACGTCATTGGCCTCTGCTCCTCCCTATCTCCGGTGGCCGATGCTGTTAATATATATATATATATATATATATATATATATATATATATATATATATATATATATATATATATATATATGCTAGAGTTGCTTTTTGTTATTTTTGTACAAGATTTTAGGAGTGTAATAAAAATATGAAAAATTTTATGTAGACTCTGTATGATGTGTAATATCTAGGAAAACTATTAAACCTGAAATTTGAATAGTTTTTCCACGTGGTGTAGCAAATTTACACCTGCTAAAGAGATGCTAAAAGCAAGTAACATGTGTATACAGTAAATTCATATCTTATTTATTTGTTGAAATTAAATAAATCTTATATATATTAATATCTTTTCCTTTAATTAATGCAAATAGAAGGAGTGGAAATTGAAAGAACAAGTGTTCAAGCACACAATACTCGTCGCAATCCAGAAGACGATCGCAGGTTTCATCAACGATCATGTCATCCCGGAAGACGGCGAGTTCCACCACAATCCTAGGTTGAATTTGAAGAGTCCAAACAAGAATGAACACTTGTATGAGCTTTGAGTGGCGGGCAAACATTTGTGTAACTCATTAACCGGCGGCCGAACACTTGATTACTTGTATATTATTGTAAATGTGTATGTACGTATATGTATAGCTTATATATATATATATATATATATATATATATATATATATATATATATATATATATATATATATATATATATATATATATATATATATATATATAGTTTCATACTTTATTTGTGTGCAATAATAACGCTCTCGTATAGGTGCAACGTATACCGATAATAGCAGCAAAGAATAAATTGGAAAACAATATAACCGAAAACCAAAATCAATAATGAATTGGAAAGAAAAAAGAAAAATAAAAAAGAACCTTTAGTCCCGGTTGGTAATACCAACCGGGACTAAAAGGTGCTGCTCCACGTCGATGCCTGGCAGGACCTTTATTCTCGGTTTCCTTTAGTCCCGGGCCTGAGAACCGGGACTAAAGGTGGGACATTTAGTCCCGAAACCTTAGTCCCGGCTCGCAGCCCGGGACTAGAGATCCTTTTGGACCGGGACTAAAGCCCCACTGTGCAGCAGTGTCCCTAGCCACTTCCCTACTTCCCTAACCCCAACACCAATGGGATGCCTGGCCGCTACGAGGGCGCCGACCGCTGCCCCTGGCCGATGGACACTAGGCGCACATGCTGGGGCGCCTCAGGTCGTCCCCGGTCGAGCCAAGGGCACCCACGAGTGCGGCCAATAATGTTGGTGGTTCTTGTGCGCCGCCGCTCGCTGCCGGCTCCCACCCCGACGGCCGAAATCAATCGGCCCTGGCCTCCCCTCCCCTATGTTGCAAATGTTTCTTTCAAGTGTTTCAGTGATATGTTGCAAATGTTTTATATGAATGTTATAAAAGTAAATTGAGATGTTACAAGTGTTTCATAAGTATGTTGCAAGTGTTTGTTCCCAATGTTTCATCTGTTTGAGTTTTATGTTGTAAGTGTGTTTATCTGGATGTTGCATATGTTTAACACATATGTTGCAAATATTTTATCTAGATGTTACGTAAATGGTTTTCGAGTGTTTATAGGTGTTTTTGCAAATGTTTCAGATGCACGTTTAAGTGTTTCATCTATCTTCTTATGTATGTTGTAAGTGTTGCTTCTGGATGTTTCAACGTCCGAGCGACATGGGCCCCTGCTTGCAGTGGTGGATCTCGTCAATTTTGACGTCTAGGGCCACTATTAAAACATTCATACTGTTTACACCGGGTTATAATACCGATCGCATTAGGTAAAATGCTGATAGCTTGATATACATAGTCTTCAAATTTTTCCAATTATGAAACTGAAATATTATCCAAGTTTATATTAAATGTACAATATAATTGATGGAAACATAAAAGTGGTTTAAAAAATATCTAACTAATTACGGTTTGGTTTGTTCTAACCTCTCATATCGTCATCAATGGTATGAACCTAAACCTACAAATACATTTGGTATTTAAAAATATTGGCAATACAGTCCATAAATACAATTGATCGTTTAATAAAAATCATAGGAAAATATCAATACAGCATACCACTTGTTCTAGTTTGAGATAATGATATGAATATATCATTTCTCATTATGAATATGTCAATTTGACCTCTAAGATATAAAAAAGGTCATATGAGATTACCAAGCCTCAACACAGCAGGTCCTTTGCAAACGGCAAGTGACAGGCTGCTGCCTCTGCAGACTGCAGGCTTCAGCCCAGTGGCTGCCCTGCACCTGGCAGCTTTGGCCTCTGGCTCCGGACGACTGGGTGGCAGTGTGGCCTGCGCGGCTGCGCCCAGCGCCGGCTGGAGGGCGGCCCCAGCGGCCGGCGGAGTGGAGAAATGGCGCCGTGAGGGCAGCGGCCGGCTGGAGTGCGGGCCGGTGGAGGACGACGGTCGTCGCTCGCTGCTCGCCGGTAGGGCCGCAGCCCATAGGGTACTCGATGTCAGCGTCAGCGGCTAGGGTTTGCTAGTTGCTTAGTTCGGACTTTGGAGTTCGCCAGTTCGGGAAGAAACAAGACAGGGACGGAGAGCGTGAGTCGAGACGGCGCTAGCGCTCTACGCTGTCTCTCTTCTATGGCCTCGTTCACTTCCCCTCCCAACCTAAAATATTTTCTCTTACACACATCACATCAAATCTTTCGACGCATGCATGGAGCATTAAACGTAGGTAAAAAAGATAACTAATTGCATAGTTTGTCTGTAAATGTCGGGACGAATCTTTTGAGCCTAGTTAGTCCATAATTGAACAAATTTTGCCAGATAACAACGAAAGATGCTACAGTAACTTTTCAGCTACTTTTCGCGAAGTGAACACACCCTATCTTTCCTGGGCCAGGAGTACACTATTGGGCCCAACGTCTAGGGTCAGACCGAAACACTACATGTACTACAAGGGGGATTTTGGGCCACGCCTAGGGCCGTGGCCCTAGTGGCCCTAGGCCCAAATCCGCCCCTGCCTGCTTGGGCGCATGAAACGTAGGCATGGGCATGCGATGTCCGAGCAACGCGGACCCTTGTGTGGACGGGCGAAACGGGGTGCAGTCACGTGGAAATAGACTGCAGCGGCGGGCGTTCAGATAGTTTTTCCATCCATATACAATAACTTAATCTAAGATTTTAACTAAATGCATACTAAAGATGCATGGAAAAACTATGTATATGGATGGAAAACATTGAAATCAATAATTTATAAGTTTATTGTAACTCAGTAGAGATTACAGAGTTGTATATGCATATTGAGTTCGAAAATGTGAAAAGAAAAAGAATGTGCAAATTAATATAAGTAGTTGTTATTAGTTGTAGATATTAAACATGTGAACACATCTAATGCTTATGTCTCGTAAGTTTCTTGCACGTGGGTAGGAGCACAGGCTGATGGGCTAGTTTATAATAATAAAATGAAGCATTTTTGCATCAGTTTTAGTTTATTTTTGGAATACTAACTGTAGGCAATGACGGGCCTACTAGTATTCAAGGGTATTCAGTTGAATACCCAAATTTTTTGGCAAAGAATTTTATATATGCAGTGTATATACAAGTCTGTATATTAAAAAAACAAACCTACAGAAAAACTGAATGCCTGGATAGCAAAGCAGCCCAAGATAACGTGTTTTTACTCATTTCCGTCCCCCACCCGAAGGCCCAGCAGACAATATGGTCTACCAAAGGCCCAATGAGGGCACTGAGTGCCCTAGCACAGTAGCACTGGTTCCCGGCCTCCCGTCGCAGCTCTGCAGGCAGTCCAACCAAGCACGCAGTCATTCTGTAAGTTTGTCCCCAAATTCAGATTCAATTTGTTAGGGATAGCCTGAGTTTGTCCCCAAATCAATTAGTCTCCTGATTGAATTTTAGGTCTCAACTCTCAAGCATGAAGGATCGAAAAGTTGTCTTATAATTTGTAATCTTTATTGCCATTTTCTTGTTGCATATCCTCTATTTGACTATTAGGGTCTGTTTGGTTTGGGGTGTTAAAATTTAACAAACATTGTAGCACTTTCGTCTTATTTGATAAAAAGTTTCCAATCTTGGACTAATTAGGCTTAATAGATTCGTCTCGTAAATTACTCCTAATCTGTGCCGATATGCATGCAATTAGTCTACATTTAGTACTCCATGCATTTGCCGCAATATTGATGTGATGGGAGTTAAACTTTAACATATGCAAACCAAACAGGCCCTTAGACTATATATTTCATCGCTGCCACCTTGCTACGCTGAATTATTTGATACGTTTTTATGTTAAACAATTTCAATTTATGTTTAAATTCTTGAATATATAAATTGTGTTCAATTATGTGTTATATATCTCCCCCGCCTATATATATTAAGCAATTTCAACTATGTGACATTATACATGCCAAATATTAATTATTTGGTTGTAAAAAATCATTTGTACCCATACTTATACGTTTTGAATACCCAGCACTGAAATTCGGGGCCCGCCACTGACTGTAGGGATGACAAAGAAGCTACTAGAGTGGAACCACCAGCACCAGCAGTGTAACAGAACCGACCAAATTATAAGAGCACAAGTACAAAAACAAGCACCGAAGCGCTCAAATTTTCGAACTTGAGCCCATACAATCCCGGTAGTCAATAGAAACCACGAGGGATTTCAAACCAACTTGCTTACAACCAAGATCGCATCATTCAACATACAACCTCATACGTTACATTTCACAAGTAGTTCTGAAATAAGTTTACACACACGGAGTCGCAATTATTACAAACCAAGTTTATAAAATAGCAGAAGCATAACACACGCATTAGTTCACATACTACTGTCAGTCTTAATGATCAACATCCCACAAAAGCATTAAGGAAAGTACATAACAGACGATCACGCCCGAGTGATCTAGTCCTCGTCACCCGCAGGGTGGAGGCAAATCTTGCAGAAGCCCTGATAAAGCATGTCATCTGCAACAGGAGGGAATAAACCCTGAGTACAGGAATGTACTCAGCTAGACTTACCTGTCGAAACGGAAAATAAGAGACACCAAGGATCATGCAAGGCTTTCAAAAGTGGAGCTGGCTGACATTACCTTTTGCGGAAAAGCATAAGTAATTTAAACTCTTTTAACCTGTACTAGCATTTATTTTTAGCATTAACCTGTCATCTATCTTAGCACCTGTACTAAACATTCACTTGAGTAATAATCAAATAATATTATTATTATATCCATAGCAGGTATAAATTGCGGCAACATTATATCATTCACTTAACCATCTGTTCAATTTAATGAGATCTACGTTGCCGCTGCTCAAGTCAAGTGCTCACTAAGCGGGAGCGACGGCGATTCGAATCGAATTCCTATCCAGCTGGAGGGGTATTTCTAACACTCACCGAGTCACGTCTGGCGAGGGCTGCTCAGGTCACCTTTGGTACAGTTCAGGAGCCGCGGGTCCGACTGATGTCGTATCCCCAAGGGCGACACTCTGCCAGGTGATAGGGACTCTAACCCCCCTTGGTCTCACGCCAATGTCCCCAAGCATATCATTTCTCTCCTCCAAGAAGCAACCTACCATTCGATTCCCGGCCTGAACTGTATTACTCGGATTCGCGGTCGGAACGACTTATCCGGCCAACTAAGTGTTAGACTGCGTTCAACATGACTCAAGGACGTACAGTGAATCGGTCCTTAAACGACTCAGACGGGCATAGCTCCGCACCCAAGACGTGAAGTGTCTTGCGGCTGCACTATCGAACTCCCGCCCGGTCTCAAATTCATTTTTAGGCATGGTTCCATTCACGATAGCGATCACAGCCACTCGTGACCCATTCCTAGATCTCACGGATGACCGGAAATCACCCGACTTCTACCGGACTAAGCAGGGCTAAGCATTAACACGGCCTAAACCTAATTTAGGGTGTAAGTATGATATCTGGACAAGGACAGGTGTAATGCAATAAGTGTTTCCATACAACTTCTACAACTTAATACAGTGAACAAGTAAAAGTACTCAAGAATAATATTTCAAATAATTGGGTCAGCATGCACCGGGGCTTGCCTTTTAGAAAGGTCGAGGGCCGGTGGTCAGGACACTCGGGTAGGTCGTCAACGGCGTGTCCTTCGATGGCTGCTTCGTCGGGTTCTCTCGGCTGCTCCTGGACTTCATCCGGAATCACTTGCTCGAATTCGAGGAGCGTTACCCCCTCTGGAACACCTATTGCATGAGTGCACAATAAATATCATGGATGCATAATGGGTGCAACATGCTCGGAACGAAATGCATTTCAGCAATGAAAGTACTCTATTCAAGTCACTTCATCAATACGTGCAAATTTCTTCTCTGGTGGAAAAGTACTTACCTAATCTACCCAACCTAAGATATAGCTGTTCTTCTTCGGTTAAGGCCCTAGCACCTAACAATTACAAGAGTAGCATTACTTAGGTTACCACATCCAACACCAAAATACACAGTAAGACCTTCTGGACAACAGCTCAAAGATGCTAACATAACTGAAGATTCCTAACTTCAAAAGATATGATCTAAGACAATCTGGAAAGCTTAAGAAATGCACTACAAAATATTTTCAGACCTCAACACTTAATTCCAAAGTTTACCTAGTCGAAATTCCAAAGTTCCAGAATCTGTCCTCTCCAAACAGATAGCAGCCATTTCTGGATAGCCACTTTAAACAGCTATAACTCTTAGACGACTAGGCCAAACACCATCAAATTTTGACACAAGCTAGTTTAACCAGTTTACTACCACTTTGGTATTCACAAGTTTCCTAGCAAATACTTTTATTAAGGGTCAAACCTAGAAATACTGCCAGCTATCCAGAAACCTAGAATTGCAAAGATTAAATATTTATTTATGTGGCAAACATCCCTTAAGGCCAAACTAGTGTTACCACAAGTTCACATAGGTCACAAAAACACCAGAAAGTAAGATGTGCTCACCTAGAATATTTATTTGTACTCATTTCTTAATTTACTTAATTAATTAAGTAGGATTTTAAACATATATGTAAACTGCTCCTAAAATCATACAAAAATTACAGGAGACTCTATGAACCAAAAAGAGACCACTGTAAAATTTTTGAACTACAATTATTTACAGAAACTCCCCAAACAAAATTCTCAAGCCCAAAAGGCTGATTTTTATATAATTAACAAATCATATTAAAAAGTGTCAAACAACAGATTTCCTAATTTTCTTGGACACTTTAGGGTACCAAGACATTCTCCAAAAAGTTATAAGAACATTGCACATGTAGAAAAATTACTAAAATTCATTTAAGTATTTCCTAAAATAACAAGATAGCATTATAACTTGAAAAGTACTTAAGCACTACTGTCCAAATTTTTACCAAAGCTAGAGCAAGTAAAAATTAGCCTACCCACCAAATTTCACAATTTTTGGAACAGTACAAGTCAAGTTATTCATTTAACAAAGTTACCTCCTTTTTTCAACACATTTCAAAGACTTATTTAATTTTTCTCAAAAACTAAACATTACATATCAGCTTTATATTTTTCTAAAATACTACACGTCATGTAGATCCTAACAAAATTTATCTCATAATTTTTGGGCAAGTAAAACCCTAGATCTATATTTTCCAAACATCAACTAAAATCTGTGACAAATATGAAAAGAAAAACAAAACCGAACCCTAACTCGCTACTGGGCCGGCCCCTACGCGGACGCGGCCCAACTACGCGCACGGCCTGCTCAGGCCGTCCCGCGCGCGCGCGCGTGGGGCTGACCGGAAGGCCCCACTGGTCAGCGAGAGAGAGGCGGAGGGGAGGAGCTGCGGTTGCCGGAGATCGCCGGCGATGAGCCGACCGGCGAAACTGAGCGGACGAGCGCGACCACGTCCTCGAGCTAAGTCGATTGGTGGCAAGAACGGGGCGGCGGAACCATGGGGAGACGCTCGTCGTCGGGCATGGCGGTCCACGGCCGCGGCTTGCCGACGCCGGTGAGCTATACGGCGGCTCATCCCAAATGGCCGGTCCCGTGAGCATCAACGACTCCAGACGGACCCAACGCACCCAAGAATGAAGACGGTAGAGCACCAGAGGAGCACGGCCACGCTACGGGAGCGCTCCGACGAGGAATGTCCGAGGCGGACGGTGGCGGACACGGCAATGCCGCCTTACCTCCCCACAATTGACCCAGCTGCGAGGTGGAAGATGGAGGGGGCTTCAAGGCGGAGCGGTGTGTGAGTTTTTGTGGACAGTGGTGCGGTGGTGCGCGCGCACGAGCTCGCCGGAGTGGAGGCGGGAGCTGCGCTCGGTTGTTCCGCCCGGTGGAGGGGAGAACGGAAGGGAGAGGGAGGTGTGGCGCGAGTGAGGCAGAGACCGTCGTCGTGGCGGCCTTAAAGGCTTCGTGACCTGACGGGTGGGACCACGGCCGGCGTATGGCTACCACCGCGTGGCCACGCGTCGGCGTTGCCCTACCGTCGGTCATCCACCGATTGAAGAACGGTCGACTGAATCGACGAGGCCGAAACGGTGACTGACAGAGCAACTTTGTTGATGATTATCTCCTAAACCAGCTCGAGTTAGCAGAAGATGATAATACCAAAATTGTAGAGCTACATGAGGACTACAACTTTGTCAATTGGCTCCAGGACTGATTCGGCCTAGTTTGTGAGTTATAAGGTGCCAAAGTAGGGTACATTGAAACTGTTTACAGCTTCACACTTAGCCAAAAATGCTAAGTCCCAAACCAGCCTCTAATACTAACTTGTGGGCCATTTTTGAATATTTTCTGGTCATTTTCATGAGATGGCCATATTAGAACTTTTGTTCCTTATGAAATTCTCTATAACTTTGCTTAAGGTTGCTCCTCCATGCAAGATCTCTAAGCTGGACTTTTTAATTGGTCAAACCAGATCACTCTAGGGTCCACACTTAGTCAACAACATTTGGAAGGGCAATTTACTAATTTTGGTCAACATGAACATTGCTCCACTACTTTCCCTAAATATAATTAAGGTGTTATGAGACCTAATTAGCCACTCTATACATTGGTTACACAAAATTCCTAGTGTCACACACTTTGAAACAAGCAAATCAATATTCCACCCAATTGTTGCAAGCTCATGTTGCACATGTTGCATGAGTGTGTTGCATAACACTTGCTAATTATGTTACACTAAAGTGGTTAGCATGTTTCCAAATGAAATTGCACATAAGGTACTTGTGTGTTGCACACTACTCACTTCTTACTTCACATGAAATATAACATATGTGGCAATGTTTCCAAAGCATGTTTCACATATTATAAGCTCATGCATGAAATGAATGATGCTCCCACTCATGAATGAGGTTATTAATGTTAATGCTCATGAAATGCAATGCACTTAAGAAAGCCAAACACCTGAGGTGTTACAGCCCTCCCCCCTTATAAAAATCTCGTCCCGAGATTTGGAAAGCATACCATTTTTCATAGAATTCCTTATAACCATCCCGCAGATAGTCCTCCCGTTCCCATGTAGCGTCACTTTCACTACCCTGATTACTCCACATTACTTTATACCACTTAACCACTTTGCTTCTAGTCACTCGTTCTTGAGTATCGATCACTCGGACTGGCTTTTCTTCGTAAGTTAGATCGGATTCCAGCCTGATATCTCCTAAAGGGACTCTTTCCTCAGGAACTCGAAGACACTTTTTGAGCTGAGATACATAGAAGACGTTGAATATGGCACTCATTTCAGGAGGTAACTGGATTTTGTACGCAACAGCTCCACTCTTGCCTATGATCTGGAAAGGACCCACGTATCTTGGCGCAAGTTTCCGCTTAATACCAAAACATTGGACACTCTTCATTGGAGAAACTTTCAGGTAAACGAAGTCTCCAACTTCAAACTCGAGCGGTTTTCTACGACGATCAGCATAACTTTTCTGTCTAGCTTGGACTGCAGCCATATGTTTTTGGATGGTACGGACTTGTTCATCAGCTTCCTGAACAAAATTAATACCATAATACCTCCTTTCACCAGCTTCTACCCAGTTTAGTGGAGTTCTACACTTACGACCGTACAAAGCTTTGAACGGGGCCATCTTAATACTCTCTTGGTAACTATTATTATACAAGAATTCGGTTAGAGGTAACCATTTTTCCCAAGAACCCTTGGATGATATTACACATGCCCGCAACAGATCTTCCAAGATTTGGTTAACTTATTTCGTCTGACCAGACGTCTGGGGGTGATAAGCAGAGCTTCTCACTAACTTGGTTCCCAAAAGATGATGCAAGTGCTCCCAAAAGCGAGCAGTGAACTGGGGACCACGGTTAGAAACGATAGTGCGAGGTACCCCATGGAGCTGGACTATCTGATTGAAGTACAACTCAGCATAGTTAGTGGGACGATAGTCCACTCTAACAGGAATGAAGTGAGCTGATTTGGTTAAACGATCCACAATTACCCAGATGGAGTTATGATTTTTGACAGTAGGAGGAAGTCCGACAATGAAATCCATACTTATCTCTTCCCATTTCCAACCTGGGATAGAAAGTGGTTGAAGTAACCCAGCTTTCATATGCACAGCTTTAACTCTACAGCAGGTGTCACACCTAGCAACATATGCAGCTATCTCTTTCCGCATCTTGGTCCACCAATAAAGTGGCTTCAAATCATAATACATCTTATTACTACCAGGATGGATGGACAACTTGGACGAATGTGCTTCGGACAGGATCTGATCTCTAAGCTCTCGGTCCTTGGGTACCACTAATCTATCCTTAAACCACAGCACACCTTCTTCATCTACCCTGAAATGCTTAGTTTCTTCCTTTTTCATCTTGCGTTTTATGTGGAATACACCAGGATCAGTCTTTTGAAGCTCAATAATTCTGTTTTTGAGAGTACAACTGACAGTGATGTTGTACAAGACTGCTGGATGTAGAAGGCAAGATCGATGAAAATCAGTTTCAACTAGGGAATGGCAATGAGACTTATGGCTTAAAGCATCCGCAACCACATTTGCCTTACCATGATGATAGTGTACTTGAAGGTTATAATCCTTAATCAACTCGAGCCATCTTCTTTGACGCATATTTAACTCGGGTTGGGTGAAGATGTATTTGAGGCTTTTGTGGTCTGTGTAGATATTGCAGACATTGCCCAGCAGATAATGCCGCCATACTTTCAAAGCATGAACAACTGCGGCCAGTTCTAAGTCATGCGTTGGATAATTCACCTCATGCTTCCGAAGTTGTCGAGAGGTATATGCAATTACACGGCCTTCCTGCATCAACACACCTCCCAAACCTATGCCTGAGGCATCACAATAAACATCAAATGGTTTCTCGATATCCAGTTGTGCCAAAACCGGAGCTGAGGTTAGGAGAGTTCGTAGTTTGTGAAAAGCCGCATCACACTCAGGAGTCTAGACAAACCTGGTGTCTTTTTACAGCAACCGAGTCATGGGTTTGGCTATTTTTGAGAAATCCGGAATGAAGCGACGATAATAGCCAGCCAAACCAAGAAAACTCCGAACCTCATGAACCAAGATAGGAGCCTTCTAGTTCAGTACTTCTTGTACCTTGGCGGGGTCTACCATAATTCCTCCATCGGACAACACATGTCCAAGGAAAGGTACTTCTCGAAGCCAGAATTCGCACTTACTGAACTTTGCATATAGTTGATGTTCACGCAGTCTTGTGAGGACTATACGCAGATGTTCAGCGTGATCTTCCTCATTTTCAGAATATATCAGGATGTCATCAATAAATACCACCACAAACTTGTCCAATTCGGGCATAAACACCGAATTCATCAAGTACATGAAGTGTGCGGGAGCGTTGGTCAAGCCGAAGGACATAACAAGATACTCATAAGGACTGTATCTGGTAGAGAAGGCAGTTTTTGGAACATCTTCTGGACGGATTTTAATTTGATGATAGCCAGATCTTAGATCAATCTTGGAAAATACTTTAGCTTTGGACAACTGATCGAACAGGATATTGATACGTGGCAGAGGATACTTATTTTTGACAGTGACTGCATTCAGAGGTCTATAATCTACACACATCCGCAATGACTGATCCTTCTTCTTTACAAAGATAGCAGGACATCCCCACGGAGACGAACTAGGACGAATCAGCCCCTTCTTCAAAAGTTCATTCAATTGTACCTTAAGTTCAGCTAGTTCATTTGGAGGCATTCTATAGGGTCTCCTAGAGATAGGTGCCGTGCCAGGCAATAACTCAATTTTAAATTCCACATCTCGATCCGGAGGGAGTCCCGGCAAATCATCGGGAAAAACGTCCAGAAACTCATTCACTACGGGAATTTCGGCCAACGCCTTTGCTTGCACAGCATGAACTTCCCCAGACAAATCAACTTTTCTAGGAAGTTGTACCAGAAAACCCTTTTGATCTATAGGATCTCTGAGCATAACTACCCGAGTGGATGTATCAATGAGTACCCCATTCTGACTCATCCAATTCATGCCCAGAATAACATCTATGCTTAATCCCGGCAAAACCACTAAGGCAAGCGAGTACTTTCGCCTTCTATCTCAAGCTCAAGACTCCCCACTACTTTATTTGTGGAAATATTCCCACTTGCTACGCTAATGCAATAACCTCCACCTTCAACAGTATGCAATTTGTGTGCAAACTTTGATGCAAACTTAGGACTGATAAAGGAATGCGAAGCACCTGAATCAAAAAGTACCACGGCAGAATGTTGGTCAACGAGGAACTTACCAGCAGTGATAATCTCACCAGATGGGATTTCCTCAATACTGTTATAATGAGCGTGCCCTTGACGGCCACCTTGGTTGACATTCTTCTTAGGGTAAGGACAGTTTCTGGACCAATGGCCTGGCTTGTTGTAGTTCCAGCAAGGCATGTTGCTAGGAGGGACACTGGAGCTGCCTTGGCCCGAATTACCCTTTGGCAGAGCCACTGTATATGCCTTGCGAAACCCAGTCTTCACTGGCGCCTTCTTTTGCGGAGGACGGAACTTAGCACTTATGGCAGGAGGGCGAGGAGGAGCCCTCGGGGCAGCTGGAGCTCGAGACTGTGAAGCACCTGCCTCAAGTGCCCTCTTGCGGCTCTTAGAAGCAACATAGATAGAGTTATTATTCTCTTGAGTCAGAGCATCACTGATAAATTCATTGAAGATAGTACACTTGCTAGTGCCCACAGTCTTCATCAGCTTTGGGCCAAGGCCACTTTTAAAGCTAGCAATTTTCTTGGCATCGGTATCCACAAACTCTGTGGCATACCTTGCCAGGTTGTTGAAAGATTGCAGATATTCAGTCAAGCTTTTATTTCCCTACGACAGCCTCATGAATTCTATGTGCTTGATAGCCATAAGACCTGGAGGAATATAGTTCCCATGGAATGCGGCCTTGAACTGGTTCCAAGCAATCAGGACATTTGCAGGTAGTGTGGAACGATAGTGGCTCCACCAAATACCCGCTGGACCATACAGTTGGTAAGAAGCATATTCAGTTTTTAGCTCATCGGTCAAACGAAGCAGACGAAACTTTTGTTCAATAGTGTTCAACCACTCGTCGGCTTGCAGTGGTTCCTCTGCCTCCTTAAAGAGCGAGGGCTTAGTATCAAGAAAGTCCTTGAAATCACTATACTGATTGGGTTCTGGGCCCTGGCGACCATGACGAGCCTCTCGGTTGGCAAGCTGGCGCATAGCATCTACCAGCATGCGCTGCCCTTCGACCATGGTCTGCATCAGCTCAGCCAGGGTAGGTGGTGGCGGAGGGGGTGGCTGTTCCTCATCCTCATTGCCACGACCCCGATGGAGATTGTACGACATCTGCAAAATGCATAGCCAATGAGCACTGACGATGTGGGAAATTTGTAGATGAATTATTGTAAATATGTCAAACTGATTTCATGAAATGGACTTCTCAAAATACTCATGGCACAATAATTCATCACAACCGCACAATCCATTCAAGCGCATCAATTGACGCAATCATGCGAGGGAATCCAACCAGATGTACTTTGATAAAGGCTCACTCACAAGGAGCATAGCAGTTACTGAACCGTTTACGTTAATATCTACGTGATTTTTGACCTTTCGCCCGGTACTTGGATTCGATCTTAAAATTTTTAGTTGACTGAGAAAGGCTACTTCAAACTGACCACAAAGAGACTTCTCAACGGTAAAGTTCCATGGTGGATCATGACTAGCCACCTCGATACCAGCGCGTGCCAAGCAGCACAACCTTATGTCACGTGCCATAGGAGGCCCTCGGTTTCGTCGCGGCACCGAAGGGTGCTAATCGTGACACCATCATCGAATGCACGCAATAAGACATCCAATTGTGATCGAAATTAACAGGTTCAAATAAACATCTAGGAAACATAGGGTTCGACCTCACATCCCAAAAGTCAAGTTATTACAAAGCCTCACTCCAACCCCAGGAGGCACAAAAGACGATTCTAACATCGTAGCTATGTGATGACTACTCTAAGCATCGTCCTTAGAGTCGGTGTCAAGGATCTCCCCGCCATCCTCGTCGCTAACAGGCTCTAACTCCTCGTCTTCTTCTTCTTCTGGCTCTTCTTCTGGTGCATCTTCTGGTGCTGCATCTTGGGGCCCATTGACCTCCACTTCATCATCATCTTCAGCCATGATGATTCCCAAACCCATGTCCTCATCTGCGTTGTTGTTTCGAGGCAGTAGAGGATTTAGCTGGTTGTTCAGGCGGTGCACTTCTTCATGAAGATTGTCATTGTATTCTTCAGCATTTTCCAACTGTTGCTTGAGCTCAAACTGACGAGCTCTCAGAACGTTCTCCTCATGCCAGGCTTCATCCCTCTGATTCATGACATGGACCAGCATGCGTTGACAGTTGCTATGTGCTACTGTTAATCTTTGGACTGCAAGTGTTTCCTGGTCACGATCACGGATCACTTGCTCCAGTTACTGACGTGCTGCATTCCTGGCAGCAGTCACTTCAGCCAACTCAGCCCTCAGCCTTTCCACCTCAGTGGGCTCAGGGCGGGGCTCACGTGGAGCGAGCTGGTGACAAGGTGCCCTGCCCCCAATGGACTTACGAGCGGTCCTCTTGGTACGTGCCATCTGTAGCAACAAGATACGACTTAAAGTGAGGATCATTTAGGGGATACGAAATTTAATTTAGTCGGGACTACTGAAATTTTTAAGGAGGGAGTAAATGATATGTATGATATAATTAAACATGATGCATGCACGTTCTGTACGTCCTCTCATCCTAGTAGAATCATAAATTTCTAACGCTAGGCGGTGGCATACATAAGTTCTCTCATATAGGCGAAACTATCGGTCTACTCGTTTGCGCTGTTAGTGTACCTGCAGAAAATCTCATTTCAGCCCAACAGTTTCCCAATATAAGCACACATGAAAGCAGTAATTTAAATACTTTCATATACACATCCCCTGATGTATATACTTCAGTATCAAAACTACCTGATATAAAGGTTCCCACAATTAAGTGCTTATATAATTACACGGTTTAAATATGTAAGTATGCAAGTCACCAAAACTACTCTCCCCTAGATCGCCGGTTGGACGATCATGCTCTCACAACTCACACTTACCAGAGCGTCGAGGCAATTGATCAATACATTACCACCCAAGTGGATGGCATCCATACAATATCACGCCGTATGGACGACGAAACAAAAACAAACAAGGCCCCCAAGTTAGTCTTTATAATAAGCCACCTAAGAGTCCTTATTTGGGCTAAGGGATGTGATCACTGGCTTACCTATGAAAATAATTTTTAGAGTTTTAACTCTTTTCATAATCAAATACTTTTGTTTTTAAATACTCGTACGATGTGTTTAATGTTGAATTATGCTCCGATGCCAGCTGTAACAGAACCGACCAAATTATAAGAGCACAAGTACAAAAACAAGCACCGAAGCGCTCAAATTTTCGAACTTGAGCCCATATAATCCCGATAGTCAATAGAAACCATGAGGAATTTCAAACCAACTTGCTTACAACCAAGATCGCATCATTCAACATACAACCTCATACGTTACATTTCACAAGTAGTTCCGAAATAAGTTTACACACACGGAGTCGCAATTATTACAAACCAAGTTTATAAAGTAGCGGAAGCATAACACACGCATTAGTTCACATACTACTGCCAGTCTTAATGATCAACATCCCGCAAAAGCATTAAGGAAAGTACATAACAGACGATCACGCTCGAGTGATCTAGTCCTCGTCACCCGCAGGGTGGAGGCAGGTCTTGCAGAAGCCCTGATAAAGCATGTCATCTGCAACAGGAGGGAATAAACCCTGAGTACGGGAATGTACTCAGCTAGACTTACCCGTCGAAACGGAAAATAAGAGACGATCATGCAAGGCTTTCATAAGTGGAGCTGGCTGACATTACCTTTTGCGAAAAAGCATAAGTAATTTAAACTCTTTTAACCTGTACTAGCATTTATTTTTAGCATTAACCTGTCATCTATCTAAGCACCTGTACTAAACATTCACTTGAGTAATAATCAAACAATAATATTATTATATCCATAGCAGGTATAAATTGCGGCAACATTATATCATTCACTTAACCATATGTTCAATTTAATAAGATCTACGTTGCCGCTGCTCAAGTCAAGTGCTCACTAACTGGGAGCGACAGCGATTCGAATCGAATTCCTATCCAGCTGGAGGGGTATTTCTAACACTCACCGAGTCACACCTGGCGAGGGCTGCTCAGGTCACCTTTGGTACAGTTCAGGAGCCGTGGGTCTGACTGATGTCGCATCCCCAAGGGCGACACTCTGCCAGGTAATAGGGACTCTAACCCCCCCTTGGTCTCACGCCAATGTCCCCAAGCACATCCTTTCTCTCCACCAAGAAGCAATCTACCATTCGATTCCCGGCCTGAACTGTATTACTCGGATTCGCGGTCGAAACGACTTATCCGACCAACTAAGTGTTAGACTGCGTTCAACATGACTCAAGGACGTACAGCGAATCGGTCCTTAAACGACTCAGACGGGTATAGCTCTGCACCCAAGACGGGAAATGTCTTGCGGCTGCACTATCGAACTCCCGCCCGGTCTCAAATTCATTTTTAGGCATGGTTCCATTCACGATAGCGATCACAGCCACTCGTGACCCATTCATAGATCTCGCAGATGACCGGAAATCACCCGACTTCTACCGGACTAAGCAGGGCTAAGCATTAACACGGCCTAAACCTAATTTAGGGTGTAAGTATGATATCTGGATAAGGACAGGTGTAATGCAACAAGTGTTTCCATACAACTCCTACAACTTAATGCAGTAAACAAGTAAAAGTACTCAAGAATTATATTTTAAATAATTGGGTCAGCATGCACCGGGGCTTGCCTTTTAGAAAGGTCGAGGGCCGGTGGTCAGGACACTCGGGTAGGTCGTCAACGGCGTGCCCTTCGATGGCTGCTTCGTCGAGTTCTCCCGGCTGCTCCTGGACTTCCTCCGGAATCACTTGCTCGAATTCGAGGAGCGTTACCCCCTCCGGAACACCTATTGCATGAGTGCACAATAAATATCATGGATGCATAATGGGTGCAACATGCTCGGAACGAAATGCATTTCAGCAATGAAAGTACTCTATTCAAGTCAAATCATCAATACGTGCAAATCTCTTCTCCGGTGGAGAAGTACTTACCTAATCTACCCAACCTAAGATATAGCTGTTCTTCTTCGGTTAAGGCCCTAGCACCTAACAATTACAAGAGTAGCATTACTTAGGTTACCACATCCAACATCAAAATACACAGTAAGACCTTCTGGACAGCAGCTCAAAGATGCTAACATAACTGAAGATTCCTAACTCCAAAAGATATGATCTAAGACAATCTGGAAAGCTTAAGAAATGCATTACAAAACATTTTCAGACCTCAACACTTAATTCCAAAGTTTAACTAGTCAAAATTCCAAAGTTCCAGAATCTATCCTCTCCAAACAGAGAGCAGCCATTTCTGGATGGCCACTTTAAACATCTATAACTCTTAGACTACTAGGCCAAATACCATCAAATTTTGACACAAGCTAGTTTAACCAGTTTACTACCACTTTGGTATTCACAAGTTTTCTAGCAAATACTTTTATTAAGGGTCAAACCTAGAAATACTACCAGCTGTCCAGAAACCTAGAATTGCAAAGATTAAATATTTATTTATGTGGTAAACATCCCTTAAGGCCAAACTAATGTTACCACAAGTTCACATAGGTCACAAAAACACCAGAAAGTAAGGTGTGCCCACCTAGAATATTTATTTGTACTCATTTCTTAATTTACTTAATTAATTAAGTGGGATTTTAAACATATATGTAAACTGCTCCTAAAATCCTACAAACATTACAGGAGACTCTATGAACCAAAAAGAGACCACTGTAAAAATTTGAACTTTAATTATTTACAGAAACTCCCCAAACAAAATTCACAAGCCCAAAAGACTGATTTTTGTATAATTAACAAATCATATTAAAAAGTGTTAACCAACAGATTTCCTAATTTTCTTGGACACTTTAGGGTACCAAGACATTCTCCAAAAAGTTATAAGAACATTGCACATGTAGAAAAATTACTAAAATTCATTTAAATATTTCCTAAAATAACAAGATAGCATTATAACTTGAAAAGTACTTAAGCACTACTGCCAAAATTTTTACCAAAGCTAGAGCAAGTAAAAATTAGCCTACCCACCAAATTTCACAATTTTTGGAACAGTACAAATCAAGTTATTCATTTAACAAAGTTACCTCCTTTTTTCAACACATTTCAAAGACTTATTTAAATTTTCCCAAAAACTAAACATTACATATCAGCTTTATATTTTTCTAAAATACTACACATCATGTAGATCCTAACAAAATTTATCTCATAATTTTTGGGCAAGTAAAACCCTAGATCTATATTTTCCAAACATCAACTAAAATCTGTGACAAATATGAAAAGAAAAACAAAACCGAACCCTAACTCGTTACTGGGCCGGCCCCTACGCGGACGCGGCCCAACTACACGCGCGGCCTGCTCAGGTCGTCCCGCCCGCGCGTGCGTGGGGCTGACCGGAAGGCCCCACTGGTCAGCGAGAGAGAGGCGGAGGGGAGGAGCTGCGGTTGCCGGAGATCACCGGCGGTGAGCCGACCGGCGAAACTGAGCGGACGAGCGCGACCATGTCCTCGAGCTAAGTCGATTGGTGGCAAGAACGGGGCGGCGAAACCATGGGGAGGCGCTCGTCATCGGGCATGACGGTCCACGGCCGCGGCTTGCCGACGCCGGTGAGCTATACGGCGGCTCATCCCAAATGACCGGTCCCGTGAGCATCAGCGACTCTAGACGGACCCAACGCACCCAAGAATGAAGACGGTAGAGCACCAGAGGAGCACGGCCACGCTACGGGAGCGCTCCGGCGAGGAATGTCCGAGGCGGACGGTGGCGGACACGGCAATGCCGCCTTACCTCCCCACAATTGACCCAGCTGCGAGGTGGAAGATGGAGGGGGCTTCAAGGCGGAGCGGTGTGAGTTTTTGTGGACAGTGGTGCGGTGGTGCGCGTGCACGAGCTCGCCGGAGTGGAGGCGGGAGCTGTGCTCGGTTGTTCCGCCCGGTGGAGGGGAGAACGGAAGGGAGAGGGAGGTGTGGCGCGAGTGAGGTAGAGACCGTCGTTGTGGCGGCCTTGAAGGCTTGGTGACCTGACGGGTGGGACCATGGCCGGCGTACGGCTGCCACCGCGCGACCACACGTCGGCGTTGCCCTGCCGTCGGTCGGCCACCGACTGAAGAACGGTCGACTGAATCGACGAGGCCGAAACGGTGACTGACAGAGCAACTTTATCGATGATTCTCTCCTAAACCAGCTCGAGTTAGCAGAAGATGATAATACCAAAATTGTAGAGCTACATGAGGACTACAACTTTGTCAATTGGCTCTAGGACTGATTCGGTCTGGTTTGTGAGTTATAAGATGCCAAAGTGGGGTACATTGAAACTGTTTACAGCTTCACACTTAGCCAAAAATGCTGAGTCCCAAACCAGCCTCTAATACTGAATTGTGGGCCATTTTTGAACATTTTCTGGTCATTTTCATGAGATGGCCATAATAGAACTTTTGTTCCTTATGAAATTCTCTACAACTTTGCTTAAGGTTGCTCCTCCATGCAAGATCTCTAAGCTGAACTTTTTAATTAGTCAAACCAGATCACTCTAGGGTCCACACTTAGTCAACAACATTTGGAAGGGCAATTTGGTAATTTTGGTCAACATGAACATTGCTCCACTACTTTCCCTAAATATAATTAAGGTGTTATGAGACCTAATTAGCCACTCTATACATTGGTTACACGAAATTCCTAGTGTCACACACTTTGAAACAAGCAAATCAATATTCCACCCAATTGTTGCAAGCTCATGTTGCACATGTTGCATGAGTGTGTTGCATAACACTTGCTAATTATGTTACACTAAAGTGGTTAGCATGTTTCCAAATGAAATTGCACATAAGGTACTTGTGTGTTGCACACTACTCACTTCTTACTTCACATGAAATATAACATATGTGGCAATGTTTCCAAAGCATGTTTCACATATTATAAGCTCATGCATGAAATGAATGATGCTCCCACTCATGAATGAGGTGATTAATGTTAATGCTCATGAAATGCAATGCACTTAAGGAAGCCAAACACCTGAGGTGTTACAAGCAGAGCCTTATTAAGCAAGGAGACCGATCAAGTGGAAACACGCCACTGCATTATGCCGCATCCTAGGGAACCTAGACTTCCGCCAAGCTTTTTTTTTGATTTTGGCAGCTCTTCATTGCACTTGAGTTGACAAATCGTTAACAACAGTTACATTGACACTATCCGGGACTGCGCACGACATATGCTCCGCCCCTTCAGTGCTACCCACACCTAAAGCAGCAAGAACATGAGCTGCCTTGTTACAAGTTCTAGGGATTTGAACACACTCAAAACTAAGGAAACTTGTTAAAGTAACAAACTTTAATTCATCCACAAGAGTTCCAGCCGCTGACAGATCTTGTAACTCCGACGTCAAAGCTTGTTTGACCTTCAGCGCATCTGTCTCCAAGATCAGTTGCCCGATCCCCAAACTGCTGGCCGCTTGGACCCCCTGTAGGCATGCTATCGTCTCGGCCTGAAAAACATTCAACAGATGATTTACACGCCCCCAGCCACATAGCACCACATCTCCATCATGGTCTCTGATCAAAAATCCCCAGCCACCACATCTGTCACCCGGTATGAAAGAGGCATCACAATTCAGTTTCAGGTATCCTTCTGGACGCCGAGCCCATCTCTCAAGTCGTCGCGGCTGAGCCCTTTGCCGTTCAGGCTTTGATACTCCCACCTCAGCAGCATATGTTCGAATACATCGTACAATGGTCTCAACTGAGCGCCTCCGCCCTTCTTCACGAACTGTGTTCCTCTTAGACCATAAAGTCCAGAGAGTTATAAACATCAGAAGACGTCGCTCCTCCATTCCCTTCATAATTTGATCAACCACATCTCGTGCATTAGCAAGGTCTTTCAATTCATCCCATTCTTTCTCAAGCTTGAGTTCACACCACACATGTTTAGCCAACTTGCATTTGAAGAAAAGATGCCCACCATCTTCATCTAATCGACTGCAAACTGGGCATTTAGTGTCCAGTTTCATTCCCCTTCTTGCTAAATTTCTTCTTAGCGGGTGACTGTTTTGAGCAAATCTCCACACAAAGTGTTTCACTTTGTTTGGGCATTTTGTTTTCCAAATTTTCTCCCATATGGGATCAGCTGCCTGGTTACTGCCACCTTGCGCACTTCCCCTATCTTTTCTTCGCAGCATGTTATCCCGGCACACTTTATAAGCACTCTTCACAGTAAAGAGGCCATGCTCATCATAATGCCAGGCTAGAAAATTTTCCCGTCCTTCATTCACCGGCAGGGACAAAATAATCTCAGCATCTTGCTCCCAAAAAACATCCCGGACCAGCTCAGCATCCCATGTGCCTGTACCTGGATCGATTAGATCATCAACATTTGAGAGAACACTCCGCCCTCTTGGGGTAATAGGTCGCCTGGAAAATTCTCTCGGAATCCAGGAATCAGTCCATATCTTTAGGTTCCTACCATCTCCCACCCTCCAGATCATTCCCAATTTCATCACTTCGAGGCCTCTCAGGATACTTCTCCAAGAGTATGACATTCCCCTTTTTGGTTTGGCCTCTAGGACTGACGTGTTAGCATAATATTTAGCCTTCAAAATTTTTGCACAAAGTGACTCAGGCCTGTCCCATAATCTCCAGCACTGCTTGGCCAACATTGCCAAGTTAAAGGCGTGTATATCCCGGAAGCCGAGACCCCCATCCTTCTTGGCTTTTTGAAGCACATCCCTACTAAGCCAATGAATTTTATGCTTCCCTTCTTGTTGGTTCCACCAAAACCTGCAAACCATCTTGCTGATTTGGTCACACAACGACTTAGTTAAGTCAAAACAGCCCATCGCAAAGGTTGGAATGGCCTGTGCAACAGCTTTTATAAGCACTTCCTTTCCTACCCAAGATAAGAACTTTTCTTTCCACCCCTGAATGCGCTTCCAAATTCTATCCTTTAGGTACGAAAATGTGCCCCCTATTGATCGGCCCACATGTACAGGGAGGCCCAAGTACCGCTCATTCATGGTCTCTTTCGTCACTTGGAGTTTGTCACACATTTTCCTTTTTTGTGTAGCCTTTGTATTTTTGCTAAACAAAACAGCAGACTTTGCCTTGTTGATCATTTGTCCTGAGCACCTTTCATACAAATCCAGGATATCCTGTAGATGTTGAGCATCCCCTCCATTCGCACGAATCAAAATTAAGGAATCATCGGCGAACAATAGGTGTGATACACTTGGTGCTGCTTGACAAACTTTAACTCCGGCAATCTTGCCATCTCGTTCAGCTTGCTGCAGTAATGCTGAGAAACCCTCCGCACATAGAAGGAAGAGGTACGGTGATAACGGATCTCCCTGCCTCAGTCCTCTCTCAGGTTTAAAGCTATCAGTGAGCTCCCCATTCACCTTAATCTGATAGGATACTGTCGAGACACACTCCATGATAAGTCTAATCCACTTCTCATCAAACCCCAACCATCTCATCATTTGTTCCAAAAAAACCCACTCAACCCTGTCATATGCTTTACTCATATCAAGCTTTAAAGCTGCATAACCCAAGTCCCCTTCCCTTTTGTTCAGCAAGGAATGCGTAATCTCATATGCCACAAGAATGTTATCTGATATTAAGCGACCTGGGACAAAAGCACTTTGGGCCGGATTGATTACCTCATCCAATATTCTCCTTAATCTGCTTGCTAAGACCTTGGAAACCACCTTGTATGTGACATTACAAAGGCTTATAGGACGGAGATCAGAGACACGTTCAGGCTTCTCCGTCTTTGGAATCAGAGATATTACCGTGTCATTCCAACCTTCTGGTAGTTTATTCCCGCTCAACACATGCAGGACCTCAGTAGATAACTTTCTCCCTACTACATCCCACAAATTCTTATAGAAGATTGATGGCATTCCATCCGGGCCAGGGGCTTTGAAATCTCCAATAGAATCAAGTGCACTCTTCACTTCCTCCTCTGAAAATTCTGTCAGGAGAAAAGCGTTCATATCCGCCGTGATTCGGGGCTGCACAGCATCAAAGAGTTGCTGCGTATTTCCCTCCTCAATTCGGCTAGACCTGAAAAGTTGAAAGAAGTGGTTAGCAATAAACACCTTCTTCTCTCCCTCCTCCTCCACCCAACCCCCATTCTCCTTTTGTAGCCGACCTATTCTATTTCTCCTTCTCCTCTCCGAGCACACTTTATGAAAATAGCTAGTATTTCGGTCTCCAAAATGTAACCAGTTCACATGCGCCCGCTGCTTCCAGTAAACATCAATCTGCTCTTCTAGCCGATCAACTTTAAAACTCCAAATAGTTTCTCTCCCTACAGCCATATCACTCAAAGGGGCACGCCGCCATTTTTCGAGTTCCTTCTTCGCCTTTCTAAGCCTCTTCTCTAAATCCCCAAGCACATTTCTATTCCAATCCTGCAAACTAGCAGCCACCCCCTTCACCTTGGCACTCAAGCTTTCTGTGTTTTCCATCGACTCCCATCCCTCCTCTACAACTCTCCTGAAGCCCTCCTCCTGTAACCAGCTAGCTTCAAACTTAAAACTCGGGTGGTCATTTGGCCTCCTCACCAACAGCTCCTCCTTCGTGGTGATCACCACCGGTCTATGGTCACTATGATATGGATCACCATTTTTAACATGGACCAGCGGAAAGCGCTCCAGCCATTCAAAATTTGCGACAGCCCTGTCTAATCGTTCTCTTATATGAGTATTCCCAGACTGCTGTTTATTTCTCCATGTAAAAACATCACCCTCGAAACCTAAATCATGAAGTTCACAAACCTCCAGCGCCTGTTTAAAACGATCCATACAAGCTTGTGACCTCTGTACCCCCCCTTCCTTCTCATTTTGGAACAAGATTTCATTGAAGTCACCAGCGCAAAGCCACGCCTGATTACTTTGCTGCTGCATGGAGAGGTCCTCCATCAACTGCCACGTTTTATTCTTCTCAAGTGGTTCCCCGTAGATCCCCGTGAACCGCCAAGACATTCCCCCAATCTCCGAGACCTCCACATCGATATGGTTTTTTGATTTACTCTTCAAAACCAAATCAATACCTCTCCTCCACAGCACGGCAATTCCCCCCCCTTCCCTACACAGTCCATCACCTCCATGTTTTCCAGACCCAACTACATTCGCAACACCTTCATCTTATTCTCATCGGATTTAGTTTCCGACAAGAACATCACATCCGGTCGCACCGACTTCTGACAATTCAAAAGCCCCCGAACTGCCGTCGCATTTCCCAATCCCCGGCAATTCCATGCCACGATCTTCATTGTTGCTCGTGGGATCGTCCACGCAATCCAGCGTTCAAGACATCAGCTTCCTCGACAGCACCTGCAGATGTCACCCGAGCCTTCTTCTTATCCTCATCTTCAACAAGGTCCATGGCACTACTCTGCACCTTGGATTACTTCACCTTAGAACCTACTCAACATCCAAATCCAACGACTTTCCACAATCACCAGGAGGGGCGAGCGGAGCCGTGATCAAAAAACACTGTGACGGCCAACGAACGCCAGCGGTCCGGGGTGCCGCCGCCCGCGACGGTGCTCCGCCAGAGCAGGAGCCGTGTCCGCCGGTGCGCCGCCGGAGCCAAGGGCGAGGCCGGATCCGGGCCCGCGGCACACGCGCAGTGCGGCGCCGGGAGCGGAGAGCAGGAGGCTTGCACGCGAGGCGGCTGGAGGCGGAGGACCCGGAGAAGATGCGGAAGGGAGGCGGCGGTGGGAGCCGCCGACGCCGAGCGGGGAACCGAGAACCGGAACCGGACCCGTAGGACCTGCTCGAGTCGCCCCAATGGACGCCGAGACCTAAACCTCCCTCACTCTTCCGCCAAGCTTCTATTAGATGCTTACGAACCATCAGCATATCAGTCGGACTCCAAGGGATCATTTCCAATACATGTGGCAGCCTTGAGAAACAACCGTGCCGCGATTGAAGTATTGCTGAAAAAGTGCCCCGATTGCGCCCAACTACGAGACGCCGAGGGCAGGACCTTTCTCCACGTTGCCGCCCTCAACGGCTACGATGGTCCTTGTCAAAAAAAAAACGGCTACGATGGTCTTGTTTTGTGGATTGCTTCTTTTCTGCGAGGAAACCCTAAGGACGACGCGCGTGCTGTGCAGATGTTTGCATCCACCATGAATATGCAGGACAACCAAGGCAACACCGCGGTACACTACGCTGCCAAATCTCGGAGCTACAGGACTATGTATCATTTCATTTGGTACAGACAAGTTCGGTTAAAGAGGGCAGGACCTTTCTCCACGTTGCCGCCCTCAACGGCTACGATGGTCCTTGTCAAAAAAAAACGGCTACGATGGTCTTGTTTTGTGGATTGCTTCTTTTCTGCGAGGAAACCCTAAGGACGACGCGCGTGCTGTGCAGAGGTTTGCATCCACCATGAATATGCAGGACAACCAAGGCAACACCGCGGTACACTACGCTGCCAAATCTCGGAGCTACAGGACTATGTACAGGGGCGGATCCAAAGGGGGGGCTGGGGGGCTCCAGCCCCCCTAATGGCTCGATTTCAAGGCTAATCACTGTAGCAAAAGCGTGATTTCACCATTAAATCTTCATGCAAATCAACATCACCATTGTTTTAGCCCCCCCTTATCCCGCATCGTGCATCCGCCACTGACTATGTATCATTTCATTTGGTACAGACAAGTTCGGTTAAATCTACAAAACAACGAAGGGAAAACAGCGCTGGATCTTGCAAGGATGACGAGGCCTCCAGGGCTTTTATTTGCATTGGTACGTTGCTGTAGTCTACATATCTAACTATATATATATATACAACCTAGTGTGTATCTGTCTATCTACTTCCTCGGTCTCTAAATAAACTAATAATGCTTATAGTTGTTTTAAGCCTACAATTTAACTGAATTTATATAAAAGAGCATCAATATTTATAACACCAGATAAACACATTATGAAATGAAAATATATTTCATAATGTCATACATTGGCACGCTTCCCAAATATTAACTTGTATCATGTCATGCTAGCAAAATATTACATTTCGACATTTTACACAAAATATTTTTTGTCATTTGTCCAAAATATATCCACAATAAGTTTTCAAATAAAAAATCCTATTATTATTGGATCATTTATGCCAAAGGCATTTGTGTCTGTTTAGCCTTCACTTAACACCGTTAAGTTTCTTTCATTGAATAAGGGCAAGGGGAAGCTTCGATTCAAAAAGGGTGCAAATCAGCAAAGTTTAGAAAAACAGGGGCAAATGTGCACTTAGAGTTGAAAACGAGGGTAGTAATGCAATTGGCCCTAAAAACAATGATCATGTATGAGAGATACAGCGAAAGAAGAGAAGAATTGTTGTAGGAGTATATTATAAAAATCTCATGTTTAAAAATGTAATGTGTTTGCACATGAAATGATATTTTGTTTAGATTTATAATAAGAGCTAGCCCGCCAACCCGTGCTCTAGTATAGCCTATCTTAGCCCATGTGTGATTGTAGTTGGTGAATTTATTACCACGTTATAACAGGGTGAGCACCAACTTATAATCATTGTCGCTCCAAACCTAGAACCTTATAACCGGCTTCGTTCCATGCAAGGACCTGGGCCATTAGCATATTTCTGCCGCTAGGTGTCATGGATTGTATTCATATATAGCATTAGTAGAACATCTTCAAGAGTTTTTCTAAAATTTACTCCCTAAATCGTTATTTGGAGAGTCATTTGAGTGAAAATCATCTATATATACTATAAAGACAAACCCCACTAAGCTAATTATCTTGAACCTCCTTGCGCCACGTCATCCACTTATCCTTTGCAATTAACACAAACCTCACTAAGCTATTATCTTGAACCTCCTTGCGCCACGTCATCCACTTATCCCTTTCAATTAACACCGGCTGATCATGTGCATGCATGCGTAGTAGTAGTTCGTCTTCCAAGTTCATGCACGCAATATAGTAGTAGATATATTTAGTTGTCCACATCATAATGCTAAAATATAGATTCCTCCTTTATACCCGTGGCAACGCGCGGAGAATCCTCTTAATTTTATATATCTTTGTACCCTCCAACATCTTTTTTATATCTTATACGCGCACTCCAGAGAGTCATTCCCACTCTCCATCTTTGGCTAGCGAGAATTCCGAAATAGAGATGTCTATATCTAGAGATCCATTTAAAGAGATTGTTGGAGGTTTTTTTACGAAAATAACTATTCCTTTAAATTAGGAAGGATATAAAGAGTCTTTTGGAATTACTCTTTGGGTGTTATTTTAGATTATTTTTCACAATAGCAGAGATAGGTAATTTAGGTCCAAGTTTATGGGTTACTTTATGTATTTTCCATGTAAACATATGTGAGTAATTTTTATAAAATAGATAAATTCAATGGCCATTATTTTCAGTGATGATTAGAGTCTACTAAATTAAAGGCTATAGATGTTTCTAATTTTCTGAGATTCTATAGGATTTATCTTTTTCTTTTCTAGTGTGCACCTCTTGAGACGTTCAATATACATCTGATTAATACTGTTAAGGTTTACTATAATGATGATATAAAAATTCAAATACAACATTTGAAAATAGATTGCAGATAATTAATTAATGTACAAATAGGCTGTGTGAGTCAAGGTTTCCCTATTTGTCGTCACTTTTCAGGACCCAGAAGTTAGGATACTCTCTGTGCTAAGGGCTGCCGGTGCTAGACCTGGTTTTCGCCCACGTGGCGAGGAGGACGAAGACCCTAAACAACCAAACGAAGAGAAGGAGGCGATGATAACAAACAGCCAGCAGGCACACCGGAGCTCGCCAAGGTGTACTCCTTCGAGGCATTCGTCGTGGCCAACAACCTGGCGGCTCTCTGCTCCGCCATCTCCACCTTCAGCGTCATGTTCGCCGGAGTGTCCACCGTCAGCCTCCACATGCGCAAGAGGGCCTTCCTCGTATCCATTTTGTTCCTCAACAGCTCCGCCCATTCGGCACCTACGCGGTGCTGGCTCCGGTTGCTCGCGCAGCTGCTGTTCTCACATGGGTGTTCACGAGTTTCCTGGTGGCTGACATCGCTGGGTTCACGTGGATACTGATCAAGGACCAGCGGGTGCTTCTCAACAGGCGTGGGTGGTACGCGGTGTGCCTCCAAGTTGCGATTTCCTCCGTGGTTACCACCCTCCTGCCTCTGTGGCCCTACGTCGTCATCGTCGGCTTCCTAGCATATATAAAGATCTTTGGAATTCACTGACCTGATCGAGGCACAGCCATGAATCGGTTCAATGTATGGTATCTCATTGCATTCTCACAGCCAGGAATCGATGATTGAATCATTGAACGGTGTCCATTGGCAAATTATATTTGTCGATGTGACTTTGCATTGCATTATATTATTCTCTCCATGCATTCCAAATTATAAAATGTTTTGACTTTATCTAGGTATATAGCTTTTCCTATACATTTAGGAATACACTACATATATAGTAAAAGTAACGTATATAGAAACTGCAAAATGTTTTATAATTTAGAACGGAGAGAGTAGATGATAATATTTCACACGCGGTGCTATGCAGATGCTGCAGCACTATATTGTATTGGAAGGATTCATAGTGAAAAGACAAACCATGAAAAGAAATCTTGTATATCTAAATTGATGACCCCACACGGTCTATCATGTTAGACCTCTCGTGTGACAAAAAAACACATGTACGCACTTATAGCATTGGGGGTGTTTGGTTCCCCAGACTAAACTATAGTCATGTCACATCGGATGTTTGGACACTAATTTAAACTATTAGATATAGACTAATTATAAAATTAATTGCATAGATGGAGACTAATTTGCGAGACAAATCTATCAAGCTTAATTAGTCTGGGGTTGATCATGCCCAGCGGCATACCTAAGGCATGTAGCCAGATTGGCACGTGATGGAAGGAGATGTCCTCCACCCTCTTCCTTCTATCAAAGTCTACCATCACTATCAGACTATCAGATCCTTTCCGAAAACCCATGGACCATCCCCCAACGCCCTTCGCTTTCCTGCCGGCCGGTGGAAGGTGAACAGAAAGTGGTTCGATCTGAGGTCTTTGCAGTCCATACTGTGGATCGGGCACCATATATTCCCTAGCACCTAAGCTAACCCATCCATGTTTATCGGCTGATCCGCCAACACCTTCTCGATCTCTTGTGGTTTTGCCGATCATGATGCACCAGCATTTCCCGCCGACGCCCTGATGCTTTTCTTCTCAGCCTCCGAAAGCTTCATCTTTTCCATCATTCCCTCAACATTCTCCATCTTCCTTTGGCCCGCCTTGAATCACCCACCCTCCCTAGCAGGATCTACCCCGAGGTGGGATAAACCCTAACAAGGCTTAGTTGCGGCGTGACTACTAGTCACTACTACAGCCAGCCTTTTTAGGGGCAGCTTATAAGCATTTGTAGGGCCAGTTTTGCCGGCCGCCCCTACCACAGCGTTGCTATTGTAGGGGCGACTCAAGGGCGTAGCAAAAAAAATAGTAAAAAAATTAACCCAAGAAGGCCCTCACCGGTCAGCCACCCGCGTGAAAATTGCGCACTTCGCGGCCGACGGGATTCGAACTTGCAACCCTCCTCTACCACTGCCCCTCACACTCACTTGTGTCTATATTGGATTTTGGTTCCCCACATATTTTCCTAAACCGAGTTTAAATTGATTATTTTAGGCCCTAAACGAATTCAAATGAAAAGGTTGTCAACTATAAAGTTGTATAACTTTTCGAGATCTACAACTTTTATTTTGGTAGTTTCTCCATCCGTTGTTTACAAAATTTGAATTTCAAATTTGAGAAATTTAAACGTAGTTTTCCTTGACAAGATGATTTCAAATTAAAAAGTTATCAACTACAAAGTTTTATAACTCTCTGAGATATACAACTTTCGTTTTGGTGGTTTCTCCATCCGAGGTCGTTTGAAAAAAATTAAATTTCAAATTTGAGAAATTCAAACGTAGTTTTTCTTGACAAAATGATCTCAAACAAAAAAATTGTCAACTACAAAGTTCTTTAACTTTTCCAGATCTATAACTTTCATTTTTGTTGTTTCTCCATCCAAGGTCATTTGAAAAATTCAAATTTCAAATTTGAGAAATTCAAACGTAGTTTTCCTTGACAAAATGATCTCAAATGAAAAAGTTGTCAACTACAAAGTTGTATAACTTTTCGAGATATACAATTTTCATTTTGGTCATCTTTTCATATGACTTTATTTGAATAATTAAAAATTTGAATTTTAAAAAATGTCAACTTCAAACAACATTTTAAAAGAGTAAATGATTTTAGTTGGAAAAGTCATTAACAACAAAGTTGTAAAACTCATCAAGATCTACAACTTTTATTTTGATCATTTATTCATCCGACAAAATGGTAACAACATTGTTCACAATTTTACATGTCTCTCATATGGTTTCATAAACTATAAGAGAGATGTAAATTTTGTGAACAATGTTATTGTCACTTTGTCGGATGAAGAAATGATAAAATAAAAGTTGTAGATCTTGATGAGTTCTAGTTCACGACTTTTTCAACTGAAATCATTTACTGCTTCAAAATATTGTTTAAAGTTACCATTTCTTTGAAATTCAAAATTTTAATTGATAAAACAAAGTCACATGAAAAGTTAACTAAAATATTAGCTGCAAGAATACAATAAATTGATTTTATAAAACTATAGGAAAAAACATCAGATTTAAAGTTAGTACGAGGGAGAAAGACTAATTACAAGTTTTAGACAGAGATTAAAAAAAGAAATCAAAGTTCCTCAATAATTTAAAATTTTAACTTCCAACAGTATTTTGATGCAGTAAATTATTTTAAGTGAAAAAGTTGTAAACAGCAAAGTTTTATAATTTTTTGAGTTCTACAACTTTTATTTTGGTCATTTCTCCAATCGAGGTCGTTTGAAAAAAAAATCAAATTTTAGTGCTTAATTTTTACTATTCGACGTCTATTTGTATGAGACTCAATATGGAGCCGTCCCTACAAATTGAGTCATTTATAGGGGCGGCTCATAACACCAGCAGCCCCTACAAATGGATTTAAAGGGTGGCTCATTTGAGTATCATTTGTAGAGGCGGCTCTATTGCTACGAATCCTTTCTGTAGAGTGAGTTAGCAGAGGAGATTCGGCTCTTGATCGGACGGATTTACGTGGACACGAGTGAAGATTCAGATGTGGACTCAAATTCAGATTGTAGGGAATGATCCGAATAGGAACCCTACCCGCCGCACTATACCCCTCTCGAGTCACTAGAGGCGTTGAGAACTCGAAGCTCCTAAAATTCAAATCTCACATAGGAATGAGCTAGAATGAAGCTAAAAATAGTAGCTTTTCATAGCTTCACCTCATACTTGTAGGCCCAGTGTCGGTGAAACTGGGGGAGCACGGAGGTAATCCCGAGTTATACGACATATAGAACATCTTTAAGCCTCGGCATGATAAAAGTCCAGAACACTCGTTTGAGCAGCCTATCAGCAGCCACACGCTTCGCTAGCTTTTTCCTATCGTCGAACACGATACAATAGGCTACCTTTGTGCCTGATAGGGTTTCAATCTTACCTATCCATTTTCTCACATGCTATGGCTGCTTCGAAGCTAAAAACGAAAACTAATACCGTTTCTAAAACATGAGAGTCTAAAAAATTAGGATGGAATACCTCACGCTAACCTGGCCTTAGATATTCCATTGGTTTTTTTTAATGTATGTAATTGTGTTGAATTAATGAGACGTTTATTATAACACAATCATTTTATCGGGATGTTCACCCTGTTCGCTCGTGCTTATCTGCGCTTATCAGCCAGCTATTTAGCAATGTTTTTCTCTCACAACAAATCAGCATCAGCCAGAGTCAGCCGGCCAGAAACTATCTAGCCAGCCTGAAACCATCGAGCGAACATGTGATTCTGTGTTGTGCTCGCTCGTCTAAACTTTTGACACAAAATGGATGGATGGACGGAGGAATCCAGAAAAAAAATCCGGAAAGCTCCTGCCACCAGTTCTTATTCGTGCAAGTTGGCAAGCCGAGAGTAGCCCTGGGCATAATTAACCGAAGACCGAAGACCGAACCGAACTAACCGAGACCGAGACCGAAGTGACCGAGACCGAAAATTTCGGTCACAAGTTCGGTCTTCAGTTTGAAGTAACCGAACTAACCAGACTTAATTCGGTCATTACCCTCGGGTAACCGAACTAACCGAATTAACCGAACATTTGAATTTTGTTGACATAATGTGTAATTTAGACTATTATTAGTGATATAATATTTATTCTAGTGGGTTTATATCAACCGTCACTCTTATCACCATGTTTAATCTATATTTTGTATTGTATTTTTGCCTTGAAATAGAAAAAATATTGGTAAAATTTGCTACAAATTACAATATTTAGTAGTTGTTTTGTGAAGTTCGGTTAGTTCGGTCATAACCGAGACTTAACCAAACTAACCGAGACCGAACTTGCTCGGTCCTAAGTTTTAAAACTAATCGATCGATCTCCGTTTTTAGATGACCAAACTTTCAAAATGACCGAAGACCGGTTCGGTCAGACCGAACGCCCAGGCTAGCCGAGAGAGCCTCGAACATTCTCTTCGCCCTGGCTGCCTGCCTTTGCCTCCGCTGCGCGGCCCCTCCCGTCCTTTCTCTGGCGTCACTGACCAGCAGGCCCCACGGGCTCGGCCCCCTCGTCTCCTCCCCGAGTTCGCTTCCGGTTCCGGTGACAAGCGAGTGACCGATCTACTCCGACCCACCACCCACCGCACCACGCGAGATCTCTCGCCACCAGGGCAGGCTCCCTCCTATGGATCTCCGCCGCCTCGCGGTGTTCGCAGCCGCGCTCGCCGCCCTCGCCGCCGGGTGGTGGGCCCGCGGCGCGGAGGCGTCGATCCACACCTACGACCGGGAGCCCTTCCGCGAGGTGGGCAACGCCTTCCTCCTCTCCGGGGGCAGCGAGGGCATCGTCGCCGACGGGGCAGAGCTCACCGCCCCCGCATCCTCCTTCATCAAGTGAGGAACTCTCTCTCTCTCTCTCTCTCTCTCTCTCTCTCTCTCTCGACCCCACGCCCGCCTACCCCCTCCCTCCCTCCCTCCCTGTCTTCGGATGGCTGGAGAACGCAGTGTTTGGCCGTAGTTTGTAGAAGCTGGTTTGATGCTAGAGCTAAGGAAACGGTGGAGTTAGAGCGCGCCACTGGAATGGGAACTGGTTGCTGGAGCTGACGCTGCTCTGCTTGCTTGGTGCCACATTTGGTGGAAAGGTTCTGCTCCTGGGTAGTGATCAGTATGTGATTCGTTGTGGAATGTGCAAGGGGTTCGCGATGCTTTGGAAATTTGGGCTCGTGCTGAGGAGCTGGATGCAGATGGGTTTGTGCTGTGCTTAGCCTGTTTTAATTTGAGTGGTGCTGCCCACATTCATCTTACTTATGGTGGGGCTCAGCTGTTTGGGTTGTGTTAAACCAGCGCATTTTGGTTGTGTTTTATGGCTGCCTTTTTACTTTGTGTTCAACATGTACTTACCTATATTGCCTACCACATTGAACCAGAGCAAGCTTTAATTTCATTGATCTTTCCTTTTTTTTGTTGCATTAGCCACTGATTTGGAGAATTCCATCCCATTTGTGTACAGTTATCCTTTCACAACAACAACAACATAGCCTTTTGTCCCAAGCAAGTTGGGGTAGGCTAGAGATGAAACCCAATAGAGACGAGAAAAGAGAGACACAACGATCACAAATAGGCTTAAATTTGTACAATTGACTTTACTAATTGGCTACTTTTGTAAGACTTAAACCATGTGGTGTGGTGCTGAATTTGATATTACTAAATGCCCTGTCTTAATCTCTCAGGTTTGTGAATGTTACATTTTGGAGAACCCCAGAAGCTGCGGAATCACACGTAAAAATGGCACATAGTACAGGCTTGGTACAGGCTATACTATTTGAAGCTGCAGACAGGGATAACATTGGGGGATCTGCCTATGGAGGACAGAGGTCCATATGTTGTACCCCGGACCTTGCTAAACTAGAGGGCTGCAAGCAAGGGGAAGTAATCAGGAGGCCATCCTCTGATGATCCAGATTGGCCCTACGTGCTAGACACGCACTTCAGCGCTAATCACCTTTCAGTCAAGTTAGAAGATGAGCCAGTGCGCATTACAAAGACGGGCATGTACAACTTGTTCTTCATATCCTGTGATCCAAAACTGAGAGGCCTTACTATGAGTGGGAAGACTATCTGGAAGAATCCTGGTGGGTATCTACCGGGACGAATGGCGCCTTTGATGAAATTTTACGTTCTCATGTCGCTGGCGTATCTGTTGGTAATGATTGTTTGGTTTAGCCAATACATAAGGTTCTGGAGGGATATATTGCCAATCCAGAATTGGATCACTCTAGTCATTGCACTTGGTCTGTTTGAGATGACACTATGGTATTTTGAATATTTGAACTTCAACAGCAGTGGTGTGCGGCCAGTTGGAATCACAACTTGGGTGGTCACTGTTGGAGCTATCAGAAAAACAGTTTCGCGTCTACTCATCCTTTCTATCTCAATGGGTTATGGTGTTGTTCGTCCAACTTTGGGAGGTCTCACTTCCAAGGTGTTGCTACTCGGACTTACATATTTCCTGGCATCTGAGATGCTGGACATTGCAGAGAATGTTGGAACAATTAATGATATATCAGGCAAAGCAAGGCTTTTCCTGGTCCTTCCTGATGCATTTTTGGATGCTTTTCTCATACTCTGGATTTTCACTTCTCTTTCCCGCACACTAGAGAAGCTACAGGTAAGCTAATTTAGTGTAGTTTAACAAGTAGAAGCATTTCTAATTGTTCTTTCTTTATGTAAATTCATACAATCTAGACTTTGTGGATTTCCACAAATGTTAGTACTTCCACATGTAACTCAGTAGTTTGTTATTTCAGGAAATGTGGCTAATTTAGATATGCCATAGTGATTAGTATGCTAGAAATTCTTAATACTTGTATTAAGGATGAAGCATGTATTCATGAATAGTGCAAGTAGGACAGCCCCTTGAACTGTCAGAAATTGTTAGGAAGCCTGTTAAATCTAGATGAAGAGTTGTGTCTTTGTGTTGCTTCTTAAACTTGCTACTTTTCTCGTTCATCAGGCAAGGAGGAGTTCCGTGAAATTGGATATATACAGAAAGTTTACAAATGCATTGGCTGTTTCTGTGATAGCTTCAGTTGCCTGGATTGGTTATGAGGTATGTAAATATCACCAAATAAATCCATAGTGAACATTATGTCTGTACAGGAACATTTGGGTGCATTTCTTCTAACAACATAAGATTATGTTGCTGCCTTTTGATCCATTGAATTGCTGTAAGATTAATGAATATCCAAGTTTTTTGTTATCTTTATAACGTCCTGAAGTTGTGCCACTCAAATACGAGGAAATGAGTTGACCAATGGACTTGGGATTTTTTTTTCTTATTCATGTATAGGGATATATTTGATTGTTACTTTTTCACTGAATTCAAAATAGTGGTTTTTTATTATTCCAAATATTTTCTCAAAGAAACGCTTCTGCCATTGAAGCTAAAATATCACCATCAACATGTCACTGTTACACTTTTAGCAGATTTCCTTAGGTTTCGGTTCTTAATACTGACTTTCGTAAACTAATGATTATGCTTTAAACAAGTTTCTGCTGTCCACAATATTGCAAATTTGCAATGGCTGGTCTTGTGCCACTCTGGATCAAACTACTTACGAGAATAGTCATTGTGCTAATATTGGACATTGAATAAAATTGTGGTATATCAACATGTTTCTGTGATTAGAATAGTCATTTTATTCTCATCTCATTTTCCTGTGTGTTCAAGAAAAGTACTCCCATGTTATTTGTTTCATTGAAATCATCTTTTACCTGAGGAGCCAATTCATAAGAATAAGATATAGTGATCTGCACTAATAGCTAAGACCCTCTTTTTTAGTGAGCTTTCTCTCAAAGTAATATGCTACTCCCTCTATTCCAAATTATAAGACATTTTGGCTTTTTAAGATACATATCTTTTGCTATGCACTTAGATATACACTAGGTCTAGATAAATAGTTAAATCAATGTATCTAGAAAAGTTAAAACGTCTTATAATTTGGAACGGAGGGAGTATTTTCTACCAAAATCAATGGCATCAAACTAATTGATGAATGGTATGCAAGTTTTACCACCACCAAAGGCATGAAACCAATTGTGAATGGCATGCAGGTTTTGTCCAATGCATGTGTCAGTATTATTCATAGGCTGTTGGATTCGTTGAAGTTATTCTGATTCATGAGCATCTATGATCAAACAATTTTTCTGCATATGCATAAATCTCTGAAGTTTCCGTACAAGAGATAACGTAGTTTCTTTATTAATTGATGATATTTAAACTGGCATAATTTATTTGAAATTTCTGTTTTGAGAATCTTCAGTTTTGAACCTTGTAGATTTGAGTCACCTATTTGTTACTGTTGACTCATTTTGTAGGTCTATTTCAAAGCGACGGACCCCTTCAGTGAGAGGTGGCAGAGTGCCTGGATCATAACTGCCTTCTGGGATGTTCTTGCGTTTGTGTTGCTTCTTGTGATTTGTTATCTGTGGGCACCATCCCAAAGCTCACAAAGGTAATTCTCTTTCATTTTCAATGCGATGCATAATCTAGCTGGTTGCTGGTAGCTTCTTGCCTTACCATGTCATCCATGAAGTGCCAAACAATTACCAACTTCATCAATAGGAAAATAGCAGCTGTTCTATGTGTATGGACTGCTCTGTAATCAATATGCCGTTTCTTTGTTCAGATATGCATATTCAGGTGAAGCTGCTGACGATGATGATGAGGAATCTCAATCTCTGACGAAAGGAGATGGTGAAGTAGGGATGGTAAAGATTGACAAGGACAGAAGCGCTGGTGTTAGCGGTGCTTTCGGCTTAGAAGATGAGGCTGAGGAGGACAAGCGGGAATAACGAATTCTTGTTCCTGATGCCCAGGTCCCAGAAACAATTGATATTTTGGAGCAATAATGTTCCAAG
Source organism: Saccharum hybrid cultivar R570 (assembly GCA_038087645.1). NCBI lineage: Eukaryota > Viridiplantae > Streptophyta > Magnoliopsida > Poales > Poaceae > Saccharum > Saccharum hybrid cultivar. The sequence goes on from JAQSUU010000795.1 coordinate 1,829,026, forward strand.
AATACTTCTTTTCCTGTCTAATTTTTGGCGGTCCAATCTCCACTGCCCATCTGTTCCAAAGTTGCATATGGTGGTTGTAGAAGTGCTTTGGTGGTCCAGTCTCCAATGCCCTTCTGTTCCAAAGTTACATAAGGTGGTTGTAGAAGTCTCCATTGCCCTTCTGTTCCAGAGTTACATAAGGTTGTTGTAGAAGTGCGCAATTTTATCCGTTCCTGTGAGGCATATGGTTCGGGTTTGATGTAGACCTCAGATAGGCCAAGGTGTTGCAAATTATCTATAACAATGTACATAACTGTTTTGTTTGCCGGTTTTTCATTTTCTGATGCATAATCAGTAATCACATCCTACGCGAAATTGTTGAGCGAAGAATTGACAGATTCACTTCCAAGACTGGAAGCTCACATCCAATCGAACACTGACTACTACTTCCTCTGTTCTAAATTATAAGTCACTTACTTTTCTGGTATATTAAATATGCTATGTATCTAGACATAGATTATAAGTCACTTTTCTGGTATATTAAATATGCTATGTATCTAGACATACATTATGGTTAGATACTGCAAAATAAATTTGATATTAAAAAAAAGTCAAAATGACTTATAATTTGGAACTGAGGGGAGTACTGATCAACTCAAAAGGAAAACTCACTATCAATTTATGATTACACGAAAGTTCCGTATGTAGAAGTTTTTCAAAAGTGTCTGGCACAAACATTATCTGCCTGTTTTAGGCTCAGGTCAAACCTCATCATCTATAATCATATACATTTGATTATGCTGATCAGCTTTTAAGACCCTACTGTCACAGCTATGAAAATGCTGGCATCACCATTTCATATGCTCCTACACACTCAAATCCAATGCAGTACAATGCCACCTTCAACAGTGAGGGTGTTATCTTTACAATACAAACTCCCATGAACTCAGCTTTGGACACCAAAATTAGTTTTGAGCAAACAGAACTTGATTCAATCAGCGACAAGGGATTGACCATTCTTGGTGATAAGCTCGGCAGAATTCTGCTCGGCCCATACAGCTGCGTCCAGGTACCCAAGCTCGTATAGTTTGTCAAGAGTTTCATCTTCAGCAGGTTCCAGAGCCCAGTTAAACAGCTACAGTAGGTTTAGAAGGAATTTGAGAACAAAGTACAACAGTTAGCAATAGACCATGGAATTGAACTATGTACAAGTTGAAAAAATTGAGTCACCTGTCTTGGACTAGCCCTGTTCTCTGGATTGCAATCTGGACTGATCCCAATATCTTGCAATCCCAGACGGCTGGCTGGAAAAGCACATATTCGGACCTACAATGGTAGGCAGATAAGTAATGAGCACCACAGAACAAACAGATAGTATGGTACATATCAGGTATTCATGTATCATGAAATGGAACTATGTGCCACCAGTGGTACAATATGCTGTTTTCCTAATATGATTTTGCCAGTGACATACATTAAGATTAAGCATCAGAATTGCAGAAACCAAAAGGCACATACTGTTTCTGCAGCAGAAGTGGGCGGCATAAACAATGTAAGGCCCCCATCAATGCAGAGCCTATTACGGAAGAAAGTAGCTGGTCTGGGTGCTAAGTACCTGAAATGAGAAGAAAATGGTTATTTAACTCTTGTAATCAAAAGATAACTACAGATACATAAATAGATAGGAAAGAACATGCTAGCTGATCTTACCCAGGAATAAAGGAGGATGTAATAACTGCATTAATTACATCTTCTTTGGAGTCAAATTGGTCCACCAGCAAGCCCCTAGGCCTCCAGGATAGCTGAGTAATAGCAACTGTATGAGAAGAATATAAGTATTCGCAAAACGGCAAAACCGAGTTACTTCTCAAGAACAAAATACCAAAAGATGCACATATTTGATATGGAGAGGCAGTGCTTGTAAAATATTAAGCTTACCACGAATTCTTCCATTGCATCTAATGTGAAGATCATCTGGGAGAAACTCGTCAAGGACATCCTTGAGTACAGCCTACACAAGCACACAGAATTACAGGGGTGAAACCAAATAAAATTCAATCTGCGAACACAGCACTGCTTAGTAACTGGATGCCAAATGTCATCTGTGACATAACAGGAATTCCAAGGAAAATGGGAACACATACCCCAAGGCGAAACACAGTGCCTTTACTCCAGCAGTTGTCAGCTAGAACTTTGGTCACCTGCAGAGCATCTTGCATTGTGTTCCCAGATGCGATCACTGCACAGATTATGGCACCAGCTGATGAGCCAGCTAACGGAGTTTTCTCCTAATATAAGTTCCAGAAAAACAAAATCATTATAAGGAGGGCTGCACAACATAAACAGTAAGAGTGCATAATGTATATCACACCAAATTCATGAACCACATGGACACATGAGCTCCCATGCATAACTGTAAATGTAACAAGCATCGCTAGATGTAGATGCTACGACATACAAACTAGCTTGGGACGAAGAAGCTACTAAACTAAAGAAATCTATGCCAGACTCAACTAAAGAAATCTATGCCAGACTCAACCATCATTGCTCTATACTATGCTAAGTTGTTGGCTGCAATGTGCAATTTCGTCAATCTTGTTTGCAAAGACACTCCACAATTTGTAAGCACAATAGCACAAATCTCAGTTCATATTTTCAATCTTATCAAAAGCTGCGGGGTAAGCTTACGGTGATGTATCCGCGGTCCATGAGGCACTGCGCGGCGCCGAGGTGGTAGGGGAAGAGCAGCCCCGCCGCGGAGAAGCTGAACCCGGGGCTAGTGAGCTCCCGCCGCGCCCGCTCCGCGTCCACGTCCTCGGGCCGCTGCTCCCACACCACCCCGTCCCTCGCCTCCACCTCCTCCACCGCCGCCGCCCCGGCCCCGGTCCCGCGCAGCAGCAGCGCCGCCAGCCCCAGGAACAGCTCCCCCGTCCTGACGGCCAGCGACCTCCTCTCCTCGACCGCGGGCGCCGGCTCGGGGTCGTCGCGCGGCGCCGCGGCGCGCGCCAACAGGAGGCGGAACCGGGATGGGCGCGCCGCTGCGGCTGCGGCTGGCGGCGGCTGGGGCTGGTGCTGGCGCGGGAGGTGAGTGGAGTAGGGGGAGGAAGAGAGGAAGGGGATGAGGGAGGCCATGAGGCGCTCTCGTCGGCCGCCGGCGCCCGCGCCACCGACGCGTGTGCACGCGCGAAGCATACGAGGCGATGCGGTGGGGTGCGGCCCTGCGGGCTCCCACGGATTCGTCTGCGTCGTGTAGCTCGTGGAGAAAATCGAATCGAAGGAAGAAATAAATAAAAATAGAAAAAGACGAAGGGAAATAAGAGTCCATTTATTTGACACGTGTCCGTGTCACCCTTTTCCTTTTTTTTTGAGGGGACCGTGTCACCCTTTTCCTCGAAGCGTACGTTGGTGACGCTCTGTCGCTCACGGCCCACGGGCCATAACTTCGATGGGCCCGCGTGAACGTGTCGCTTTCCCATGGACAGCGTACCTGGTTCGCTGTCATTTGTTGATTAGTTTGATCTTCATTGTAGCCAATCGCCCAATCTCAACTCCATATTTGCATCTATCGGTTGTTCTCCGGCGCTACTTTAGTAGTACTTTTCAGCGAACGAACAATATTTTCTTCTCACAATAAATCAATATAAGCTAAATTTCAGCATAAGGCAAATCAACATAGAACTAAAACTTTGTATACTAGCAAATAATGTTAGTCCCATTGGCTATATTGTCATATGATCACCAAAATACTTAGTGACACTTGCTAGGTATCATTTTCCTTACAACGAGGATGGTATACTTAGTGTAAGTATGCAACTGGGTTGTTAAGGTTGCCAATTGTTATATAGGAGCATATTCTAAGGCAGGGAGAGTCCAGCATAACATAGCTTGAGTCCCTTCATAGTGCTAGTTTGTAGTTGTAGCTTATATTTTAGACGATTGTTTCATGAGACATAACTTCATCCTTCTTGCTTAGAAGAACTATGTATGGTGTGGCAGTATGGATGAAACAATTGACATGGCGCGATATACTCAACCTAGAAACACCAAATGCGTACTCTCCCCCTCCAAAAAAACAGATGAAATTGTAGGTTTAAGGTCAATCAAATATTCTTAAGTTTAACCAATTTTATAGAAAAGTAATATCATCATTTAATATCTCACAAATGGATTTCCTATGCAAATATATTTCATAATTAACCTATTGATACTTATTCGTATCATAAATGTTAATGCTTTTTTTAGATAAATATGTCTGGTTCTGCAGTAATACTTCTACGGTCCCTGCAGCGAATGAACAATGTTTTCCTCTCACACATTTCAGCATAAAAAAAATTTCAGTGAAACGAATAGGACCCCACAAACTTAACATATTTGGCTTCTCAGGGACCAAGAATTGTATATTTTTTTAAGGACAGATATCTAAGAAAAATAGCATGTCTTTTTTCTTGGGAATCCTTTGACTTTTCTGGAGGCCAAGATTACTAGAATTAGTAGTACTTTGTAGGTAGTATATGTACTGTAGGCAGGGATGAAAACGGTACGGATATTTTCCGACCGTATTCGAGACCGAATCCGTTTAGAGGGGTTTTAATCCGTCCGTATCCGAGTCCGGATATTTAACATCCGATACCGTATCCGTATCCGAATATTTAAATCACATATTTATGATGTCGATATCCAATCGTATCATATCCGTCATTTTTTATACTATCCGTATTCGAATCCGAATCCGGACATAAATACGAAAACAAATACGATATCAGTGATATCCGTCCGTATTCGATCCGTTTTCATCCCTAACTGTAGGGGTGTTAGGCTCAGCCAGGAGCTCCTAAATCTAGTTTTATTTAGTCACTTTTTATCAAACACTATGACTAAATGAGACTAAAAGGGCTTTAGTCCTCTAGCAACTCAGAAGTGACTAAATATGACTAAACCATTTAGAAGGAACTAAATTTAGCAGTTGCAATCTAAACAGGGCCTTACCATCTTCGGCTTTGTTCGCTTGAGCTTATCAGTCGTACTTTTTCAATGAAATAACAATATTTTTTCTCACAACAAATTAACATCAGCGTCAGCTTAAGCCATTTTTTTAACTAGCCGAACATGACCGAAACTGATTGCTGGAAGAAAGCCACGAGCACGCGCAGGAGCACGACGCTCCTACCAACATGCCATGCCACCGTCATCGTCACTCTGCACCGTAGGACGCCAGGACCCGGACACTGCCCCACGCTTTTACAGTTCGGTGTAAATGCAGTAGTTAATTTTTTTAAGGCCCCGTTTAGTTGTGAAAATTTTTAGGAAAAAATTCTTGTATCACTTTTTGTTGTTATTTAATAAAACTTTTCTAACTATGGACTAACTTAGCTCAAAAGATTCGTCTCAACATTTACAGACAAACTGTGCAATTAGTTATTTTTTTACCTACATTTGATGCTCCATGCGTGCGTCCAAAGATTCGATATGACAGTTACTATGCAAAAATTTTTAGCACTTTTTGGCCCTCTAAACAAGGCCTTAGACGACCGCACCGGGTACTCTACATGCGACCGGTAAAGCAACACATAAGCACATGGCGGACCAAATTTGCTGCAGCGGGGGACTCTATGTGATGCGGTATACGCTCTCGACCGCCAAATGTGGGGGGATACCGGGCGTCCGCTACAGCCGGCACCGGTCCCACCTCGCAAGCGCCGAGGAAGAGAGAGAAGGAAGATGACGAGTGCGCGCGAGCTCCATGGCTGCGGGGAGGGAGGGAGGCCGCGAGCTCCATGGTCGACGCGGGGAGGGAGGCAGGGAGGCCCGCCGGGGACGGAGGAAGGCGACGGAGCGGCCTCCACCCACCGACGGCGACGGAGCGGCCTCCACCCACCACGGCGAGCGCGGCCACGCCCCTCCCCGAGGACCGACCGCGGCGCGGCGGTGGCCCTCCGCGAGCACCGACCGCGGCGCGGTGGCGGCCCTTCGCGAGCACCGATGGCGGCGGGAGCTCCCCTGCGGCCGGAGCTCGCCGCGTCCGCCGCCCCCAGCGGAGCCGCGCGCTGGTCCGCCCGCTGGCCCGGCTGACGAGGCCCGCCGTACTCGACCGTTGGAGCTGCGCTCGCCGTCGGGGTGGGGAGAGAGAGGCGGCGGAGAGAGGCGAGGTGGGGAGGATGGGCAGGGGCACGAGTGGGAGATGGGAGAGAGAGGAGAAAAAGGGGAGGGAGAGTATGACGTGTGGACCCCACTAGCTGGCAGTTGGCATAGAGGATAAATATAGAGTATGGATGAGTGCGGAGAAACTGTATATTTTATGGTGACTAAGATGAAATATTCCTTTTAGAGGATGAATATAGAGGTTGATGAGTGCGGATAGTCTTAGGCCCAGTTTAGTTACCCAAAAATTTTGCAAAATTTTTCAAATTCCCCGTCACATCGAATCTTTAGACACATGCACGAAGCATTAAATATAGATAAAAAATATAACTAATTACACAGTTTAGACGAAATTCACGAGACGAATCTTTTAAGCCTAGTTAATCCATGATTAGATAATATTTGTCAAATAACAACGAATTTACTACAGTAGCGTTTTCCAAAAATTTTCGGGAACTAAGCAGCCCTTACTGCCACCGGCTCGTACTCCCGAAACCAGTCAGATCCGCTTCAGTCGCTATCCACATGCGGAGCTGGACACCCTCTCCTCCGACATTGACTGCTCCGTCCGCGCCCCCGCCGGGCCAAATATACAAACACGTCCACGAATCAGAATCACCGCCGTGATCTGCTCTGCTCGTTGTGGTCGCCTCGCCTCGCCTCGGTCTCACTCACGGCCACGCGCCGTGAAAGCCAGCCGACGACCAACAGTCCAACACCACGAGTCGGCTAGTCCCCTTCCCTCCCCGGTGACGTCCAAATCCAATGCGCTGCCCCCGGACGACCCCGGTGGTCCAGCCGTGAGTTGCGGCCATGGTCTGGCAAGGCAATAGTACTAGGATCGTCTCGTCGTCAGAGCCCGTCACCAAAGGTACCGTTTTGCCAAATTTTTCAGATTCTCCGTCACATCAAATCTTTAGACGTATGCATGAAGCATTAAATATAGATAAAAAATAAAACTAATTACACAGTTTAGACGAAATGGACGAGACAAATCTTTTAAGCCTAATTAGACCATAATTAGACACTAATTGTCAAATAACAATGAAAACTGCTACAGTGTCATTTCACCAAAAAATTTGCCAACTAAACGCAGCCAAAGGAACTGTTGCTCAAATAACGCAATAGCCTGGGGATCGGGATGGGCCGATGTGGGGATGGGGACGGACGCCGCCGACGCAGCGCAAGAGCCACACCGACTTCGACCCACCAGACCCGCGGCAAGCGCTCTGGAGTCTCTCTCGCTCTAGCCTCTAGAGACGGACGAGACGAGGAGCTTGTTCCTCGTGTGCTGGATAAACTCGCAATAAACAAGAGCCCTGTTAGCTTATAAGTCGGCTGTGGCTGTTTTGCTGTAAGAGAAAAACAATGTTCCTCGGCTGATAAGCCGTGCTGATAAGCTCAGCCGAACAGGGGAAGACAAGCTTTGACCACTCACAAGTTCTATATGGTCGTTTCTTCTGAATTCCTGCAGAATCCACCGGTTCCGTTGTGGTAATGTCCTACTTACTCTTCTAACACGACGACGCAGTGTTTCAAACTTTGGACGAAATCCATGCGTTACACAAGTCGGTAAAAGAGGCCCAAATCTGCCCACTCAGGCCCAAATTCAATCCCTGACGGTATGAGAGTATGACAACCAACAAATCCAAAATGTACAGCACACACTGACTGACTGACACGCTCTGCATTCATAGTTTGGGTGTGTTCAATTCGTGAGAAGTAGGTAAAAAGTTACTGTAGCATCTTTCGTTGTTATTTGGCAAAATTTACTCAATCATAGACTAACTAGGTTCAAAAGATTTATCCCGACATTTATAGACAACCTATGCAATTAGTTATCTTTTTTACCTACATTTAATGCTCCATGCATGCGTCGAAAGATTTGATGTGATAGGTGAAAGAGGAAATATTTTGGGTTGGGATGGGAAGTGAACAAGGCCTTTGTCTCATTTAGGCTGTGTTCACTTCACGAAAAGTAGGTGAAAAGTTACTGTAGCATCTTTCGTTGATATTTGGCAAAATTTATTCGATCATGTACTAACTAGGCTTAAAAGATTCGTCCCGACATTTACAGACAAACTATGCAGTTAGTTATCTTTTTTACCTACACTTAATGCTCCATACATGCGTCGAAAGATTCGATGTGATGGGTGGAAGAGGAAATATTTTGGGTTGGCATGGCAAGTGAACACAACCTAATTTAGGGCGTGTTTGGTTACCGTTTGTTAAAGTTTAACACCCATCACATCAATGTTCCCTCGAATGCATGGAGTACTAAATGTAGACTAATTGCATGCATGTCGACACAGATTATGAGTAATTTACGAGACGAATCTATTAAGCCTAATTAATCCAAAATTAAATTTTTTTGTCAAATAAGACGAAAATGCTTAAGCGTTTGTTAAACCTTAACAAACCAGTACAAACACCCCCTTAGCCATAACCAGTTTGACGAACCCACCGCCACCGCCCACCGACGGTGCCATCCATTTCCATCAGTGCGCGGCCGGGTAGTCGAACGGCAGCGGCGTGACGCTGTCTCTGAGCGGCGCGGCGTGTCGGAACCCGTACGCGCGGAGCACCTGGTCGTCCGCGAACGCCAGCGCGCGGCGGATCCCCTCGGCGCACCGCCTCCGCGTGTACATCCGGTTGGGCGCGCCGCCGCAGGGCTGGCACCCCGTGAAGTGCGTCACGAAGGGCCGGCGCCACCCCTTCTGCCCGCCGCCGTCGGGCCCGGGGACGCCGTTCCCATCGCGCCGCCTTACGGCCTCGCGCCGCGCCGCCGCGTACAGGAGGTGCTCGCGCTCCGCGTGGCGGCGGCGGAGCCCGAGCCCGGCGCGGGCCGCGCGTTCCACGGCCTCGTACCGCGCCGCGACGCCGTCGAGGCGGTCCACGATCTCCGCCCAGTACCCCTGGAAGTAGTACCCGGACTCGAGGAACGTCGCGTTGGCCCACCGCGCCCGCTCCGGGTGCCTGGACAGGAGGTACACGAGCGCCGACTGGTCGTCCGACTCGTCGTTGGGCTTCCCCTCCAGCTCCTCCCGCAGCGTCTTCCCCCACCGCGCGTACTCCGGCGAGGCCGGGCCCATGCGCGCCCACGCGTCCATGAGGTCCAGCGACCACTGGCAGTTGCGGATGAGGAAGACGCCCGCGTTCAGCCCCACCCACGACGGCCGCTCCTCCTCGTACACCTCCCGCTCCCACCCGTACACCACCAGGTTCTTCTGGCGATACCGGTCCAGCGGGAGGGCGAAGTCCATGTCGGTGAACACGGCGTCGGCGTCCACCCACCACACCCACTCGGCGTCCGGGTGCGCCAGCATCGCGGCGCGCACCGCGGGGATCTTGGCCCAGTACGCCACCATGGACGGCTCCAGCAGCGCCGTGTTGTAGAGCAGCTCGATCCCGTGGAGCCGGCAGTAGTCCAGCTTGTTCTTGAGGAACCGCAGCAGCGCGTGGTCGCCGCCCGCGCCCTTGCAGGGCTCCGGCTGCGACCCGGTCACCATCACCACCCGCCCCGCCACCGCCGCCGCGCCGTCCAGGCCCCGCGTCCGCAGCCACGCCGCGCGCTTCGCGTCCCAGTCCGTGATGACGCGCCGCCGCCGCTGCCCCACCCCCACGGCGTACGACAGCGACGGGTCGTCGTAGAGCGTGCGCGGGCCCTTCCCGACGGCGGCGGCGGAGACGGAGGGGGAGGACGACGACGACGGCACGGGGAGGGAGACGATGCTGGGCACGGGCGGCGGCGCGAGCACGGAGGCCGAGGAGATGAGCACGAGCGCGGACACCACGGCGCCCGCCGCGAACGCCAGCCCTTCGCGGACCCGCGCCGCCGGGAGCGCCAGGTGGCCGTGCGGCCTCGGCGCGCCGCCGCCGCCGCCCTTGACGCAGAACGGCACGGACTCCGACGCGGCCATGGCGAGGTTCGTTCGCGTGTGGGGTGTGGGTGTGTGGCGGAAGGAACTGGGAAGTGTGCGGCACAAGCCTGGAGGGAGAGCTCGGGTTTCTAGGCGGGGAAAGGGGGCCAGCCAAAGGCCAAAGGCGGGTGGCGCGGCGCGGGGGCCGGGGGTGGCTTTTTGACGGGGAGAGTGACGGAGAGTGAGCTGTGAGAGCATCTCCAGCAATGCTACCTAAAACACACCCCCTACTTCTCTATTTAGGGTGCTACCTATTTTCATACTACCTATATTTCGTGGTTTGCTCCAGCAGCACTACCTAAAATAGGCTACCTAAACTCATCCCAGCACAGAATGACATGTGGGTCCCATCACAGAAAAAAGTAGGGAGAGTGGAGTAGGGGGCCAACAGAAGTAGGGGGTTTGGGGGAGAAAGTAGGGGGCAACAGAAGTAGGGGGTGTAGTAGGGGGCCTGCTGGAGTTGATTTTTTAGACTCCACTACCTAAATCTGGAGTAGGGGGTCAAGTAGGGTCCTGCTGGAGATGCTCTGAGCAGTGCGGCGCAAGAGGAGAGCGAAACGGCCGGGGCGGGCAGGGCGCGGCTGCAGCGGCCGAGGAAGCGGCGGTGGTTCCTGCTGGACAAGGCCCCGTTTGGTTTGGCACATCAATGTTTACTCCTATCACATTAATATTCTCACAAATGCATAGAGTATTGAATGTAGATTAATTACATGCATGTCAGCTTAGATTAAGAGTAATTTACGAGATGAATCTATTAAGCCTAATTAGTCTAAGATTGAAAACTTTTTGTAAAATAAAACGAAAATACTACCATGTTTATTAAACTTTAACACCCAAACAAAACGGGCCTAAAGCGCGGTCTGCGGATGGATAGGCGATGGATGCACTGATGCTGCGGGTCCTGGTACTCTGATGGATCGGTCAAGCTGAAGCAGGCAGGCGGCCGGGCGCTGTGGCACTGTGTCAGCCAGCGTCGGCCGCGGCCGGGCACATGTGAGCGCCGTGCCGCGCGGTTAGCTAGGGGAGGAGAGGGGACGCCGTGAGCTCGTGACGGTGCGGGGCGGCTGGGGGTGCCCCGGGGATCCGGATCGGGCCTGGGTTTTTTCTGAGGTTTTTTTGTGGCGCAGGGTTCGGGATGGGCACGGCGCCACGGCCACGTTCGCCCTTTGCCGTAAGCTGACACAGCACGCTTTGTTCGATTTTGTGTTCTGCTGCTCCCTCGGTCTAGTACATGTTTGGAGGAGTCAATCTTAGACAGATTATGGCCCTATTCATTTGGCCTATAATCCGTCTTATTCGGCTTATTTTTTCAGCCGAAATAGTATTTTTCTCTCAAAAAAAATCAGCCAACAGTGTTTTTCAGCTGGCTTATAATTACAGCCGAACGGCCCCTATATAAAAAGAATATTAGTAATACTTACTCCCCCGTTCTAAAATAACTGTCGTTCTCGCTTTCCGAGAAACAACTTTGACTAAATATATATTAGAAAATATTAATACTTAAGGTACATAATTAGCATCATCGGAAAGATCTTTAAATCTAGTTTTTTTAACAAATTTATTTGGAGATGCAAATGTTGCACGTGTTTTCTACAAATCTAGTCAAACTTGCAACACGAAAATCTAAAACGACAATTATTTTGGGACAGAGGGAGTACGATACTAGATAATTATATTATTTTATTTTACAGTAAACTAATTTGTGATATACTCCCTCCCTTCAACAAAACATGCAACTACGGGTTGCGTATTGATATAAGTATTTTATGTTTGACTAAATTTCTAGTAAATACTATTACATTAATTTATTAAGAAAATACATTTCGTAATGAATCTAAGATATTTATTTGATATCGTAAATATTAATATTTTTATTTATAATTAATTAAACTTGAGATACTAAACTATGACACTGTGCTAGAATTGCATATTTTTCTGTACAGAGGGAGTACGTAAGTTACGGTTAAAATTGGTCGACTCATTGAAATAAGTGATTGAGACTTAGGGGCTGTTTGGCTCCTGGCCAACACCCGCCACGCCGCTGTGGCAGCTCCGCCTAACTTGCGGCGAAGAAAACGGCGGCCTAACTTGCGGCGAAAAAATGAACTATGATACTTGTGGCGGCCACAAGTTAGCTACTAACCAAACGATGCATGCAGTATCTGTGGTGCAGCCTAAGGTTCGGCGTGGCGAACCGTGGTCCGGAAACAAACGCGCCCTTATTTTAGGATAAAAGTATTTTTTATATAAAAAACAGATTCCTACTTTCTTGAACGTCGCAACACGCCCACTGTAAGTAGGACATATACGAGCGGTACATATACTGATAGATATTATATTAGATAGAAACTTCTCGTTGGTTTGGATACGATGGTATTACAAGAGCCATTTTAGCACATACTCTTGAATATTAATAGCATTTGTATCTCCAAATAAGTTGATTACGAAAATAGGTTCAACGATCTATCTAATGATATTAATTATATAAATATTAATATTTTCTTGTACACACTTAGTTAAAAGTTAAAATTACTAGATTCATCGAAAAACAAAAACGACATTTATTTTGAGACAGGGGAGTAGTCCTTATCTACGCATAGGAACCTGAGCCTGATGAAAGGAAGGATATCAATATATATTTAAAAATTACAGTTACTGTACGTCCTTATGAGCATAAAGTAGTGACTAACATCAGGCAAGCTAAAGTTTGTCCATAGTCAAAGAGGCGGCAATACCAAAACATGTACAAAACAATGTTGTTTGGTTTATAGCCCTACTAAAATTTGGCTAATGCCCCCATAAAAAATGGCTAAGTGCATCTCCAAGAGACTTTTTATATTCTTTCTAATTTACACAAATAAAGATTTTAATGAAAAAAATCATTTGACAACCTCTTTAATTGGATATCCAAATATAGATATCCTTTATTATAGATTCCTTGCTAGCCAAAGATGAAGAGTGAAGATGGCTTTGTACAATGCGCACAAGATATAGAAATCCTATTGGAGGATCCAACGATATAGAAAGCGATTTTTACTCAAATTACTCTCCAAATGATGATTTAGAGAATAATTTTTTGAAAGGCTCTCGGAGATGCTCTAATGTTGGTAAAAATATCGTGTGCATGAGAACCATCCACGCCAAATTTTCTAACAACTATGAATATGACGTGTAGGGTCTCTGTGTCGTCGTTATTTTTTCTTCTTCTAAATATAGACATGTGTGATTTTGTTTTGTAGACCAAATCATAATGGTTCAAAATTTTAAAATTGGATATTGGTTTAGTAGATATTTGCATTTAAGTTTTATATTCCAAAAACCCCGATGCGCGTGCAACCAATAGCAACTTGAAACCTCGTTTTGAGCGCATGGGCATGCTTTGCAGCCGGCTAAGGGCCTGTTTAGATACCAAATTTCACCCTAAATTCCACTATGCAAAAAGAAGATTCTCCGTCACATCAAAATACCGGCACATGCATGGAGTACTAAATATAGATGAAATAAAAAACTAATTGCACAATTTTGTTGTACTTTACGAGACGAACATTTTGAGCCTAATTAATCAATGTTTGGATAAAAATTTACAAATACAAATGAAATGCTACAGTGTAGAATCTTGCACTATGCAAAATCAGCCCCTCCCAAATCAGCCGATCTAAACACGGCCTAAATTGCGTGGTTGCCAGCTTGATTGCGCCGAGCGTGGTAAAGGAGGAGCCGAGCGTCCGTTCGTCGCGTGCGTCGGAATGTCGGATGCGTTGGGTGTGACTCCGTATGCAGCAGATGCGGACTACAGATGCGATGTAGCGAATTTTTTTCCCCGCTGCTTGGCATTAGCTGGCGCGCCAAATTTTATTGGAATATACGATCTTATTAATACACATGATCTGATGAATAAAGTAGCCTTAAAGTGTACATCTTTGAAAATTTGTCTATTGATCTCAGTGTATACTCTTGGCTACTACCAACATAGTACATATTGGCTACTATAGACTAGCCATTCAAATGCAAAGCAATGAATCTTAAATAAGTGCACTAAGATCACATTCGTTTGATTCCTTTGTCAGTTGTCACTACTCGTGAATCTAGCTTAAGAATCCAATCTGATTTTCATTTTGTATAGAAAAGAGCACAGACATCAAATTCTGTGAAGTGATTTTTATCTGATTATTTGAAGTGATTTTCTAAAATGAACTACTTATAGGACAAGGAACTAGAAAAGGTAGCTTGTGCTAATTCACTCCACGCATAGAATCACTATATACATACTACATTCATTCCAAATTATAAGTTATTCTAACTTTTTTAGAGAGTGAAAGTATCTCAAGTTTAACTAAAATTATAGAGAGAATTACAAAGATTTATGACATCAAATAGGTATACTATGAAAATATAATTAATGAAGTATCTAATGATACTTATTTGATATCATAATTTTTTTACTATTTTATTATATAAATTTGCTTAAACTTGAGATGCTTTAACTTTCCAAGAAAGTTGGAAAAACTTATAATTTGGGACAAAAGGAGTAGAGTTTATCCTAGATAATCATAAAAAAAATATTTTTTTATCACTTTTAGGGAATTATAATTTCTTTTTTTTTAGTGGAAGGGAATTATAATTTTTATCTCCACTAGTTGAGTACCCGTGCGTTGCTACGGGTTTCAATATATAGTAATGTATGTATTTTTTTAACTAACACATGAAAAAAATGTCTTACGTGCACCATGGTTAAGATATATTGCCAATGGGAAAACGAATGCATGGAAAATAAAATGAGATGGCAATAAAATATATTGCCAATGGAAAAAAGAATAGGCCATCTAGAAGATTTCAGAGTATTATGCGCCAAACTTCTAATTACTTTCACTTGAAGTCAGCGAAACATCGAGAGTTCCCAACATAGAACAAACATTGTACCAAGTCTCTTGCAGGTTTCAGAAACATTCTGAGGCAATACAAATAATGCAAAAACTAAAAAGTCATGTGCAAAATACACCTCTTAGGTTGTGTCTCACTGATCTTGGCAAATCTTAATTTTGGGCTTGTATGGACTGACGCCGGCTTCCTTCACATAAGAATTTGGCATGTTCCACTACCTTTCTTGTATTTGGATGAGTGTTAGATGCTGGTGAACCAAGCCTTATGCAACCTAGCATGACGTGTTTTCTTGCCAATTGGGAGCTAGCGGCCTGATTCATGTGCGAAATATCAATGTAAATTAGATTGTATATTATCATACAAAACTAAATATTAAGCAAACTGTTATGATATTAAGTAAACCAAATATTGGGGTTGCAGAACAAAATCAGAAAATGCTGCCCAAAGTTAAGACAGAACTTATTCTTTTTTTTTTTTGAAATTGCGTCAAACCTTCATTGTAAAAATTCTGAAACTTTGTGAGTATACGGCCTCCAAACTTCTGATATCTAATTTGAAGTCATTTTTATCAGGTAAAACCAGTAGGGGTAAACACCCTCTCAACTTAGCTGAAATCACCGGATCACAGATTTCCACCCCTAAAAAACAAATTCATATAAGGAGTTCCAGAGCTCCTCAGAAGATCTATTTTGCCAATCTAGAATATATATTTCATTGTTGCAAGTACATTATGCTTCAAAGAAATTGCAGGGTGCACTCAGAAAGGAAAATAAACTGCATGCAGGAAGGCAGAAATTTACTTCTCTAACGGCAGATGTGTGGTCTTCCTCAAAGAAATAGTGTGGGTATATGAAATGAAATCACATTACCTGTCTTGTGACAAGTTACACCCGTCTCTCCACTTCGACAGAACTTTGTTCATACCAGCAGAAGCACTTGAGGCTTCAGTAGCTATAGTTCGTCGATGGGGCAGCTGTGAGGATGATGTATCAAATTATGCAGCACTCAATTAGCACGAATGAGGTAGCATTAAGATACACAGTCGTCCATGATCAGGTTGCATACTCCTCAGCTTGCTCCTCATGTATTGCTTTCCGGCCTCGAGCTTCTGTAGGTCAGTTCCTCAAATAGCAATATGAAAATATCAAACAAGTTTAAATACAAGTTCTCAATGGACAAGAGTTCTATCTTAGCAGTTGCATCCATTTCAAATAGAAAACTCTAGGAAGCACTGCATCAGCATATATTCATTAAATAACCACTGCCATAAATACATGCACCAAAATATGACACCCGAAAAAGAGCACGCAGAGAAGCACGGTGTGGCCCCTCTGCTCAAAGCAACCTACAAAGTTCATTCTAAAGAGACATCAAACAAAGAACAGAGGATGAGGAAGCTCTACTGCTCTCCATTGTCAGCAGTACCTTCATAAAACACAGTCATAATAGACAAGGCAAATCTGAATATGAAAGACAAGCAAGGAACAACAAGAGAGCCCTGGATCACCGAGAGCAGTGTCCAACTCAGCCACAGAGCAATCAGAAGTTCGAATATTTTTTATTGCAATCGGGGCATGATTGTCAAGCAGACTTATGTGAAAATATGATCCATTCCATATATCTGAAAAGTCAAATACAGTCAAATTCTGAATCATAGTTAGTAGTGCGAAGTCATGTACCGCGCATTTTTCCACATCGAGATAGCAACGATTCTTCAGTACGTATAATTTGCATCCTTGCTAAAGAAAATGCATATTTCTTACTGTCTCAATTTCTGCATTCAGTGACTCTAAAACAACAGGTCCGTGAACATTTCTCGCAACTGCAAGCTTTTCGTGAAAAAACTGAACCATAAAAGCGGAGAACAGGAAGATCAATTTTATCTCAAGTTCTCTAGTGAAAGTTTTTGTGGGTGTGAGCATTTTGTTGCCCTGGCTGAAAAAACCTACGAAAGGAGAGGAAGAGCCATGACAAGTTCAGAACCACAGATTTTTCTACCTGGTCATCTGGAAAAAGCACAGGCTTCTATAAATTCGATGGCCTTGAAACCGACATCTATAAATCAATATGGAGCGAACGAATCATTTTGAGCTATACCCACTCACCTACTAGAGATATTGAGTCAGTCTAGTTGATATGCAGAATGGCTAGGATGTGCAGGCAATTTGATTTGTCTTGTTAGCTTTGTTAAACGAAGGGGGGTAATGTTTCACCACCATGTGCTGTAAAATCATGTACGAGGCATTTTGTAGTAAAAAAATCATGTGTGTGGCCACTGAATAAGGAGAAAGATTTAGCATGACAGTCACAATGCAAATTGACCCAAAATCATGTGTTTGTCTTGAAATTTACCTTTTCCTCTCATCAAGGTCCTTCTTTCTTAACACAATTAATGTCAGCATAGTGTGAGCCATTAGTGCAGTTTCATCATTTCCCTCCATCACTAACACACTGACACATGCCCTACCAGCCTACAACTCCTCGCACCACAAAATCTACCTGTACGCAACCAACGAACATAATGGAAGCAACCAACTATAGTAGGCTGTAAGAGAAGTTACACGCTCTACAGGCTACACTGTCACACGTTACTGAGAAAGTAAAGGTTGAAAAGGCTAGGTTTATTACCTCGATTGGATTTGGATCCTCTAAAGCTCATAGAACCGTTACAACTGAGAAAGCAAGCTGGGGAAAATTAAAGAGTTGACGAAACCATTTGCTTCCTGAATTCACAAGGGGTTTAGCTTAGCTCCTACTCCATCGAGTACATCTCAGGTTCAGTACCCGAATTCAATGCACAGACTACTATGCGAACATGATAAATTCAAAGCACAGAAAACGAACAAACCGGAAAAAACTAACCTAGAACAAGCAGAAAGCGTCATAAACCTTGGCACGACATACACGCCCCACCCCTGCAAAAAGCATTAGCGACGCCAACGAAGCATGGAATGGAATGGAATCAAAGCAGACAATGTAGGCTGCACGCCACGGCTACAAAGCGACTTGTCAGATGAGAGCAGCCGAGCGGCAACCATGTGCATCTTAAATGTGTGGCAAGATCAGTCATAAAGTTCGGAGAACAATGCAAATGTTGAGAGGTAGCAATTATGGTAACTGGTAATCGCAGTTGCCCCATTATTCCTAAAATGATTTATATAGTATCATTCAGCAACAGAAACCTTGAAAGTGATTCTGCTTGTTTTTTTATGACTTGAAAATTAGAATCATTCCAAAGTCATCAATGTTTTCTTCTACAATCATTTGTCGCCAAAAACACAGGAGGAGCAGTACCTGTACACGACTATTTCTGATTTTCTGTTTTTCTGTGAGGAACTATTCAGATCCACCTTATCAAAGGATGATTTGGAGGCCGTAAATTACATTTACAGCATGTAACAACTCACACAGGTTCCTACAAATTGACTTCTCTGGTTCTCCCTACTAAAATTTGTCCCAGAGATTAGAGCAATCGTGCTAACCTGATGCACGACCATGGGCTTGTTGCTGAAATCCACCAGGCTTAGGCACACTGAGCATCAGCGGTTGTAGGTGGATGGGAAGCCTCGTCCTTCATGGCTGCAGCAACCAGTCATCCTCTCCAATTCAACTCAGCTCCCCACCCTGTGAAAAATGCATGAAGCAACTGGAAACAGTGAGATCCTCATCCCGATCCAGTGCAAAGCTGTGGCCACTGAGCATGCAATTAGAAGTTGGGGAATTGGCCCATTATTTCTGGTACAACTTGTTCACACAAGATGAAATCAGTTATCTGAACCAATGAACCAAGAACTATATATTGCAGGGAAGCCGCTCAAATGGAAATCAAGAACCAGAGAACCAGGAACTACCAGATCAGGAGAAAGAAATCAAGAAGCAAACTGCCTCTGCCACCTCGCACCGTCCCCACCAATATGGCTCTGCTCTCCTCAATCAAGCCGCAAATTTTCTTGATTGGGAAACTTTCAGTGCAAAGCTGACCGACTGGGAACTGCAGAGACATGGGTGCGCGCATGTACGCATGATAATCTGGAAAGGGATAGAAGTTAGCAGGAATAATACATGTACACACATGTAATTAGATCAGATTGGAATACAAATAGCCAATTAGCTTTAGAGGGTTCGGGTGCTCCAGTTTCGCACAGTAGGTAGGGAAGAGAAGGGATTGGCACACCTGGTGGTTCTCCTCGTCGGCAAAGTGCCTAACGAAGACCTGGGCACCGGGACACTGCGCCGCTGCCTCTGCTGCAGGGTCGCTGCTCCGCCCTCCGCCCTCCGCCGCTCGGCCTCCGCCGGGACGCCACGCCGCCTGGACACCGCGCCGCCTCTACCACAGGGTCGTCACTCCGCCTCCGTTGCTGTCACAATGACCTCTGACAATCGTGCTTATTTTTCTCGTAACTTAAAAGATATGCTTTCCTCTGCACAAGATCTAATCACAGGAGTATTGCAATATTACAATAGTTTATTCAAAATACCATCAGAGTAAAGTAGCGAAAGTCTTACAATAACTTAAGTTTACAAACCATAATTTTCAATCTTCAAACCTTATGTAACATTATTACAAACCGGTAGTAGGGAAGTATCAGTAGTAACTTTATTACAATCACACAAACGAAGTGCCTTGCCCAGAGGCCACACAGTCTACTCGTCGTCACTTTCTTCAGCCACAACGGTCATGCAACAAGGCTCAAAGCAGACTTGTTCATGAACCACACCTGCAACAAGGGGTTTAACAAACCCTGAGTACAAGAGTATTCAACAAGACTTACCTGACTAAGAAAAGACTCTAAGGGCATGCTAGCTTTAGAGAATCAAGGTACGGGTATTCAAGAATCAAAAAAAAATTTTGTAGAAAAGCTTACTAAAATAAGTCCTTTCCTTCATTATTTTACTTTTACCATTGATGGTTCATTAACCAATTCTAAGTGATCCTAATCTAGATCAAAGTAATTCTTATCAAGACCTTTCTCATTTTTCTTTCAATTCCAGTTCTTAACTACGATGTTGATGCAAGGCCAAGACTCCTTTCTCGTGGAGCAACGACGATTCGAACCGCTTCATTTACCCAGCTGGGGATTCCTAACCACACGACATATGTAGAACCGAATCTTGCATATATCAACTTTTACCTGAGTAACCCAAAACCAGAACGTGTCCATCGCCACCCGAGCAGCACAGTACTCCTCGAACCCGGCCCAATTCTAGTCCCGAGGGTACATGCTACTCTCGTTATCTCTTCACTCCCAGTGCGAGGTTAGACGTTCTCGTAATGGAATAGTTGAAGTAAGGCTTACCCGACATGGGTACATGGCTAGTACTAATAAAAACTCCATGACGCGAGGGCCAACAACGTATGGTCCTTAACTGATAAGGTGCAAACAATACATCGAGACTCCTTTCCCAATGCAAGTTAGCAGTGGCCAAACCACCCGCCCGATCTTGCAAGTTTATTCTCATAATTCAATATTTGTCAAGTATGCCATCATGGCCATGTAAACATTCATTTAAAAAGCTTAACTTCTAAGCATAGCGAAGCATACTACGCATTTTCAGTAAAACAGGTATCAATGGTGATATTACAATAATCAAGGATGATAATGCAGCAATTGGGTTATCACTCAACTCCTAATTACTTAATGCAGTAACCCTAGTATAAATAATAAAGATTTGTAAAACTCAAGGTAGAGTTTAAATGCACCGAAGCTTGTCTTGCTCTGACGCGACGACTGACTCGGACTCGAAGACTCCGACTTCCGGTCCGGAACCCACCGACGACAACTCTTCTCCGGAGACTTGCTCGCTAACTTCGACTTCTTCGAAAGCAGGAACTACACAAGTATATAACATGTCTCAACATGATGCAGTGATAAATATGATGCTTGATGATGATATGCCACAGTTTACGACTTGAGTACAACTTTCCTTCACGGTACAGTCGCAAAAACAGTAAAACCTACTAACTAATAGCGATAACTTAAGCGATACTAATGTTTCTTACCAAACATGTTACTAACGAGCTCAATCATGAAATTAAGGTGCCAAGAACCACCAAGAATTAGTGACCCGAGGTCATCACTCAATCAAAAAGGCACACAACACTTAAAGTTAACAATTTAACAATTATTTAAACATTTAATTAATTAGGGCATAATTAATAATAAATCAAACTTCATCTAATTGAGCTTAAACTTTTTATAAGGATTAATCATGGCCTAAAACAATGTTAGAATAAATTTCATGATTTTTGGATTAATAATTTAATTACTAAAATTCATGGAAGTTGCATTTAATATTTAATTGAACTAATTAAACAACTTGCAAAAAGTAATCAAATTTAGCATTTAATATTTTTCCTAAGTAGTTTACATCTTGAAAAGCTTACACAAAATTTTTCACTATTTTTGGAGCTCCACAAAATTTTTAATGAAATAAACAAATACTATTACTATTCACATTTTTGGAAAAGAAAAACAAAAACTTTCTTTTCGGGCGCCTCCCCTTCCTTCCTCCAGTTCGGCCCAGCCGCATGGCCTGCCCGCGCGCTCGTGCCTGCTCTTGCGTGGCCCAGCAACGCGGCCCATCCGCGTCCGCGCCCACGCCCACGCGTTTGCTCGCTGATAGCTCTGTCCCCACCTGTCATCTCCCTCCTCCCGCTCTCTCGCTCTCTCCCGCACGCTCGGCCATGCCCGCACGGTGGCCGGCCGGCGATCACACCGCTAGTGACTCAACCATCATGACCAAAGCGATCTACACCATCCCACGAACTCATTACATCCCCTAACAACGTAGCTCGAGCACTGGCGACCCCTTACCGACGACGACGGCGGTCCACAGTCGACGGCGAGACGCGAAAACGCGCCACCAGCGACGTAGCGTCCAAATTGATGCGAGAAAAAGGTTTAGGGGCTCACAGCGATCACGTTGGTGCTCTCAGTGATGATGGAGAGGGGTCGGAGTGGTCTGGCCACGTGAGGGCGGTGATCGCGGGGCTCCAACCGGACGCGAGGAAGACGGCGGCTATCCGTGCGCTACGGGCGGTAGAGGTGGATGTGAGTGGTCGGGGTGATGCACGGGAGCGAGGCGGTTGCGGTGAGGTGTTTTGCGTGGCTAGAGGTGGCTCGACAGAGGCAACGGCGAGCGGTGGAGCTGCGGTGGCGGTGGACATGGAGAAAAAAAGAAAACACGCCGGTGACGGTGCTCTCCTTTTATAGGGCAACGAAAACGACCTCCAGACGACGTGTGGCTCGACGCGAACCCTCTGAAGCCCAAGCAGGCGGTTGAAGGCGTGCCTGGAAGCTGGCCAAAGGTCACAGCGGCTCGTCGGTGCCCATGCCGCGCGGTGCCCTGCTCTGATTCGCCGAGCACTG
Organism: Saccharum hybrid cultivar R570; assembly: GCA_038087645.1. Lineage (NCBI taxonomy): Eukaryota > Viridiplantae > Streptophyta > Magnoliopsida > Poales > Poaceae > Saccharum > Saccharum hybrid cultivar. Next base: position 1,851,314 of record JAQSUU010000795.1, read on the forward strand.
TAGCTCCCCCCAAACTTTTCAAATTCAAACTGTTTTATCAAATTACTCCCAAATTCATGTAGCAACTTGGAAAATTCCCAAGATATGAAATTTTTAGAATTTCAAGCTCTACAAGTTTTGTATTGAACACTTTTTCAAATTCGAAACAAATTTTGAAATTTGAGTTTAAATTCAAAAGGGGACACTTTTCGAAAATTTGGTAATTTAGAAATTACTTTGGATTTTATATTGAAACTTCAAAAACTCCAAACACCAAAGTTGTACATCTAGACAAGACCTACAACTTTGCTAAACAAACCATTTTCAAATTTTGCCTCCATTTTGAAATTTGAGTTTCGGGATAAAAAGGGGTCAAACTTGAAATTTGCTTCTTTTCAAAATTGCTCCACATTTTACACTAAAACTTTGAAAACTCAAAACACCAAAGTTGTAGTCCTTGAAAAGTTCTACAAACTTGGTTTTAAACTTTTCCCAAATTTTGCTTAGATTTTGAATTATTTCAAAAGGGTAAAACAGGGTTTTGGAATTTAGGGTTTTCGGAGGAATTTTCAATTGAAATTTGTTGCTACCTTAATTGGTGATTATTTAATGATCAAACCATCATCCAAGGGCATCATTTAGACAAGCATAACATGGTTGACCAAATGCCACTCTTGGTTGATCAATTTAACTTTTGAAAATCTTTTAATATTTCCCCAAATTTGAATTCAAATTCGAATCGAAAAACTTGCGACAAGTTTGTGGATTCCAATTCAAACTCAAACTTGGAGCTTCATTTTACATGTCGTACTTGAGTTCATACCCTACACTTGACACTAGTGTGTAACATAGTCACACACCTCAAATTACGCAGGGCATGGACTAAGTATTTGCGGTGGCATTCGAAATTAGGCTTTTCGGTTCGGATCACACCACTGAGAAGCACATCCAACCTAGAAAGGTAAACTCATTTTAGTTAATGCATAACAGGGTTGACCTAATCATGGATGCTTTGCGATGCAATATGATGACATGGCAGGTTAATTAGCAACCATAACACCCGAGGTGTTACATCCCTTCCCCCTTAAAGAAATCTCGCCCCGAGATTTAAAGCCTTGGGTTAAGTAATGGAAAAGGAGACGTGTCAAACAAACACGTTCAGAACTTGTCTACAAAACAGGTAGGGGGTTTTCTGCATTATAAAAATTTGAAAAGGACAGGTTATAATTTAAAGAAGAAATTGCAACCTAGATAGAAGCAAAGAACTCGGGGAAATTCTCCAACAAAAAATCTTCCGATTCCCATGTGGCTTCTTCTTCTGAATGTTGATCCCATTGTATCTTGTACCATTTGATTGTTCTACTTCGGGTAACACGATCCTTTCGATCCAAAACTCAGACAGGATATTCAGAATAAGTCAAATCTGGCTCAAGTTCCACTCCATCAACATCAACAACTTGATCAGGCACTTGAAGACACTTCTTCAATTGCGATACATGAAATACATTATGCACGGCTGACAGTTGTTCAGGCAACTTTAACCTATATGCCACATTTCCACATTTTTCAATGATTTGAAATGGTCCAATATAACGTGGTGCGAGTTTGCCCTTGACTCCAAATCGAGTAACTCCTTTCCTGGGTGACACTTTCAGATAAACATAATCTCCCACTTTAAACATCAAAGGTCTACGCCTTTTGTCAGCATAACTCTTCTGTCGAGACTGAGCAACTTTTAAACTCTTTTGAATCTGCTTGACTTTTTCTTCCGTTTTCTTCACCAGATCAACTCCATAAAACCATCTTTCTCCCGGTTCTGACCAGTTCAACGGAGTTCTGCATCTACGGCCATACAATGCTTCAAACGGTGTCATTTTAATACTCTCTTGATAACTATTATTATAGGAGAATTTGGCTAACGGTAAACATTTATCCCATTGATCTTGATAAGTGAGAGCACAAGATCTTAACATATCTTCTAGAATTTGATTTACTCTTTTAGTCTGTCCCCCAGTTTGCGGGTGATAAACTGTTCTGTAAAGAAGTTTAGTACCCAGTGACTTTTGAAATTGTTTCCAAAATTGCGAAACAAACTGAGTACCTCTGTCAGTAACAATTGTTTTGGGTATTCCATGCAAACTCATAATCTGGGCAACATATATTTCTGTATATCTAGGTGCTCTATAGTCAGTCTTCACAGGTACAAAGTGAGCTAATTTAGTCAAACGATCCATAATAACCCAAATTGAATCAAAGCCTCTTGAGGTCTTGGGTAAACCAGTAATGAAATCCATACTGATATTTTCCCACTTCCAAGATGGAATGGGCAAGGGTTGTAACATTCCTGCCGACTTCAAGTGTTCAACCTTCACTCTACGACAAGTGTCACATCTGGCAACATACTTAGCAATCTCAATTTTCATTTTAGTCCAACAGAATCTCTGTTTCAAATCCTGATACATCTTATTACTCCCTAGATGAATAGAAAACCTTGTATTATGTGCTTCATCAAGAATGAGCTGTCGTAACTCTAGAACTTTTGGTACCACTAACCGGTTCTTGAGTTAGATGGTTTCTGGATTCCAATTCAAACTCAAACTTGGAGCTTCATTTTACGTGTCGTACTTGAGTTCATACCCTACACTTGACACTAGTGTGTAACATAGTCACACACCTCATATTATGCAGGGCATGGACTAAGTATTTGCGGTGGCATTCAAAATTAGGGTTTTCGGTTCGGATCACACCACTAAGAAGCACATCCAACCTAGAAATGTAAACTCATTTTAGTTAATGCATAACAGGGTTGACCTAATCATGGATGCTTTGCGATGCAATATGATGACATGGCAGGTTAATTAGCAACCATAACACCCGAGGTGTTACAGCCCTTCCCCCTTGAAGAAATCTCGCCCCGAGATTTAAAGCCTTGGGTTAAGTAATGGAAAAGGAGACGTGTCAAACAAACACGTTCAGAACTTGTCTACAAAACAGGTAGGGGGTTTTCTGCATTATAAAAATTTGAAAAGGACAGGTTACAATTTAAAGAAGAAATTGCAACCTAGATAGAAGCAAAGAACTCGGGGAAATTCTCCAACAGAAAATCTTCTGATTCCCACGTGGCTTCTTCTTCTGAATGTTGATCCCATTGTATCTTGTACCATTTGATTGTTCTACTTCGGGTAACACGATCCTTTCGATCCAAAACTCAGACAGGATATTCAGAATAAGTCAAATCTGGCTCAAGTTCCACTCCATCAACATCAACAACTTGATGAGGCACTTGAAGACACTTCTTCAATTGCGATACATGAAATACATTATGCACGGCTGACAGTTGTTCAGGCAACTTTAACCTATATGCCACCTTTCCACATTTTTCAATGATTTGAAATAGTCCAATATAACGTGGTGCGAGTTTGCCCTTGAATCCAAATCGAGTAACTCCTTTCTTGGGTGACACTTTCAGATAAACATAATCTCCCACTTTAAACATCAAAGGTCTACGCCTTTTGTCAGCATAACTCTTCTGTCGAGACTGAGCAACTTTTAAACACTTTTGAATCTGCTTGACTTTTTCTTCCGTTTTCTTCACCAGATCAACTCCATAAAACCATCTTTCTCCCGGTTCTGACCAGCTCAACGGAGTTCTGCATCTATGGCCATACAATGCTTCAAACGGTGTCATTTTGATACTCTCTTGATAACTATTATTATAGGAGAATTCGGCTAACGGTAAACATTCATCCCATTGATCTTGATAAGTGAGAGCACAAGATCTTAACATATCTTCTAGAATTTGATTTACTCTTTCAGTCTGTCCCCCAGTTTGCGGGTGATAAGCTGTGCTGTAAAGAAGTTTAGTACCTAGTGACTTTTGAAATTGTTTCCAAAATTGCGAAACAAACTAAGTACCCCTGTCAGTAACAATTGTTTTGGGTATTCAATGCAAACTCATAATCCGGGCAACATATATTTCTGCATATCTAGGTGCTCTATAGTCGGTCTTCACAGGTACAAAGTGAGCTGATTTAGTCAAACGATCCATAATAACCCAAATTGAATCAAAGCCTCTTGAGGTCTTAGGTAAACCAGTAATGAAATTCATACTGATATCTTCCTACTTCCAAGATGGAATGGGCAAGGGTTGTAACATTCCTGCCAACTTCAAGTGTTCAACATTCACTCTACGACAAGTGTCATATCTGGCAACATACTTAGCAATCTCAATTTTCATTTTAGTCCACCAGAATCTCTGTTTCAAATCCTGATACATTTTATTACTCCCTGGATGAATAGAAAACCTTGTATTATGTGCTTCATCAAGAATGAGCTGTCGTAACTCTGGAACTTTTGGTACCACTAACCGATTCTTGAGTTAGATGGTTTCTGGATTCCGATTCAAACTCAAACTTGGAGCTTCATTTTACGTGTCGTACTTAAGTTCATACCCTACACTTGACACTAGTGTGTAACATAGTCACACACCTCAAATTACGTAGGGCATGGACTAAGTATTTGCGGTGGCATTCGAAATTAGGGTTTTCGGTTCGGATCACACCACTAAGAAGCACATCCAACCTAGAAATGTAAACTCATTTTAGTTAATGCATAACAGGGTTGACCTAATCATGGATGCTTTGCGATGCAATATGATGACATGGCAGGTTAATTAGCAACCATAACACCCGAGGTGTTACAGCTGTTTGGATGCTGCTCTGCCTCTTGCCTGGACGCCGCCTGGGCACCGTGGACGCTGGCTCAAGGATGTCTCGACGTCTGAGGGCTCGCAAGTCGCAACCACGTGCGGGGGCTGTCATGGGGTCGTGGGGAGGCGGGGGCTAGCGGCGTCGTGGGGCAGTTTTTTTTGCGGGGAGCCTTCGCGCGGAGCGAGGGTGTAAGGTCCTTGATGGCTAGAGGGGGGTGAATAGCCTATAAAAAATCATACACAAGCCACTAAGAAAACTTGTTAGAATAACAAACGGCGTAAAGCGAGTTTTGCTAAGCCTACGGTTGTGATGCAAGCCTCTTATCCACAAGTCTAGTAGATTATGATCTCTAGTTCACACAAGGGCTAAGTCACTAAACTTACACTAGTGAGCAAGCTAACAACTACTAGCAAAGGCTACCACTAGAGCTACACAAGATAACTAGTAAATGTAAATGCGAGAGAGAGGATTGTGAGTCTTATACCGACGGTGGAGTGAAGATGTTGCCAATCACCAAGATGATATACAATCAATCAATATTGACAACAACACAATATGAAGATCAATCACCGGGAGACAAGAGACACAATATTTTTGTTCACCTGGTGTTCACTTGTGCACCGACAAGCTACGTCACCGGTTGTGTCGACCAACACTTAGATGGTTTCTTGGTGTGACCCTCAAGTCACTTGCCCCTCAAGGCATGCCCCGCAAGGCACTGCAAGACACCACTCTCAAGTGAGGTAACTCAATGACACGTGCAATCCACTAGAGTTGCTTTTGGCGCTCCGCCGAGGAAAGCACAAGAACCTTTTACAATCAACCGGAGGTGGCCAAGAACAATCACCTTCTCTTGCCAACGCCTCCAACAATCTCCAAGCCGGCTAGGAGCGGTACTCTCCAAGAGTAACAAGAAATCCATCGGCTAAACCACCCACAAGTGCCACTAGATGCCCTCAAGCTATGCAATGCACTTTGGGATCACTCAATCTCACTTTTGATTTGCAATCAAGCAAGAGAGATGAGTGAGATGTAACAGAACCGTCCAAATTATAAGAGCACAAGTACAAAAACAATCACCGAAATGATCAAATTCTCGCACTTGAGCCCATATAACTCTGGTAGTCCAATGAAATCACGAGGGATTTCAAACCAACCAACATACAAGCCAAGATCGTAGTGATTCAACATAACAAGTCACATGTTACATTTATTTCACAAGTAATTCAATTTACATCAGAGTTCAACATAGTTATTACAACTTAAGTTCAAAAGTAGCGGAAGCAAAGTAATTTAAAACTAACATAAATCTTATTTCAAATACATGCCAGTACAACGGTCGACTTCCAACAAAAGCATTAGAGATAAGGTAAATAAGAAGGATCATGCCCATGATCACACTCCGCCACTAAGGCAGGAGTCAACCAACTCTTGCAGCCGCCATGATACATCACAACCTGCAACAAGTGGGGATAACTGGGAGCTCACTAACCGGGAGTGACGGCGATTCGAATCGAATTCCTATCCAGCTGGAGGGGTATTTCTAACACTCACCGTGCAGACCCCTGCCAGGGTCGCACAGGCCACCTTTTCATATGATTCAGGAATCACGGGTCCGAATGATGTCGCGACCCCAAGGGCGACACTCTGCCAGGTGATAGGGACTCTAACCCCCCTTGGTCTCACGCCAATGTCCCCAAGCACATCCTTTCTCTCCTCTAAGAAGCAACCTACCATTCGATTCCCGGCCTGAATCACATTACTCGGCTTCGCGGTCGGAACGGCTTATCCGGCCAACTAAGTGTTAGACTGCGTTCAACATGACTCAAGGACGTACAGCGAATCGGTCCTTAAACGACTCAGATGGGGATAGATTCACACCCAAGACCTCCATGCCTTGTCGCTTCACTATCATCATCCCGCCCGGTCTCATTTCATTTTATTAACACATGGTTCATTTCCACGATAGCAAATATAGCCAACCGTGCCATATATGAATATCCCTATATCTCGCAGGTGACAGGAAATCACCTGACTTCTACCGCTTAAAGCAGGGCTAAGCATCTACTCGATCCTGGTCTATGTAGGATTCAGGGATTCATATCTCTGGACAAGGAATGATATAATGCAGCAAGAGTTTCCAACCAACTCCTATCACCTAATGCAACAATACTTATAACATATATAGAATTAATTGCTTTGAAGATAGGAGGCTTATAATGCTCCGGGGCTTGCCTGGGATCCGACTCAAGTTAGAGTATGTCAGATGAATTCACTTGGCGAGCATCTCTTAATCTATCACTCGTCCGGTCCTTCTATCTTCGGGATAGATCCACCAACTCCATCTTCGGGTGTGGCTCCACATCAGGTCCTTCACGTGCTTCAGCTAGCGTACCTAAATGAGGTGCAATAATGCATATGTATGAATGCATAGAAGTGCAATAAACAAAGTAATCATGCAAGCATACCAAAGTTCACATAAATCCTAGAGCTAATTAACTTAATCCTCAATGAGACATAACATAGAAGAGGGCTAGCACATCAATCAAGAAACAAGTCTCACAGGATCACAGGGTACCACCCAAGTATCATCAAAGATATGAGTCACACTTCAATACCCAAGCATGACAAAGTTAATCAAGTATTAGAACTAGAAATTGCTACCTTCTGGACATCAGACCAACAGCTGAGTAATTTAATCATAACTGGAGATATACAACTCCAAATGACTTGCAAGAAGACATTATGGAAAGCTTATGAAATTCTCTACATTTCATTTATAATCATCACAGCATGATTCCAAAGTTTAACATGTCGAATTTACACAAACACAGAAACTGGTCTAACAAGACAGAGAGCAAACAATTCTGTAACCCAACTTTAAACAGCTATAACTCCTAAACCACATTGTTAAATGCCACCAAATTTTAACAGAAGCTAGATACATAAAGTATCTACAACTTTTGTATAAATAAGTTTCACAACAAAGCACATTATCATGAAGAACTTTGCTAAGTTCCCAGATCTGTCCAGAAACCTCATTTGCAAGAAACAATTATTAACTTCCGTTGCAAACATATAATTGGGAAAAACCAACTTTACCAACATTTCATACATGACTAATGAACATCAGAAAACATAGTGTCAATTACTAAATAAATTCTTTTAATACATTTTCTTAATTTATTTAGATCATTAGGTGGAATTATGACCACATCATAAAGATACTCAATAAATTCTACCAAAATTACAGTGGCCTATATATGCTCCCAAAAGTCTACTATCCAAATTTCAATCCATTTGGACAAGTATATCAACTTCTAAGAAAAAGACAAATAGCTATTGAAATAACTCATGTGAGAGCAAGTAAAACCTAAAACTCAATATTTTATGTGAACACATGGCCATAGAATGAACCAACATCATAGAGCAACATCATAATACGGTGATGGGACAACATTTTCTATTTTATCATTTATATATTAATTATAAGCTACTTATCAAGCCATAAACAAGTTAACTCAATAACTTGAGCATATAGTAAGCAATGGTCATGAATTCTATACCACAGTACATCCATAGCATGACAAGTCTACCATAAAAATTTCACATCAATTGGAGCAACACAACTCAAGATATAAAGTAACAAGTAATATAATGTAGTTTTCCTTATTTATCAAGGTCAAATCACAATCTTAAGAAAACAGTAAACAACTAGGGTGTTTAATATTTTTCCTAGCAAGTGAAAGTCATCACAAAATTAACAAAACAAGAATCACTATTTTTGGAGTTCTAAAACTCTAGATATGGCTCTGCTCAAGTTGATAAGCATTTTTGGAGCGTTTTTAAGGCTTAAATAAAGACATCAGAAAATATCTATAAACATGTAACACTTTATGACTCTACTGCATAGATCTCTTCTCAAGGTTTCCAAAAAGTCCACTTTTGCTATTTTTGGACTTTTCTATCATGAGATATAGATTTTCAAAGATTAACATGAAATTGAAATTCAAAATCGGAATTAAAACCACCCTAACATAATTCGCTAGGCACACCCGACTACATACCCAGACAACCACTTTCTTAAACCGACAAGTGGGCCCCATGGTCCGGCCGGGGCCGCTTGTCATATGAGAGAGAGTCACGGGGGGAGGAATCGGTCCTCTGCTTCCACGGCAGAGCAGGGGAGTTGGGGACCGACCGGTCGCCGGCGAGGAGGGCCACCAGCGGCGGCGACAAAGGGCATCGCGAGCATAGGGGATCCATGCGCACCCGGTGGTGGCCGCGGCTTGCCCGGAGGTGGTCGGAGGAGGCGGGGCCACGAGCGCCGGCGCCATAGGACGACGGCGGCAGGCATTGGCGGTGCTCCGGTGACGAGCGGCTCAAGGCGAAGGCTCGAAAAGTGCAGCGTGAGGTGAGGAAGACGGTGAGGTGGTTCATTTGGCAAAGGGAAGCCAGAAGCCAAGAATCATGGTGGCGGCTCAGAGCTCGGCCATGGCGGCCATGGCGATGGCGTGCTCCGATGGCCGCGCTCTACTGCGGCGAGGAGCGGCCAGAGATGGTGCAGTGGTGCAGCAGGGAGAGGTGGAAGCGGTGCCGTGCCTCACGTGGCCTGTGATCGACGCAGCAGTGAGACGGGCGGTGTGGACACGAAGCATGAGCTCGCCCATGGCGGATGTCGCGGCACGCGCGCTCAAGGTGGAGCTGAGCGAGGGAGAGCGCGGAGGAGGGCGAGCAGTGGGGAGCACGGAGCGTCCAGGAGCGGCTCGGTGTCCATGACGCGCTGGGAGGAGGCAGAGCACGCGGCATGGACGCGGACGCGCGTCGGCACGGTGGATGCGTGGCGTTCATGCAGTGACCACGTGTCGGCGGTTGAGGCAATTCGTCGAATACGTGGCAGGCATCAGCGAAGCCAAGAGGATACGCCATGTTGGGCTCGATACAGGCCGATTTTCGAATTGGGTCAAATAGCAAAGTTGTTCATCTCAGTATGCTCTATATTTTCTATTTAGGGGTCATAGTCATTAGAGCTTTAGATTAGGAGATAATCAGTCCCCAAATTACCAGTGTCAACATGTTAAGCTAGGGCTCGGTTTTGGGATTTTGCAATGCCAAACTTGGTCAAATTGATCCCAACTTTTTACATGTTGTTCTCCATAACATAAACTCCAACTTTTGTTAAGGGGTCAAATCTTGTTGGTTAGCAAAATTACAAGAACGCGGGATGCCAACGTCGATGTTACCGGAATTAGGGCTTAAAAATGGTTAAGTGCTGAAATCAGCCCTAAAACTGCCTTGTGGGCCCTGTTTGAGCATGTTCCCCATATTTTCATGACTTGACTCTTAAACAAAGTTTGTTCCCTATAAAATTCTCCACAACTTTGTCAAAGTGTGCACCATCATGCAAAGCTTATAGGTCACACCTTTGAAACGGTCAAACAAAAGTGTTCCGGGGTCCATACATGGTCAACCATCACTTAGAAGCACATTTAGGCAAAATGATCAACATGAACATTGTTCCATTAAGTGCCCTAAGTGTAGTTAAGGTGTTGTAGAGTTCATCTAGAGTCATTTGGCTAGTTTGCAAGGTTTGGTTGATGATCTATAGTTCCATTAACTTAATGGGGCAAATTCCAATAGGAATGGAACTTATTATTTCATGTGACTTTTTGATTCCAAACTTCATGAAACTTTCCCAGGGGTCAATATAGATAGGTACTAAGGTGAGGCACATGAATATATTGTAATAACACTACCCAAGCATATAATTTGAACAGGGGCCTATATGTAAAGCAATGGTGCAACATCCAACTTTAGTCAGGCTCATCTCCACTTAATTTGTCATGTTTGAGCTCAAACCCACTACTTAATGGGTGATAAACACCTGGGGTGTTACAGCCCTCCCCCCTTAAAAGAATCGCGTCTCGAGATTCGGAATGGAAGACCTTTTTAAGGAAGAGAGGCACGTTATCTAGTTCCCATCATCTGCTATAGCATTCGGCTACAAAGCTTTGACATAGGTGGAACTATTTGGTAAAAAGGCACTTTCTAATACTTGCTCTTCATGGTAAACTTTGTCTGAAGAATTTCCTTCATTGACTTCTATGAAGCATTGTTTCTTTTGGAGGAATCCAAGATAGCACAGTACTGCATTCTCAATGTACGGAGATCGTTTGGTCCATGAGCGAACCACTAACAAGTATCTGATTCTTTAGTGAACACAGCATAGTCCATATGAACTTTACATTAGACCAAAATCTTCAGAAGTATACTCATCAAAATGACTCTATGTTCTCAAAGTTGGAAAAGCAGTCCTCTACCAAAATGGTTTGAGCACAACCTTCCAAAAGGGTGAGATCATAGACGACAAATATACTCTGAGGCTATAGATACTGACTAACCAATAAACAAGGTTTATGCTGGTCGTAAATGTTCATTCATTTAGACACCAACTAATGGAAAACTACTTATGGTTCCATGGTGTAGTTCTCTTTCTCTGATGACAACACTATATTATCTGTGTCCATTGAGGGATCAGTGAATTGTGATAGCTGACGCTGTCGGCTTCGTATTTCTATCAAATGTCACCTAAGAAGATTCTTCTACCCAAGACCACAGTTATCTGGGTTGAATCAGATGCAACCTCTTGGGTAAAAACATTTATAAGGTACCAAAGTATGTCATCTTAGGAAAATAATTCCCAAAGAAAGGTGTAACGAGGCCTTAAGGACAACAAAAGTTGTAATTATTCACTTAACCGCGGGAAGTAGTCTACCACCAAGCGATTGAGTAAAATTTTCCTTGGTGACTTAGTTGTATTGTAAGCTGAGTTGACTTGCAGCATAACAACTTTGTCAGGCCAACTTTCACCATGAGACTTTCTCTTTAGGGTCATATAGCAGCTCTAAGATGAGAAATTTGTTGTTTGACACTTCTTAGATTGCTTTCGAATATTCCTCAACACTTTGTCCAACAAAGTTATGAACAAACTGTTTGTGGCACCTAAGGGCACAAGGATGTTGATCGAAACTAGGGTATGCTTTCTCTAATTCTTCACTTTAATTGATAGAACACTTTGCACTATCTGTGTGATTGTCCAAGATGAAATTGACTTGGTCACAATGGCTCTAAAATATAGAATATCACTCAAGTTGTGGCTAGTTGATCAACTTCTTGTTAGTTATTGCTCTATAAGACATAGCCTTCATAGCTACCAAAGAGTCATTACCTAGTTAGAGATTAACCTTCCTATTGGTAACTAATTAGTTGTCTCTCAACACTAAAAAGTTCCAAATCTTCATTCTTGATCACAATAATTGTGGTTGATACAAAGCAGATGGTTGCCATTGAAGTCAGCAGATAAGGAGTCACACCAGAGATGGTTGATTTCGACGGTATGGCCATTATGCATACAAAGGTTAAAACTTGTATATTGTAACGATCGAGTCTTAGCCAACGGATGACTTGTCCAACATTAAAGGTTGTGTGTCCTTTTTATCCAACAGAGACGAGATACTTTGCTCACTAGATGACATTTGTCAATACTGGGACAACTAAGTAGAGTCACATGTCTACCACTTCTTGCGGTTTGTTAATGTTTATGTCAGTGACCTGTTCTTCAAAAGTTATCCTCTTAGTAACTTCAGGAGAAAGCTCTACTACTTTTGGTCCAATATAAGGGTCTTTTGATAAGATATGGAAAAACAATCAAGGAAGAAGGTCATGTGAACATCACATCAGTGTTGTTCTGCAATGGATTATGATTAGAAACCATGATACCAGCGCGTGCCGAGCAGCACAACCTTGTGTGTGCACCCACAGGAGGCTCTTGGTTTCGTCGCGGCACCATTAGTTGCTACTCATAACACCATTACTAAACATACAACGAAAGTAAAATTTCAAGTGGCACCAATGGGTTGTAAGAAAAAACGCCATACAAGGAGGGATAGCAAGCAAAGGTAGTCACAAGGTTTAGATCAGCAGGGAAGCTATTCACAGATCAAAACATAGCACAAGAGAACATAGCTCAATTGCCGAAGGTGACTAAGCACGAAATTTTTACTTGATTCCACTCACGCCTAGCGTTGATGAAAGTTAACTTGGTTGGTCAGTCAATAAGGGTCTTCACAAAAAGGGTTGCAAAACATCCACGACTCATACAAGCATATAGGAGAACTAAACTTTGGGTTTTTGGCCAAGCAAAGGCATGGATACAAACATTTAAGGACTAACCACTAAGTCTACAGGCTCAGGCTCCTAAGATAGAGAACCTAATGGAAGATAACAACCATACAATTACGTATGTGAACTTTATTCTAGGATAAAGCTATGTGACCCTCGTATGCTCACTGAGGACAAACGAGGTGACAACTAGAGCACTACCCAGATACAAACACACATAGAACATCACAATCAAGCAGTCCTTTGAGAAAATTCAAATGAATGGTTTAAGCAACCAATACAAGGCACAAGGCTCACCCAAAATAAGCATTTATCTCAAGCGCGAACTAACTACAAGTTTAGCTCAAAACAACGCTAGCTAAGGTGACTAACTTAACATGTGCATAGAATCTAAACAGTAGCATAGTAACTACTTGTTTCAACTATAACTGAGGTTGTAGACCTTCTACAAAGGTGATCCTAGACTTTCTAGATAGCTTAAGAAGATGACTACACTTTAGTTATTCATACCAACAGCTAAACCACAGGTTAGCATGGTCAAGCATGCTGATGTTTCAGATCTATACCAACATGGACAGAAAACTGACAAGAACTTCAAAATTGCATAACTGGAGTTCTAGGGACCCAACAAGGCTGAGACTTAACTTTATGTAAAGATTAACAAGGCCAAACAAGACAAAGAAGACATCTCTGCCCAGATGTGGACAGATTCTGTCATTCCACTTGGCAAGCTCATAACTAGAAATTTCGATCACCAAAATTAGTGATATAGGACACTTTGGAAAGCTTAGAAAAAGTACTACACTTCTTCTATTATCTCCAATACATGATTCCATAAGCACATAGGTCAAATAAATCAAACATTCAGATCTGTTCTGAACATGAGCAGATTCTGATAACAAACTTCTAAAATTTATAACTCTCAAACCATAAGACCTAGGGTCATGAAATTTTAGGACAAGCTAGAAAAGTAAGTTAGCTACAACTTTGGTATTCTCCATAACTACAGAAAACACCATTATAACCACGAAAGCATCACTACAACAGAAACCATTCTAGCAGCCAACGTTCAACAAGCAAAACAAAGCTTGCCTTTGTTCTACTTAACAAGAGGGCACACAATTCTAGTAGCTCTAAACATTGTTACCTTATACCAACACTAATTTAATTCATTCATGAGAATCCATAATTACTGAAATATGGTCTAAAGCATTTACAAATGCTTGTATGAACAACACATCCCCCATTTGGCTAAACTAGAGGACATTTACAGGTTCAAGCATGTAACCACACTTATTTCTAGTAAGGCTAAGCACACACTATCTTCAAACACTCCCTATTCAAGCAACATGGAATAAGGCATTCATGTCTAACTCCACACTAGAAAGATAGCGTAACACATTGATCACAAGTTACTTATCATTTGAACAAGGGTGAGAGGAGCATAGCTATGCATAAGGCAACAATCATGAAGATGCATGCTTCGTCCTATTCGCCCTCACAAGATTGCCAACCTAAGGTGCCGATCACGTTCTATGTCGGTGGCATAACACGTGCTCTTTCGATATATAGCTAGTCGTCAGCTATATTCGACTTATGCATATGTGGTTAGCGTACCTGCAGAAAAGTTTCATTGCAGCCCAACATTTTCCAATATAAGGCACACAATGAAAGCAGTAAGTAAAATTTTTAAGTACTCCCATATACATATACCCCTATATATATACATGTAGCACCAAAACTACCCGAATCATTCGATCACCCACAATTAAGTACCTTCATATATACATGTGTGTAACTTGTAAATAATCTAGTAACCAAAACTAGCTCTTCCCTAGACCGCGGGTTGTACGGTCATGCTCTCACAACTCACACTTACCTGAGCATAGGTGCGACATTGCATAAAAGTAAACTATCAACATATATGGCTATTTCATATATGAAGGCTACCTTTAATCTGACACACCGGGTAGCATAGCGTGGGAGAGTTATCACACATTCATACCTTGGCCTGGGCGTAGATGCATAATTGAAAAACCCCCAAGTTAGTACTTATATAAGCCACCTAATAATCCTTATATGGGCAATAAGGAAATTGACCACTAGCATACTTAGGTTTAAAATTTAGATTTGGCAAACCTATATATAGCTATAAGTTGATAAAACTAATTTTATAAAACAAAACCTTTGTTTTAAATACACATACGACAAGTTTAATGTTGAATCTTGCTCCGATACTAGCTATAACAGAACCGTCCAAATTATAAGAGCACAAGTACAAAAACAATCACCGAAATGATTAAATTCTCGCACTTGAGCCCATATAACTCCGGTAGTCCAATGAAATCACAAGGGATTTCAAACCAACCAACATACAAGCCAAGATCGTAGTGATTCAACATAACAAGTCACATGTTACATTCATTTCACAAGTAATTCAATTTACATCGGAGTTCAACATAGTTATTACAACTTAAGTTCAAAAGTAGCGGAAGCAAAGTAATTTAAAACTAACATAAATCTTATTTCAAATACATGCCAGTACAACGGTCGACTTCCAACAAAAGCATTAGAGATAAGGTAAATAAGAAGGATCATGCCCATGATCACACTCCGCCACTAAGGCAGGAGTCAACCAACTCTTGCAGCCGCCATGATACATCACAACCTGCAACAAGTGGGGATAAAACCCTGAGTACAAGAAGGTACTCAGCTAGACTTACCCGTCAGAAACCAGAAATAAGGTGACACCAAGGATCATACAAGGCTGATAGAAAGTGGGGCTAGCTTGACAACATTTTGCATAAAAAGCTTAATATCGATGATCAATCATTAATGCTTAAGCATCAAGTTAATTATTATTAACCTATCATCTATATTAGAACCTGTACTAGAGCACTCACTTTATTAGGAGCAAACAATATTAACCATAACACGTATAAATTGAGGCAACCTTTCCATCGTGATCCAATTAACCATCCGTTCAATTTAATGGAATCTACGTTGCCGCTGCTCAAGTCAAGTGCTCACTAACCGGGAGCGACGGCGATTCGAATCGAATTCCTATCCAGCTGGAGGGGTATTTCTAACACTCACCGTGCAGACCCCTGCCAGGGTCGCACAGGCCACCTTTTCATATGATTCAGGAATCACGGGTACGAATGATGTCGTGACCCCAAGGGCGACACTCTGCCAGGTGATAGGGACTCTAACCCCCCTTGGTCTCACGCCAATGTCCCCAAGCACATCCTTTCTCTCCTCCAAGAAGCAACCTACCATTCGATTCCCGGCCTGAATCACATTACTCGGCTTCGCGGTCGGAACGGCTTATCCGGCCAACTAAGTGTTAGACTGCGTTCAACATGACTCAAGGACGTACAGCGAATCGGTCCTTAAACGACTCAGACGGGGATAGATTCACACCCAAGACCTCCATGCCTTGTCGCTTCACTATCATCATCCCGCCCGGTCTCATTTCATTTTATTAACACATGGTTCATTTCCACGATAGCAAATATAGCCAACCGTGCCATATATGAATATCCCTATATCTCGCAGGTGACAGGAAATCACCTGACTTCTACCGCTTAAAGCAGGGCTAAGCATCTACTCGATCCTGGTCTATGTAGGATTCAGGGATTCATATCTCTGGACAAGGAATGATATAATGCAGCAAGAGTTTCCAACCAACTCCTATCACCTAATGCAACAATACTTATAACATATATAGAATTAATTGCTTTGAAGATAGGAGGCTTATAATGCTCCGGGGCTTGCCTGGGATCCGACTCAAGTTAGAGTATGTCAGATGAATTCACTTGGTGAGCATCTCTTAATCTATCACTCGTCCGGTCCTTCTATCTTCGGGATAGATCCACCAACTCCATCTTCGGGTGTGGCTCCACATCAGGTCCTTCACGTGCTTCAGCTAGCGTACCTAAATGAGGTGCAATAATGCATATGTATGAATGCATAGAAGTGCAATAAACAAAGTAATCATGCAAGCATACCAAAGTTCACATAAATCCTAGAGCTAATTAACTTAATCCTCAATGAGACATAACATAGAAGAGGGCTAGCACATCAATCAAGAAACAAGTCTCACAGGATCACAGGGTACCACCCAAGTATCATCAAAGATATGAGTCACACTTCAATACCCAAGCATGACAAAGTTAATCAAGTATTAGAACTAGAAATTGCTACCTTCTGGACATCAGACCAACAGCTGAGTAATTTAATCATAACTGGAGATATACAACTCCAAATGACTTGCAAGAAGACATTATGGAAAGCTTATGAAATTCTCTACATTTCATTTATAATCATCACAGCATGATTCCAAAGTTTAACATGTCGAATTTACACAAACACAGAAACTGGTCTAACAAGACAGAGAGCAAACAATTCTGTAACCCAACTTTAAACAGCTATAACTCCTAAACCACATTGTTAAATGCCACCAAATTTTAACAGAAGCTAGATACATAAAGTATCTACAACTTTTGTATAAATAAGTTTCACAACAAAGCACATTATCATGAAGAACTTTGCTAAGTTCCCAGATCTGTCCAGAAACCTCATTTGCAAGAAACAATTATTAACTTCCGTTGCAAACATATAATTGGGCAAAACCAACTTTACCAACATTTCATACATGACTAATGAACATCAGAAAACATAGTGTCAATTACTAAATAAATTCTTTTAATACATTTTCTTAATTTATTTAGATCATTAGGTGGAATTATGACCACATCATAAAGATACTCAATAAATTCTACCAAAATTACAGTGGCCTATATATGCTCCCAAAAGTCTACTATCCAAATTTCAATCCATTTGGACAAGTATATCAACTTCTAAGAAAAAGACAAATAGCTATTGAAATAACTCATGTGAGAGCAAGTAAAACCTAAAACTCAATATTTTATGTGAACACATGGCCATAGAATGAACCAACATCATAGAGCAACATCATAATACGGTGATGGGACAACATTTTCTATTTTATCATTTATATATTAATTATAAGCTACTTATCAAGCCATAAACAAGTTAACTCAATAACTTGAGCATATAGTAAGCAATGGTCATGAATTCTATACCACAGTACATCCATAGCATGACAAGTCTACCATAAAAATTTCACATCAATTGGAGCAACACAACTCAAGATATAAAGTAACAAGTAATATAATGTAGTTTTCCTTATTTATCAAGGTCAAATCACAATCTTAAGAAAACAGTAAACAACTAGGGTGTTTAATATTTTTCCTAGCAAGTGAAAGTCATCACAAAATTAATAAAACAAGAATCACTATTTTTGGAGTTCTAAAACTCTAGATATGGCTCTGCTCAAGTTGATAAGCATTTTTGGAGCGTTTTTAAGGCTTAAATAAAGACATCAGAAAATATCTACAAACATGTAACACTTTATGACTCTACTGCATAGATCTCTTCTCAAGGTTTCCAAAAAGTCCACTTTTGCTATTTTTGGACTTTTCTATCATGAGATATAGATTTTCAAAGATTAACATGAAATTGAAATTCAAAATCAGAATTAAAACCACCCTAACATAATTTGCTAGGCACACCCGACTACATACCCAGACAACCACTTTCTTAAACCGACAAGTGGGCCCCATGGTCCGGCCGGGCCTGCTTGTCATATGAGAGAGAGTCACGGGGGGGGGGGGGAATCGGTCCTCTGCTTCCCACGGCAGAGCAGGGGAGTTGGGGACCGATAGGTCGCCGGCGAGGAGGGCCACCGGCGGCGACGGCGAAGGGCGTCGCGAGCATAGGGGATCCATGCGCACCCGGTGGTGGCCGCGGCTTGCCCGGAGGTGGTCGGAGGAGGCGGGGCCACGAGTGCCGGCGGCATAGGACGACGGCGGCAGGCATTGGCGGTGCTCCGGTGACGAGCGGCTCAAGGCGAGGGCTCAGAAAGTGCAGCGTGAGGTGAGGAAGACGGTGAGGTGGTTCATTCGGTGAAGGGAAGCCAGAAGCCAAGAATCACGGTGGCAGCTCAGAGCTCGGCCATGGCGGCCATGGCGATGGCGTGCTCCGATGGTCGCGCTCTACTGCGGCGAGGAGCGGCCAGAGATGGTGCAGTGGTGCAGCAGGGAGAGGTGGAAGTGGTGCCGTGCCTCACGTGGCCTGTGATCGACACAGCAGTGAGACGGGCGGCGTGGACACGAAGCATGAGCTCGCCCATGGCAGACGTCGCGGCACGCGCGCTCAAGGTGGAGCCGAGCGAGGGAGAGCGCGGAGGAGGGCGAGCAGTGGGGAGCACGGAGCGTCCAGGAGCAGCTCGGTGTCCATGACGCGTCGGGAGGAGGCAGGGCACGCGGCATGGACGCAGACGCGTGTCGGCACGGTGGATGCGTGGCGTTCATGCGGTGACCACGTGTTGGCGGTTGAGGCAATTCGTCGAATACGTGGCAGGCATCAGCGAAGCCAAGAGGATACGCCATGTTGGGCTCGATACAGGCCAATTTTCGAATTGGGTCAAATAGCAAAGTTGTTCATCTCAGTATGCTCTATATTTTCTATTTAGGGATCATAGTCATTAGAGCTTTAGATTAGGAGATAATCAGTCCCCAAATTACCAGTGTCAACATGTTAAGCTAGGGCTCGGTTTTGGGATTTTGCAATGCCAAACTTGGTCAAATTGATCCCAACTTTTTACATGTTGTTCTCCATAACATAAACTCCAACTTTTGTTAAGGGGTCAAATCATGTTGGTTAGCAAAATTACGAGAACGCGGGATGCCAACGTCGATGTTACCGGAATTAGGGCTTAAAAATGGTTAAGTGCTGAAATCAGCCCTAAAACTGCCTTGTGGGCCCTGTTTGAGCATGTTCCCCACATTTTCATGACTTGACTCTTAAACAAAGTTTGTTCCTTATAAAATTCTCCACAACTTTGTCAAGGGGTGCATAGTCATGCAAAGCTTCTAGGTCACACCTTTAAAATGGTCAAACAAAAGTGTTCTGGGGTCCATACATGGTCAACCATCACTTAGAAGCACATTTAGGCAAAATGATCAACATGAACATTGTTCCATTAAGTGCCCTAAGTATAGTTAAGGTGTTGTAGAGTTCATCTAGAGTCATTTGGCTAATTTGCAAGGTTTGGTTGATGATATATAGTTCCATTAACTTAATGGGGCAAATTCCAATAGGAATGGAACTTATCATTTCATGTGACTTTTTGATTCCAAACTTCATGAAACTTTCCCAGGGGTCAATATAGATAGGTACTAAGATGAGACACATGAATATATTGTAATAACACTACCCAAGCATATAATTTGAATAGAGGCCTATATGTAAAGCAATGGTGCAACATCCAACTTTAGTCAGGCTCATCTCCACTTAATTTGTCATGTTTGAGCTCAAACCCACTACTTAATGGGTGATAAACACCTGGGGTGTTACATGGGAGGGAGAAGCTCTAGCTCAAAGGATGCACAAGAGTGTTAGAAATCACAAGAGACCTCCCCAAGGCCCGGCCAACAAGTATTTATAAGCTTCCCAAACAAATAGAGCCGTTGTACCCCTTCACTGGGTGCTTTTCGAGACGACCGGATGCGCTGGTCGAAACTGACCGGACGCGCTCGACCGCGTCCGATCGCCCTGCACCGTCCATGTGTCCCTCTAGATTCAAACGTGGCCGCCCGATCCTCCAACGGTCACTGTGCGCCAACGGTCAAACGCAACGACTGGACGCGCCGCTCAACCGACCGGACGCGCTGATCGCACAACACCGTGAGTCCGCGAAGCATCGACCGGACGCGCTCCAGACAACGACCGGACGCGACAGTGCCAGCGTCCGTTTGGAGTCTAGTAAGCTCCCTCAACGACCGGATGCGTCCGATCATGTGTGACCAGACGTGCCACGCGTCCGATCAGCTTTACGCCATGCGCTACACTTCTGGGTGCCCGACCGGACCCGCCGGTCCTGCGAGTGACCGGACGCGCCGGTGCGAAACCCTAACACCCGCGTGCCTGACTACTATGTTGAACAGACTGGACACATCCAGTCAAACCATGACCGCGTCCGGTGCAGCGTCCGGTCACCTCTGTGACCTCCGTTCGCCTCCGTTTCTTTTCCAAGTTCCCGCGTAGTGAAAAATAGGCATTTTCATAATCATTTTCAAAGGTTTTCCAGTTAGCTCACTAGGCCCTACATGCAATACACTTCATGAATTCACCTAGCGGCACTCGTGCGTCGAATAACCGATAAGACTTCTCCTCTTAATAGTTTGGCTATCGATCCTAAACCACTCACACCCTCTATGGTGTCTTGAGTGCAAAACAAAATGGCCCTATGGTCATACCTTTGCCTTGAGCCCTTTTGTTTTTCCAAAAGATATGATCCACTTCATATCATCACATGACCATCTCGATCCATCAACCTTGACTTCACTTGCTCTTCACCGTTGCATCGGTCCGTCGGCGTCAAGTCTTGCTCAAGCTTCACCATCGCATGGTCCTTCGCTTCGAAGCCTCGACTTGCCCTTCACCTTCACAACCGGTCCATCGAGCCAAGCATAATATCAGTCTTCATCATCTTAGTCACATGAGTTAATGTCATGTCTCATATTCAATGACCACCTTTATCTAAATCATCCACTTAGATACAAAGGTTAGTCCTAGGTTTCATCAATTAGCCAAAACCAAACTAGGGACTTTCAATCTTTCCCTTTTTGGTAATTGATGACAACCCTCACAAATATGATTTTGATAATAAAAGTTTTGAACTTGTCATACTTGTCCAATCATTTTGCTCATAAGTAAAGTTTGGACAATTATCACAAGCTCGGTTTTGGTAGCATTAGCTCTCCCTACATATGTGCATAGAGTTTGGATTGAAAGCTTTGCACATATGTATGGATAAAAGTGTTGAGAGAGTAATTCTACCAAAATGATGCTAAGGTATAAGAAATGGACGTTCCAAGCGTGATAACAATTGGAGTTGCCTTTTACACCATCCTTAGCATCATGAAGTAACTAGACATCCATCACAACTCAAGAACCCCGTGAGATCAACATTATAGTAAATGTTCTTGGACCACTTATAAAGCTTTAGGCATGTCTAGATACCACATGTAAACTATTCCTATGCATGCTAGTAGATCATTTCATCATTCAAGTTCTATACTAGCATTGCACCACACAAGCATGTATATTGAATTTAAATACATGTGCAATGAGCAAGTCATATGAGAATGCACAAACAAATGCAACAACTTTGTTTATGTGCTTGCTCCCCCTACTTGTGTGCATCAAAATTTTATTTACCCCTTTTATCATGTTGAATCATCTTTTTCTCTCCCCCTTTGTCAACAACTTACCCAAAAATGGGATCAAATTATGGAGAGAAAAACAATGTTTGATGGAGTAGGTTAAAATTTATCAAATTTGGTTCAACCTAGAACACTTGCCAAAGATATTTAATTTGATTTGAACCAAAGACAAGCTTCTTCACACCTCATAATAAGGGTTATCTTGCCTATGTTGAATTAAACACGTAGCAAATCTTTTAGATTCAACACTAGGTTTGCAAGCTCACAAACATGTCATATGCCACCACTAGATCAAAAACAAGCATAGAAGCAATAGTGGTAACATATATCCATCAAATTCATTTGATTTATCATGAATGCTCATGTATACCACTTATTATGTCTACATGCTCTAGCAAGTCCTTAACATAGGATGAATGACATGTCAATCAACTTTACCTTGCAATGTCGAAGGAGAGACATGTCAATAAGTGGGTGGGGTGCATTCAACTCATGTTTGAGAAATTAAGAATGTTCAACTCATTTCTTAGCTTGCAAAACCTCTTTTCATCAATTGGCTTAGTGAGAATATCGGCAAGTTGATCATCGGTGCCAACACTTTTAATGGTAATATCTCCCTTTTGTTGATGATCTCTAAAGAAATGATGTCTTATGTCAATATGCTTTGTTCTTTCATGTTGAACCGGGTTTTGTGTCATCTTGATTGCATTTTCATTATCACATAGCAATGTCACATTCTTGAAGTTGAGGCCATAATCTTTCAAAGTTGATTTCAACCATAGCAATTGTGCACAACAACTCCCCGCACTCACATATTTGGCTTCGGCGGTAGAGATTGCCACACTATTTTGTTTCTTTGAGGACCATGACACAAGTGATCTTCCAAGTAATTGACATGTGCCACTTGTGCTCTTTCTATTGATCTTGCAACCCCCATAGTCGAAGTCTGAATATCCAATCAATTCAAACTTTGACCCCTTGGGATACCATAGTCCAACATCTCTTGTTTCCTTCAAGTACCTCAATATTCTCTTTGCGGCCATGAGATGACTCTCTCTAGGTGAGGCTTGATATGTAGCACACATACAAATACTAAATATGACATCCGGCCTTGATGCGGTGACATAGAGTAGACTTCCAATCAAAGACCGATATTCCTTTTGATTCACCATTTTGCCATCAAGATCATTATCTAAATTGCCATTTGTACCCATTGGAGTTAAAATTGGCTTTGCATCTTTCATTCCAAACTTCTTCAACATGTCCCTTATGTATTTCCCTTGACTCACAAATGTCCCATTCTTCAATTGTTTGACTTGGAGACCAAGGAAGTAGCTAAGTTCACCAATCATAGACATTTCAAACTCTTTGGCCATCATAGCACCAAATTCTTCACAATAAGCTTGATCGGTTGATCCAAAGATGATGTCATCAACATATATTTGCACTATGAATAGATCATTCCCAATTTTCTTGGTGAATAGAGTTATATCAACCTTGCCCATCTTGAATCCCTTAGAGAGAAGGAAATCCCTTAGCCTTTCATACCATGCTCTAGGTGCTTGCTTTAAG
This sequence comes from Saccharum hybrid cultivar R570, assembly GCA_038087645.1. Taxonomy (NCBI): domain Eukaryota; kingdom Viridiplantae; phylum Streptophyta; class Magnoliopsida; order Poales; family Poaceae; genus Saccharum; species Saccharum hybrid cultivar. The sequence goes on from JAQSUU010000795.1 coordinate 1,875,069, forward strand.
CCATATAAAGCCTTCTTCAATTTGTACACATGGTTGGGTTTCTTGTCATCTTCAAATCTGGGAGGTTGCTCAACAAAGACTAATTCATTGATGATTCCATTGAGAAATGCACTTTTGACATCCATTTGATATAGTTTGATGTTGTGTGCACAAGCATAAGCCAATAGAATCATTATTGCCTCCAATCTTGCCACGAGAGCATATGTCTCATTATAGTCAAGACCTTCTACTTGAGTGTAACCTTGAGCAACTAGTCTTGCTTTGTTTCTTACCACAATTCCATCTTGATCTTGTTTGTTTTTCAACACCCACTTGGTTCCAATCACATTGTAGTCATTTGACCTTTCTACCAATTCCCAAACATCATTTCTTGTGAAATTGTTAAGCTCTTCTTGCATAGCCATGATCCAATCGGTATCCCTCAAAGCTTCTTCTATTTTCTTTGGTTCTATGGTTGACACAAATGATGCATGCTCACAAAATATAGCCAATCTTGATCTTGTTTGCACACCACTTCTAATATCACCAATAACACTATCAATAGGGTGATTTTTTGTAATATGTTGTGGTTGGAGTACTTGCACTTAATTGCTTGAGCTTGGTTGATCACTTGATGTATCTTGATGAGATGAACTAGCACCATGATCTTGCACTTGAGAGTCATTAGCTAGCTTGAATGGAGAATTGAGCACTTGATCTTTATCATCATCTTGAATATCAATTACTTGCTTTGCTCTAATGTTCTCAATGTCCATGTTCTTCATTGCTTCCACCAATTGAGTTTCACCAACATCATCTACATTCTCTTCTTCATCTTGTGACCCATTGGTTTCATCAAATTGCACATCATGAACTTCTTCTAGAATGCCACTTGAGTTCTTCCAAACTATATAAGCTTTGCTTGTAGTTGAATAACCAAGTAGGAACCCCTCATCACATCTCTTTTCAAACTTCCCCAATATAGTGCCTTTTTTCAAGATATAACATTTGCAACCAAACACCCTAAAGTAAGAAATATTGGGTTTTCTTACATGAAGTAGCTCATATGGGGTCTTCTCTAGCAATGGATGACAATATAGTCTATTGATGTAGTAGCAAGCGGTATTGATTGCTTCATCCCAAAATGATTGACTCACATTGTACTCATGAAGCATTGATCTAGCCATATCAAGCAATGTTCTATTCTTTCTCTCAACTAGGCCATTTTGATTATGGAGTGTACTTGGTCGAGAATTGATATCCAATGCCATAGTGATCACAAAGTTCTTCAATTCTTGTATTCTTGAACTCACTTCCATTGTCACTTCTCACTTTCTTGATTCTAATCTCAAACTCATTGTAAACTCTAGTGAGAAAGGTCTTGAAGATGTCAAACACTTCACTTTTGTCACTAAGAAAGAATACCCATGTGAATCTTGTGAAGTCATCCACTATGACAAAGCCATACTTATTGCCGCCTATGCTTGTGTATGTTGTTGGGCCAAATAGATCCATGTGCATCAAATCAAATACTTTGCATGTGCTCATTGTACTCTTCTTTGGATGTGAGCTTCCAACTTGCTTCCCGGCTTGACATGCACTACAAAGCTTATTCTTCTTAAATTCAACATCTTTCAAACCATTGACAAGATTGTGAGTTGTAAGCTTCTTCAATTGTTTCATGCCAATATGACCAAGCCTTCTATGCCAAAGCCAACCTATGCTTGATTTGGAGATTAAGCAAGTTGTCAAAGAGGTTTCTCTAGAATTGAAGTCAACTAGATAGAGATTCTCATATCTAAAGCTCTTGAATGCCACATTTGAACCATCCATACTAATGACTTCCACATCATCAACCTCAAAGATACATTTATAACCAAGATCACATATTTGTGCCATGGATAGAAGATTGAAATCCAAGCTTTCAACTAGCAACACATTGGAGATACTCAAGTCATTTGATATTACAATCTTGCCCAAGCCAATAACCTTGCCTTTCTTGTTATTGCCAAAAGTGATAGAATCAACACCGCTATTATTGTCATTGATTGAGTCAAACATTCTTGATATACCAGTCATGTGTTGAGTGCACCCACTATCAATAATCCAATGCCTTCCTCCGGCTTTGTAATTGACCTACAAGCAAATCAATGAAGCTTAGGTACCCATTTTTGCTTGGGTCCTTGTAGGTTAGTAACTAAGCTCTTTGGTACCCAAATAGCCTTCTTCTTTGGGCCAACAATGGGTGTACCAATAAATTTAGCTTGCACACCCTTCACACTCTTGGTAAGCACATAGCAAGAATCAAAAGGTATAGCATTAACAAGTTTCTTGCTTTGGTTCTTTTTATTGCAATTATGCTCTAGGTGCTTGACTTGCTTGCATCTATTGCAAAACTGACCATTGCCCTTCACAAAGCTAGGCTTTGAAGTTGCAAAGGCCAACTTGCCTTTCTTAGGGGTGTAGCCCAATCTCTCTTTGTTAAGAGAGAACCTTTGGCTACCCAAGCACTTAAACAAGCGAGCCTCACCACCATAGGCCTTGCCTAGGGCATGAGTGAGCTCATCTATCTCTCTCTTGAGAGTCTCATTCTCAACCATTAGTGAGGCATCACAAGTAAAACCATCACTAGTAGAGGAGGTAGAGTCGGTGGTGGTGGATGAAGAGCTATAAGAAGGGTTAGCATTTGACATGATGATAGGTTCATAAAAGGATTCATCAATTATATCACATGTAACACCTATATCACATGATACAACAATCTCCTTCTTTGCTTGTTGCTCAAGTAGCAATGAGTGAGGGAATGAGCCTTACCAAGATCCTCATGGTCTTCCACTAGACTCTCATGAGTGATCTTAAGCTCACTAAGAACTTTCTTAAGTATTGCTACTTTCATTGAAAGTTTCTTACACTCCTTGTCCTTGGCAATAGCTATGTCTCTAGTTTGTTGCATCAAGTCATATAATTATTCTTTAGTTGGTTTATCATCATCATTATCATTATCATTATCACTATCATGAACATATTCCATTTTACTTTCATCATCACTCTCATCATATAATACCTTAGTTTCTTTGGCCATAAAGCATGAAGAGGATGAACCAAATAGTGATGGCTTCTTGTTGATAGCAATGGAAGCAAAAGCCTTGTTGGATGATTCTCCTTCTTCTTCTTCTTCATCACTTTACCAAGTGATCACATAGGCACCATTCTTGCCTTTCTTGAATGTCATCTTGGCCTCTCTCTTCTTCTTCTCAAACTTGTCCTTCTTGTTCTTCTTCTTATCATAAGGACATTCCGCTTGAAGGTGCTCGGTGCTATCACAATTGAAGCACTTCCTTTGTGACTCCTTGCTCTTGAAGTTATCATTCCTCTTCTTGAAGCCTCTTATTTTGATAAACATTTTGCCAATATTCTTGACAACTAGAGCAAGTGCCTCATCATCAATTTCCAATTCTTCATCTTCTTCGTTGTCATCTTCTTCTTGAATTGAAGTTTTGCCCTTTGAGGAGGTGACCTTGAATGCCACGGTCTTCTTGTTCTTTTCTTCCTCCTTCTCATCAACATCTTTACTTGTCAAAGGTCAATACCTCTCCAAGCAAATCATTGGGCTTCATTGCATCAAGCACATCTCTTTGTAGCATCATGATCAACATTTTGAATCTTCTTGGTAAGCTCAACAAGAACTTGTGACAAAAATCTTCGCCTTGTGTCTTGTGCCCTAAGCTCTCAAGATCATTCACAATGACTTGCAATCTATAAAACATCTCTAAGATTGTTTCTTCTTCTTTCATCTTGAAGTTCTCAAACTCACTCTTGAGCCCATATAGCTTGGCACTCTTCACAACCTTAGTGCCCTCATATGTTTCACTCAACCTTATCCATACTTCATTTGCCAATTCTAAATCTTTGATGCCCTCAAATACTTTTGTGTCAATACCATTGTAAAGTGTATTGAGAGCCATTCTATTACATGTTCTATTTGCTCTATCTTCATCGGTGAGATGATCGGGATCAATGATAGCAAAATCATTCCCGGTGATTTGCAATACTCTCTTATGAATAGAACCAAGGTACATTGTCATTTTTCTCTTCCAATGAGTAAAAGAACTAACACCATCAAAGAACGGTGGCTTGCCCCCAACATGATTGAACACAATTTGAGCCATTTTTCACACCGAAGGATGTTAAGCCTTAATTAAAATGGTGACCACTGCTCTGATACCACTTATAAGGTCCTAGATGGCTAGAAGAGGGGTGAATAGCCTATAAAAAATCCTACACAAGCCACTAAGCAAACTTGTTAAAATAACAAACGACGTAAAGCGAGTTTTGCTTAGCCTACGGTTATGATGCAAGCCTCTTATCCACAAGTCTAGTAGATTATGATCTCTAGTTCACACAAGGGCTAAGTCACTAAACTTACACAAGTGAGCAAGCTAACAACTACTAGCAAAGGCTACCACTAGAGCTACACAAGATAACTAGTAAATTTAAATGCGAGAGAGAGGATTGTGAATCTTATACCGACGGTGGAGTGAAGATGTTGCCAATCACCAAGATGATATACAATCAATCAATATTGACAACAACACAATATGAAGATCAATCACCGGGAGACAAGAGACATAATATTTTTGTTCACCCGGTGTTCACTTGTGCACCGACAAGCTACGTCACCAGTTGTATCGACCAACACTTAGATGGTTTCTCGGTGTGACCATCAAGTCACTTGCCCCTCAAGGCACGCCTCGCAAGGCACCGCAAGACACCACTCTCAAGTGAGGTAACTCAATGACACGCGTAATCCACTAGAGTTGCTTTTGGCGCTCCGCCGAGGAAAGCACAAGAACCTTTTACAATCAACCAGAGGTGACCAAGAACAATCACCTTCTCTTGCCAACGCCTCCAACAATCTCTAAGCCGGCTAGGAGCGGTACTCTTCAAAAGTAACAAGAAATCTACCGGCTAAACCACCCACAAGTGCCACTAGATGCCCTCAAGCTATGTAATGCACTTTGGGATCATTCAATCTCACTTTTGATTTACAATCAAGCAAGAGAGATGAGTGGGAGAGAGAAGCTCTAGCTCAAAGGATGCACAAGAGTGTTAGAAATCACAAGAGACCTCGCCAAGGGCCGGCCAACAAGTATTTATAAGCATCCCAAACAAATAGAGCCGTTGTACCCCTTCACTGGGCGCTTTTTGGGACGACTGGACGCGCCGGTCGAAACTGACCGAACGCGCTTGACCGCGTCCGATCGCCCTGCACCGTCCACGTGTCCCTCTAGATTCAAACGCGGCCGCCCGATCCTCCAACGGTCACCGTGCGCCAACGGTCAAACGCAACAACCGGACGTGCCGCTCAATCGACCGGATGCGCCGATCGCACAGCACCGCGAGCCCGCGAAGCATCGACCGGACGTGCTCCAGACAACGACCGGACACGATAGTGCCAGCGTCCGGTTGGAGTCCAGTAAGCTCCCTCAATGACCGGACGCGTCCGATCGCGTGTGACCGGACGCGCCGCGCGTCCGATCAGCTTTACGCCATGCACTACATTTCTAGGTGCCCGACCGGACGCGCCGGTCCCGCGAGTGACCGGACGAGCCGGTGCGAAACCCTAACACCCGCGCGCCTGACTGCTGCGTTGAACAGACCGGACGCGTCCGGTCAAACCATGACCACGTCCGGTGCAGCGTCCGGTCACCTCTGTGACCTTCGTTCGCCTCTGTTTCTTTTCTGACTTTTGGCGTAGTGGAAAATAGGCATTTCAAGTCCTCAAAAATGCTAGAATCTCATGCTCGCAAGCTCGGCGGGAGGGAGAGAGGGACCCAAACCCTTCTCTACCGCTCAAACTCCGCCACCTTCTTAAATGTGCCAACACCAACAAGTGATCACCACCTTGTGCACGTGTGTTACCATTTTCATAATCATTTTCGAAGGTTTTCCAGTTAGCTCACTAGGCCCTACATGCAATGCACTTCATGAATTCACCTAGCGGCACCCGTGCGTCGAATAACCGATAAGACTTCCCCTCTTAATAGTTCAGCTATCGATCCTAAACCACTCACACCCTCTATGGTGTCTTGAGTGCAAAACAAAATGGCCCTATGGTTATACCTTTGCCTTGAGCCCATTTTGTTTTCCCAAAAGATATGATCCACTTCATATCATCACATGACCGTCTCGATCCATCGACCTTGACTTCACTTGCTCTTCACTGTTGCATCGGTTCGTCGGCGCCAAGTCTTGCTCAAGCTTCACCATCGCATGGTCCTTCGCTTCGAAGTCTCGACTTGCCCTTCACCTTCACAACCGGTCCATCGAGCTAAGCATCATCTCGGTCTTCATCATCTTGGTCACATGAGTTAATGTCATGTCTCATATTCAATGACCACCTTTATCTAAATCATCCACTTAGATACAAAGGTTAGTCCTAGGTTTCATCAATTAGCCAAAACCAAACTAGGGACTTTCAGAGGACAACCAGGGTAAGCGAGGCGATTAGGCTAACTAAGACGATAACAAGTGGGGCTTTTTAGTTGTAGAGATAGAGATAATCTGAAACAGAAGAAGCTCTTTCGAACAGCCCAGTAAACCCATAAGCCCAGCCCAGCCCAGCGCACGAGCTTTACAAAGCACCACACCACGGACACGCTCCTCCTGTTTCCTGGAGGTTGTAGTCCGCTCCCCCCCCGCTCACACCGAAATTTGAAATCCTCCTCCGAGTCCCCTCCTTCCACCGCCAGCGAACGAAGCAACCGCCGCCGCGCCATGGAGAAGATCTCCGTCGCCGTCCGCTTCCGCCCTCCCAACCCGGCGGCCGCCGACCCCTCCCCGACCGGCGCCGGCGGGGGCGGCGACCGCGAGTGGCGTATCGACGACACCCGCGTTTCCCTCCTCCACCGCGCCGCCGGCCCCGTCCCCGGTGCCTCGTTCGCCTTCGGTACGGATCCCCCTCCTCTTACGACCTCCCTCTCCTTCACTCTCGCTCTCGACCCCTAACACCGCCCGCTTGCGCCTCCATCCTTGGGCTGCTTGGTCGGTTGGCTCCGCAGACCACGTGTTCGACGGCGCGGCGACCAACGAGCGGATCTACGGCGCGCTCGTCCGGGAACTTATCGGCGCCGTCGTTGGCGGGTTCAACGGCACCGCCTTCGCCTACGGCCAGACCAGCAGCGGGAAGACGTTCACCATGAACGGCTCCGACGCCGACCCCGGTATCATTCCCCGCGCGGTCCGCGATGTCTTCGACACCGTGCGCCAGGTGCGTTGGTTGCTCGATTAACTGCTCCCTGAACAAGATTGGTTGCTGCGATTGTTTCTGATGCACGTGAGTGATTTGTTGGGTTTGGGTCTGCCTGGGTCAGGCTGACGACCGCGAGTTCCTCATCCGGGTGTCCTACATGGAGATCTACAACGAGGAGATCAACGATCTCTTGACAATTGAGGGCCAAAAGCTGCGGATTCATGAGAGCTTAGAGGTAAGTACTCATTTGGATATTTTTTTCTCTGATTTCTGGACAGGTTTTTGTAATAATGAAAATTTATTGTTGCCTATAGCGTGGAGTGTATGTGGCCGGTTTGCGGGAGGAGATTGTGAACAGCGCAGAGCAAGTGCTTGAGCTCCTCCAGCTTGGAGAAGGCACATTTCTGTCCCTACGGTTTATTTTTCACCATATGCGAAACATGTGTAACCGTTTGTTACTATTTCTTTTTGTTTTTAGCGAATAGGCATTTTGGAGAGACCAACATGAATGTGCGGAGCAGTCGGTCACACACTATTTTCAGAATGGTATAGAATTCTGAATTCCAAAATAGTTCTGTAATTGTAGCCGTTCCAAGACCATTTTTTGTAGCTGAATGGAAGCGATAACTAAATCAAGAATGTTCTGTTTATATTGGCAGGTAATTGAAAGCAGTGGTAAGGGCCAGACAGACTCTGGGGATGCTATCCGCGTATCTGTTTTGGTATGTACTGCTATACTGAGGTATCTTGTATGTAGTAAAAGTAAATGTGTAGAAAATATTGTGATTTACACTTTTGTTTTTCATCTAGAATTTGGTTGACCTTGCTGGGTCAGAAAGAATTATGAAGACAGGGGCAGAAGGGGTACGTTTAAATGAGGGGAAGTATATTAACAAGAGCTTGATGATTCTTGGAAATGTCATCAATAAGTTGAGTGAGAACAGAAAACAAAGGTACCTCTATAGAGTATTGCACAAGTTTCTTCCTCGTGTGTTTCCCAAATCTATAACTTCCTTTAGGTGGAGTGTGCTAAATTTGATGCAAAATCAATCTGGAGATGTATATGTTAGATGACAGTATGACACAGGATAGCTGGCCCAATGGGCTGCTCGGCTGATGTCCCTATGGGCCATGCGCCCGCTTGTAATTAGGATGGTTATAATTGATTCGTTATAGGCAAGGACTACCATTAAGTGTTCTGTTTCTATAAGACAAACCCTAGGTCATTCTTGACTATATTTGTGTAACCTTTCATACTCCATAATTAATCCATTAATTCCGTGCCATAAGCCATATTCTCGCTTACAGTATACTTGTTTATATATTGTTTTTAATTGATCCTATTACTGCCTTAGGGTCTCATAAGATCAATACCGAGTCCACTTTCTGTCAACAGCTCAAGTGTTAGGATGATTTTGTTAGTGTATTAAACTCAAATTCATTATCCAAACTCCAAAATACAAGTGGGAGCTTTCTTTATCATCTTTAGTGACTTTTGAATCATTATAATAGTGTCTTTAGTGAAGAAACTGATACCTTCTCCACTTCTACTAGTTAGAGAAACACTTTTTTTGGTCTTGACAGTGTGCACTTCTGTACTGCAGTCAATCTGCTCATTTATTTATTTCTTCAGTGATCTCATTATTGCCTTGAGTTGTGTAGAGTTATCCCTTATGGAGAGTTTTTGATCATTGTCGTATTCTTAATGAAAAAAGTTACTACCTTATGCAAGAAAAAGAAATAATTCATATTACTTTTACTCTAGTACAGGATGCAACAATCATATGAAACTTTGTAAGATCTATGTTTAATGGTATTTAGGTGAATATTTTTATGCAGAGGGCACATTCCCTATCGTGATAGTAAGTTGACACGCATTCTCGAACCTGCACTTGGAGGCAATGCAAAGACATCTATCATCTGCACTGCTGCACCTGAAGAGGTTTGTCTATACACTTGCATTTGTTGCATCTGGGCAAACTGCTGTACTGACTAGTATTTTCTTTATTGTTGCACAATCTGAATAAAATTGCCATTTAATCTACAGATTCACATTGAGGAAACTAGAGGAACTCTTCAATTCGCAAGTAGAGCAAAATGTGTCAGCAATTGTGCCCAAGTAAATGAGGTATGTGTTAAATCTTCTAAAAAATGGTTGAGCTATGTTAGTGATTATTTTCATATAAATGCATTGTGAGTGGTCATAGGTACATTGGTAGAATTTCTTTTTTAGTTTATTGAAAGTGAAAATTTTATTCCAAATGTCTGGAATGCGTTCTTGTAAATGCTCTGATGCCAATCCAAAAATTGCTCCTGCTTCTATATTTGCAGTAAGGATAGTCTATTCAATTTTAGTTGTTAGCATATAGTTTATAAGTAGCAAGATAACCTAACTTGTCCACTTTTGTGACAGATTCTAACAGATGCTGCTTTGCTGAAGAGGCAAAAGCTGGAGATAGAGGAACTTCGTAAAAAACTGCAGGTAGTTACTGCTAGGTTGGTATTGCTCTCCATAAGAGTATGAATTTGAGTCTTGATTTATGTTTCATGAATTTCAGGGCTCCCATTCTGAAGGGTTGGAGCAGGTTGTACTAAAACTACGGAATGACATGCACAAGGTGTGTAAACACTAATGGCTGTAATAAAACTTTGTTTCTCATTAAATTATGATTATTCTTCATACTGAAGGCGCATCAAAGAACTACTTTTTTGTTTAAAACTTGTATAAATAAACCACAACTTTAATAACTACATAATAAAGCTACCTGTGTTCTTTTCATGTAGTCTGAACTTGAGCGTGATCGACTGGCCATGGAACTTGAAGAGGAAAAAAAGTTACGGGTGACTCTAGAACAACATTTGACTGAGCAACAGAAGAAGCTAGAGGCCATATCATCAGACCACTTTACCGATTCAATCCAGGTATATTTGATAGAGAAGAAACATGGTAACAAATAGTAATTTCAGTCTTGTATGGAAGGCTAAAAGCTGTCCACAGCACATGTCACTGATGGTCCATGTCTGTCACCATATCCACCCTCTTCCATCTTACTTTTAATATGCAAGTCCCTGGTGATAATGACTCATGAAACTATATGTTTGCCTGTTGTAGCTGGATGCACTGAAAACTCCAGATTCGAAGTGTGTACCAGATGGTTTTGCTGCCTGTCGCTCACGTTATTCAAACGATGTTGAGTTCAGCCCATTACCTGAAAATTTGGATAATATCGCTCATGAAGATCTATGGACACGCCTCAACAAAGGTTGTGTTACTGATCTTGACATGCTTGAGATGACACCTGGTCTGAAACACGAGGCATCCTTTATACAAGATACATCAGTAAGTTTTCTCTGTTCCTGCATCATTGCTCTAATCTGTTTGTTTACAAATATTTTAGGCTGTCCATATTCATAGAACAAGAAAGTGATTAGGACATAAATTGTTACAAAAGTAGAGTAACAGACAACCAAGCAGGAACTAGATAACTTCGTAACAAATATTTTAGGCTGTCCATATTCATAGAACAAGAAAGTGATTAGGACATAAATTGTTACAAAAGTAGAGTAACAGACAACCAAGCAGGAACTAGATAACTTCGTATTCAATAGGGCTTGAACTTGGGTAGGGTTTGGTATTAACACCCATATCTCCCACCAACCTAGCTTAGGATTTGAATGCGCTGGCTCTCTATGTAACAGGTAACATAATCAACAGTTAGATCTTTTGCATCTTACCTATTTATCTGCTGCTACTTGCCAAGCAAGCATAGGCTAGTTAGTAAGCTCTCAATCCAACAAGAGACTGCTTCAGTGTCTAGAGTCTGTAATAGCTAGTTGGCAGAGTTCATCAGGGGAAATGTGTCTTATAAAAATGGATAATATTGATCCAAGTTTGAGGTCTGGATGGTTTTGATAAATTTGCTTCAAGAAGATGCAACATAGTTGAGTCAAGATACACCTGGTTCCTTTTCCTTCTCCATATATTACTGGGCCTGGGCCTGGGCCTGTTACCTGTAGCTTAAGAAGATCGAGAAGCTATGCTTATATTTCATAAAAAGATTGATCAGCTAGTTCACCCTTCTGTTTCAGTTCAAATTTGCTTTCTGTTTCCATATAAGGAATATGTTGGAACTGAGAAATGACTTGCCTATTTCTCTGTCCTTTTTTGCTCTCTGCTTGCAGGCTGTGCCGTTGGAGGAACCTACTGATACCAGATGCCATAGGTTAGAAAAGGAGTGCATCTCTGATCGGCAACAGCTTGAGGAATCGAAGGCACGATGCGCCAATCTCGAGAAAGAGCGCGACGTGCTGAGGGACCAGAACTTGTCCCTGCAACAGGAGCTCTCTGAGTCCAAGCGGGAGGCCGACAGCCTCGTGGCCGAGAAGCAGGCGCAGCTGGATGACTTGAGGGCAAAGTGTGCGGCGTTCGAGAAGGATCTCTACACCGCCAGGCAGGAGGCCCACCGCCTCGCCACTGAGAAGCAGGAGCTGGCCAGGGAGCTGGGCACAGAGAGGCAGAAGTTGGATGAGCTGAAGCAGGATATCCGGGTGATCAGCCGTGGCTTCTTGCAGCGGGAAGGGCAGCTCACGTCGCTCTACGCCAAGTCCAAGGCCATCCTGGAGAACCGCAAGACCTCCCAGGTAGCTACTCTGCCTTGACGGTTTGAGTGACACTGCGTGCACAGCTGGTGCTGGCTAAAGATAAAATCTCTTTGCTTCTGCAACCCTTCTTGCTTGCAGATCATGATCATGAGTTTGTGTGTTGGTTATAGATGTGCTGGGTCTCTTGTGTGAAAAAGTTCAGTGGAATATCTGTGTTTGCCATTAGTTTTCTGTGAGCTTCAAATATTGTATGACCTGTGTGATTCTGTGAACGTGCCATGTAATATCATAAATGAGTATCAGATTGCCATCAGCTTAAAACTCATAGCATTACCTGTATCTACTCTAAAAACGGCTTGCATTTTCCCCTTTTACCTACTATTCCTTGGGTAAAAAAAAACATGATGCTGTTTTTTACTATAGACGGTCTTTGAGGTGATTGAGTACAACTTAGGGGGTGTTTGGTTTGAGGAGTTAAAGTTTAACTTGTACTGTAGCACTTTCGTCTTATTTGATAAAAAGTTTCCAATCATAGAGTAATTAGTCTTAATAGATTCGTCTCGTGAAAAACCCCTAAACTATGTCAACATGCATGCAATTAGTCTACATTTAGTACTCCATGCATGTGCCGTAACATTCGATGTGATGGGAGTTAAAATTTAACTCCTCAAACCAAACAGGGCCTTATATTAGAATATAACACTAAACTATGATGTTGGCTACTGCAAAACAAAAAGACCATAGGGGGCAGCATTATTATGTTCCAATCGACATTAAAAAGGCTAATGGTACTTTTTTGTGTGCCCGCACAAGTACTAAGCTAGCCATACAAAGGTCGGTAGAGGCTCAAACAACACATCTGTGCGTTACAAGATTCCCATTCACCCATCTGTGCCCATCAACAGTATCGATTCAAGACTCAAATCTTTACTCTGGAATCAGCAACAGAGATGGAATCGATTCTGAATGGACATTGTTTTGTTCGGTCTTGTCAGCCGGACACTCGCTTATATCTGAAGCAGCTTTAATCTCAAGAGTAGCAACGTATAATCCATTAAAAGAAATCTACCATTTAATGCTTACATGCTCTGGGAGAGTAGGCATGTTTGTTAAAGTCTCAATAATTTGACTTTTTAAAAATGAAGCTGAATTGTGAATATTAACCTCTTACACATGGTGCTGAATTTTCATTGATTCAACTATGGTTACTGGTAACACGTGAAATCGAATCATGAATATTAGTATTTGAATATCTTGTTGAAGAGCAATATGTGAATACGAATCATGAGTTTTAACACTCCAATGCCTTGCTAAAATTTTATTAATTCAGCCATAGTTATTAGTAACATATGAGGCCGAATTATGGGTACCAGCATTTGCATATGATGCTGAATTTGTAGGTAGAACCTTTGCTATATTACCATACTGTGCATCACATGAGAATTGAGAGTAATCGGCTGAATAGTTAGCATCACCATAGCCAATTCTTTCATTCATTGGCATGTCTTGTGGTGGAACCACATATCTTGAACTTATAGCCAATGAATAAGGATATGCATGTTGCATGCTGCTAGTAGCATTAAAACTCGACAAATTCATAGTTGACATCGATCGGTTCTTGAACATAAGAATTATGATATATAGGATGAGGACCATTATCAACATAGGTATTGGCCGATGCAACATATCTACTATTAGCAACACCAACATGAGAATTCATAGAATTTGCAAAATAACTATTAGAATCATAATATATATTTGCATATCGTGGCTCGGGGGTAATTGTAGTAGTAAAGCGATGCAACACCTTGGTACTCCATGATTTAGAGATTGACCACATTGCTGAATTTTTCAATAGCAAGAGCAACACTTTGCAAAATAGCAAGAGAGATCACAAGTGGTCAAAACCAAATACTATCGGCCTTTTGGGCCAGATGCCACGGTAATGGTGAAAGGTCTTATGGCTAGAGGGGGGTGAATAGCCTAATAAAACTTTTACAAAGATCACTCAAACAATTTAATTAGTAACACAAATGGCGAGATGCGAGTTTTGCCTAGCCTAGTGGGGTGATGCAAGCCACCTATCTAATTAACAATTCTAGTTTGGTTCACACAACCACCACAAGACAAACCGCAAGCTAGCAAAGCTACAAAGCTATTACAACTAGAACTACATAAGCTAGCAAAAAAAAGGAACAACAACAAGCTAAACAAGAAGATAACAAAGTAAGTGCAAGAGGAGATTTGGAATGTTATACCGAGAGGCGATGATTGAGCCAATCAAAGAGAATACCAAGATAGCCAATGAAGTAACCAATCACTGGCTAAAATCCAATTGATCAAACACAATTGAGACACAAGATTTATCCCGAGGTTCACGTGCTTGCCGGCATGCTGTCCTCGTTGTGTCCCCCTACACCACGTGGTTCGGTGGATAATCGGTATCATACACCGAGCCTCTTAAAATGTGCCACAAGAACCTACCAAATGGTGAGAAGTTCCGACACGAGCAATCCACTAGAGTTGGAATTCGGCGCTCTGCCGAGGAACCACAAGAACCCCTCATAATAAGCTCACCGGAGCCGGCCACGAACAATCACCAACACGTGCCAGACCTCCACCGCTGCTCCAAGCCGTCTAGGTGGCGGCAACCACCAAGAGTAATAAGAAATCTCGTAGCAAAACAATCCCTCAAGTGCCTCTAGATGCAAAGCAATGATCAATGTACTTGAATCACTCAATCTCACTCAAAGATTGCAATCGAATGCAAGGAGATGAGTGGGGAGAAGTGTGAGGGTGTTGGCTTAGCTCAAGATGCTCACAAGAATGTCAAAGTGCCAAGAGAGAGAGCCTAAAGCCGGCCAACACAAATATATAGAGATACCACTTCGAAAAGAGCCGTTGGGCTGATTACGGGGGCACCGGACGCTCCGACGCTCATGCATCGGACGCACCCAGTAGCGTCCAGTGCTCCTGTAGTCGCCATGTGACCCTGCTCATTCAAAGATCAACAGTCGATCCAGCAGCCACCGGACGCATCCGACGCCAGCGCTCAGCGTCCGATGCAGTCCAGTAAGGGTCCAGAGCCGGTTTTGATGCACCGGACGCGTCCGATGGCACGCCATCGGACGCTCCAGCGTCCGGTGCATGCAGAGCTTCGCGAGGCTGCCGATGTCACCACTTCACCGGACGCATGAACAGTGCACGGCCAGCGTCCGGTGCGAAACCCTCAGACACGCCGGTGCACCGCGCTACACAGCGCTGCCAGCTCAGTAGGCACCTGACGCTGGCACCAGCGTCCGATGCAGCTCAGGCTAGCGTCCGGTGCTACAGAATATAACACTTTTGTCTCTATTTCTTCACCTCTGGCGCAGTAGAAAATAAGCGTTTCACTTCTCGAAAAGCGCCGAATCCCGCCTCGCAAGCTCGGCGTGAGGGAGAGAGGAACCCAAACCCCATCTCTACCGCTCAAACTCCACCGTCTTCACAAATGTGCTAACAACACCAAGTGCATGTGTGTTAGTATTTTCATAAACATTTTTGAGGCATTACGTTAGCTCTTTACTAGATCCTAATGCATATGATCAAAGAATGACACCTAGAGGCACATGTAGGACTTAATTGCAAAGAGAATTCCCCTCTTCATAGTACGACTATGTATCCTAAGCCATCCACACCCTCTATGGTGTCTTGGATGCAAAATGAAAATCCCTACATGATACCTTTGCCTTGAGCATCACTTGTTGCACCTTGTTCTAACTCCATATTATGGTAAGCACTTCATCATCACATTACTTGATCACCATGCTTCACCATGTCTCGTGCCAATCATCATTGCTACACACATTCTTATGCATATGATTAGCACTTAGGCATTATCACTAATTACCAACACCAAACATAGGACTTTCAAATGGTGAGCATAAGAAGATAGATCAATGAAGAGTATGGCTAGGGCTAAGAGATTCAGCTACAAAGTAGAGCCAGAGCAATTGTCCCAAGTAGAGTCGCTAAAAATTGTGTTGACGCTAGATTGATCCTAGGTCACACACCAGCTAGGGTTAGATCGTCCGGGTCGCCACGGACCAAAGAAAGCAGTGAGGTTCACATTTACATGGTGAAGAATGGAGTGGTTTACAAGCAAACCACCAAAGGATAGCTATCGTGCTTGCGTGACGAAGATGGCTAGTTTTTGGACAAACTAGCAAATGAACCATCGAAACTCTCGCCCGGGCGAGACCTCCTGGGGGCAAGGATATCGTCGGATTGCCCTAAGTCGGCCAGCAAGCCCAGGGCGCCATCCTTAGTCATCGGATCAAGCGATGAACAACAATATAGAGGCTGGAAGAGATTAGGGCAAAAGGAAAGCATATAAAATTGATTGTAATTTGATCGATTATGTGTGTTGGGCACCTCAATCGGCCATGCACCTTATATTTATAAGGTGGAGGCGGCCTTATCCCATAAGGGGTCAAAAACCCTTGCAAAACACGTCAAAATGCATTTCGGATCTAATCTGGGACTGCCAAAGTCGGCTAAGCCAGTTCTAGAGTCGACAAAGCCGACTTGTGCGGGCTCCAATCAAAAAGCTTCCGAAATTCATAATTAATTCATTCAGACTCCAAACGGGGCAAACCATGTATGTCTTTCAATTAGCTCGATGAGATAAATGTAACAGTGTAGTCCATTCTTTAATTTGAGAAAACTTCGGCTAAGCCGATTCTGGCTAGGTCAGCCCCCCCGAAAAGCCGTTTTCTTCACCCGGACTCCAAATGTGATAATCAAAGTATGCTTTGTGGCTGTCTTGATGATAGAAATATGATGAAGGAGTCCATTATGCACTTTGGATAATTTTGGGTGCTAACAATAGTGAAGTGGCCGCCTTCTGCTCTTGGGAGACGTGGGCGCGCGGGGACCAGGCCGGCGTGGTCGTGGGGTGCACGGTCATTGGGAGCATGGTGTCGGGCCAAGATTCTTTCTCCGCGGATAAGAGGAACAACGAACCTACATGAACGCGAGAGCCTTCTTATCTTCCTTGCCCTTTTTCTACGACTGAGCAGAGCTGGTGCGCTCGACTCCAAATGGGAAAAACCGAGCGGGCTGGATAAAATTTGGACCAAGCCTGTCATGGGCTTGGCCTGTTTGAAGAGCGGGCCAATGTGTTGCAACGGCTCTATCGATGACGAAATGCAGGCATATCCCTCTGCTCCATTGTTTCAGCGTTCTAAAAAAAAGACCTCCTTTAAGAATTACAGAATACAAAGGGTCAAAGACCAATAATCTAAAGTGTCAAAGACCAATATACAGTGCGAAGTACATCCATTATCAGTAGTATAGTGGCACAACATACAAAATTGAACAGTTGGATTCTAATATATATGGGTTCAGATGAAAAAAAAACAAATAACTGAAATAAGAGTTCTTCTCATTTCGATTAGCTCCACTGCTCCAATATACTGCATGCTAATGAAAATGGTTGTCGAATTACATACAGAGCAAAGACGAGACGAGTCGCTTTGGCAACATGTTCTACAAGAAGCTTTGGCAATTGATGAACGAGTAAGAGATTCTAAATTCCCGGCCGGGCTGCATGCCGGCGAACATGTCCAGGGCTCACGGGTCAGGAGTCCAGCGCCGGAGAGTAGCTAGGGCACAGTCAGCGACGAACGTCGAGAACGAGGCCGACGACGAGTATGCCTCTCGGGCGCGGGCACAGTCAGCAACTAACGTCTGCAACGACGCCGACGAGGAGTACGCCTCTCGGGCGTCGGCACAGTCAGCGACTAACGTCGACAACGAGGCCGACGACGAGTACGCCTCAGGCGCCGGCATCGCGACGACTGACGTCTGCAACGACGCCGACGAGGAGGACGCCTCGAGCGCGGGCATCACCACTGACGTCTGCAATGACGCTGACGACGAGTTTACCAGGTTCATTATGCTCTCCCAGTACTTCTTCTCCTCCTCCGTCTGCTGCTGGATCAAGGAGCTGTCGAGAAGCATGCCCGCGAACGCCGCCGCGGCGATGTCTGCGTCAACGACATCGACAACGTGATCTCCCCACTGCTGCTGAAGATGATCCTTGCGCGCCTCCTCGTGTGCCTGCATGGGCTGCGGCATGGAGGCGCGCGCGGCCGCAACCGCGGCGCGGAGCTCCTCCAGGACCGAGGCCTGCGCCGCGCTCTCGGAGAAGCTCAACATGGACGTCGGCGTCGAGATGGACGCGGAGGCGGAGGCGGCGATGTCGGCGTCAGTGACATCGACAACGTGATCTCCCCACTGCTGCTGAAGATGATCCTTGGGCGCCTCCTCGTGTGCCTGCATGGGCTGCGGCATGGAGGCGCGCGCGGCCGCAACCGCGGCGCGGAGCTCCTCCAGGACCGAGGCCTGCGCCACCAGGGAAAAATTTATCGGCGATAAAATTTCGATAAACCCGATAATCCTGTTTATCGTTGAGGTCTGATAAATTTTATTTATCACCGAGATTCTAAATTTCACTAGTCTACCTACATGAATGTGTGATATTCTCTTATACCAATACTATTATGGGCTAGTTCTTAATATTAAATGCTTTAGAGACAACTTATATAATTTTCTAGAGAAATTAGGTATTTTCTGTTTTATTTTTGACCGAGAAATTTTCCGATAAATCCGATAAACCCGTTTATCGGTGACCTCCGGTATTTTTTTTTCTACCGGTAATGTGAACCTTGTGCGCCACCCTCTCGGAGAAGCTCGACGTGGACGTCGGCGCTGAGACGGACGTGGAGGCGGAGGCGGCGATGTCTGCGTCAGTGACATCGACAACGTGATCTCCCCACTGCTGGTCTGCTGCTGAAGATGATCCTTGCGCGCCTCCTCGTGCGCCTGCATGGGCTGCATGGCGGCGCGCGCTGCCGCAACATCGGCGCGGAGCGCCTCCAGGACTGAGGCCTGCGCCGTGCTCTCGGAGAAGCTCAACATGGACGTCGGCGAGTCGAGCTGGTGCGCCGCGGCGGGTCCGGGCATCTGCGGCGGCGCCGAGACGGACGTGGAGGTGGAGGCAGCGAGCGCGCGCAGGCGCCTGGCCTCGCGCGCGCGCGCCTGGCGCGCCTCGGCCTCGAGCCTTGCGCTCTCCCACTGCGCCGTGTGGCCCTCGGCGTGCTGCGCGCCCGCGGCACCGCCGCCGGGCCCTCCTCCGCCTGTCCCGAGCGAATCGGAGCGCGGCTTGTGCGTGACCGGGTCGATGCCCATCTTGGCCAGCCGCTTCTTGAGGTGCGTGTTCCAGTGGTTCTTGATCTCGTTGTCGGTGCGCTTCGGGACGCGCGTTGCGATCGCCAACCACCTGCAAGCACGGCGGACGCCATGAAAAAGTTCTTAGCAATCGCGCGTTGACAAATCTGCATCGGCGGCCTAAACCACCGCGGGCGTGCGAGACAGTAACGAGTGCATGGCCGGCACAGACACGATGCAAAGATGACAGGATGAGTCAAAACAAAAAGGCAAGAGAGAGCAGGTGGCTACAGTGGCAAGCTTGAATGCCGAATCGTGTGGGGAAAAAGAAAGCAAAATTCAGGGAAGAGCCTCCGGTGGCACAGCTTTCTCAGCTTTCTCACGCTTTTTCCCGAGATGATGCCTATCTATGCATTGATGGATCAACTCACCCAAGCTCAGCAGTAGGTGTTGGACAGGCAAAAGATGAACAATGCTGTAGATATTCAACTCGACTACTCGTCTACTCCTATTATACTAGAGAACAACTTTACATGGTTTCTTTGTACGGATATACTACTACTGCTTAGGTTCAAATTTTAGAAAACAACTCTATGAGCATCTTTTTCGTGAAGCTGAACTATTTTGGGAAAAATATTTGACTAAACATCTTCAACACCAGCTTCATGCACGGTTAAGAGAATAAAATTATCATAATACCCTTAGCTTTCCTTTTTCTTCTCTATTTTTCTCTCTTGTTCTTCGTACTGTTTTTCTTCCGCATCGACTCAAAGATCGTGACCTTGCCTCTGCGAGCCCCCACGGTAGAGGCTCGTGCCCCGCAGCGGCGCCCTCCTAGCGGCTCGCACCCCAAGCGGTAGCGCTCCTCCCAGCTGCTTGGCCAGCCGCGCCCCTCGCGTCTGCTACTGCGGAGCCTGCATCTGGCTTGGCGGCGGCTCCGAGCTCAAAGGACTTATCAACTTCCCTAACAATAACCGACTGTAACAAATTGTCTTAGGTAAGGTTATCTATGGGCTCAACATCCACATTATCATCCAAACACAACACAAATGGGCTAGACCCCTTGTCCATAACAACTTCCAAGCACCTAACACTACTACTCTTCACAACTTCTTCGTAGTTCTTCCATTCTTCCTCATATGACAAAGCCAATAACACATAGTGTGCTCTTTCCTTCCCATAGTCAAATTGACCCTTTTAAACTTATTGACCACCCAAATTTCTCCCGGCATTGGGTAAGCAAAGCATCAAAACTAGGAGGTGTACTAAAGAACTGAAGTTGTTCATTCAAG
This sequence comes from Saccharum hybrid cultivar R570, assembly GCA_038087645.1. Classification (NCBI taxonomy): domain Eukaryota; kingdom Viridiplantae; phylum Streptophyta; class Magnoliopsida; order Poales; family Poaceae; genus Saccharum; species Saccharum hybrid cultivar. The sequence continues at coordinate 1,895,406 of JAQSUU010000795.1, forward strand.
CTTTCAAACTCCTCATTTCCTTTAACTTTGCCACCATAAAATAAAACAATCGCACTAAACGATCCATCTACAAAATATGAAAGCAACACATCAACACCTACATCAATTGCATATTTCCAAATCAAATCGTGTACATTCACTACTACACTAACATATCACAACCTTTGCAGTGATGACAACAAAGGCAACACACAAACCTATCCAAATCCTTCATGTACACAAACCTATCCAAACCTAGGTTCATGCAACACGCAGTTTACGTCGAATCCGCGGGCAGAGTATATCCTAAACCTTATGTACGCATCTAATATACTAACAACGAACGCAAACACACATTCACAATATTGAAATTTCGTAACCCTAGTCATGGAGCTAAAGAAACCAAATCAAGAAATCGAGGGGGAAGAAGTTGTACCTAGTGTGTAGGAGGGTGGCCGGAGCAGGGCAGCCCACTAGCCACCGGCGGGGGAGGCGGCGGCGGCCGGCCACGACACGGGGAGGCGGCGGCGGCGCCTGTGTCTCCCAGGCGCTTGTGGGATGCGGAAGGAAGGGAGAGGGAGAGAGATAAAAGAAAGTGGGCCGGGCCCATGAAACCCTATGTCCCCTTGTCGCGCTGGAGTCGCTAGCGCGACAAGGTGGGCCCCATCAAATGGCACGCCAACTTGGGTCAGCGGTCGTCGCCACGGTGGTGTCCCTTGTCGCGCCAGTGCGAGTGGCGCGACCAAAGGGGTCAGCTTTACTTAATCTTTTTAGGTGTGGTTATTATTAAAATATTAATTAAGAAACAACTAAAAATAAAAAATCCCCTAGCAAGCAATGCGGGCTGAAGGATGATAGAGCGGAACATGGGGCGAAAGGTTCAAAACTCTAAAGGCCTTCAAAGGCTCCCATGTGAAGAAATGAGGGGTCCCTACCTCCAAAAGTGGCAACAATGCTAGCTTGTTGTGACGCCACAACACTTAACCGTTTGAGATAGAGCCTGTATTTCTGCATATCAAACAACACTAACTGATTAGGCATTAACATAAATATGTACCACAATTTATATATATACCCGCATGAGATAATACAGGTGACTGCTTTCCAGCTTAGTCCACTACTTTTTTTTACTAAAGGTAAATGGTAGATTGAGGGTGGTAAAATTGGAAACATAAGCAAATGAGGTAAACTTGTACTTTGTACTATGTATACAATTATACCACCAATCTGGAAATTTGTAGTAGTTTGTATAAAACCTTAATATACTCATTGGCAAGCTCGAAAGCAGAGTTAGCAATATACTTTTGCATGAACTATCTCTATATTTAGGGTTGCAGGGGAATTAAATAACATGGATTTGCACAAATTGTGTAGATTGTTCCAAACCAATTGAACAAATGCCCAAACAAAAAAAACATCAAAATTGAAATAATATCTTTCATGATATTTTAGCACCAGCCATAACACAAAACTAATAAGCTAAGGTAAGCAACACTTGGTTTTATCGATAGTAAGTGAAAATTTTAACAATAAAAAATCTGATGGTTTGGCTCATGATGCTGGATCCACTTCCCTTAAGGTTTTGGTTCATATGCATCACAGGCTAAAAAATAGACAGACGAGGAAGTAAAGCAGTAAAGCAATTAATGCTAGGAGTGCATGCCAATAATATGCCATACCTGTAGATGGCTCGGCTCGCGACATGTTCCCTGGTGAGTTTCTCCACATTCATAAGCTCAAGAATTCTTTTTGGTACAGCTTCTGCAACAACAGCAAAATAAAGTACAAAACAAAATTGGGTTGCTGCAATATGTAAGGACAATAACATAAAGCAAAAGGGAGGGTTGACAGTTCTCACTATCAATTCCAAGCTGGTTGACAGCCGCAACAAATCTCCGATGCAGTTCAACTGAACAAACAACTCTTGGCATCTTAGCAGCCGAGGGTTCATCACCTTCTTGGAAATCATTATCCTCGCCGTCATCTTCCTGGTCGCTATGCATTTCCTTCCTCTTCTTGTTGATCCTCCCACTGTGGTCAGAAGCCCTAACAATGATCTGATTGTGGCCGTGGCATGAATCCGTGCTGGGTAACTTGTTGAAATCAGGATATCTTCGATGAATGTCAACACAGACAAATCTTTTTCGAAGAAAAGGAATTTATGAGATACATGAAGTATGTCAGGGTCATTTATGACCCCAAATGACATAACCGTGTACTCATAAAGACCACACCGAGTCAAGAAAGTTGTCTTTAGTATGTCCTTAATTACCTACCTTAGGTCCATCTTGGAAAAGAACCTAGCTCCAACTAATTGATCAAATAGGTCGACTCTCTAGGGAGTGGATACTTGTTCTTCATTGTCATGGCATTTAAAGGAATGAAACACACAACCATCCTAAGACGTACTCTTGTCCTTCTTGGTTACAAAAAAGGCCAGGCATCCCAAAGGAGAGGAACTAGGGTCGGATGTACCCTTTTTCTAGTAGGTTAGTCAACTATTTCTTCATCTCTGCAAACTCTTGCGGTGCCATCCTATAAGGTTGCCTAGAGATTGGAGCTGTTCTATAGTCATAAGCTCAATCACAAACTCTATATGTCTCAATCAAGAGGCATTCTAGGGTTTTCTTCGGGAAACACATTGGAAAACTCACGTACTGTGGGAATATAGTTTCCAACTTGGGCAACTTCTTGGTGTTCAAGGTATGCAACATTGGTCAGCTAAGCATGGATGGAAACATGGTACGGTGACTCTTTGCCGGAGGCGTGTTGAAGTTCTATGGGTTTAGATAGGCATATGATTACACCATCATTACACTGGTTGTGCATGAAGCGATTATATATCTTAGCATCACAACCAATGATATGAATCATGCTTGTATTCAAGATCAATTATCTCTCATATTTTCTCTTTTTCTTTTGGAAAAAAGCAACTGGGAAAATCTTGTGCAGTAAACATACATATTCCCTGGCGTACATGGAACTGTCTCAAGCTGGTTGATGAAATGATTTGTTGGGTGGTTTACTTTTGGCGGTGTGTGTGTGGAGCTGGGGAAAAGATCCCAACATTGTCAAGCTGGAGTCACTACTACAGATCTGACATTCACTGTCGGTTACATCACTGTCGGCTTTTAAGGAACCGGCAGTGATAGTGCCTCCCGGCACATCACTCCCGGTTTTTTTGCTAAAACCAACAGTGATAGGACCAACCGACACTGATATTGTGTCATCATAGTCGGTTTGTAGCTAAAACCAACACTGATACTATCATTGCTGGTTCTTGTCAAGAACCGACATTGATATTGGGTCATCACTGTCGGTTTTTAGAACCGATAGTGACATGGTACAAGAAAACTTTCGTAACTTTCTCATATGATGTCCGATGGAGACGAACTTTATATCAAAGTTGTAGTACTCAACAAGATCTATAACTTTGTAGTTCAAACTTTTTTGATTTGAGATTGTTTGGATGACCAAATACACACCACAAGATTTTATAGAGTTAGTACCAAAGGAGTCCATATGCTCCATAGTCATAAGTGAGTGTGCAGTGGTAGTTAACAATCTCGGATGGAGAAGTGACCAAAATAAAAGTTGTAGATATTGAAAAGTTATGCAACTTTGTAGTTTACAAGTTTCTTATTTAAAGTCATTATGATGTCACTCTATTTGATTCGCAAGATTTCATAAAAGTTAATATCAACTAAAGGCATATGTTCCATAGTCATAAGTGAGTGCATAGTGGTATTTGAGAATCTCGGATGGAGAAGCAACCAAAACAAAAGTTATAGATCTCAAAAAGTTATGCAACTTTGTAATTGACAACTTTTTCATTTGAAACCATTTATCTAATGAAAATTACGTTTGATTTCTCAAATTTAAAATTTGATTTTTTTTCAAACGATCTCAGATGGAGAAACACCTAAAACAAAAGTTGTAGATCTTGAAAAGTTGTGCAACTTTGGAGTTGACCACTTTTTAGTTTGAAATAATTTATCTAACAAAAATTACAGTTGAATTTTCTCACATTTGAAATTCAAATTCTTCAAATGACCTCAGATGGAGAAATGACAAAAACCAAAGTTGTAGATCTTGAAGAGTTATAAAACTTTATAGTTAACAACCTTTTCATTTGAAATTGTTTAGGGTCTAAAATACTCATTTCAAAATCAGATGAACATAACATGGCTAGGACAAATATCTCATTTTGACACAAGCATCTCATAGATGGAGTGGTCAGGGGACGAACATGTGAAGTATGAGGTCAAGGGTTCGAGCGCTGGTGGCTGCATAACACGTGTTTTTCGTTTCGTGTGAAAAATTGCATGACTTGTGACTTGAGACACACGATCGTGTGGCTGTCAGTTTTAAGATTTCTTGGAAACCACATCAATATCGGTTTTTAGGAAGCTGGTGGCTGCATAACACGTGTTTTTCGTTTCGTGTGAAAAATTGCATGACTTGTGACTTGAGACACACGACCGTGTGGTTGTCAGTTTTAAGATTTCTTGGAAACCACATCAATATCGGTTTTTAGGAATTGGTAGTGAAGGGGGATTTTGAACCGACAGTAATGTGAAGAACTGGGTAGTGACTCCATGACCTGCATATGCATGGCCTGCACCGAAAACAATTTTCACCGTGCTTCTTCATTTGCCGGGAATCCTAAACGTTTCTTTCAGCCAGCACATTGGACAAACGACCGTCCGATACCGAAGGCACGCTAGAGCAGCGCTAACAGCTATAGCCAACAGGAAAGATCTAAATAGGAAAGACTCGATGAATTTCCTTTGTCTGCATGCCTGCATTGGTGACAACGCTAGCCTTGTTTTTACACCATTTCTGTCCACAGATAAGTAACTGATGAACTGAGAGGACAGCGAGCAATATATATGCAAACTAGCAAAGGCCAACGTGCGTTGCATTTAGACATGACCAAAGGTCTGGAGACTTTGCCAAAACAGGCTAAACCCCCCCGCGGTCTGCCTGTCCAATACAGTGGCCATCCATGCCGTGGTCGTCGCTGCTGCTGCTGGCCGCGATAGCGGCCGTGGTGGCGCCGTAGCTCCTGGTGGCAACGGCGGCGCCTCCAGTCGGGTTACCTGGCTGCCGGACCTCATCATGCGGCAACGTGAGCTTGCCGTACCCGTTCAGCGTCACCGCCGGTTGCTCCATCTCCGGCTTCAACGACTTCACCTGCGACAGAACGGACAACCGGACGAGGCTGCTGCTCATCATGGAAGGCTCTGCCAGCCTCCAGGTCACCAGCATATATCTCAGAAAGGCCACCATATACACTACCAACTGGGCCATACAAAGCATATGTTTGATTTCGGGACACCATCGGATGGGACGGTCCCATATCCCGTTTGAGGGATGGGATGATCCCGGTTATTTTTTAGATGAAAGGATAGGATCACTCCTCTTTTTTGTTTGGTTGGCAGGATAAAAATAGTTAAATGATCCTGTGTCCCTAGTTTGGATGGAGGGACATAGATGGGACAGTGAACTTGCTCACAATATGTTGGTATACTTACCATGTTTGTATTGCTGCCTCCATGTGTACTCGCATTGGAATTGTATACCGACCTCAGATCAGTAGATCACCAGAGTGCTCTAGATGTTTGTTCAAAAACTTAGCATCACCTTTTTGATCCTACAACATAATAGAATCAGTAGCAAATTATTGCAAGTATACTCGAGTATAGTTATTAACTTATTATAGTGCTTATCATGTAGAGTGATGATGGAGTTATCTTTGTCCTAGCTAACAACACTCAATTTTCTATGCTTGTTTATTTAGCTCTACATACCTTCTTTGCATCGTCAAATAGTTAGAATTTTCCTAACATATGATGAGCAAGTTGGTCACATTTCTACATATCAACAATTAGTATGAATAGTATATGGGACTAAGTTCTTCCATTACCTAGTGGAATATGAAGTTCATTTTCACATTCTCTTGCAAAATTAGAGGAGCGTTGTCCCCTCCCAACAACCAAAACACTTGTGAACCGAAGATCAAAATTTACAACTATCATTACATTTTGAGTGACATATGACTTCTTACCATGAAACAATCGGAGGCTGTGTGTGACACTTCTGCTTTGATGAAATAGCTGGGCTAGTAGCGTTGGTTTATAGTGTTGGTGTCTATAATAAGAAATAGCTATATGCATTGGTTGATGCAGAGGCCGGGATATTTTAATATATTCCCTTCTCTAAAATGGAATGCTCCATACCCTTTGGAATAGATGCTATTACATGTGTATCATCAATAGATCTAATACAAGCATAAATATTAGAGACCAAATGGGATTGTGTGGGTGCGTGGCTGGGAGCATGCAAAAATTAAAATGGCATAAAGATGTGCCTCCACCTTAAAGTAAGGATCCCACCACGGGTTCCATGCTATTTTGGTTGGAGTGTCCAATGAAGTTGGTCTAATTAGTTCCTCTTGTAAATCACCAACAACATGAAGTAGTTTTGTTGAAATAATGTCTAAGAATTTCTTCCTATATATCTATCAATTAAACTAGTGCCACAACTAACCTATTCCTAAGGTTGTGCCTTACCATATTTAGAAACAAGCACACCTATTGCTCAACACAGAAATGGATGGTATCTTGGAGAATATCACAGTCCCTACAAGGTAACAAAACCAAAAGAAGGATGCTGTATAATAAGCCTAGGAATGTTTTTAGAAGCTGTGTCATCGTTCCAATTCCATATCCCTTTTGTCTAGGAAATTCCTTCTCACCTTGCATACACAATTTTTTGTGTTCAGATATTTTGGGCGGGACCCTTTTTGATTGGGCCCCCTCCTACTCACAAAGAGCCATCCTGAAAGCCTTCCCTAGATGTTTTGGGTCATTTCGCAGGATGGTGCATTTGTCAGGCCGTGGGAGGCTTCGCCAGGGCTCAACATACGAAGAGCTTCTGGAGCGAAGTCGAGCGAAGGATTTAGTGGTCCCCATGGTCCTGTGAAGGCAGATGCTTTTGGTTTCATGTGTGAATTTGACAAGGGCGCCCCCACCTGTGGGAATCTAGGTACGATAATCATTAGACCCGGGCGTCCGTCTGTCTGGACAGACCAACCCGCTCGTGCCGCTCGCCCGCATCGCATAAAGAAAAAGAAACCATCGACGCACACTCCGCTCCATACCCATGGCTATCGCTCCCACGTTCGCCAGTTGACGCCGCTGGCTCTGCACTGTTCGCATCTCTGACCTAGCCTTCCCTTCCTCTCTCTCCCTCTCTTCTGACATGGCCCAAAGCGCGGCCGCCTTCGCGCGCTGCACACGGTCGGCCCGGCGACGCCCTAGCCATGCGGCGCAGCCCCCTGACAAGGTGACCGCTGGCCCAGATCGCGCGTCGCGTGCCTCTGCACCCACTCTACCTCGCTGCTCCTTCCACCAGATCCGCTGCACAGTGAGGGATCTGATGGTGGTGGGGACTGCAGCGCCGGCTGCAGGGGTTGGGGGGGGGGGGGGGCTTCGTGTCGAGCCCAGGATACCAGCGGCCACGAAGGGGTCCCCGCCGGGCCTCTTAGTAGGCGGAGTCCATCTGGTCTATGTTGGCGTTGGTCGATGGTGGCGACGGCACGGCTGCCTAAGGTGAATTCCACATGCCGGGGAGCCTCCATTTTGTAAGCAGCAAAGAGATGTTGAGATGTGCTGAAAACGTTTGTTGCAAGCGTATGTTTCAAGTGTTTTAGATGTTTCTGAGGTATGTTGCAATTGTTTCAGATGAATGTTGCAAAAGTAGATCAAAATGTTGCATATGTTGTAATGGTTGTACATGTATGTTGCAAAGGTCTATTCCCAATGTTTGATCTGTGTTTTTGGATGTATTGTTTGCAAGTGTGTTTATCTGGATGTTGCATGCGTTTCACACATATGTTGCAAGTGTTTTATCTAGGTATTGCGTATGTTTGCAATGGTTTTCAAATATTTCTGCAAGTGTTTCAGAAGCATGTTTCGAGTATTTTATTTGTCTTCACATGTATGTTGCAAGTGTTGTATCCGGATGTTTCAAAAGTATATCGGGTGTTGCACATGTTATGGAGGGGACACGAGCAATCCCCGTGTGCAGTCTGGCGGTGCGGGCTCCGCACGGGCATGTGAAACCTAGGTGCAAGTGGGGGCATGCTGGTTTTTTTACGAGCACGGGCATGGAGTGCTAGTGCGAGTGTGGGAAACTGCAGCGTGGGCTTCCGGACGTGGGCCTCGGGCTGAACGTCTAGGCACTAGTCGTCCCGTTAGGTATCTCGAGTAGGTGTCGGAGGAGGCATAAGAGTCCTTGTGTTGTAAGGGGGAACCTATAAATAGTGTCATTTGTAAATAGGACGGGGAGGATGAGTAGTGATTGCCTTCGTTATTTGAGAGTTTGGCAATTGCAAGACTTCTGTCTAGAACAACAAGATACCCATATTACAATATTTATTATTGATGATTATAGAATCACAAAGCTGGTACTGCACTTCATCACGCATCCTGGATAGACAGCTTGACGTACTCCATCTCTGATTCCTGGGCTGATCTACCCTTGCACTCGTAATAGAACGCGGTCAACGCGCAGTCTTGGAACAACTCCACGGCCGCCATCTGGAATTCTGGATGGTGTACAAGACTCCCAGGAGCAGAGCCCTTGACGCCATGTTGCTACGGGCGTATATCTTGGCCTGCCAGTAGATCGGACTGAACACGGCGGCGAGCACGCTCATCACGGAAACAAAGAGCATGGCGCGCCTCTGCCTGCCCTTCACCAGCTGCCATGCCCGCCCGACCGCACCGGCGCCATGGCGGCACCTAGCTGCAGATTCATCCACGGCCACGACGAGGGCGAGCGAGCAGAAGAAGGAGAGGAAGATGTAGAAGACGAAGGCGAAGAGGAAGAGGCGAAGAGGAAGACCATGCACCCGGCGAGGAACAGCCCGCAGTACCGCCTGAACGCGAGGAAGGCCATGAGCTCGGATGAGGCCAACAGTAGCGCGACGGCGGCGGTCTTGAGCACGCAGATGAAGGCGACCGTCAGCACGGCCCCCTTCAGCTGCTGCTTGGCTTTGCCGATGAGCGCACCAAAGGTGTGCACCTCACCGTCACTGGAGTATGTCGTGACGGCGGCGAAGAGGGAGACGAGCTGGATGACGGAGCCGGTGACGTCTACTGACACGAGAAAGGCCGTGCTGGCGAGCAGGAGGACCAGGTAGTCCTCCTGCGTATCTCGGAGGAGGCGAGCGTAGTCGTTTGGGCCTCCGGTGTCGGTGCTCATGAGCGTGTCCATGTCGCGGCCGACCTCAAGCTTGACGGGCTCGACGCCAAGCTCATTGGCAACAAGAAGGAGAGAGATCCAGGCCACGCGGATCGTGAAGATCGCCGCGAAGAGTCTCAGGTTCCTGCCAGGGAGGAGGAGGCCTTCCATAAGGAAGTTCAAGGACGATGGGGTGGTAGAGCTAGCAGGCTTGGTGGCAGCCATGGCTAGATCTTAGACAGAAACACGAGAGGAATGTCAATGTATTGAGATTATGAGAGGAGAATAACGGTGACGGTTTATACTATGTGTAAGAAGAGGGTTGAGGAGAGAGCGAGGCAACAGATATGTCGCTCTTCCCAGAAGACGATGGAACAGATGAAGGCCAAGAAACATAGCAATTAAAATGAAGAAGCCTGAATTGATTGGTCGATGCATCTATTATGAAAACATATTCCATAATCTAGTTATATTTATTACGCATCATTTTTTTTAATTTTTTTATAAATTTAGTTAAAATTGGATTGGTTGACTTCTCGATATATAAGACTTTCATTCTTTTTGAGATGAAAGATTACATTGATTTTTCTAGGTTATTAAACTGTAGACGCATGTAGATGTGAAAATGGATAGATAAAAATCTCAAATATTCGAATCCATGTCCGCTAAAACTTGTAGTATATATGGACGTATGTATTCACATTTGTTTCTACTGTGGATATGCCTGCTTGGAATATTCCTTGACGAGGATTGTGTCACCTCGCCGAGCTAGAAACTAGAACAAACTAGGTATTTGGTTGTGTAGCTTGTGAACCTTGATTTCCGTGCAGGCTAGCTTTTCCACGTGGAAATAATTGTCCACCGTGGTACATCGTGCCACAGCATTGCATGTGGCGCGGTAGCATATTTTAGCCACGCTAGGGACTTAGGAGCGGCAAAATGGTTAGATTCGGAAATAAAAAAACAACGCTGTTAATTTTGAAAATTGTTTAAGAAAAGGTTAAAAATAAAAAAAATCATGATATACAAGGCTAAATGCAACGGTTTTTGGCCAGCACAAACGTTTCTTTCTCTGGTAGTGGAACTCTAGAACCTTTTTTTTTTGACAAATAACAATTTTATTAGCCGCAAGACGCTGCGAGAATGGAGAAGAGCTCTAAGTTTACACCTTGTAATGCCACACGAAGTGGGCAGAAATCAGAGTGCGCCTGATTAGAACAAGAGAAAGTTACATCCATAGGAGGAGAAAGGAGACCCTGATAAGCTAGAGTATGAGCTGTGGTGTTCAGATGTCTAGCTATCTTATAAATCCTATGGTTGCTGTTCCTGTTGATGTTGATGAAACGCTGGTGGAACTCTAGAACCTTGACGACTATGCATAAATGGACGGCCTTATTATTTAATGAGCTCCCTGGCAGGTCAGGCTCAGTTACTTATTCGATCGTTGACAGAAATGCTATAAACCAAAGCTGCTATAGCGTGTGTGGTGACCAATGCAAGCAGCATGCTGACAAAGAAAATTCATCGAACCTTTCGTAGATCTTGGATATATATAATAATATATATTGCTGTTGGTAGGTGGTGCTCTAGTGTGGTTTGTAATAATGTACAAGCGAAACACACCTACCTAGTAGTACCAGTGAAGAAGAGGCTGCTACCTTTGCATGCATCCACCGTTCCAATGGACTAAAGAAGATTACAATGCGATGACCACAGAATGACAGCTGACTCACAACGCCGGTTCAGGTTTTCAGGGGCAGCTCCAGCTGATTTCTAGCAACAGTTTTCGCAGCCGTCCTTACCAAACCTTACAAATAGCTGATTTATAGGGACAGTTCGCCAGCCGCCCCGTTTCTGAAAATTCACGAATCCAGACAAAAAAAATACGATTTTTTTAGTCTGGGGAAGCCCCCACTAGGGGTGTCGTAAGTCGCGGCATTTTTCAGGCAAAAAGCATGTGCTTCGCGCCCGGCAGAATTTGAACCCGCGATCTCCCCCTCGCGCATATTTCTCTAACCACTGCAACTCATGCTGGATTTTCTTTCTCCACATATTATCCTAAACTAAATTTACATTGATTGTTTGAGGCCCTGAACGATTTCAAATCAAAAAATTGTCAACTACAAAGTTGTATTACTTTTCGATATCTACAACTTTCGTTTTTGCTGTTTGTCCCTCCAAGGTCGTTTATAAAAATTGATTTTTAAAAGTGAGAAATTCAAACATAGTTTTCCTTAATAAGATGATTTCAAATCAAAAAGTTGTCAGCTAAAAGTTATATAACTTTTTGAGATCTACAACTTTTATTTTGGTTATTTCTTCATCTGAGGTCGTTTGAGAAATTCAAATTTCAAATTTGTGAAATTCAAACATAGTTTTTCTTGATAAGATGATCTCAAATGAAAAGTTGTCAACTACAAAATTTTATAAATTTTCGAGATCTATAACTTCCATTTTGGTTGTTCTCCATCTGAGGTCATTTGAAAATTCAAATTTCAAATTTGAGAAATTCCAATGTAGTTTCTCTTGGCAGGATGATCTCAAATGAAAAAGTTGTCAACTACAAATTTCTATAACTTTTCGAGATCTATAACTTTCATTTTGGTCATCTTTTCATGTGACTTTGTTTGAACAATTCAAAATATGAATTTTAAAAAAGGGAAAATTGGCTAGCGGACACTAAAAGTGGAGGACGTTTGCTGGCGGACACCCAAAGTGGAGTCATTTGCTGAAAGACACTCTTATTGCTGACAATTACGCTACTAGACACCACGGCCCTTATTTTATTTATTTCTAGTAGTTGAGGGGAGAGAAGTGCGGTAAAATGACATTCTTGCTCCTATCGCTTTCTTCTTCCTCTCTCCCTTTATCTTTTTTTATTCCTTTATTAGGTCAGCGCACGGAGGCAAAGCTAAGGCGGTGGCTGCCAGTGTGGGCTTATCGGGCAGCTAGGCAGGTCAGGCAGGCTTGCCGATGCCGACCTCTCCGGCGCCGCCACTCCTGAACGTGGGTGGATGAGCGGTGAGTGCTAGTGGACGGTGGCGACCTGTGAGCGAGCACGAGCAAACGTGTGGACGCGCGGATGCGAGCCAATTTTCATTAGCACCTCCCTGACGTTCATCAACACCTCCTTGTCCTGCAGGTGCAGGTCGCGGGCACAAGCGGCAGAGCGAAAGCTGAGGCGGCGGCTGATGAGGGACAGAGGCGAGGTTAGCAACCCTAGCCCCCATCCAGATGCCTGTGCGTTCCTGCCTGCTCCGCCTACACATGCTGTTGCATGCCCCACCTATTGCACGTGCCCGCATACGTCTGATGCTGTTGCGCACTTACAATGCTGCTGCTGCTACATGCCCCACCCGCATGCTGCTGCTGGGCTGCACGCGCCCGCATGCGCCTGCTGCTACTTTGCACCGCTGCTGGCTGCATACGCCTGCTGCTGCATGCCTACGCCTACGAGCTTGCTGCTACTTCGCATGCTGCCTGCTAATAAAGATACTTGCAACATGAAGTACTCCGCAACATCCGTCTAAAACAGATGAAACATTTAGAACATACGCTTGCAACAAATGTGCATAACCAGTGCAATCTAAGCAACATCTAGATAAAACACTTGCTACATATTTCTGAAACAACTAAAACATTTGTAACATACACTTGCAACCTATGTGTATAGCCACTGCAACATTTGGAACATATGTTTGAAATAGCTGAAACATTTAAAACATATACTTGCAATATACGTGTATAGTCATTGCAATGCATGCAACACGAGATCTACTTTTGAAACATCCAAATGAAACATGTGCAACATACATATGTAATGCATGAAACATATGGTTGCAAACATGTGCTCATCTACTTGATGTCGCCCAATGGAGCTCGTTGACACGATGTGGGGGAGCACAACGCGTGGTGCGGGTGGCACATGACACGAGGCTCGAGCGCAAGAGCGAGGAGCGAATAGGAGGCATGGGCAAGGTGTGCGACAGGAGGAACGAGCGCGAGTCTAGCTCGAGGCGCGTGACGTGAGGCAAGTCTGGAGCGAGGTGCGAGAAGCAAGGGGGCACGGCGTGAGCCAGGTCCGTCCCATCTAGAAAGGACGGACACCCTGAGGGAATCATTATCGCTTTATCAAAGGCTCGTAATAATAGAGAGACTACAAATCCACCAAGACTGCAAAGGGTCATAATAAAGCAAGGGAGTCAGGCATGCAACTTCTAGCCAATCCCGGCTAGCTGCTCGCGCCTCTTCTGCGCCGCCACCACCACTGAGTGTGTAGCTCGCCACCTCCGCATGTGCTAAGCACGTGCCTTGCCGAGATCACGCTGCACGTCACCGAACGCCAGGAGCGCTGCGAATTTTCCCCTGATGCAAGTTATTGTCTTAATCTCTGGTTTGGAGATCCTTCATGGACAAACCAAAGGGGTCAAATTGAACAAAACACGAATTATCTTTGGTAAATTTGTGAACTAAAATAAGATTAGCTATGAGTTGTGGAGAGACAAGGACATTGAAAAGGTGAAGAGGTAGGCGGGAATTAGAGAGCAAGGCTTGACTGGAACAAGTAATAGGAAGTCAGGTGCCATTACCAACGATGATGTTGGAATTGTAAGGAAGACAGGAGCTAATGGAGTAGAGATTACCGAGAGATGATGAAAGATGCGAAGACGCACCCGAGTCCATGTAGGCGCCATAGGGGAGGTAAGGAGCATAGGGGTAGGTGCCTTGACCATAGGGGTGAAAGGTCCTAAATGGTTGGAGGGGGTGAATAGCCTATAAAAATTTTCTAGCAATCACTAGAGCAACTTGTTAGTCAACTAAATGGCAAAAAGTGTTTTGCTCTAGCTCTACTAAAAAGTGCAACCGGACCGAGGGCACCATGGCTTGCCATGTGACCGAGGAGGACCAAATGGACTAGCGCACCATGGTTTGGTTGCCCCGCATACCAGGGTCCAGTGCCAGGGCAGACTAACTGCCTAGCTGTGGTATGGTTTCAGACCCATCACCGATGGTGAAAGCTCTAGTTTGGTTTTGGCGAATTGATGAAACCCTAGGTGCTATCCTTTGGCTCCAAGTGTATATGAGATAGATTAGTACCAATCCAAGTAGTGGAGCAATTGAAGTTCAAGGTGATGATGTTGGACATGTGATGATGATCAAGCTCTGGACTTGGAAAAGAAGAAAGAGAAAAACAAAAATGGGCTCAAGGCAAAGGTATATTTGATAGGGCCATTTTGTTTTGGTGATCGAGACACTTAGAGAGTGTGATCAAATTTAGGATAGATAGCTATACTATTAAGAGGGGTGAAACTTGTTGTGAAATACAGTTGTCAAAGTGCCACCGGATGTTCTAATTCATTGCATATGCATTTAGATTCTAGTGAGTGCTAACACCTTCGAAAATATTTGTGAAAAATTTGCTAACACACGTTGTTGACACCTGTGGTGGCACATAGAGACAAAATCCGCAAGTGCACAGGTATCAAAGTAGTTTTCACCTGGAGTATTATCGAGTATCGTATCCACGAGGAAACGTGTGTGTTGTGTACTTACTAGTTTGTCTAGGGATAGCAATCAAGGTATAAGGTATGAGTAGAGAGAATTCCTATGGTTATGATCCTATGCAAAGCAAGGCTTATGATTCTAATGTTCACTTCGAGACGCCGCTTAGACAGTAAAGCACCGCTAATAGATAACTCTACCGACATGACTATGATACTACTAATTTAAGAAGCTGCTCAATTCAGAGTAGACTACAAAGGATAGATGAGGCTCTCACCACCCACTGCTACCATGCAACCAGGGAGAAAGGAGAAAACATAGGTAGCCGATAGCCTAAGCACCACGCTTATGCTAACGATTACTACTCTAATCCAGCTAGCAAGAACAAGAGTACTCAAAAGAACTACGAACCAGTGAACAAAAGAGCACAATACTTAATAGAAATCAGTTACCAGAAGTATCTCAGGTGTAGACTTGGATAAGCCTAGATCTACCAAAGTACAAGCTGTAGAGGTAGCACCAGTAGGCCGGTTCTTCCTCCAAACTCTTCCCTCACTTTCTATCTCACTATTTCTATTTACAAGACTAGATCCTATAGAGGACTAATCTTCTCTTGATAGTTGGCTCTAATCCTGATAAGGAGGATATGAATTAGGGTTTTAGGATGGCTTTAGAGAAGGGGGTAGGGGCTGCTATATATAGGGGGTAGCATCAATTCTGGACCTTTGGATCAAACTGACTTAAAACAAGGCGTAGATTTAATCTTTAAGGCGGTGGAGAATTGACATAGCGAGGAGGAGCTAACTGGTGGGCTAGTAGGCCGGCCTATAAGTGGGGCCGGCCGGGCCCACTTGGTAGCCTCTTGGCTCGATCTTCGGTGGAGAGTCTTCTGGAGTGTTCTAGAGTCTTCCCAAGTCAGTACTATTGTAGATAAATGTGATTTGCTTTGACAAATAGGTCCTCCTTGACGATTTTCTGATTAAATTCTCCTGCATTCATAGATTCACCAAAACTGATGGAATTTATTAATTTAAACCCCTAAACTATGATTGGTGATGAAATTAAGTATATATGCAGGTTGTGTTGATGGTTTATGATTGATGTTAACGACCGTCAACAAGCTCCCCCACACTTAACCTTTGCTCATCCCTGAGCAATGCCAAACTCAGCAATGGATCAGGAGTTGCATCACTGTTTTTACTCTTCAAAGTACACATGTGTTCAATTAAGAATTCTCCTCCGGATTAGAATAAACTGATTTGACTTTCAAACTTACCCATATTACCTTCAACCATGGGGCTTCTTAGCCTTGACTTGGGTCTTGAGCAATTGAAAGACAGAACGATCGAGTCAAGCACTCTGACTCCAATTGTGAGGGGTTCTTGACCTTTCCCCGGTGAAGAGCCAAAAGGTACTCTAGTGGATTGCTCATGGCTTGTGTGATCATCATCTTGTGTTGGTTGTGTGGCACCTGATTGCAGGTTAGGTGTGTGATGTCTATCAACGTGTGAACCTCCAAGTGAGTGAATCACCACAATGGGGACTAGCTTGCCGGCAAGTAAGTGAACCTCGGTAAAAATTCATTGTGTCATCTTGTCCTGAGGATTTCTTGGTATTCATTGTGATTGATTAACTTTATCTTGTGATTGGCTCATTCCTCGACACGGCGGTATAACTCACTGTCCATCTCGTGTATTTACATTCTTAGTGTAGCTAAGCTCTTTAGTGTAATTAGTTTTGAGAGCTAGCTTGTGTCGTGTCTAGTGATTAGTGAGGCTCTTTGGTTAGTTTTTGAGAGCTCACTAACTTAGTGTAGTGACATTGCCCTTGTGTGCTTAGAGACTATAGTGACTAGAATTGTGGTAGGTGGCTTGCATTTTTAGTAGGCTAGCGCAACATTCGCTTCGCCTCATATTTGTCAACCACTTTGCTTAGTATTGTTGTAGAAATTTTTATAGGCTATTCACCCCCCTCTAGACATTAGGACCTTTCAAAGGTGCACCATCTAGATGTGAAAATAGCTTTTCTGAATGGTGAGCTAGAAGAGGAAGTCTGTGTTGCTCAACCTGAAGGATTCTTTGTCAAAGGAAAAGAACAATATGTTTTGAAATTGAGCAAAGCACTATATGGGCTCAAACATGCTCCAAGAGCTTGGAACATCAAACTAGAAAAAAGTTTAAAGAAATTTGGTTTTATGAAATGCCCAAGTGAATCAGTTGTGTACAAGAGAGGAGCTAGAAAAGGAACACTCATCTTGGGAGTCTATGTTGATGACCTACTGATCACAGTAAGTGATTCACATGAAATTGAGAAATTCAAGCAGCAAAATGGCTGCAGAGTTTGAGATGAGTGATCTGGGTCTGTTGTCTTACTATCTGGGAATAGAGGTAGAACAACATGATGATTTCATCACTTTGAAGCAGTCAGGATATGCCAAGAAAGTGCTAGCTAAGTTTGGGATGAAGGAGTGTAATCCAACCAAGATTCCCATGGATCCTGGAACTAAGTTGCATGAGGACAAGAAAGGTCAGTGAATTGATGCAACAAAATACAGCAGTATAGTTGGTTGCCTAGGATATTTACTGAACACAAGGCCTGATCTTGCATTCTCTGTTGGAATTGCAAGCATATGGAAAAGCCTACTATCAAGCACTTGAAGGCAGTGAAGCAGATTATCAAGTAGGTGAAGGGGAGTGTTGACCATGGGCTTGTGTACACCAAAGGAGGAGATCTAGAGGTACTGAATGGGTATTTAGACAGTGATTTGGTAGCTGACTTAGTGGGAAGGAGGACCACAATAGGGATGGCATTTTATCTTAATGATTGTTTGATAACTTGGTGTTCACAAAATCAAAAGATAGGAGCATTGTCTTCCTGTGAAGCTAAGTTCGTGGCAACTACTATGGTAGCTATGCAAGCTCTTTGGCTCAGATGTCTGTTAGCAGAGCTAACCTCAACTACACACATGGTTGTGACTTTGTTTGTTGACAATAATTCAACCATTGCTCTGATGAAGAACCTAGTGTTCCATGGGCGCAACAAGCACATTGATACAAAGTATCATTTCATTAGAGAATGTGTCAAGAGAGGACAAATTGTGGTGAAGAGGGTATGCATAGATGAACAGAAGGCAGACTTGTTGACAAAGCCACTGGCAGCTGGGAAACTTGCAATGATGAAGCACCTGATCGGTGTTCGTGATGTGAGTGCACAGCAAGATTAAGGGGGAGATTGTTGGGTTAATCTAGCTTGTGCACATGTCAGTTGACTTAGGTAGTGAAGCCGAGTCAATAGGAGGCAAGAAAGCTAGGTGTTGACAACCAAAATTGTCCAGTTTGTGAAGTTGTCAAAATGTGGAATGGACTTCACCATTGTGTTCCTCTCGATGAGATGGTCAAAAAAAATATGGAACGTCTAATTCAGAGTCCGGGTCAAGGAGTTATGCCCCTAGAAAGATGCTCCATTGTCGGGAGTTCTGACCCAAGTTGGGACTTCAACTATCGAAGGTTCCGATAGGTGTCAGGACTTTCGGGAAGCCTAAAGAAACTTCCTCGAGTTTCTAGGGTTATCACCACATTGGGAGTTCTGATTATCTAGAGTTCTGACCCAAGTCAAGATTTTCGACATGCCTAACAAAAAACCGTGTTCGGATCTGGCCTGCTGGATTCTAATCTGAACTGTTTCCAACTCGTGGGAAACTTAAAAAATAAGGCTAGGAGAGGTTTTCTACTATGATAAGACCATCCCCCTCTATATATATGAGAGGATTATGGCCGATTGAGTTCCCATCTATCCAATCATCAAACAAATCAATCTACTACCTCTATTCTAACCCTTTTACCCTGTTCTCCAACCCCCATGCTGCTCATCCCTTGATCCGATGACCAAGGATGGTGCCTTAGGTTTGCTGGCTGACCTAGGGCAGCCTGACGACGTCCTTGCCTTGACAGGGTCCCTCCCAAGCGAGACCTTCAACGGTTTCTTTGCTAGTATGCCTGAAAACTAGCCGGTTCTTTGTCATGCAAGCACATTGGTTATCCTTTGGTGGTTTGCTTGTAAATCTCTCCATTCTTCACCATGAAAGAGTGACATCCTCATTGTGTTTTTCGGTTTGTAGTGGCTCAGGTGCCCAAGGCTCTGTTGGTGTTTGATTTGGATCACTTCCGACGTCAACACACTTTTTGGCGACTCTGCTAGGGAAGAATTTGCTTCGGCTCTACTTTGTAGCTGAATCTCTTTGCCCTAGCCCTATTCTTCATTGATCTATCTTCTTGTGCTCACCATTACCATTGCATCTGGCCTAAAAGGCCGATCACATCTGGTTTTGACCCCTTGTGATCTTGTTCGCAATTTTGCAACGTGTTGCGCTTGCTATTGAAAAATTCAGCAAGCGGCCAAGTTCTAAATCATGGAGTACCATGGTGGTTCATCACAAAACTACTACAATTACCCTGAGGTACAACATGCAAATGCATCTTATGATCCCAATAATTATTTGGCAAGTTCTATGAGCTCTCATGTTGGTGTTCCTAACTATAATGATACTAGATATGTTGCATCGGCTGATACTTTTGATAATGCTCCTCATCATATGCATCATAATTATAGATATTGTGGTCAAGAGCCATTGTCAATTGTAAACTCTTCAAGTTTTGATGCTACTATCAACATACAACATGTAAATCTTTATTCATCGGCTATAAGTTCATAATATATGGTTCCACCACAAGACACATAGATGAATGAGAGAATTGGCTATGACAATGCTAATTATTTAGCCAATTACTCTCAAAATTTAACACCATATGCTAATGCTCCTATTCATAATTCTGCTTCATATGTTACTCCCAACTTGAGCCGAATTAATGAAAAATCAGCAAGGTATTTAAGTGCTAATACTCATGATTCGGCTTCACGTGTTACTAGTAACCATAGCCGAATCAATAAAAATTCAGCACCTTACGCAAAGATCAATGCCCACAATTCAGCTTCATATTTCAGTCATGATCATAGCTGAATTGATGAAATTTCAGCAAGGCATTTGGGTGCAAAAACTCATGATTTGGCTTCACATGGTGCTAATAGTTATAGCCGAATCAATGCAAATTCACCAATGCAATATGTGCACATGCAAACAGTCATGATTCAACATTATATATTGCTCTCATATCAAGCTGAATCGATGAAGATTTAGCCCACACTATAAACCCATATGGCTCCTCTAAATGGAAGGTGCCCGCTTATCATAGACTGTATCCATTATGCTATGATTACTTGAAAACTCCTGATGGTTGGTGGGCACCTGATTTTTATGAATTTAGTGGTGAAGATGATAAGACTGCTGTGGAACACATTAATATATATATCTCACAGTTGGATTTTGCTGGTAAAGAAGATTATATGAGAATACAAAATTTTTCTTTATCCCTTACCGGTATTGCCTTTGCTTGGTTTACATCTTTGCCCCGATGTACTATTGATTCATGGTCTAGAATAGAGGAGCAATTCTATGAATACTATGGAAAGACTAATGAGAAAAGGTCGATCACAGTTGAGTCATCGGTTGAAAGGGGATTGCTAGTGGGCATGAAACAAAGAATTGATTTGGACCCAAGCAAATGTTCGGCTACCAAAGCCGAACAACACAATATCTATTCTGAATCAATCACATCTCGAGAAACAAGTCTTGCTACAGAAAAGCATGAGAAGCACAAGAAAATAGTTAGATTTGATTTTTTAGGAGCTAAAGGGATTGTATGCTTACTCTGTTCCTGCAATTGTTGATGCTTCTATGTGATTTAACCCCTCTTGTTGATTAGTTTCTTGAGATGTAGAGCAACGTCAATCAAATCAAGAATATGCACTTCTCTAGCCTGATCAACAGGGCACATGGTACAAGTACTTTACCAAATTCCCAATCCGGTCATATTATTTCAATTGCTATATCTATTAGCGATATTCTTGCTAGTAGTTTTGAAAGACCGATTAAGGAAGGTACTTTACTTGTTGATGATAAAATAAATTCAGATTCTATCAGCCAACACATTGTTCCATATAGCAAGGCCGATAGTGGTAGTTCGTCAAAGCTAAAGCTTTCTAGAAGCAATTGCAAAGGTGTGGCCGAATGGATTGATATCAAATCTGATCCTTCATTTGCCTAGCTTTAAAGCCGACTCCACAAAAGAATCGGCTAAAGAAATCAAAGTACACCTTTGACTTTACTTTTTGTGATCATATCTTTGATATCTTGCTCAAGAATAATTTTATTAGAATCATTGATCAAAATGCTTTGCCATCTATTCAAACTTTAGAAGAGCTTACATATTTCAAATGGCACCATTCTTCTGTTCATAATACTTCTAATTGCAATATGTTTTGTCGAGTGATCCAACCGCCCATTGATAAAGGATGATTGAGATTTTCTAAAGCTCAACAAATAGACCAATTGGATTCAATTGGTCTAGATGGCAAATAGGTTTTGAATCGGCTTACATTATCTGATTCACTCAAAGCTCAAGGCTCAAATGCACAAGAGAGAGATGTGAAGCCCTCAAGTGAAGACAAGGTTGCTGTCTATGAAATGCAAATTAAAGATACCCAAGAGGATAGCAATGTTATCACAATTTTAGAAGACACTAGGGGGCAGGTGAAGTCTCTCTAGCCAAAACAAAAGCCGATTGATCTCGTTGAGCAAGGGAAATCGGCTAAAGATCCTCCTTTGGAGCATGTTTGTCAAGATGGGGAGAAGGAGGATGCTGATAAAGCTGTTGGAGGTAAAGGCCATGATAAACAAAGAAGTAGAAGGCCAAATCTTAGCTTCGAGGAATTTCTAGCTAAAAATGAGAAGATAGCAAAAGGAAATGTCACCAATCGGCCAAAGAAAGTCCAATCATCAAAATTGCCTCCAAAGCACAAGTCACAAGAGTGGAATTGGCAAGGAGATAGATCTCACTTAGTAGCAACATATTCTCCTTTTGAGCAGCCAATTCCCATGTAATGTGGACCACAGTCCACATATTTTCATCCTTATTCATCTTAGGGCTGGTTTGATCAAAAGGCACATGTTTCACCATATTTTAGGCTACAATATGTAGAGTATGTAGCTCCTAGACATTTAGAGATATCATCATCATCATGTAAAGACCATTTCGATCAAAATCGGTCTGGAGCTCAACCTAAGAAGAAGGTGGTAAAACAAGTTTACCATATGAGGTATGATGGCCGAAAGAAGAAAAGTTCATATTTGAATTCAACTATTGAACAGCCGATTACATTGCTGAAAAATCTGGCAATTGATGGTAAAAATGTGGGGAAATCATATATTGATAGTCTAGGTGCCAAATCTGAACAAAAGAACGTGAGAGTGCTCAAAATCAAGAAAGATTTGCTGCTGTCCAAAACAGAAATGAAACCGATATGCTCAATCGGTTTACCAAAGTGGCAGGAAAAGAAGTTATAGAAGCTTAATGCAGAGAAGCTAAAATAAAAGGGCTTGAATGGGTTCATAAAGGAAGTTTTCAAGCTCAGAAGTGTGGTGCTCAAGCAAGTGGTGCAACAAAGGCAAAGGAGACAAGGAGATTCAAGAAACAATTGCCAAGTTGGAGGTTTGCACCAAACCATCAAAATCAATGGTCATGGCATCATCCATACTCTCTGCCTATGCTTATGTGGATTTCATCCCTTGGTATGCATGGTTATCCCTCAGCTCTTTATTTTGATCCTTGGTATGGATCTTTATGTTATGGAGGGTTATCGAATTATTTTGCTTACCGATGATTGTTGACGCTGGATAACGTCAATAATTTATAGTTGTATAAACATGAGAAATGGTACAGACGAGAGAATATACATAGGTCTAGGGTTTAAATTGACAAATTCCATGAGTTTTGGTGAATCTCTGTTCTCTATAGGATTATTCCAGAAAACCACCAAGAGGGACCTATTCGTCAAAGGAAAATTCAGAATTAAAATACGACATATACGCGTGAAGACTCTAGAAGACATGAGAAGACATCAGAATGAAGTGGGAGACAAGGGGCTGCCTAGTGGGGCCAGTCGACCCCACCTGCAGGGCGCCCAACCCCCATTGGTGGATTTCTCCACGAGCTTCTGGAGTATTCTTCCACCGCCTCCTAGGATGCATCTCAGCCGTACCTCAAGTCGGTTTGATCCAAGGGCTCACGTTGGACCCCCTGGGCTATATAAGGAGACCCTAACCTCCTGAAGTCATCAAGTCATTACTTAATTTGGAGATCAAGCCATCCAGAATCAGAAACTCTAATTCCTTAGAGTTCCTCTAGTTCTAGAGCTTTAGCTAGTTAGATTAGGTCTAGAGGGTGGCAAGCAGATTACAAGCTTGGATTCTCGACGTTGGCAAGAGCGTGTTTCGGTATAATTCTTTGTACCCCTCTCTCATTGTATTCTCCACTATTTTTGTGTGCTTGCTACAATGTTTATGTCAACATTAATAAGTTCATGTATATGTTCGTATAGCGCCCATCCTAATATGTAGGATCCATGGGTGGGTGGTAGGCATTATGTAAGCGTGGTGCTTAGATATTGTTTATCTGCGAATGCTCCCTACACGTTAGGACATGTGGTAGATCATGGGTGTGACAGGCCTATTGAGTCCTATATAGTCCACCCCCCGTGTGTAGGACTTGTAGAACCCGGTCTCGAAGGAGGGGAGGACTATGTTTCCGATCCTCCCTAGTTGATGTTCCTTATGTGTGAATGCGATAGTAACATTAACGATAACTACTAGATGTAATTGCACTAACTGCAGCATTCATTGACTTATAGTTATATAATGACTTAGGAATTGTAACACCTCTGGGTGTTAAGCATGCATTCACATCCTAAATCATGAGCATTTGCATTTCATACATGAGCATCATCACATGCAAATTAAGTTAGAATTTATTTAAAACTGTGATAATCATGTTTGAGCTCTGAATTGGTAAAAGTCCTAGGTAAAAGTGGTAAAAATTTGTGGAGCTATAACTTTAAATAACTTAGAAATAATTAGCATGATTTTTGGAGCAAGTTTTGTATTCAAAATCTTCCCAAATTTTGCTTCTAAAAAAATATTTCAGAAAATTGAGTTTTCATTTAAAACTTTGACTTTAAATCATCAATTCAAAATCTATTTAGAATTTTGAAAAGTGTCCTAAATGAAAGTTGTAGAAAATTAAATTTTGAACAACTTTTGTTTTGGGGGCAATTTGTGAAAATGTCTTTTTCATCGTCAAAATTTGAATTTGAAACAAATTATAAAATCTAGAATTTATTTAGAAAAGAAAATCACTTTTTCAGCCTTATCGGGCCGCCGCCTCCTTTCCGGCCCAAGCGCCGAAGCCAGCCCGGCCTGCTCACGTCCGCGTCCGCGCTCACGCCCGCGCCTGCCCCGCCCGCGCGCGCACGCACGCGCGACGTCGTGGCGCAGCGGCAGACGCCGGCCGCCGCGTGGCCGTACACCGCCGACCCGCGCGCCACGCGCCCTCCCGGTGGCCACGCGTCCTCCTCCGCGCCCGCCTACTCCCTCCGCGCGCTCCCCCGCCTTCACTCGCGCTCCATTCCCTTCCTCTCCTCCTTCCGAGCCACCGCGAGAGCTCCACCGCCGTCCGCCATCGCCCGCCACCGCTCGCCGCTCCACCGCCGGCATTGCCCTCCTTCGTGCATACGGAACCTCGCTAAGCCGATTGCCGCACCTTCCGTCCCTCGCGGTGATCGGATTTCGTCCACCGCCGTACGCCGTCCGCCCAAGCTCGCCGGCGACCACCGCTGCCTTGCCAGGGTGCTTTTCCCGCCTCCATTCTTCCACCTTCGCCTCCGCCTTGCCTTAGGGAATCACCGAGAGCCGCTCGCTTCACCAGGAACCTCACCACCAGCGAGAACGCCGACGGCGGAGCTCCTCCCCTGCTCTCGGGTCGCTGACCCGTGGGGCCGCGGGGTCAGCCGCAGCGGCAAGGCCCCGTCGCCTTGGCCGAGCTGGGCCAGGAAGGCCTTAGGCCGCAGCCCAAACCGAGCGGCGCGCCTGTCTTCCCGTGCGCGCTCACGGGCCGCAAGGCCGTAGCTGGCCGGTTGGTCTCGCTGGGCCAGCCCGTTAGCGATAAGAAAATTGATTTTTTATTTTTCTTTTATTATTTGAAAATGGAAATGGTTTGGAAAATGTTTGACTACTCAAAATTGCTCCAAATCTGTTCAAATAAATTTTTCTAGGTTCCTTATCATCAGATCTACTTGAGAAAAATATTGCATGTCAAGGTTTAAATACTTTACTGTAGAGTTTTTATTTAATCACTAAAACTGCTGTTTTCTTGTTAAATATGTAGTAAATCACAGAGAGCTCAGAAAAATATGTTTCCACTTGCTATAATTTTATTTTGTGATGTACTTCCTAGGAAAAATATATGCCATGCATGTTCTGTGGAAAAATCTTGAGTTGTAGTACAAGTGTTTAATATTGTTAATAATTGTTATTTTTGCTAGAGAGAAAAATATGAATGAAACATGCATGCAATAATTTTTCTATAGTGATTGTTTATTGTATAGAATGAAGGAAAAATGTTAAATCTGTTGTTCGATACTTTTTATAGTATAAAGTATTTTTATGCTCATTTTTAGGTCCTAAATTGTTATTTTTGTGTAGGCAATTCTAGTAATCCAAATACAATGAAATTTTTGTGGTATGCTAGATTAGATGATAGAAAGCTACTGTAATTTTCTCAGATTTTTCTATGCTACTAAAATAGGTGTTGCTGTTCAAACCTAGTTGCAATTGGGGTTTTATTTAACCTTGTTAATGCATGACTAGTGAATAGGATTTTGCTTTGGTGTATCTTTGAAGCATTTAATAAAATGTGCTGGCTTAGCATGGTAGTAGTAGAAGAGAATGCAGTAGATGACATATGCTTATAGTCTGTATTCTTAGATGATGTTGACTA
This sequence comes from Saccharum hybrid cultivar R570, assembly GCA_038087645.1. Classification (NCBI taxonomy): domain Eukaryota; kingdom Viridiplantae; phylum Streptophyta; class Magnoliopsida; order Poales; family Poaceae; genus Saccharum; species Saccharum hybrid cultivar. The sequence goes on from JAQSUU010000795.1 coordinate 1,921,085, forward strand.
CCTTGTAGAAGAAATGTATTCCTACTTTATGAAATAAAGTGAACCTAATTATGTACATTTTATTCATCATGACCATTACATGTTATTTCCGCAATGCATCTAGGCATAAGCACTTATACGATTGCATCATATAGGATCGCAGGAAGTAACGCCAGTAGTAGTTCCCGAGAAGCCGGAAGAGCAGCCCGAGGAGCAGGAAGTGCCCGTAGCCGACGAGGAGGTCAGTGAGGATCTTCCCGAGTGCCCAGACCACCGTTCGAGCTCTTTCAAGAGAGGCAAGCCCCAGAGCATTTCTCTTCCCCGGTTTGCAAATATTTTATGAATGCTTTACTTTAACTGTTGCATTATGTTTAGGAGTTGTTTGCAACCGTTGCTGCATTATACCTTGTTTACTCCGTTTTACCCTATCCTTATCACCCTGTTATCCACAGTCAAGTAATTGCTTAGTTTGCTTAGACCAGTAGAAGTCGGGTGATTTCCTATCACCTGCGAGCTATAGGTGCTTACCAGGATCTGCTTGAGAAAAGATGTCGTCAGGAAATAACTAAGTGTTAATGTGAAATTAAGACTGGACGGAAACTTGCAGGGTTTCGAACTGTAGTATTTTCCGTCTGTGTCGATTAAGGACCGACCATTGTTGGACCTCGGGTCTTGTTGAACGCATGCCTCACATTTAGCTGGCCGGATAAAGTACCCTCTGACCGCGAAGCTGGGAGATTATTCGGGCCGACTGAATTGCCCGCAACGCACTGTACCAGAGTAGTAGTGGCAGGATACGGGGGCGCGATGATAAGGCCAAAGAGCAGTCGGGCGGCCCCTGGTTACATGTGGTTCCTGGCAAGCTCGCGACTTTACCTGAATGGTTGACTCGGTGACCAACACCTCACTTTAGCGGGTGAGTGAGGTTTGTGTGAGGAATAAATTACCAGCTGGTTAATAATCGATTCGAATCGCCATCGTTCACTGGATAGTGAGCACTTGACTTGAGCTACTTCATCGTAGTAATATTGATGGAACACTGGACAGTTATAGGAAATATAACATGATGGAAGTTGTTAGTGATCATTGGTTATCATTACCTGTTTAATTACATGTTACTCTAGTACAGGTGCAAATGTAGTTGACAGATTAATAAAGATTTAACTTGATGCAAAGCTTTTGTAAAGATTCTCTAAATACTAAAAATGCTTTTTGGCAAATGAGTCAGCTACCCCACTAGAAAGCCTGTCATGATTCCTTAGTGTCTTTTATTTTTGGTTCTGTCGGATAAGTCTAGCTGAGTACCTTCTCATACTCAGGGCTTTGTTCCCACTTGTTGCAGATGGGCAGATGTATTACGGCTACTGTATCAACTGCCTTTATCCTGCAATAGGAGAAGCTTAGGACCATGGGCAATGGTCATTCACTACATCTCGTCTGATGCTTTTGATGGAAGATGATCTTGAACTGGCACTGTATTTTGAACTCTGTGTGCGTGTGTGATTTGAACTAAATGCTTTCGCTACTTTCTTTCGAAACTGGTTTGTAATAACTATGTTTAAACTCCGATGTATTTGTGCCACGAACTTTTATGTAACTTGTGATGGTGACCGCTGAACTTATTACGATCTTGGCTGGTATGCAAGTTGGTTTGAAATCCGTCGTGATTTCACGGACTACCGGGTTATACGGGCTTAAGTTTGCTAAATTGTCTGCTCGGTGGATGATTTTCTTACTTAATCTCGTATAATTGGTCGGTTCTGTTACAGCTGGCATCGGACAAAAAAATTTGGAGACATTACTTACTTGGTAATGTGTGCAATATTTTCACCGATCACAAGAGTCTCAAGTACATCTTCACCCAACCTGAATTGAACATGAGACAGCAAAGATGGTTAGAATTGATCAAAGATTACAACTTGAATGTGCAATATCATCCTGGAAGGGCCAATGTAGTGGCAGATGCTTGAGTAGAAAGTCACATTGCCAGAATGTGCAACCTTTGCTCGAAGATGGTTTTGATCTAATGCATCCTGCAGTGTTACACAGTATTCAGATTAGTTGTTCTTTGGAGAGTAAGATAATAGAAGGCCAGAAAACCGACAAAGGGATATTCCATATCAAAGAAAAGATTAAAGAAGAACCATCCAAGCACTTTAGATTGGATGAACATGATGTGTTATGGTTTGACGACCGTCTTGTTGTTCCTAAAGATGGAGAGCTTAAGAATAAACTTATGGATGAGGCTCACCTTTCAAAGTTATCTATCCATCCCAGAAGTAGCAAAATGTACCAAGAACTAAGACCTTGTTTTTGGTGGACCAAGATGAAGAAAGAGATTGCAGCGTATGTAGCCAGATGTGACACATGTTGTAGGGTAAAGGCTATTCATATGAGACCTGCCGGATTGTTGCAACATTTGTCTGTACCCAGTTGAAAGTGGGATGATATAAGTATGGATTTTATCACAGGTTTGCCCACTACTAAAAAAGGACATGATTCGATTTAGGTAATTGTGGATTGCCTTACAAAGACAGCTCACTTTTTACCTGTCAAGACAGCTTATAGGCCACCTCAATATGCCGAGAAGTATATTGCTGAGATTGTGAGATTACATGGCATACCGAAGAATATCGTGTCTGACAGAGGGTCACAATTCACTACTCACTTTTGGGAGCACTTGCATAAAGGTTTGGGGACAAGTTTAATTCGTAGCACTGCTTATCATCCTCAAACAGATGGTCAGACCGAAAGAGTTAATGCTGTTCTAGAAGATATGTTGAGAGCCTGTGTGTTATCTTCTAGAGGTTCATGGGAGTCATGGTTACCTTTAGCAAAGTTCGCTTACAATAATAGTTATCAAGAAAGTATCAAGATGGCACCATTCGAAGCTTTGTATGGCAGAAAGTGTAGAACACCACTTAACTGGATTGAGCCAGGAGAAAAGAAGATACTACGGTATTGACTTCATAGAAGAAGTTGAGAAGAAAGTTCATATCATTCAGCAAAATATGAAAGCCGCTCAATCACGTCAGAAAAGCTATGCAGATCGAAGAAGGAGACCGCTTATGTTCGAGGTTGGTGACTATGTTTATCTGAAAGTCACGCCAATGAAGAAGAAACGGTTTGGAGTACGCAGAAAGCTTGCAGCCAGATTTGTGGGACCATATAAGATCTTGAAAAGAAAAGGTCTAGTCACTTATAAGTTGGAGTTACCTAAGACAATGAGTGCTATATTCCTAGTTTTTCATGTATCGCATCTCAAGAAGTGTTTGCGTGTTCCAGAAGAAAGAATCGAACCTCGAGGCATAAAGCTCAAGTCAGATTTGGTATATCGTGAGCAACCGGTTCAAGTGTTGGACTCTAAAGAAAGAGTTACTCGGAACAGTGTGGTGAAAACATATAAGATACAGTGGAGTCATCATGATGAAGGAGATGCAACTTGGGAAACGGATGAATATCTATAAAAAGCTTATGAGGATTTTTATAACAAATGGTTCGTAACCCAAAATCTCGGGACGAGATTCTTATAAGGGGGGAGGGCTGTAACACCTCTGGGTGTTAAGCATGCATTCACATCCTAAATCATGAGCATTTGCATTTCATACATGAGCATCATCACATGCAAATTAAGTTAGAATTTATTTAAAACTGTGATAATCATGTTTGAGCTCTGAATTGGTAAAAGTCCTAGGTAAAAGTGGTAAAAATTTGTGGAGCTATAACTTTAAATAACTTAGAAATAATTAGCATGATTTTTGGAGCAAGTTTTTTATTCAAAATCTTCCCAAATTTTGCTTCTCAAAAAATATTTCAGAAAATTGAGTTTTCATTTAAAACTTTGACTTTAAATCATCAATTCAAAATCTATTTAGAATTTTGAAAATTGTCCTAAATGAAAGTTGTAGAGAATTAAATTTTGAACAACTTTTGTTTTGGGGGCAATTTGTGAAAATGTCTTTTTCATCGTCAAAATTTGAATTTGAAACAAATTATAAAATCTGGAATTTATTTAGAAAAGAAAATCACTTTTTCAGCCTTATCGGGCCGCCGCCTCCTTTCCGGCCCAAGCGCCGAAGCCGGCCCGGCCTGCTCACGTCCGCGTCCGCGCTCACGCCCGCGCCTGCCCCGCCCGCGCGCGCACGCACGCGCGACGTCGTGGCGCAGCGGCAGACGCCGGCCGCCGTGTGGCCGTACACCGCCGACCCGCGTAACACGCGCCCTCCCGGTGGCCACGCGTCCTCCTCCGCGCCCGTCTACTCCCTCCGCGCGCTCCCCCGCCTTCACTCGTGCTCTATTCCCTTCCTCTCCTCCTTCCGAGCCGCCGTGAGAGCTCCACCGCCGTCCGCCATCACCCGCCACCGCTCGCCGGCATCCCCAGCCGCCGGTGGGTCGCCCTCGCCTGCGCTTCGCGCGTACGGAACCTCGCTAAGCCGATTGCCGCACCTTCCGTCCCTCGCGGTGATCGGATTTTGTCCACCGCCGTACGCCGTCCGCCCAAGCTCGCCGGTGACCACCGCTGCCTTGCCAGGGTACTTTTCCCGCCTCCATTCTTCCACCTTCGCCTCTGCCTTGCCTTAGGAAATCACCAAGAGCCGCTCGCTTCACCGGGAACCTCACCACCAGCGAGAACGCCGGTGGCGGAGCTCCTCCCCTGCTCTCGGGTCGCTGACCCGTGGGGCCGCGGGGTCAGCCGCAGCGGCAAGGCCCCGTCGCCTCGGCTGAGCTGGGCCAGGAAGGCCTTGGGCCGCAGCCCAAACCGAGCGGTGCGCCTGTCTTCCCGTGCGCACTCACGGGTTGAAAGGCTGTAGCTGGCCGGTTGGTCTCGCTGGGCCGGCCCGTTAGCGATAAGAAAATTGATTTTTCGTTTTTCTTTTATTATTTGAAAATGGAAATGGTTTAGAAAATGTTTGACTACTCAAAATTGCTCCAAATCTGTTCAAATAAATTTTTCTAGATTCCTTATCATCAGATCTACTTGAGAAAAATATTGCATGTCAAGGTTTAAATACTTTGCTGTAGAGTTTTTATTTAATCACTAAAACTGCTATTTTCTTGTTAAATATGTAGTAAATCACAGAGAGCTCAGAAAAATATGTTTTCACTTGTTATAATTTTCTTTTGTGATGTACTTTCTAGGAAAAATATATGCCATGCATGTTCTGTGGAAAAATCTTGAGTTGTAGTACAAGTGTCTAATATTGTTAATAATTGTTATTTTTGCTAGAGAGAAAAATATGAATAAAACATGGATGCAATAATTTTTCTATAGTGATTGTTTATTTTATAGAATGAAGGAAAAATGTTAAATCTGTTGTTTGATACTTTTCATAGTATAAAGTATTTTTATGCTCATTTTTAGGTCCTAACTTGTTATTTTTGTGTAGGCAATTCTAGTAATCCAAATGCAATGAAATTTTTGTGGTATGCTAGATTAGATGATAAAAAGCTACTGTAATTTTTCTCAGATTTTTCTATGCTACTAAAATAGGTGTTGCTGTTCAAACCTAGTTGCAATTGGGGTTTTATTTAACCTTGTTAATGCATGACTAGTGAATAGGATTTTGCTTTGGTGTATCTTTGAAGCATTTAATAAAATGTGCTGGCTTAGCATGGTAGTAGTAGAAGAGAATGCAGTAGATGACATATGCTTGTAGTATGTATTCTTGGATGATGTTGACTACCTTGTAGAAGAAATGTATTCCTACTTTATGAAATAAAGTGAACCTAATTATCTATATTTTATTCATCATGACCATTACATGTCATTTCCGCAATGCATCTAAGCATAAGCACTTATACGATTGCATCATATAGGATCGCAGGAAGTAACGCCAGTAGTAGTTTCTGAGGAGCCGGAAGAGCAGCCTGAGGAGCAGGAAGTGCCCGTAGCCGACGAGGAGGTCGGTGAGGATCTTCCCGAGTGCCCAGACCACCGTCCGAGCTCTTTCGAGAGAGGCAAGCCCCGGAGCATTTCTCTTCCCCGGTTTGCAAATATTTTATGAATGCTTTACTTTAACTATTGCATTATGTTTAGGAGTTGTTGGCAACCGTTGCTGCATTATACCATGTTTACTCCGTTTTACCCTATCCTTGTCACCCTGTTATCCGCAGTCAAGTAATTGCTTAGTTTGCTTAGACCGGTAGAAGTCGGGTGATTTCCTGTCACCTGCGAGCTATAGGTGTTTACCTGGATCTGCTTGAGAAAAGATGTCGTCAGGAAATAACTAAGTGTTAATGTGAAATTGAGACCGGACATAAACTTGCAGGGTTTCGAACTATAGTATTTTCCGTCTGTGTCGATTAAGGACCGACCGTTGTTGGACCTCGGGTCATGTTGAACGCATGTCTCACATTTAGCTAGCCGGATAAAGTACCTTCCGACCGCGAAGCTGGGAGATTATTCGGGCCGAGTGGATTGCCCGTAACGCACTGTATCAGAGTAGTAGTGGCAGGATACGGGGGCGCGATGATAAGGCCAAAGAGCAGTCGGGTGGCCCCCGGGTACATGTGGTTCCTGGCAAGCTCGCGACTTTACCTGAATGGTTGACTCGGTGACCAACACCTCACTTTAGCGGGTGAGTGAGGTTTGTGTGAGGAATAAATTACCAGCTGGTTAATAATCGATTCGAATCGCCATCGTTCACTGGATAGTGAGCACTTGACTTGAGCTACTTCATCGTAGTAATATTGATGGAACACTGGACAGTTATAGGAAATATAACATGATGGAAGTTGTTAGTGATCATTGGTTATCATTACCTGTTTAATTACATGTTACTCTAGTACAGGTGCAAATGTAGTTAACAGGTTAATAAAGATTTAACTTGATGCAAAGCTTTTGTAAAGATTCTCTAAATACTAAAAATGCTTTTTGGCAAATGAGTCAGCTACCCCACCAGAAAGCCTGTCATGATTCCTTAGTGTCTTTTATTTTTGTTCTATCGGATAAGTCTAGCTGAGTACCTTCTCGTACTCAGGGCTTTGTTCCCACTTGTTGCAGATGGGCAGATGTATTACGGCTACTGTATCAACTGCCTTTATCCTATAATAGGAGAAGCTTAGGACCATGGGCAATGGTCATTCACTACATCTCGTCTGATGCTTTTGATGGAAGATGATCCTGAACTGGCACTGTATTTTGAACTCTGTGTGCGTGTGTGATTTGAACTAAATGCTTCCGCTACTTTCTTTCGAAACTGATTTGTAATAACTATGTTTAAACTCCGATGTATTTGTGCCGCGAACTTTTATGTAACTTGTGATGGTGACCGCTGAACTTATTACGATCTTGGCTGGTATGCAAGTTGGTTTGAAATCCGTCGTGATTTCACGGACTACCGGGTTATACGGGCTTAAGTTTGCTAAATCGTCTGCTCGGTGGATGATTTTCTTACTTAATCTCATATAATTGGTCGGTTCTGTTACATGAATTATTCCTCTTATATTCTGATTGGACTAATGCTATTGCCATAGTTAGATTGCTCTGAGTAATTTATTTATTTATCATGATGCTTGATCAGTACTTATCATATATATCTATATTTATCTTGTGACTTACCCCTGTTTTGAGTAGAGCATGTGATATTGGTTCATTCTCTCATGCATAATCATAAATTATCAATACTACATGCATAGTCATACCTTACTAGTGGTAAAATTATAAATTGACAACCTGGTAATACTCTAGGTAAAATGCTACAATGGTATAATTATCTGTTCGCTTACAGAATTCTTTTCATTCATATCTTTAGATTCTTTATTGTCACATGAAATAATAGTTTTTTGTTTAGTGTTATTCTTATAGTAATGCTAGATAGTACCAACAAACATTTCTAGTTTCATTACTAGGGATAACAACCTAGTTTAATATTGGAGATGTAGGTAATCATAGGTGGCTATTGTAAAAGTGACAAGTTAATAATTACCATACCATTTCTAGTGTCATTGCTAAGAGTAGCATTAATTATATTTCTAGTAGTGGTGCTAAGAAATGCCAACAATGATCAAGAGCTAAAATATTTATTTCCGTTATGTATGCTCTTGTGGATGAATTCATATGGCCGTTACTTTGATATCGTCCTTAGTGTAAAATATAGCCAATGAATGCTTGTAACTGCTATTAGAAAAGCCCCCCATGAAATTTACTTTGATGGATTTTAGGCCGGTGGGGCATGATATATGCATTTTGATTTACTTCATGGATGTGTCAATATGATTAATCGGCTTGTAAATAAGGCCAAGGTGTTGGCATAATCATTATTTCTCACAATAGTGATATTTAAGACATCAAGTCGATTAAAATTGTATTTGCACCAACATTTAGCCAAATGTGAAGTTTTCTTATTCGGCTTGGTCATATTGCAATGCATGGGGTATGACATGTTGAAGCCTTTGGTGATTCTTTGCTAGTGGTACAACAAGTTGTAGGAGAATTTTGATGTTTAGAAAGATCACTAAGAGCTTGTCTTGATACCCGCCTTGATGTTATTGACTATTTTGCTGAATTTCGAATTCAGCATATTAGAAGGCATGAAAATCAAAAGGCCAACATGTTAGCTCAACAAGCATCTGGCTATGACGTTAGTGGGCGTAATTTTCATATTCAAGAATAACCGATGCATGCAAATTTAAAATTTTCCCATGTAGGTACAGACCAGTCAGCTAAGCCGACTGACTAAGTCAGGTCAGCTAACTCCCTGTCAAGTGTGGCCAAGTCAGCTAGACTGACTGCCCTAGTTGGCTAGGTCGACACCTCCCAGTCGGCTCCACTATGACCAGTCCGGTCAATTCGCCCGAGAAGCTACCAAATTAGCCCAATATAACTTCCAGCAATGTTGTGGCCAATTTAGAAGATTGGAGGACTCCCTTGTTGAGATATCTATGTGATCCAAGTGCCAAAATTGATAAAACTGTTCACCAGAGCGCTTTCAAATATGTATTGCATAATGATGAACTCTATCGGAGAACCGCTGAAGACTTGCTGCTGAAGTGCTTGGGGTCAGATCAGGCAAGAGTGACTATAGGAGAAGTCCATAAAGGCATTTGTGATACGCATCAATCGACCCCAAAGAATGAAGTGGTTATTGTGTAGAGCGGTTTGTAGTGGCCTACTATGATGGCCGATTGTTTTCATTACTACAAGGGTTGCGAAGAGTGCAAGAAGTTTGGAAATATTCATCTTGTGCTAGCTGCTATGCTTCATCCTGTCATCAAACCATGGCCTTTTCATGGTTGGGGTTTAGACTTCATTGGCCATCCCTCATCTTTGAAGGAACACCGATTTGTGTTGGTTGCTACGGATTACATTACTAAGTGGACCGAGACAGTTCCTTTAAAGAATATGACACACAAGGAGGTAATTGAGTTTATCACTGAGCATATTATTCATAGATTCGGCATCCCTCAAACATTAACTATAGATCAAGGGACATCATTTGTGTCCAAGGAGGTGAGGGAATTTGTCGAATTATATAATATCAAGTTGCTCAATTTATCTCCATAATATACTCAAGCCAATGTCCAACATGATTCCAGCAATAAGATTTTGATCAAGCTCATAAAAAATAAGATTGTGGAGAATCCAAGGAGGTGGCATGAAGTTTTATCTGAGGCTCTATAGGTGTAATAGAACCGACCAAATTATAAGAACATAAGTACAAAAACAATCACCGAAGTGATCAACTTCCTGTACTTAAGCTACCATAATCCCGGTAGTTTGGAAACCTCGAAGGATTTCAAACAACTTTCAACATACAAACCAAGATCATAGTGATTCAACACAACACATCATACATTACAACATTTCACAAGTACCATGTGGATTACATCCATCAGAGTTCAAAATAAAATATTACAAACCGAGTTTGTTTCGCAGAAGCAACGTAGTTCAATACATAACTTCATAAGTTTAAATACATTGCCATATGGTAGTCATGTCCAACCAAAGCAACTTAGACAAGATAACTAGTGGAGATCGCGCCCGATGATCTAGTCCTCATCTCCGGCTTGGAGGAGACAGTATTTGCAACATCTAGAATAGAACAGGTCATCTGCAATAGGTGGAAAATAAACCTTGAGTACGAGAAGGTACTCAACTAGACTTACCCATCAAAAACCAGAAATAAAGGACACCAAGGATCATGCAAGGCTTTATATGGTGGGCTAGATTGACACATTTGCATAAAAGAGCTTATGAGCATCAGGAACCAATTAAACTTAGCATCAAGTTCATCATTATTAACCTGCCAGTTATATTAGCACCTGTACTAGAGCACTCACTTATTAGGAGCAAACAATATTAACCATAGCATGTATAATAAGGCTGTCATCATCATATCATCATTCTTGAACCATCATGTTATTTAGTGTATCTACAGTGGAGATATGTCTATCAGGTTCTCACTAATGAAAGTCCTATGTTTGGTGTTGGTAATTAGTGACAATGCCTAAGTACTAATCCTATGCCTAAGTTGTATGTAGCATATAAGGATTAGTACATTCCAAGGTTGGTGGCAAGATGGACATGGTGATCATGATGGCCACACTTGGATTTGGACGCAACCCTATGTGATCAAGGCAAAGGTATATGCTTAAGGGTTGTGTTTTAGTAACCAAGACACCTAGTGGGTGTGGTTACATTATTGGTTAGATAACCATACTATAAAGAGGGGAATGACGCGGCTATTGAACTCCTAAGTGCCTCTACGTGTGCATTTCATAATCATATGCATTTGGATAGAACTAATAATGCCTCGAAAAATGATTGTGAAAATGCTAACACACTCACACATGACGAAGATCACTTGGTGGTGTTAGCATGTTTGCGAAGGCGGTGGAGTTTGAGCGGTAGAGAGGGTTTGGGGTCCTCTCTCCCTCCCGCCGAGCTTGCGAGGCGGGATTCAGGCGTTTTCGAGGAGTTTAAATGACTATTTTCCACTACGCCGAAAGTCCGGAAAAGAAACGGAGGCAAATGGAGGTCACAGAGGTGACCGGACGCTGAACCGGACGCGGTCTTTGCATGACCGGACGCGTCCGGTCAGTGTTCAGTGTCTGCGCGTATTTCAGTTTGATGATCGGACGCGCAGCGCGTCCGGTCACTGACGATCGGACGCGTCCGGTCGTTCAGGGAGCTTACTGGACTCTAACCGGACGCTGGCACTGTCGCGTCTGGTCATTTTCTTCAGCGCGTCCGGTCATTGTTTCGTTGAGCGCTGCTCAGGCGACCAGCGCGTTCGGTCACTCACGGGACCAGCGCGTCCGGTCATTTCCAGCGCGTCCGGTCTGCGCGATGAGCGCGTCTAGTCGTTGCTTCGCAGTTAGCCGTTGGGCGACCGGCGCGTCCGGTCAGTTGGACCAGCGCGTCCGGTCAGTGCTTCGCGACTTAGCCGTTGTGCGACCAGCGCGTCTGGTCAGTTGGACCAGCGCATCCGGTTAGCACGATTTTGACTGTTTAATTTTCTAACGGCTCTATTCGAAGGGGTACGTCTATAAATACTCGTTGGCCGGCTCAAGGCTCTCTCTCTCGAACATTTGACATACTTGTGAGCACTTTGAGGTAAGCAACTCCCCTCCCACTCATCTCTCTTGCTTCTTTGCATATTCAAAGTGAGATTGAGTGATCCAAGTGCATTTGCATTGTGAGATAGCATCTAGTTGGCACTTGGTGGTTGATTTACTGCGGGATTCTTGTTTCTCTTAGTCGTTGCCGCCACCTAGACGGCTTAGAGCAGCTTGGAGGCGTTGGCAAGAGTTGGTGATTGTTCTTGGCCACCTCCGGTGATTGTGAGGGGTTTGTGCCTACCTCGGTGAAGAGCCAAAGGCAACGTTAGTGAATTGCTCGTGTCATTACAACCTTTTGTCATTTGGTAGGTTCTTGTGGCGCCTTTTGAGAGGCTCGGTGTGAGACCGATTAGCCATCGAACCACGTGGTGAAGAGGGACACAACGGGGACTAGCGTGCCGGCAAGCACGTGAACCTCGAGATAAATCTTCGTGTCATCACTTTCATATTATGATTGATTGATCCCGGTGTTCGGTTATCTTGGTATTCATTGTTGATCATATTGGTTGGCTCAATACTTCGCCCCTCGGTGAAACTCTCCTAACTCAACTCTGCATTACTTTCTTAGTTATCTTTGCTAGCTAGTTAGCTTTGCTAGAGTAGCTCTTTTGTGTAGCTTGCTAGTTGTAGTTGTAGTTACCTTCTCGGTTTGACTTGTGCGGTTGAGTGCAAATACTAGAATTGTGAATTGGATAGGTGGCTTGCAAACTCCCCGTAGGCTAAGCAAAACTCGCATCTCGCTATTTGTTATATTGATAAACTTGTTTAGCTTGTCTTTGTAGAATTTTTTAAAAAGGCTATTCACCCCCCCTCTAGCCATCAAGACCTTTCAAGTGGTATCAGAGCCGTGGTCACCGTTTGCAAGGTTTAACAACCTCGGTGTAAGATGGCTCAAGTTGTGTTCAACCATGTTGGGGGCAAGCCTCCATTCTTTGATGGTGTCACATCTTTTGATCATTGGAAAAGAAAGATGAAGCAATATCTTGGCTCTATTCATGAGAATGTTTGGAAGGTGACACACCATGATTATGCTATCATTGATCCCGACAACCTCACCAACAATGACCGCATCAACAACCAATGCAACACTATGGCTCTCAATACTCTCTACAATGGGATTGATGCAAAGGTCTTTGAGCAAATCAAGGATCTTGAGATGGCAAGTGAAGTGTGGACAAGATTAGAGGAAACATATGAGGGCACTTCAACGGTAAAGAGTGCCAAGTTCTATATGCTCAAGGATAAGTTTGCAAGCTTCAAGATGAAGGATGATGAGTCCATACCAGAGATGTTCTATAGGCTACAAGTTATTGTCAATGATCTCAAGAGCCTAGGAGAAGATGTCAAGGACAAGGACTTCTCACATAAGTTCTTGATGAACTTACCTAAAAAGTTTGCTATCTTGAGGAAGATGATCCAAAGAGAGGGTTTGGACAAGGTGACTCCAAACCAAGTGCTTGGAGATGTCATGACCGATGCTCAATATGATGATGATGAAGATGAAGATGAGAAGAAGGAGATTAAGGTCAAGCAAGAGAAGACCACCGCATTCAAGGCTTCTTCTTCCAAGGGCAAGAGCAAGGTTGATGATGATGATGATCCATTTGATGATGAGACCATGGCCCTTCTAGTGCAAAAGATGGGTCGGTTCATGAAGAAGAGAGGCTATGGTGCAAGAAAGAGAAGAGACTTCATGAAGGCAAAGGAGGTGCTTTGCTACAATTGCAATAGCCCCGATCACATAGTGGCGGATTGCCCCTATGAAGATAAGAGATTTCATAATGGGGACTTGAAGCTCAAGAAGAACAAGAAGGATAAGAAAGAGAAGGAGAAGAAAGCAAAGAAGAACTTTACATTTAACAAGAAGAAGAAGGGTGGTGGCTATGTGGTCACTTGGGATAGTGACAACTCCGATAGTGATGATGATGCAAGCTCTAGTGATGATGAAAGGACCACTTGGTGAGCCATTGCAAACATCGCCCTCTCCAACAAGCCATCCATCTTCGACACTACATCGACATGCCTTATGGCCAAGCCTACAAAGGTAAAAATATAATGATAGTGATGATGATTCTTGTGCTAGTGATGATTGTAGGAGTGATGATAAGGAGGGTGAGGACTACTCCAAGGATGATCTATTGGGCATAATAGATCAAATGAGCAAGGGCTACAAGAGGACAACCAAGAAATACAAAATCATGGAACAAGAGCTCATTGCCAAGAGCAATGAAAATAATGCCTTGATGGAGGAGCTTGTTGCTCTCAAAAAGAGTAAGGAGTGCAAAGGAATTGAACAAGAGCTCAAAGCTCTTAGGAAATCCTTTGATGAGCTAGAGGCCTCTCGTGAGTGTCTAAAGGAAGACCACGAGGATCTTGAAATTGCTCACATTAGGCTTAAGGAAGCCCACTCCACTCTACTTGAGCTCATCAAGGAGAAGGACCTCAAGTTGGAGAAGCTCATGAAGGAAGCTAAGGAGGAGCAAGTGATTGTCACTTGTGATATTGGACTAACATGTGATATTATTGACGATTCTTTATTTGTTGGTCCTACTAATGCTTCATGTAGCTCATCATCATCCACCACAACCGACTCTACCTCTACTACTAGTGATTCATCACTTGTGGTTGAGAATGAGACTCTCAAGAGAGAGGTGGATGATCTCACCCGTGCATTAGGCAATGCCTATGGTGGGGATGCCCACTTGCTAAAATGCTTGGGTAGCCAAAGGTTCTCTCTTAACAAAGAGGGTTTGGGCTATACTCCCAAGAAGGGCAAGGCGGCCTTTGCTACTCCAAAGTCTCATTTTGTGAAGAGCAATGGTCGTTATTACAATAGATGCAAGCAAGTTGGGCATCTAGAGATTAATTGCAATAGAATGAACAAGAACAAGAAAAATACTAATGTACCTTACATTCCTTTTGATTCTTGTTATGTGCTTACCAAGGGTGAGAAAGGTGTGCATGCTAAGTTTGTTGGTACACCAATTGTGGGTCCAAAGAAGAAGGCCATTTGGGTACCAAAGACCTTAGTGACTAACCTCCAAGGACCCAAGCAAGTATGGGTACCTAAGAAACATTAATTTGTTTTGTAGGTCAATTATAAGGCCGGAGGAAGGCATTGGGTGCTTGATAGTGGGTGCTCTCAACATATGACCGGTGATTCAAGAATCTTCAACTCTCTCAAATCAAATGACAGTGGCATTGATAGCATCACATTTGGTGACAATAGCAAGGGTGATGTAAAGGCTCTTGGAAGGATTGCAATCTCTAATGATCATAGCATTTCCAATGTGCTCTTAGTTGAAAAGTTGAACTTCAATCTTCTCTCGGTTGCTCAATTGTGTGATCTTGGTTTTAAGTGCATATTTGGTGTTGATAATGTGGAGATAGTAAGTGTTGATGGCTCCAACTTGATCTTCAAAGGCTTTAGATTTGAGAATCTATACTTGGTTGATTTCAATGCTAGTGACACTCAACTTTCAACGTGCTTGCTCACCAAATCAAGTATGAGTTGGTTATGGCATAGAAGACTTGGTCATGTTGGCATGAAGCAATTGAACAAGTTAGTGAAGCATGACTTAGTTAGAGGCTTGAAGGATGTCACATTTGAGAAAGATAAGCTATGTAGTGCATGTCAAGCTGGAAAGCAAGTGGGCAACACTCATCCATTGAAAAGCATTATAAGTACTTCCAAGGCATTTGAGTTGTTGCACATGGATCTATTTGGGCCAACTACATACACAAGCATTGGTGGCAATAAGTATGGTTTTGTGATTGTGGATGATTTCACTAGATATACATGGGTATTCTTTCTTGGGGACAAAAGTGATGTATTTGACATATTCAAGAAGTTCATCAAGAGAGTGCAAAATGAGTTTGAAACCACAATCAAGAAAGTGAGAAGTGACAATGGAAGTGAGTTTAGAAACACAAGAGTTGATGAGCTATGTGATGAGCTTGGAATCAAACATCAATTCTCGACCAAGTATACACCTCAATCAAATGGCCTAGTTGAGAGGAAGAATAGAACCTTAATTGATATGACAAGATCAATGTTGAATGAGTATAATGTGAGTCATTCATTTTGGGCCGAAGCAATCAACACGGCTTGCTTCTATAGCAACCGCCTCTATTGCCACAAGTTCCTAGAGAAGACACCATATGAGATCTTAAATGGAAGAAAACCCAACATTGCATACTTTCGGGTATTTGGTTGCAAATGCTACATCTTGAAGAAGGGTACTAGATTGAGCAAGTTTGAGAAGAAATGTGATAAAGGATTCTTACTTGGGTACTCCACTACTAGCAAAGCTTATAGAGTTTGGAATTTGGCTAGTGGTTTACTTGAAGAAGTTCATGATGTTGAATTTGATGAAACAAATGGCTCTCAAGATGAAGAAGATAACTTGGATGATGTGAGAGGAACTCAATTGACCAATGCTATGAAATAAATGGATATTGGTGATATTAGGCCAAAGCAAGTGATTGATGTGAATGACAACAAAGATCAAGTGCTCCAAAGTCCAATAACACAAGCTAGTGGTTCTCTAATGCAAAATCAAGCTAGTACATCATCGCAAGTGCAACAAGATCAACAAGTGGCTAGTTCATCATCTCCAACTCATGATCAACATCAACATCCAAGCAATCAAGTGCAAGTGCTTCAACCAACTAACATTGCAAGAGACCATCTATTGGATTCCATCATTAGTGACATACAAAGGGGAGTTCAAACTAGATCAAGATTGGCATCTTTTTGTGCTCACTCTTCTTTTGTGTCAATGGAAGAACCCAAGGACATTGATAAATCATTGAGAGATCCGGATTGGGTAAATGCAATGCATGAAGAGCTCAACAACTTCAAGAGAAATGAAGTATGGGAACTAGTTGAGAGGCCTAAGGATCACAATGTCATTGGAACAAGATGGGTCTTTCGCAACAAGCAAGATCCAGATGGGATAGTAGTAAGGAACAAAGCAAGACTAGTGGCTCAAGGTTACACGCAAATAGAGGGTCTTGACTTTGGTGAAACTTATGCCCCGGTTGCAAGATTGGAAGTAATTAGGATCTTACTTGCCTATGCTTGTGCTCACAATATCAAGCTATATCAAATGGATGTGAAGAGTGCATTTCTCAATGGGTACATCCAAGAGGAGGTGTATGTGGAGCAACCTCCCGGTTTTGAAGATGACAAGAAACCCAATCATGTCTACAAATTGAGAAAAGCTTTGTATGGTTTGAAGCAAGCACCTAGAGCATGGTATGAAAGATTGAGGGACTTCTTGCTATCCAAAGGATTTGTCATGGGCAAAGTTGATACAACACTATTCACCAAGAAGATTGGGAAAGACTTGTTTGTGTTGCAAATATATGTTGACGATATCATATTCGGTTCAACCAATAAAGATTATTGTGATGAGTTTGGGAAAATGATGGCAAAGGAATTTGAAATGTTAATGATTGGTGAACTTAGTTTCTTTCTTGGACTTCAAATCAAACAAATGAAGGAAGGAACATTTGTAAGCCAAACCAAATTCATAAAGGATATGCTAAAAAAGTTTGGTATGGAAGATGCAAAAGGAATCACTACTCCAATGAGCACTAGTGGAAGCTTGGATAGTGACAAGAATGGCAACATGATGGATCAAAAGCTATATAGATCAATGATTGGTAGCCTACTCTATGTGACGGCATCAAGGCCCGATGTGATGTTTAGTGTATGCATGTGTGCAAGATTTCAAGCCTCACCAAGAGAAAGTCATTTGAAGGCAACAAAGAGAATATTGAGGTACTTAAAGCATACACAAGATGTTGGATTATGGTATCCTAAAGGTGCAAGTTTTGAGCTAGTTGGATATTCGGATTCTGACTATGCTGGTGACAAAGTGGAGAGAAAGAGCACCTCCGGGACTTGTCAATTGTTGGGAAGATCACTTGTCTCATGGTCATCTAAGAAGCAAAATAGTATTGCACTATCTACCGCCGAGGCCGAATACATCGCCGCGGATAGTTGTTGTGCACAAATCTTGTGGATGAAGGCAACATTGAAGGATTTTGGAATCAATTTCAAGAATGTGCCATTGCTATGTGACAATGAAAGTGCCGTGAAGCTAACCAACAATCCGGTTCAACATCAAAGAACAAAGCATATTGATGTTCGCCATCACTTTATTAGAGATCATCAACAAAAGGGTGACATTGCTATTGAGAGTGTGGGCACCGAAGATCAATTAGCCGATCTATTCACCAAGCCACTTGATGAGAAGAGATTTCACAAGCTAAAGAATGAGTTGAACATACTTGACTTCTCCAACATGAGTTGATGCACCCCATATATGACATGCCTCTCCTTCAAGCTCCAAGGTACAATTGGTTGACATGTCATACATTCTATGCTAAGGACTTGTTTAGTGCATCTAGTCATAATTTACATGTTCTAGGCTCATTCATGAAAATCAAATGAATTTGAAGTTTATATGGTGCCACTATTGTTTCCATGACTTGTATGATCTAGTGGTAGCATATAACTTGTTTAAGTAGCTTGTGATCCTAAGTGTTTAATCTAGAAAACTTGTCTAAATATTTGCTTCAACATGCTGCATGATAACCCTTCTAGTGAGGTGTGAAGAAGCTTGCCCTTGGATCAAACCGAAGCATTTTATTTATGCAAGCAATCTAGGTTGAATCACAAACTTGATCCTCACCCCATATTTCAACATGATAATCTATCTAAAGTTTGCTCCTTGTGGTCAATTGGTGCCAAAGGGGGAGAAAATGTTATTCACAAAGATAGAACTCAAAGAGGGAGAAGCACAAAGGGGGAGAAAAATGTTGTTCACAAAGTTAAATCCTAAAGGGGGAGAATTGATAAAAGAAGGGGATCAACTAAAATTTTGAGCACACAAGTAGGGGGAGCAAGCTCTTAAACACTTAGGATCACAGCGCGTCAAACTGAAATGCGCGTATTTCAGTTTGATGATCGGACGCGCAGCGCGTCCGGTCACTGACGATCGGACGCGTCCGGTCGTTCAGGGAGCTTACTGGACTCTAACCAGACGCTGGCACTATCGCGTCCGGTCATTTTCTTCAGCGCGTCCGGTCACTGTTTCGTTGAGCGCTGCTCAGGCGACCAGCGCGTCCGGTCACTCACGAGACCAGCGCGTCCGGTCATTTCCAGCGCGTCCGGTCTACGCGATGAGCGCGTCCGATCGTTGCTTCGCAGTTAGCCGTTGGGCGACTGGCGCGTTCGGTCAGTTGGACCAGCGCGTCTGGTCAGTGCTTCGCGACTTAGCCGTTGTGCGACCAGCGCGTCCGGTCAGCACGATTTTGACTGTTTAAGTTTCTAACGGCTCTATTCGAAGGGGTACGTCTATAAATACTCGTTGGAAGGCTCAAGGCTCTCTCTCTCTCTCGAACATTTGACATACTTGTGAGCACTTTGAGCTAAGCAACTCCCCTCCCACTCATCTCTCTTGCTTCTTTGCATATTCGAAGTGAGATTAAGTGATCCAAGTGCATTTGCATTGTGAGATAGCATCTAGTTGGCACTTTGTGGTTGATTTGCTGCGGGATTCTTGTTTCTCTTGGTGGTTGCCGCCACCTAGATGGCTTGGAGCAGCTTGGAAGCGTTGGCAAGAGTTGGTGATTGTTCTTGGCCACCTTCGGTGATTGTGAGGGGTTTGTGCCTACCTCGGTGAAGAGCCAAAGGCAACGTTAGTGAATTGCTCGTGTCATTGCAACCTTTTGCCATTTGGTAGGTTCTTGTGGTGCGTTTTGAGAGGCTCGGTGTGAGACCGATTAGCCATCGAACCACGTGGTGAAGAGGGACACAACGGGGACTAGCGTGCCGGCAAGCACGTGAACCTCGGGATAAATCTTCGTGTCATCACTTTCATATTGTGATTGATTGATCCCAGTGTTCGGTTATCTTGGTATTCATTGTTGATCATATTGGTTGGCTCAATACTTCGCCCCTCGGTGAAACTCTCCTAACTCAACTCCGCATTACTTTCTTAGTTATCTTTGCTAGCTAGTTAGCTTTGCTAGAGTAGCTCTTTTGTGTAGCTTGCTAGTTGTAGTTGTAGTTACCTTCTCGGTTTGACTTGTGCGGTTGAGTGCAAATACTAGAATTGTGAATTGGATAGGTGGCTTGCAAACTCCCCGTAGGCTAAGCAAAACTCGCATCTCGCTATTTGTTATATTGATAAACTTGTTTAGCTTGTCTTTGTAGAATTTTTTAAAAAGGCTATTCACCCCCCTCTAGCCATCAAGACCTTTCAACTAACCGGTAAGACATGATGACTCGAATCGAATTATAACTCAGCTGAGGGGGTATTTCTAACTCTCACCCTAGCATACTTTGCAAGTGTAGCCATGGGTCACCTTTGGTACAACTCAGGAACCAACTTCGTGGGTTCGGTCAGCGACAACACTCTTAGGGATTACCCTTCTGCCAGGACGATCAGGACTTTTAAATCACCTGCCCTTGGACTCACGCCTACAGCTCCCTTCCGAGGCGCACTTTATACTTGCCAGAGCCTGGCCTGAGTTGAGCTACTCGGCTTCGTGGTCGGTCTCTAGACCCGGCCAACTAAGAGAGAGGCATGTGTTCAACATGAACACGAAAGGCTCCAAGAATCGGTCCTTAACTGACACAGACGGAGTCAATGCAAACTGGCAAGCCTCAGCCCGGTCTTTATTTCAAATTAAGACAAGTTCTTTTCCACGATAGCAAATATAGCCAACCGTGCCACATGTATATTCCTATAGCTCGCAGGTGACAAGAAATCACCTTACTTTTGCCGCATTAAAGCAGGGCTAAGCAACTACACAAGCCTGAGCTACATAGGATTCAGGGTGATAACATCTGGACAAGCATTGGATATTAATGCAACAAGTGTTTTCATCCAACACCTATAACTTAATGCAATAATATATATAACATAATATTTTAATTGCATTTTAGAAATTAGGAGGCTTATAATGCTTCGGAGCTTGCCTTTAACAAACTTGTGTGGCTTGTGATCCAGGCACTCAACCACCACATCTCCTGGCTTCTCGACTGTGAGCTGCACCTCTTGAGATTCGTGTTCGGGCTGCTGCACTTCGGGAGCTTCCTGGCTCGTCCCGTTGAACTCTAGCAACGTCACACACTCCGGTACACTTATTGCATGCATATGCACAAGATGAATATCATGGATGCATAAGGAATGACATGATACTCATGATAGATGAATAACAATAGGTAATGAAATAGTGAAGCACTACTATTCACTCGTTTACTGAGTACGAATAGCTCTATTCAAAACACTTTCAAACATGTATCTATCTTAACTCGGAAGAACAAGATCAAACTTACCTAACTTGCATAACCTAAGATAATGATGTTCATCTTCAGTTAAAGGCCTAACACCTTCACTTAAACTCCCTTAATCAATTTAAGCATCTAGTAGCACCACCAACATTGCTTAAGAATAACAGAGGCACACTTAACAGAAAGTTTCAGGTTAAACATAGAAAAGAGCAGTTTATTCAATCAATCACAACAGGAGTTCTACAAATCCAATCTACTTGAAAGAAGACATTATAGAAAGCTTATGAAATTATCTACAAATCATTTATAATCATCAAAGTATGATTCCACAGTTTACCAAGTCGAATTAAAGCAACACAGAACCTGCTCTGTGCAAATAGAGAGCAACCAAAGCTGAGAACCAACTTTGAACAGCTAAAACTCCTAAACCATATGACCAAATGCTACCAAAATTTAACAGCAACTAGATCATGAAATTCACAACAACTTTTCTATATACCACAAGACATGAAAACATCATTTACATAGAGTAATTAACAATATCCCAAAATCTGTACAGAATTGGCAGATTCACTAAATTAGTTATTTAGTGATGTAACAAAAGCACATTTGAGCTAAACCAAGTTTACCAACTTATTGCATATGTCAAAAGAACACCAGAAAGTATGATGCCAATATCTAAATCATTTCTTTAATGCCCTTTATTAATTTATCTAGATAATTAGGTGAATAAAGGAACCCATATCAAAACTCCACATTTAATTCTATAAAATTACAGTGGTTACCACATACATCCAGGAGACTACCATAAAATGTTCATAGCAATTGAGCAAGTATATTTTGCTATACCAAAAATAACAGACATAAAGGCTGATTTTGGCATAAATGAGAAATCCTATTGAGAAGTATCAAATAACAGCTTTCATAATTTTCTTGGGTCCTTATTAACATGATAACAGTACTCACCAAATTTCACCTTTACTGGATCTATAGATAAATTATGAAAATTCACACAAGATCCACCCAAGCAAACAAGATAATTTTATAACTCCACCATACATTATCCAAAATTGATGAAATTTAAACTACAAGCTACTCAAGGCATAAACAACACCCCATAAAAATTTCAAGTCATTTGAAGCTATAAAATAGTAGATACAATTTCCTCCTATTTCCTTATAAATAAAAGAGATAATTTATAGCTTCAATTTCCATAACAGAACATAGCATATTTTATATTTTTAATAAAACTAGACTTCCCAAGGAACACTACAAAATTTGAGTCACAACAATTGGACTTCTAAAACTCTATATATGCATTTTTGAATCTTGCATTCAAATCTGTGAAAAAGAATAAAAACAAAATCACATTTCCTATCCTACTAGGCTACTGGGCCGGCCCGGTTAAGCCACGTGGCCCACGGCTGCTCCCGCCCACGGCACCGACGACAAGGGCCCCTGTGTCAGTGACACCGAGACAAGGGAGGAGGAGACCGCCGGTGAAGCTCGCCACCGATGAGCCGGTCGGCGGTAGCGGCTACTCCTTCGTGCTCACCCCACCAAGGCGACTCGAACGAGGTAGGTGGCAGTGTCTAGGGTTCTCTAGAGAGACCTTGACTCCGGCAATGGCGGTTCGGTGGTGGTGCATGGCGGCGCACCGGTGACACCGGCCTTGGTCCAGCCAGGTAGCGATGGCTACAGCTCCAGGGAGATGTGGCGAAGCTTCTAGAGCTAGCTAGAACCCTAGGGGTGCACTGGTGCGGCCGGACCATGAGCACGCTCATGCAGCAGCGCCTATAGCACGATGGTGGCAAAGCCGTTCTAGCTAAACGACGGTGACTCCGGTGACTACATCTAGGTTCCAGGCTCCACATGGTGTGGGAAGTCTTATGCGCTTGCTAGAGAGGGAAGAAATGGCTTAGACAGGGGTAGCCACAAGGGGTTCCCGTCGGCGGTTGTGACGGACGCGGCTAGAGCGCAGAATGACACAACTTTGTTTTGGCTTCCGTAGACCATTTCTTTCGGTAACATCTTCACGTAAGCATCTAGGGGGGATGAGAAGTTGAGGACAAGAGCTAGGGAAGAAGAGAAGGGACGGAGAGGTGCTGGCCACATGGCTGTGGCCGTGGCGGAGCTCCGGTGAGGCCCGAATGGTGATGGCGTCCCCAATGTCACTCCCCTAGGGTTGGACGGAGGTAGTGAGGTGGTCGACGCGGTGCTGGGTAGTGTGGCGGAGCTGTTGGCGGGATTTGGCAAGCGGTGGTGTGGTGACGAGCGTGCGCGATCGTGGCGGAGCTCGCGGTGGTGTTGGATCGTCAGAGAAGAAGCAGAGGCGAATGGAGAGGAAATGGAAAGCGTCGCCCGGGGCTCGATTTTCTCCTCTCTCACATGCTCAGAGGTGGATGTCGTGGCACACCACACGCGCGCGAGAGAACCACGCGGCGACTAGAGTCTGGCATCGGTCGGCCGTGGCCAATTTCAAATTCTGAACACGACTGAATCAAAGCCCGGGGTGACCGACTGACAGACGAACTTTGACGCCCTAGAACTCCCAATCTAGGCCGATTTGGTGTAAACCATAATTAGCAAAGCTGTAGAGTGAAATGAGATCTACAAGATTGTCAATTGGAGCTCGAGCTGGTTCAGCCTGGTTTGTAAGATACAGTGCTCCAAAGGGTACATGAAACTGCGGACTGCATTTGGACTTAGGAAAATTTTCTAAGTGTTGGAGCAGCACTTCAAACTGACTTATGGGCCCTATTTGAGCATGTTCCAGCCATTTTCATGAGATGACCCTAAAACAACTTTTGTTCCTTAACAAATTTTCTACAACTTTGTTTAAGGTTGCATTTCCATGCATAGCCTTTAGATTGGACTTTTTAACCAGTCAAACAAAAGTACTCTGTAAGTCATTATATGGTCAAACTTCACTTAGAGGGCAAATTAATCAATTTGGTTAACATGAACAGTGCTCCACTAATTATCCTAAGTGTAGTTAAGGCGTATTAGGACATAATTAACCACTCTACCCACAGGTCACACCAAATTCTAACTATCACATATGTTGAAACAACCAAAACAAACAAGTTACTTTATTTGTTTCAAAACCATGTTTCACATGTTTCATGACTTTGTTGCAAAGCTTAAGCTTGTCATGTTACACCAGCAGGTTTGACATGTTTCAAGGTATGGAAAACACATGTTGCATCCACATGTTACACAAACCACATTTCATAATCAAGAAACTATGAAACAACACACATTGACATGTTGCATACTCATGTTTCAAGGAAAACAAATGCATAAATGAGATGAATGATGCTCATGCTTATGAAATGCAAGTGCAAATGTGGAAGCCAAACACCTGGGGTGTTACAATAGGCACATCGTATTTCAAGGCATGGTGCTACAAAGGTTACTCCTATTGAGTTAGTATATGGTCAAGAGGCCGTGTTGCCTGTCGAGGTAAATTTAGATGCATACAGGCTTGCTAAACAAAATGATCTATCAGCTATTGTGTATCATGATTTGATGATAGATAACATCGATGAGGTGGCTGATGTAAGAATAAAAGCTCTCAAGGAAACAGAGAAAGATAAAGCTCGAGTTGCCAAAGCATGCAACAAGAAAGTCAAGAGCAAATCCTTCCAAGTGGGAGAATTAGTGTGGAAAACCATACTACCCATTAGATCGAAGAGCATTCAGTTTGGCAAGTGGTCACCAAATTGGGATGGTCCTTACAAAGTGATCAAAATCATATTCAGTAATTCGTATTTGCTAGAGACATTGCAAGGTGAACGTCTCAATAGAGCATTCAATGGAAGGTACTTGAAAAAAATACTTTCCAAGTGTTTGGCAAGAAGTCTAAGTGCTCTCCAAACAATGGCCGATCATGTATCACCCTTAGAACAAAAATGGCCGATGTATACATCGCCCTTAGCCACTGAGCAGCCAATGCGATGGGTATCATCGCTGTTTGGTTTTGTTTTGACAGGTGTTTTCAGGTTCATGCATCATTCACCTGAAAACAGGGGGCATATGTTGACAACCAAAATTGTCCATTTTGTGAAGTTGTCAAAATATGGAACAGACTTCACCATTGCGTTCCTCTCGTCAAGATGGCTAAAAAACATATATGGAACATCTAATTTAGAGTCCGGATGAAGGAATTACTCCCATGAAAAGATGCTTTGTTGTCAGGAGTTTCGACCAAAGTCGGGACTTCACTTTTGGGAAGCCTGAAGAAAGCTGCTCGGGTATCTGTGGTTATCCTCACGTCGGAAGTTCCGACAAAGGTTAGAAGTTCTGACTGTCGGGAGTTTCGACCCAAGTCAGGACTTTCGACAGACCTAACAAAAAACCGTGTTCGGATTTGGCCTATTGGATTCCAATCCGAACTGTTCTAAACTCGTGGGAAACTTGGAAAATAAGGCTTGGAGACGTTTCCTACTAGGATAAGACCACCCCCTCTATATATATGAGAGGATCGTGGCCGATTGAGTTTCCATCTATCCAATCATCAAACAAATCAATCTACTGCCTCTACTCCAACCCTTTTACCCTCTTCTCCAACCCCCATGCTGTTCATCCCTTGATTCAATACCAAGGATGGCGGCTTAGGCTTGCCAGCCAACCTAGGCCAACCCGGTGACGTCCTTTCCTTGACGGGGTCCCTCCCGAACGAGAGCTTCGACGGTTTCTTTGCTAGTATGCCTGAAAACTAGCTGATTCTTCGTCACATAAGCACGTTGGTTATCCTTTGGTGGCTTGCTTGTAAACCTCTCCATTCTTCACCACGAAAGAGTGACATCCTCGCTGCGTTCTTCGGTCCGTAGCGGCCCGGACGTCCAGGCCCTGTTGGTGTTTGATTTGGATCACTTCCGACGTCAACACCAGGATTCAAACCCACGCCCACACGTTGTGGAGCAGCGGCAATTGCGCTGAGAGCGCATTGTGTCCATGTGTTTTAGTAGTTTCATATGTGTGTGTGCTGTGTGTAAGCTATGGTATAAATAGCTGGGTCATTACACTAGTTAACAGTTGCTTCACTCAGTGTATCGTGATTTGTACTCCAAACTTTCATCTGTGCAAAATAGCACTGTTAGCAGACAGTTGCCAGCATTCGTGGGAACTCTGTATTCTTGCTCGTGTTCATCCGATTCGATCTTGTGTTTTCTTAGGTTAGCCACTGATCATAGGCCTCGTGATTGTGTTCCTGGCATCTACAGCGAGCCTCGGGCCGGACGTCTAGGCGCTAGTTGTCCCGTTAGGTTTCTTGAGTAGGTGTGGGGAGAGGCATAAGAGTCCGTGTGTTGTTAGGGGGAACCTATAAATAGTGTCAATTGTATAACAGGAAGGGGGAGGATGAATAGTGAAACCACCGGTTCTTTAGAGCAACTCCAAGAGACTCTCTATTTCATTTCTAAATGCTAGGAATAGAGATTTTAGTGAAAAACTACCCTCCAACAACTTGTCTAAATGGTTATGCAAATATAGCCATCTTCTATTCTGGATTTTTCGCTAGCCAAAAATAAAAGATGAGAATGACTCTCTAGAGTGCGCATGAGATATGGAAAGAATGTTGGAGAGTCAAAACATATAGAAAGCGATTTTTATACAAACGACTCTCTAAATAATGATTTAGACAGCGAGATTTAGAAAGGCTCTTGGAGACGCTCTTATTGCCTTTGCTATTCCCTTCATTATTTGAGAGTTTGGTGAGTGCCCGTGTTTGAAGGCTTCTTTCTAGAATAGAACAACAAGATACTCATATTATAGTATTTTTATTGACGATTATAGAATCACGCTGCTGGTACTGCACTTCATCACGCATTCTGGATAGACAGCTTGACGTACTCCGTCTTTGATTCCTGGGCTGATCTACCCTTACACTCGTAGTAGAACACGGTCAACGCGCAGTCTTGGAACAACTCCAGGGTGGCCATCAGGACGGTGTGCAATACTCCCAGGAGCACAGCCCCCGACGCCATGTTGCCACGGGCGCTCTTGGCCTGCCAGTACACCAGCCCAAAAACGGCGGCGAGCACGCTCATCACGGAAACAAAGAGCATGGCACGCCTCCGCCTGCCCTTCACCAGCTGCCACGCCCGCCCGACGGCGCTGGCACCATGGCGGCGCCTAGCTGCAGATTCATCCATGGCCACGATGATGGAGAGCGAGCAGAAGAAGGACAGGAAGACGTAGAAGAAGAACGCGACTAGGAGGACCAGGCACCCGGCGAGAAACAGCCCGTAGTACCACCTGGACGCGAGGAAGGCCATGAGGGTGGACGAGGCCAACAGCAGCGCGACGGCGGCGGTCTTGAGCACGCAGACGAAGGCAACCGTCAGCACGGCCCCCTTCAGCTGCTGCTTGGCTCTGCCAAGGAGCGCTCCAAAGGTGTGCACCTTACCGTCATCGGAGTATGTCGTGATGGCGGCGAAGAGGGAGACGAGCTGGATGACGGAGCCGGTGACGTTTACTGACACGAGAAAGACCACGCTAGCGAGCAGGAGGACCAGGTAGTCCTCCTGCGTCTCTCGGAGGAGGAGAGCGTAGTCCGAGCCTCCGGGGTCGGTGCTCATGAGCGCGTCCATGTCGTGCCCGACCTCAAGCTTGATGGGCTCAACGCCAAGCTCATTGGCAACAAGAAGGAGAGAGATCCAGGCCACGCGGATCGTGAAGATCGCCGCGAAGAGTCTCAGGTTCCTGCCAGGGAGGAGGATGCCTTCCATAAGGAAGTTCAAGGACGATGGGGTGGTAGAGCTAGCAGGCTTGGTGGCAGCCATGGCTAGAGCTTAGACAGAAAGACGAGAGGAATGTCAATGTATTGAGATTATGAGAGGAGAATAACGTTGATGGTTTAAACGTTTATAATGGCCTGTTCGTTCAGCTGGCTTCCACTGGCTCTGTAGCTGTGGCTGGCTGCTTTCTTGCCTACCTCAGCAGTGTTTGCTTGTCATTTTCTTACAGCAACAGCCAGCCGTACAACAGCAATTGCCAGGAACTTAGGGTACCGCATTTTGAAAGTCTGATCTCCTTGCGTGGTGACTGGTGACCAATGCAATGCAGACAAAGAAATTTCATCGAATCTTTCGTAGATCTTGCCTATATATATAGCTGTTGGTACTTGGTGGTGCTCTAGTGTGGTTTGTACGTGTCTGTCCAATGTACCGGCGAAACGAACGTTAGGATTCCCGACAAATCAACAAGCTAGAGGCAAGGTAAAAAAAATTGTTTTGAGTGCGGGTCATGCATGACGATCAAAACACATATGACATATGGATAGAACTTCCAAAAGGTTCTAAAAAAGAAAACTTTTTGGAGTATAAATGGCATAAAACTGAATTGATAAAACAATCGTAGCAAAAAATCATAGGCATATTTTAATTAATGTTGTGTACTCCCTCTGTCCAAAAAAAAAAACTCTCACATTTTGAGGAGTCAAACAGTTCAAACTTTGACTAAAATTATATGAAAAAGTACTAACACTCATGTGACAAAATAAGTACCATTAGTTTAGCTACATAATATAGTTTCATAACAAATTTATTTTGGAGACATAAATGTTAATACTATTTATTATATAATCTTGGTTAAACTTGAGCTAATTTGACTGGCACGGTTCCTGCAATTGAGTTCTTTTATGGACAGGAAGTACCTGATAATATACAAGGCTTGACGACAATGCGTAAAGGGTTTTTTGCCGGCACAAATGTTTCTTTCTCTGGTAGTGGAACTCTAGAACCTTGACGACCATGCCTAAATGCTCAGTTACTTATTCGATCGTTAACAGAAATGCTGTAAACCAAAGCTAGCTAACGTGGTGATGACCAATGCAAGCAGCATGCGCAGAAAGAAAATTCATCGAATCTTTCGTAGATCTTGGCTATGTATATATAGCTGTTGGTACTTGGTGGTGCTCTAGTGTGGTTTGTGTCTCCTGTCCAATGTACACCGGCGAAACGAACGTTAGGATTTCCCGACAGATCAGTGGCAAGGTAAAAAAATTGTTTTTGAGTGTGGATCATGCATGAGCATGACGTGGAGTCCAGCTTGCAGTAGGGTAGGGCATACACTGTCAAAACAACCCTAAATAAAAATAAATTGGGCCGTCTATCTCACATAATTAAAGACCATTTGTTGCAATTGAAAGCATCTCACAAACTCAACAACTACCACCAGTGAAGAAGAGGCTGCTAGACTGCTGAACCTCAGGAGGCTGTACAATGTGACCCATCGTCCTGTCCTGCTAGTAGTTTCGCATGAAAGCAACGAAGGCTTCTACGTTTTACCTGGACCAGCTCTAGAAGCTAAGCTTGATGGGCTCCATCGACGCCTAGCTCGTTGGCAACGACAAGGAAAGAGATCCAGGCGACGAGCTGAGGAGGGCGAAGATGGCCGTGAAGAGTCTCTGGCCAGTTCCCGCTAGCTAGGGAGGAAGGAGGCCTTTCTTCTTGAGGAAGTTGAAGGACAATGGAGTGTGTCAAGCCATGTCTAGAGCTTAGACAGAAAGACGAGGAATACCGATGAGATTAAGGGTGTGTTTGGTTCGTACCGCGCCTCACTTTCCACATGTATTTGCTTCGTTGCCGCAGTTGCGGCATGCTGCAACCTCGCCATGGCTCTCTGGTTCATTTTCGGCGCCATATCTTGTGTGCCAGAACCGACCAATTATACGAAATTAAGTAAGAAAATCACCGTTGAAGCACATAATTTAGCAAACTTAAGCCCGTATAACCCGGTAGTCCGTGAAACCGCGAAGGATTTCAAACCAACCAACATACAAACCAAGATCGTACAAGTTTAGCAGCCACAGTCACATATTACATAAAGTTCGCAACATTATTTCGAATACATCAGAGTTCAGAACATAACGTTGTTACAAAACAAGTTCATAATAAAGTAGTGGAAGCAAATAGTTTTGAGACTTCACACACACACTTAGTTGGAATTACAGTACCAGCTGATAGTCAAGTCCAACAAAAGCATCAGGTGAGACGTACGGAGCAACCATGCCCTTGATCCTAGTTGTTGCCCATCGCGGGATACAGAAAGTTGATGCAATATCCATAATACATCTGGCCATCTGCAACAACAATGAGAACAAAGCCCTGAGTAAGAGAATGTACTCAGCTAGACTTACCCGCCTTAAACGGAAATAAAGTGGCCCCAAGGTGTAGCAAGGCTTTCGTTTAGTGGCTAACTGACTCATTTGCGAAAAACATAATTTATCTTGAATAAACCATTTTAAGTATTAGCATCATCTTTATTATAACCTGTCACTCTAGGTAAGCACCTATACTATAACAATCACTTGAT
Organism: Saccharum hybrid cultivar R570; assembly: GCA_038087645.1. Lineage (NCBI taxonomy): Eukaryota > Viridiplantae > Streptophyta > Magnoliopsida > Poales > Poaceae > Saccharum > Saccharum hybrid cultivar. The sequence goes on from JAQSUU010000795.1 coordinate 1,951,260, forward strand.
TAATCATTCATATCAAGTTATCATCTTAGGTTTAGCATTTTCAACATCATCTATATAACCATCCGTGTTCCTTTATCATTACTATGATGCCGCAGCTCGAGTCAAGTGCTCACTATCCAGGAGCGATGGTGATTCGAATCGATTCCTAACCAGCTAGTAATTTATTCCTCATACAAACCACACTCACCGATCAAGTGAGTTACAGATCACCAAAGACACTATTCCGGTAAACGTCGCGGAATAACAATCCTGGACCGCACTACCTAGGGGCTCTCAACGGCTAGGAATTGGGACCCAGTGATGAGGTCATGACCATGCTTGGAGAATTACATGGAGGCCAAGGGATCAGCAAGGGCATCCAAATCGAGAAGGAGGCCCAAAACTTATCCGGTTCGAGTCACCAAGGTGGAGGCCCAAAATCAAGTTTGAGTCCACCTCGGAATCCAGGACCAGTCTACCTTGAACTGGTCACCCAGGACGCGTACAGACTTCATTTTTGATGATCCATATATGGATGGAAAGCTTATTTGATAAGGAAGCCAACCCAAGTGGTCCTACGTCAAAAGCTATTCGGAATCAACGGAAATCGTCGAAACAAGTCACCGTCCAGAATCTGTCAGGGCGCTGTGTCGCCGTCTTTTGGGCCGTTTGGGCCTTGTAACGTGTCGGCGCTCCCCAGGGACGCGAATAGGAGTCCTTGGACGTCCCTTAGGCTATATAATCAGTAGCCACCAACTACTTTAGGGTTTGGGTTTTACTTAGATTATTCTGTTGACAACAGTTTCGCCGTCGCCATCGGTTTGTGAGACCCCAACTTTGTGAGATTAATCATTCATCTGCAATTTGGTTGCATTCCTTTGTGTTCTTGCGTGTGTTCTCGATTCTCAGGCAAGGACTTAGCCTTCTTGGCGAGGTCGACCGTGCAACGCCGGTTGATAACTAGAGGGGTCGTGGTGCTGCGATTGCAGGGTTCAGAGCCGAGTTGTTCGGAAGCCGGATCGAATTGTGTCGTGACTCCACCAAATCAAGAGTTATCAGAACCTTTCGGAAGATCGGGAACCCTAGTTCACATAACCCAGCCTGCCCTTGGGCTCACTCTTCGTGTCTCCGTCTTACCCCCTTTAGCACCAGTCTGTCAGCCCGAGTTTATCCCGACCTAAATAGTGTCACGAGCTTGGCGGTCGAAAAGTATGTTATTTGGCCAGCTAAATGTGAGGCATGCATTCAACATAACAAGAGGGACGAGCAACGGACGGTCCTTAATCGACATAGACAGAAACTATAAGCACCCCAGAACTTTGTCTGGTTGCATAATAACTATTCCGTCCGGTCTCCAATTATCCACCAACACTAGGTTATTTCTAGGATATCATCCATTCTATAGCTAAATATTCCAGTAATCTCCCTATAGTTGCCGGTGATAGGAAATCACCGACTACTACCGGTCTAAGCAGGGCTAAGCATTTAACACGGTCTTAGACTTATCAGGGTATACCGATCTAATAAGCTAACAAGGATATAATAAATGCATCAATGATTTCACTCAACTCCTACAACTTAATGCAACAATATATATAGAACTTATATAATTAATTACTTTATAAAGTAGGAGACTTATGGTGCTCCAGGGCTTGCCTCTTTCGAAGGAACTAGGCTGATGGTCCGCGTACTCCGGCAGATCCTCTCCTTGCTCTTCGGCCTCAGGCACCTCCTGTGCTTGGATCTCCTGTGGGTCGGCCCCGACCTGCTCCTCTTGTACCGCTAGTTTCACTTCCTCCTACGATCCTGTATGATGCATTTGTATAAGTGATTATATAATTGGTGCATCAGACGAGATGACATATGATGATCAAGATTGCATGCAATGTAGATGAACATGTTTGACTTTATTTGACAGAGTAGAGAAAAAAAATCTTCTACCAGGTGATCAACATCATCCAAGAACATGTGCCACAAGCACATGTCATCTACTGCATTCTCTTCTGCTACTAACTACCATCACGCAACAATAAATACCATATAGCCACAACATAGGTACTACTATACTAACACCACACAATAACTACCCTAGCATGACAAGTTATACTAGCAAGTTATTTGATGCTTCAAAGATACACCAAAACTAACAAATTAAACTAGTCATGCATAAAGAAGATTATTTTATTTCAATTTAAACTAAGGCTACAATAGCAACATATAGTTCTAGTATTCAGAAAATTATGAAAAAAATAACAGTAGCTTCCTCATACAATAAGTAGCCTACCATAATATTTTTATTACTTACATTTGGATAAGTATAACAGCCTACATAAAAATAGCAAAAAGCATGACATAATTACACATGAAAGTATTTTGTACTATGAAAAGTGTCAAACAACAGATTTAATATTTTTTCCATGTTCTACACAGTAAACAAGCACTGTACAAAAAGTTTCACATATATATTTTATACATATTTTTAGCTCTAGCTATTTTACAAGAAATAGCAACTAAATGCACATAAATTACATAGACACATTTTGCTATAGAACATGCATGTTATATATTTTTCACAGAAAGTGCATCACATGACTAGATCAACAAAACAAGTTTCACATTTTTCTAACATATATTCTATTTACTATGCATTTTTCAAGAAATCAGCATTTTAATCATTTAAATAAAGCTATATATAAAAGTTCACAAAATTGACATGCAACATTTTTAACATGTAGATCTAGCGACAAGGATCACAACAAAATTTGTTTCAACAAATTTGGAGCTAAACTGACCAAGATATGAATTTTTGAATCATTTAAACATTTTCTAAAAAACATTTTTAAAGCCCCTATTAAAAACCGGCCACTGAAAAATGCTGGGTGCACTCCGCTGCTTCACCCCACCTCTGCACTAGAGCGGCTGACAGTGGGGTCCCCGGGCCCACCTGTCACACACACAGGGAGGGCACGACGGCGTTCTCATCGGCGGTGAGCTCCCCGGCGATGGGGGTCACCACAAACCGACTCCCCGCGACGAGGCGAAGCCGGTGGTGCCTAAAATGCGGTCAGATGAACTCGGCATTGAGCTCGCCGCCATGCATGGTGGCACGGCGGCGCTGGCGTACGGTGGCCGGTCAGAGCAAGACACGGTGCGGCTAAAATGGCGCGCGTGAGCTCCGCGAGGTGGAGGCGGACGCAAAAAGGGGAAAAAGAAGGGGAGAATGGAAGCGGAGGAGATCCGGCTACAAACGGGCCGTGCTCGGTGCCCATGGCACCGCGGTGGAGGAAACGCCCAATTGGGCTATACCTTTCGACGATGATGGCTACCAACGGGTCAACGAGGTAGGGGAAGGTGAGGCGAAGCGGGGCGCACGAGCAATCAGGCGGAGGTGGTGCTACGGCGGCGCACGGCGTCAGCGGAGCGGTGGCGCACGACGGCGAGCAGCTCTCCCGCTCGAGTTTTCCAGAAACAGAAGGGAGAGGGCGAGCTGGAGGATGGAATGGAGGCAAGGGCGCGGGCACGACATCTTGAGGGCGTGCGCGGGGGCCACCGGACGCCACCCGGCGGCCAGCGTCCGAGCCCGCGCAGCGCAACGACGTGCGGGAGCAGGTGCAGAGGCGGGCCAGGCCGGCTTGGCCAAATGGACCAGAAAGGAGGGCGCGGTCCGTTTTCAAAAAGAAAATGCTTTTCTTTGTTCGTTTTCAATTAAACCGCCCCCAAACCCTAATTGGAGCAAGATAAAATCATTTTCATGATTTGGCGTAAAAACAAAAGTTGTTCTAAAATTTGTGATCAGCAAAGTGAAAATCCCATTAGATTTTAAAATAAAGATTTAAAGTTGATTTTTAAATCAAAACTCCATTTTCTAAGATTATTTTTAAAGCCAAATTTGAGAAAATTTTGAATACAAACCTTGCTCCAAATTGTTTACTAAACATTTCTAAGTTGTTCATTTACTCAAACAAGCACATACAAGTCCTAACAAGCCTCAACATAATTTTAAATCTACTGAAACAACACACTGCAACATGTATGTTTTGCTAACATGTTTCAACTCTATTTCATGTGATGCTTATCAATGCATGATTATGCTTATGCACAAGGTTTGCAAATGCTAATGGAAGCCTAACACTGAGGTGTTACAACCCTCCCCCTTATAAGAATCTCATCCCGAGATTTGAATTATGAACCATTTATTATAAAAATATTTTTAGACTATTTGCAAATAGTCTCCTGTCTCCCATGTCGTGTCACCATCATAATGACGACTCCATTGTATCTTATATGTTCTCACCACTTTATTCTGAGTGACTCTATCCTTAGTGTCCAAAACTCGAACTGGTTGTTCGTGATATTCCAAGTTTGATTTAATCTCAATGCCCTGAGGTTATATCCTTTCTTCCAGAACACGCAAACATTTCTTCAATTGTGACACGTGAAAGACTGGAAAGATTGAACTCATCGCCTCTAGTAACTGTAACTTATAAGCCACTGGACCCTTCTTCTCTACTATTTTATACGGCCCCACAAACCTAGGAGCAAGCTTTCTCTTCACCCCAACCGTTTCTTCTTCATTGGTGTAACCTTAAGGTAAACGTAGTCACCAACTTCAAACTCAAGAGGTCTTCTTCTCTTATCCGCGTAACTTTTTTGGCGTGACTGTGTAGCTTTCATATTTTGTTGAATAATACAGACCTTTTTCTCAGCTTCCTCAACAAAGTCAATGCCATAATACCTTCTTTCCCCGGGCTCAATCCAATTCAACAATGTCCTACACTTTTTGCCATACAATGCTTCAAACAGCTATTATTGTAAGTACTCTCTTGATAGCTATTATTGTAAGCGAACTCGGCCAAAGGTAACCATGATTCCCATGAGCCCTTCGAAGATAATACACAAGCTCTATGCATATCTTCTAGAACGGCATTAACTCGCTCTGTCTGTCCATCTGTCTGTGGATGGTAAGCAGTACTGCGGACTAAACTAGTACCCAAACCTTTATGTAGATGTTCCTAAAAGTGAGCGGTGAATTGGGATACGCTGTCTGACACTATAGTTTTCGGTATACCGTGCAATCAGACAGTTTCTGCAATGTATCTTTCAACATATTGAGGCGGTCAAAACGCTGTCTTGACTTGTAGAAAGTGAGCTGACTTTATAAGACGATCAACGATTACCCAAATTGAATCATTTCATTTTTGAGTGGTGGGAAGACCTAAGATGAAATCCATACTTATACCATCCCATTTCCAATCTGGCATTGATAATGGTTGTAGCAGACCAGCGGGTTTCATATGAAGAGCTTTCACTCTATAACATGTATCACATCTAGCAACATAAGCTGTGATCTCTTTCTTCATCTTTGTCCACCAATAATGAGGTCTCAATTCTTGATACATTTTGCTACTTCCAAGATGGATGGATAGCTTAGAAAGATGAGCTTCATCCATGAGTTGATTTTTGAGTTCTCTGTCCTTGCGTATGACAAGACGGCCATCGAACCATAATACTCCTTGTTCATCCACTCTAAAATGCTTCATCGTCTCTTTCTTCATTTTCTTCTTGATATGGAATATCCCCTTATCTGTTTTCTGAACTTCTATGATTCGACTCTCCAAAGTACGACTAACTTGAATATTATGCAACACAGTAGGATGCATTAGGTTGAACCTATCCTCGAACAACGGTTGCACAATAAGAGAATGTGACTTCCTACTCAAGGCATCTGCTACTACGTTGGCCTTTCTTGGATGATAGTGCACATTCAAGTTATAATCTTTGATTAGCTCTAGCCATCTTCGTTGTCGCTTATTGAACTCAGGTTGAGTAAAGGTGTATTTAGGACTCTTGTGATCCGTATAGATATTACACACATTCCCAAGCAGATAGTGTCTCCAAATCTTGAGAGCATGTATAACAGCACCAAACTCTAAATCATGCGTCAGATAGTTAACCTCGTGTTTCCTCAATTGGCATGAGGCATAAGCAATGACTCTTCCATCTTGCATAAGTACACAGCCTAAACCAGTTTTTGATGCATCGCAAAACATATCAAAAGGTTTCTCTATATCTAGTTGCGCTAGAATAGGAGCAGTGGTTAGTAGTTTCCGCAGGGTGCGAAAAGCTGCCTCGCACTCCTCAGTCCAAGCGAACTTATGATCTTTCTGTAGCAAACTAGTCATGGGCTTGGCACTCTTCGAGAAATCTAGTATGAAACAATGGTAGTAACTAGCCAACCCAAGGAAACTCTGAACCTTGTGGATAGTAGTCAGTGCCTTCCAATCCATAACCTCTTGCACCTTGCTGGGATCTACCGAAATTCCATCTTCTGACAGAATATGACCAAGAAAAGGAATTGTCTTCAGCCAAAACTCACACTTACTAAACTTGGCATACAACTGATGTTCTCTGAGTCTAGTCAAGACAATTCTCAGATGCTCGACATGATTTTTCTCATTTTCTAAATATACTAGGATGTCATTAATGAATACAATCACGACCTTATCCAATTCTGGCATAAAGACCAAATTCATCAGATACATAAAGTATGCAGGAGCATTTGTCAGGTCGAAGGACATGACAAGATACTCGTACAACCCATATCTGGTGAAAAACGCGGTCTTAGGTATATCTTGCGGCCTAATCTTAATCTGATGGTATCCTAATCTCAAATCTATCTTAGAAAATACTTTGGCTTTTGACAATTGGTCAAACAAGATGTCAATCCGAGGCAGAGGATACTTGTTTTTAGTTGTCACTACATTAAGTGACATGTAGTCCACGCACATCCGTAAAGAGTTATCCTTCTTCTTCTTGTTCACGAATAGTGCAGGACAACCCCATTCAGACAAACTCAGACATATCAGACCCTTGTTCAACAGATCCTAAAGTTGCTTCTTCAAGTCGGCTAACTCATTTGGAGGTATCCGATAAGGCCTTCTTGAGATAGGTGGTGTTCTAGGGATTAATTCAATGGCAAACTCAGCATCCCTATCCGGCGAAAGACCGGGTAACTCATCTGGAAACACATCCGGAAACTCATATACTACAGGAATCTTAGCTAGTAGAGTGGTTTGGACTGCACAGGTTGTACTACCAAGATCTATTCTAAGAGGTAACACTACTTGAAAAGTGCCTTCTCCAATAGGTTCCTTGAGGTAAATAGTTCTACTCTCAACATCAATCACTACCCCCATCTTATTCATCCAATTCATTCCCATAATGACATCCAAAACTAACCTGGGCCGGTATTGTTGGGAAAACAGTTCTTGAACAGGTTTAGGAGAGGAGAATGGAGAGAGGCTATCAACAAGAGTCTGAAGAGAGAGCCCCCTTGCCCTCTTGATTTTGGCATTATATATAGGCAATCGGCAATTTATAAGCTACCCCTTGGTGGGGGTTGGTTTTACATGCCACTCCAATGGCGCTAGTTGGACCTCTTCTAGGGGACTTGGCCCATAGGAATGTGGACCGTCCCAACAGTAGCACCTCAGTTACTAGGTTATGGCTGGTACTACATGGCCTAGTAGATGCTCATTCTAGAGGAGGCACTACACAACTCGAACCTTAGTTGCGAGGATCACCCTTCAGAACCTATACTTGTGCACCTCACTAAAAACTCCACCCAAAAACCCTATGCGAAAAAGGGTATGGAGAAAAGAGCTTGTGCACGTCTCTAGCCTATACATGTTATAATCCCTAGGGCTTCTAGCTCCAAGTGCTTTCATCTTTCGAATGTCTTCATCTCACGAGAGCCGAGTGAAGCCTCCATGTCACAGAAGCAACAGAAGGAGCTGGAGCCCAAAGATGAATACATCCGAAAGATGAAGGCACTTGGAGCTAGATGAAGGCACTTGTAGCTATCATAGTTGGAGTAGTCGATGTAGTCAAAGTAGTCATGGTCGAAAGTTGCTATGAGGCCTCCAATCTTTGCTCACGAGCACCAGGCAAAAAGACTTCACGCCCCGGAGTGGCTGGTCCTTCCGGTGTGATCCCCTAGCCCCTCTTGGTCGGTACTCGTGATTGAATCCTCTACTGCTCTTGGTGTGGTCGACGTAGTCACACTAGTCAGAGTAGATGTTCAGACCCAAGTTGCCAATGTAGATGTCGATGAAGGTGTGGTAGAACTTGGTGTCAAAGGTGTTGATGTGGCCCTTCAAACTAGGCGATGTAGGCAAGCCATTGTAGCGTTGATGTCGAAGGTGTCGACGAGGCTCTCGAGCTATTGTAGTGGGTGAAGATGATGGCAAAGGCCCTCTTGCCAAAGTGGTTGATGAAGGTGTGTCATCAAAGTTGGTTGAAGATGTTGGTGAAGCCCCACCTATCGAAGAGTTGGTGGAGGCATGTTGTTGTGGGTTGCCGAAGATGTTTGCGATTGCCCTCCTGTAAAAGGTGTTTGGCAGAGGTGATGGTGGTGTAGATAGCGAAGGTGTTGGTGAAGCCCCTTTGTGCCGACATGTTAGCAGAGGTGAATCATCATGGTTTTGTCGAAGGCCCTCCTACAAAGCTGTTTGGTGAAAGCCCTCCTGAAAAAAGTTATTTTGATGGAGGCGATGTTGGTGAAGTCACCAAAGATGGTGGTGAAGCCCCTTATGCGAAGGTCTTGGAGAAGGAAATGCAGATGTAGACACCGATGCCATGTGCCGAAGACCAGAGAAGTTGCGTGAAAATGCACCTAAGTTGATATCCTGCATTTTTAGGGACTTAGGTTGGGCGTTATAGCTTCGTCGAATATCGACTTGCTTGCAAGTCTTTCGACACTCAGAAAGACATTGGCTTTCTACTTGCTGCAAAAGATGGTTAGTCATTTATATGGTGCGTGTGGGTAGCACAAAAGCCTCAGCTTCGTGACCTGGTGCCCTTGTAGGTTTAGGACTTCTTCTAGGATTTTGATGCATAGAGTCCTGGTGCCCATGCATGGAGTCTTGGAATGAATTTGTTCATATATCTATCAAAATTAGTGCGACAACTAACCTATTCCTAACGTTGTGCCTTACCATATTTAGAAACATACACACTGATTGCTCAACACATAAATGGATGGTATCTTGGAGCATACCTCAGTCCCTAAAAGATTACAAAACCAAAAGAAGGATGCTCTATTAGTCTATTACTAAGCGTAGGAATGTTTATAGAAGTTGTGTCATCGTTCCAATTTTTGGTATTTAGATTAGATACCCATTTAATTCCATATCCCTTTTGTCTAGGGAATTCCTTCTCTCTTTGCATACCCAAGTTTTTGTGAAGATGCTAGCGCCCAGATGTCTAGACGCATGCCCGTGACTGGATGCCCGCGCCTGCTGATCCATTTCCCTACACTCCGTTTCTTGCGCCTAGTCGTTTTGCATGCCCAGGCGAGGCCCATGCCGCCTAGACGTCTCCCACGCCTCCCGACTGAAAGCCCTAATTTGATTTTGGCTAATTGATGAAACCTAAATGTACTAACCATTGTCATTAAGTGATGAATATGAGCTAGGTTGGTACACAACAAGTGATGGAGTTGAATGATGGTCATGGTGGTGGTGATGGCCAAATGAGATGATCAAGTGCTCCAACTTGGAAAAGAAGAAAGAGAAAAACTAAATAGGCTCAAGGCAAAGGTATGAAACCTAAGGCTAGTTTGTTTTGCCGGTCAAGACGCAAAAGAGTGCATGATTGGGTTTAGGATAGATAATTGTACTATAAAAAGGGGAAATATTTAATTGCAATGGTTATCTAGTGCCACTAAGTGTGAGTCCCATTTGCATATACTTTGCGCTTAGTGATGTGGTGAGATGCTTTAGAAAACCCTAGAAAATATGGTTGAGAAATGCTAACTTAAGTGCCAAAATGGTTTGGTATTTGTGGGAAAAGTTAGCACTCAAATAGTGGTTGAAAAGTGAAGCTTATTGTGCTTGGTTGGCCCTGCTGTTGAAATTTTCAGTTCACCCGACCAAAATTTCCAGATAAGGGTGCTCTATTGGTTGAATGGAATTAACTAGAATTTTAGTTGGCCCGAGTTGTTATTTCTAGTGTGGGAGGCACACCTGGTGAGTGGAGCGCTCGCCTGAGAAATTCCAAATTGCCGCCTAGAATTTCTAGTGCGGGAGTCCTCCCAACCAACGTTCAAAAGAGGTGCATCCGCCCAAGAATTTCTAGGCCATGCTGGCTGAAATTTCTAGTGTGGGAATCCTCCTGCGCCAATGGTCCAGAGAGGAGCACCCACCCGAGAAATTCCAAGCCATCGCCTGGAATTTCTAGTACAGGAATGGGCTCCTACATAGTAATGGTCGGGAGGAGGAGGCAAGTAGGCTAGGGTTCTAAGTTATGGGCCCCCTTCTTCCTCCATTCTCTTCTCCATTCTTGCAACATTTGAGATCCAAAAGTGAAGAGAAAAGCTCTATACTCTCTCTCTCCCAAAGCTTTGAGCTAACCCTAAGTGAGAGATTGAGGATTCAAAGTGTTGATCTTGAGAGCTTCAAGAGCATCTCCTCCCTCTCCTCTCCTTCTCCAAGCTTGGTGCTCATTCTTTAGAGGATTTGAGGGAAACCCTAGTGTGTGCATTTGAGGTTGCATATTTGGTGGCACTAGGTGGTGATTGTGATTGTGGATTTCTTATTACTCTTGGTGATTGCCATTACCTAGACAGTTAGTGATTTGTTGATTGGTGAGGGGATTTGGTGATTGTGTTCGCCCCCAATCAAGGATTATTTGTGAGGGGTTCTTGGGCTTATTACTTGGTGAAGTGCCAAAAGCCATTATAGTAAATTGCTCATGTCATTGAGTTGCCTCACTTGTGGGTAGGTTCTTGCGGCACCCATTTGTTGGGCTAGGTTTGTGAAACACCTATTAGCTACCGAACCACCAAGTGTTGGTTGACACAACGGGGACTAGCGTGCTGACAAGCCTATGATCCTTGGGAGAAAATTTTTGTGTCTATTGTGATTGGAATTCTCCCGGTGATTCACTTGGTATTCATATTATGATTTGTTCATCTTTCTTCCCACGGCGGTGTAATCACCCTACTCACTCTCTTGTATTTACATTTGATAGTTGTGTAGCAAGCGCTTTAGTGTTGCTAGTTTGAGAGATTGCTTGTTAGTAGAGTAGCTCATTTAGTGAAGCTCTTTAGTGTAGCTTGTTTGAGAGCTTTTAGTGAGTAGTGACATAGCAATTGATTGATCTAGAGATTATAATTAATCTAGAGATTATAATTAACTATTATTGTTGGGATAGGTGGCTTGCAACCCTTTGTAGAGCTAGAGCAAAAAGCTTTGCTTTCTAATTGACTAATTAGTTGCTCTAGTGTTTTGTAGAAACTTTTATTAGGCTATTCACCCCCCTGTAGCCATTTAGGACCTTTCAAGTGGTATATATCAGAGCCATGGTCACCGTTTAATCAAGGCTTAACAACCTTCAGTGTCAAAAGATGACTCAAGTTGTGTTCGGCCATGTGGGGGGCAAACCACTTTTCTTTGATGGCACATGTTATGATTATTAGAAGAGAAAGATGAAGATGTATCTTGGTTCAATCAATGATCAGGTGTGGGATGTGACCGAGAGTGACTATGTAATTCTTGATCCCACCAATCTCACCAACCAAGACAAGGTAAACAAGTAATGCAATACAATGGCTCTCAACACCATCTATAATGCCATTGATTAAAAGGTGTTTGAGCAAATCAAGAATTATGAAAGAGCTAGTGAAGTGTGGAAGAGATTGGAAGAAACTTATGAGGGCACATCAGCGGTCAAGAGTGCCAAGTTATACATTCTCAAGGACAAGTTGACAAGCTTCAAGATGAAGGATGATGAAAGCATTCTGGAGATGTTCCATAGATTGCAAGTGATCATCAATGACTTGAAGGCTTTGGGTGAGAAGATAAATGATGATGATGTCTCTCATCGGTTGTTGTTGTGCTTACCTTCAAGATTTGAGACATTGAGATTGATCGTCATATGAGGAGGATTGAAGGACCTAACCCCTAACCAAGTACTAGGTGATGTCATGACATAAGATACATACCGTGTGGAAAGGGAGGGGTTGACCAAGATGAGAAGGATGAATCCAAGAAGAAGAAAAGTGTAGCATTCAAGGCTATCACCTCATCTAATAGCAAGGGCAAAGCTAAGAAAGAAGAATCAAGTGAAGAGGAAGAAGCTAGTGACTTTGATGATGAAGCTATGGCTCTCTTTGTGCGCAAGATGGGCAAATTCATGAAGAAGAAGGGCTATGATGCAAGAAATAGAAGAGATCACAACAAGGAGTATGTGAGAAGATGCTAAAATGCAAGAGCAAGGATCACGTTGTAGCGGATTGTGCCTACAATAGTGACAATGATGAGGATGAGAAGAAAGAAAAGGAGAAGGAAAAGAAAGAGAAGAAGATGACATTCAAGAAGAAGAAGAAGAAGGGTGGTAGCTATGTGGTCACTTGGGATAGTGATGGCTCTTTAGATGATGATGATTCTAGTGATGATGACAAGAAATCCATCAAGAAGGCACTAGCAAGCATCGCCATCAACAACAAACCTTCTCTCTTCGACACTTCATAACATTCTTAATGGCTAAGTCCACCAAGGTATAAAATGATGAGAGTGATAATGATAGTGATGAGGAGGTAGACCTCATGGACATGCTAGAACAAGCTCATTCTTGTCTTGAGTTAAAGAGGAAGGAGTGCAAAGAATTGCGCAAGGAGCTTAAAGCTCTCAAACAATCCTTTGATGAGCTCAATGTTTCTCATGAGAGTCTAAAGGAAGACAATGAGGTGCTTAGCAAGGCTCACACTAAGCTTGAAAAGGCTCACTCCTCTCTTCTTGAGCAAGCCAAGAAAGAGGTTGTTGTAACATGTGATATAGGCTCTACTTGTGATCTAATTAGTGAATCTTTTTATGATCCTATCATTGTTGCTCCCACTAATCCTTCTTGTAGCACTTTCACTTTCACCTCATCCACTAGTAATGGTTTCACTTGTGATGCCTCACTAATGGTTGAGAATAAGACCCTCAAGAAGGAGGTTAATGAGCTCACTCGTGCCTTAGGCAAAGCCTATGGTGGTGAGGATCACTTGCTTATGTGCTTGGGTACCCAAAGAACTCCTCTCTACAAAGAGGGATGACCCCCAAGAAGGGCAAGGCAGCCTTTGCTCCTCACAAGACTAGTTTTGCGAAGAACAATGGTCAGTATTGTTATAGTTGTAAGCAAGTTGGTCACAAAGAGCATGATTGCAAGAACAAGAAATCACATGCTAATGTATCCTCAATTAAGTTTGATTCTTGTTATTTGCTTACCAAGGGTGCCAATGGTGTGAAGGATAAGTTTGTTGGTACATCCATGTTGGGCCCAAAGAAGAAGGTCATTTGGGAACCAAAGAGCTTAGTGACTAATCTTCAAGGACCCAAGCAAGTTTGGGTACCTAAAAAGAATTGATCTTTTGTAGATCAATTATAAAGCTGGAGGAAGGCATTGGGTGCTTGATAGTGGGTGCACACAACACATGACTGGTGATGTAAGAATATTCAATTCAATCAACACCAATGATAGCAATGGTTATGATAGTATCACGTTTGGTGACAATGGCAAAGGCAAGGTCAAAGGGCTTGGTAAGGTTGCAATATCCAATGACTTGAGCATTTTCAATGTGCTACTAGTAGAGAGCTTGAATGTAACAGAACCGACCAAATTATAAGAGCACAAGTACAAAAACAAGCACTGAAGCGCTCAAATTTTCGAACTTGAGCCCATATAATCCCGGTAGTCAATCGAAACCACGAAGGATTTCAAACCAACTTGCTTACAACCAAGATCGCATCATTCAACATACAACATCATACGTTACATTTCACAAGTAGTCCGAAATAAGTTTACACACACAGAGTCGCAATTATTACAAACCAAGTTTATAAAGTAGCGGAAGCATAACACACGCATTAGTTCACATACTACTGCCAGTCTTAATGATCAACCACCCGCAAAAGCATCAGGAAAGTACATAAAAGATGATCATGCCCTAGTGATCTAGTCTTCGTCACCCGCAGGGTGGAGACAATTTTTGCAGAAGCCTTGGTAGAGCATATCATCTGCAACAGGAGGGAATAAACCTTGAGTACTAGAATGTACTCAGCTAGACTTACCCGCCAAAAACTAGAAATAAGATGACACCAAGGATTATGCAAGGCTTACACAAGAGGCTAGCTGACATCACATTTTGCATAAAGGCATAAGTAATTGAAACTCTTATAACTTGTACTAGAAGTTCTTTTTAGCATTTACCTGTCATCTATCTTAGCACCTGTACTAAACATTCACTTGAGTATAATCAAACAACATTATTATTATATCCATAGCAGGTATATCATTGTGGCAACATTATATCATTCACTTAACCATATGTTCATTTAATGAGATCTACGTTGCCACTGCTCAAGTCAAGTGCTCACTAACCGGGAGCGACGGCGATTCGAATCGAATTCCTATCCAGCTGGAGGAGTATTTCTAACACTCACCGAGTCACGCCTGGCGAGGGCTGCTCAGGTCACCTTTGGTATAGTTCAAGAGCCGCGGGTCCGACTGATGTCGCATCCCCAAGGGCGACACTCTGCCAGGTGATAGGGACTCTAACCCCCCTTGGTCTCACGCCAATGTCCCCAAGCATATCCTTTCTCTCCTCCAAGAAGCAACCTACCATTCGATTCTCGACCTGAACTGTATTACTCGGATTCGTGGTCGGAATGGCTTATCCGGCCAACTAAGTGTTAGACTGCGTTCAACATGACTCAAGGACGTACAGCGAATCGGTCCTTAAACGACTCAGACGGGCATAGCTCCGCACCCAAGACGTGAAGTGTCTTGCGGCTGCACTATCGAACTCCCGCCCGGTCTCAATTTCATTTTTAGGCATGGTTCCATTCACGATAGCGATCAAAGCCACTCGTGACCCATTCCTAGATCTCGCAGATGACCGGAAATCACCCGACTTCTACCGAACTAAGCAGGGCTAAGCATTGACACGTGCCTAAACCTAATATAGGATTAAGTACGATATCTGGACAAGGACAGGTATAATGCAACAAGTGTTTTCATATAACTCCTACAACTTAATGCAGTAAACAATTAAAAGTACTCAAGATTAATTTATAAAAGAGTAGGTTCAGCATGCACCGGGGCTTGCCTTTTAGAAAGGTCGAGGGCCGGTGGTCAGGGCACTCGGGTAGATCTTCAGCGGCGTCTCCTCCGCCGACTGGTTCTGCTGGCTCCTCTAGCTGGTCCTGGACTTCCTCCGGAATCACTGGCTCAAACTCGAGTGTTACCCCCTCCGGAACACCTATTGCATGAGTGCACAATAAATATCATGGGTGCATAATGGGTGCAACATGCTCGGGATGAAATGCATTTTGGCAATAAAAGTACTCTATTCAAGTCACTTCATCAATACGTGCAAATCTCTTCTCCGGTGGAGAAGTACTTACCTAATCTACCCAACCTAAGATATAGATGTTCCTCTTCGGTTAAGGCCCTAACACCTAACAACACAAGAGTAATATTACTTAGGTTACCACAGTAAGACATTCTAGACAGCAGCTCAAAGATTCTAACATAACTGAAGATTCCTAACTCCAAAAGTTATGGTCTAAGACAATCTAGAAAGCTTAAGAAATGCACCACAATTCATTTTCAGACCTCAATCCTAAATTCCTAAGTTTTCTATGTTGAATTTCATAAGTTCCAGAATCTGTCCTCTCTAAACAGAGAGTAGCCAATTCTGGACTGACACTTTAAACAGCAATAACTCCCAAACTATTAAGGCAAATGCTCCCAAATTTTGACACAAGCTAGTTTATCAAGTTTACTACAACTTTGGTATTTACAAGTTTTCCAGCAAACACATTTATCAAAGGCCAAACCCAGAAATACTACCGGCTGTCCAGAAAATCTAGAATTGCAAAGATTAAATATTTATTTATGTGGCAAACATCCCATAAGACCAAACTAAAGTTACCACAAGTTCACATAGGTCACAAAAACACCAGAAAGTAAGGTTTGCCTACCTAAATTATTTATTTATACTCATTTCTTAATTTACTTAAGTAATTAAGTGGAATTTTAAACATATATGTAAACTGCTCCTAAAATTCTACAAAAATTGCAGGAGACTCTATGAAACCAAAAGAGACCACTGTAAAACTTTGAACAAAAATTATTTACAGAAACTCCCTAAACAAAATTCACAAGCCCAAAAGGCTGATTTTTGTATAATTAACAAATCATATTGAAAAGTATCAAACAACAGATTTCATATTTTTCTTAGACACTTTATGGTACCAAGACATTCTCCAAAAATTTATAAGAACATTGCTCATGTAGAAAAATTACAAAATTTTATTCAAGTATTCCCTAAAATGACAAGATAGCATTATAACTTGAAAAGTACTTAAGCATTACTGCCCAAATTTTTACCAAAGCTAGAGCAAGTATAAATTAGCCTACCCACCAATTTTCATAACTTTTGGAACACTGAAACTCAAGATATGATTTAAACAAGTTTGCATACAATCTAAAACACATTTCAAAAACCTATTTAAATCTCCTAGAAACTAAACATTACATAACCAATTCATATTTTTCTAAAATACTACACACCAAGTAGATCCTAACAAAATTTATCTCATAATTTTTTGAGCAAGTAAAACCCTAGATCTACATTTCCTAAATCTTACCCAAAATATGTGGTAAAATATAAAAAGGAAAACAAAAACTAAATCCAAAACCCTGCTACCGGGCCGGCCTGCAAAGCCGATGCGGCCCAAAACGCGCGCGCGGCACAGACAGGTGGCCCCCGCATGTCGGTGAAAGAGAACAGGGACACGACGGCAGTGAGCTCCGACGAGCAATTCCTCACCGCCGGTGGCTCCTCCGACCGATCCAAGTGCACCGGCGTCTTGTCCAAACCCAACCGCACCGAGGCTACCACTTTTCCCCAAAGTTGATGCACCACCGCACCCAGACCGACGGCAATGGCGGACGGCCGCGGTGCCTGGCGGTACGCCGGCGAGTCCCGGCCGTCGCACGACCTACCGAAGGGCGCATCACCTTCCTGGACTCGTAGTGGACCTAACGAGATCACTCCCACAGACGGGGGTGGAGCGGATCCGCTTGACCGCGTGAGCACCTGGCCGGCGGCCATGGCGCGGCCGTGCACGGTCTCGTTCCGTCATGGCTGTCCTGATACTGGCGGTAACATCTTCATCCTAGCATTTACACGTGACAGGGAGGGGGAAACGTGGGTGAAGGCAGACGGAGAACTACTGTGTGGTGCTGGCCACGGTGAGCCGCACATGGCGGAGCTCCGGTGAGCTTCGGTGAGCGGGCGGAAACGGCAATGCGGCTCACCTTGGGCTCAAACCAACCTACCGATGGGTCGAGGAGGTGTAGGACGGGGAGGCTGAGGGATGGACGTGGTTCGGCGAGCGGTGGTGAGTGCGCGAGCTCGGAGATGGCTACGGTGGCAATGGCGTCCCGGTTTCCGCCTCGGTGAGCCTGGCCAGAGCGAGAGGAAGGGAGAAGAGAATGAGCGCGCGTGAGGGGGGTGGAGGTGGCCGCTCGGTGTTCAACTCACGCCCGGGCTCGCGACGTGGAGGGAACGGCAGCGCTCGGTCGCCACGCGTCGCCGTTCTTCTGCCCGCGCACCATGACATGCCGGTGTTCGAGCTCGTTGACTGAAACCGAGCCTCCGAAGACCGACTGACAGGGCAGTTTTGGCGCTAATTATCTCTCAAACCGGTTCGAGTTAGGAGCAGGTGATAATACAAAATTTGTAGGGCTTTGTGAGGTCAACAACTTTGCTAATTGGCTCCAGAACCAATTTGGCTCAGATTTGAAACTATAAAACTCCAAAGTGGTGCCCCTTGAAACTAAAATGCAGTTTCAGAGATAAACGTCGACTGAAACCCTAACTTCTTGACACTATATCTCCTAAACTATTGAGAACCAGGCATGGGTGATGTTGGCAATGTTGTAGAGCTACATAAGGACTACAAGTTTGTCAATATGAGTGGAAGCTGGTTTGGCCTGGTTCGCAAACTACAAGAACCTAAAGTAAGCCACAGTAAAACTGGAGGGACACTTTTGAGACTTAGAAAAATTCTAAGTGTTGAGACAGCCCCTCTAGCTGACTTGTGAGCCATTTTTGAGCATGTTCTGGCCAGTTTCATGAGATGGTCATATTGAGACTTTTGTTCCCCATAAAATTCCCTACAACTTTGCTTAAGGGTGCTCCTCCATGCAAGGTCTCTAAGCTAGACTTTTTAATTGGTCAAACTAGAGCATCCTAGGGCTAAATGCTGGTCAACTACACCTTGGAGGGCATTTTGGTGATTTTGGTCAACATAAACCTTGCTCCATTAGTGACCCTAAGTATAACTAAAGTGTTGTGAGATATAATTGGCTACTCTACCCTTTAGTTACACCAACTCCCTAGTGTCACATGATGTGAGCCAAACAAAATTCTAAAAACAACCACATTTGTTGCAACCACATAAAATAACATGAATGATGCATGCTTATGCTTATGCAATTGCAATGCAATTAAGGAGCTAAACACCTGAGGTGTTACATTGAACTTCAACCTATTGTCAGTAGCTTAATTGTGTGATCTTGGTTTTAAGTGCATATTTGGTGTGGATGATGTAGAGAACATAAGCATAGATGGTTCTAACTTGATATTCAAAGGATTTAGTGTTGGATTGTTTTGCTTCGGCAATATCTAGCAACGTGATCACGCAGACGGAATCAGATGGTAGCACATGAGACACAAGGATTTATACTAGTTCGGGGCGCGATGTGCGCTAATCCCTACTCCAGTGGTGCGACTGCTTTTATATTCATATGCTCAATTACAGGGGCTATTGCTCCTAGCTATGAGTATATTGGAATAGGTGGAAGATTAGATCCCTAGACCGAGGTCCCTACCCTCCTTTATATAGGTAGCAGAGGTAGGGTTACAGAGAGGGCGATCGGGCTAACAGATTGTGTTCCTCGTTTGTTACACGATACGCGCAACAGATTGATCCTAGCTATCGTCTAGATACGCCCGCCTTGGTTTGCCTTGATCTCCATGTTGGTTGATTGCATCAGCCCTTGCAGACCTCCTCCTTGATGTCTGTTGTGCTAATAGCTTGGTGGTAGTCACATATACGGGCGGTGCAGGTACCCCTGGCCCATATCTTTGACATTTAGATATGAGAATCTATACTTGGTTGATTTTAATGCCAGTGAAACACAATTGTCAACATGTTTGTTCACCAAATCTAGCATTGGTTGGTTATGGCATAGAATGCTTAGTCATATTGGAATGAAACAATTAAATAGACTGATTAAGAATGATCTAGTTAGAGACTTGAAAGATGTCACATTTGAGAAAGATAAGTTGTGTAGTGCTTGTCAAGCCGGAAAGCATGTTGGTAATACACATCCTAAGAAGAGCATCATGAGCACATCTAAGGCATTTGAGTTATTACATATGGATTTGTTTGGGCCAAAACATACACTAGCATTGGTGGCAACAAATATGGCTTTGTAATAGTGGATGATTTTACAAGATATACATGGGTAGTCTTTCTTCTTGACAAGAGTGATGTGTTTGCTACATTCAAGTCATTCATCAAGAGAATTCACAATGAGTTTGAAACTACAATCAAGAAATTTAGATGTGACAATGGTAGTGAATTCAAGAATACAAGAATTGATAAGCTATGTGATGAGATTAGCATTAGGCATCAATTCTCGGCCAAGTACACTCGACAATCAAATGGCCTTGTTGAGAAGAAGAATATAACTTTGATTGACATGGCAAGATCAATGCTTAGTGAGTACAATGTTAGCCATTCATTTTGGGTCGAAGCAATCAACATGGCTTGCCATTGTAGCAATCATCTCTATTGTCATTCTTTGTTGGAGAAAACCCCATATGAGATCTTGAATGGCACAAGTTTATAAATTCCATATCCATGCTTGTGTGGTGTATGCTAGTTGTAGGATTGATTGATGAAATGAAAAACTAGCATGCATAGGCTGATAGTTAGATGTGCCTTGCATGTTTTTACAAGTGATACTAGAGCCTTGCTTATAATGTTGATCTCATGAGGTATCTAGTGTTTGTGTTTTGCATGTATATCTAGCTAACCATGGTGCTAAGGATGATGTTTAAATGACAACTCCGATTGGTATCACACTTCAAAGGTCCATTCTTTACACCTTAGCATCATTTGGTAGTCATTACTCTCCCACACTTTCTATCTATGCATATGTGTAAGCTCTCAAATTCAAACTCTTAGCACATATGTAGGGGGAGCCAATGCTACAAATTCGGGTTTATGGAAGTTGTCTATATCCTTTACACATGGTAAAATGCTTGGGCAAGCAACATGAATCCAAAAAGATTTCATTGAATATCTTTGTGAAAAGGTTGTCATCAATTACCAAAAAGGGGGAGATTGAAAGCCCTAGTTTGGTTTTGGCTAATTGATGAAACCTAAATGTACTAACCATTGTCATAAGTGATGAATATGAGCTAGGTTGGTACACACCAAGTGATGGAGCTAGATGATGGTCATGGTGGTGGTGATGGCCAAATGAGATGATCAAGTGCTCCAACTTGGAAAAGGAGAAAGAGAAAAACAAAATGGGCTCAAGGCAAAGGTAAAAAACCTAAGGCCATTTTGTTTTGCTAGTCAAGATGCAATAGAGTGCATGATCGGGTTTAGGATAGATAACCATACTATAAAGAGGGAAAATCTTTAATTGCAATGGTTATCTAGTGCCACTAAGTGTGAGTCTAATTTGCAATGGTTATCTAGCCATTTAGAACCTTTCACTGACCATGCGTGGGCACCCACTCTGTGGTGCCCCAGCAGCTACAGTAGGCTGCTACGGTAGGTGCTATTCAGCATATGTAACATCCGATCTACTTTTACAACATCAAGATGAAACACTTGTAACATACATCTGAAATAGCTAAAACACTTGCAATATGCGTCTAAAACACTTGCAAAACACTAAAAAAACTTTAAAGCATGTGTGTAGCCATTGCAAAACATTGCAACATCCAGCTGAAAACACATACAACATACGTATGAAAACCACTAAAACACATGCATATATATGCAACATCCAGATCTACTTTTGCAACATCTTGATGTAACATTTGCAACATATGTCTGAAACAGATGAAACATTAGGAACATACACTTGAAATATACATGTATAGCCATTGCAACATATGCAACATCTTGATCTACTTTTGCAACTTCCACATGAGGCACTTGCAATGTACCTCTAAAACATCAGAAACATTTGAAAGATACGCTTGCAACATGCAATGTATTCCGATGCGGCATCCTTTGGTGCTTGCAATGGGGTGCCACAGCTGAAGGTAGGAGCGCAAGGCTGGAGGGCTTCCATGCCAGACCCTATAGTTCTCCTTACACCGGCGATGCCTGTCGGTGTCATCGAGCATGAGCACGTGCACGGTGGCTTTGGCGGCCAGCTGGCAGACGAGGAAGTGGTCTCCATGCATGGGTGCGGAGGTGCCCACGCCATCAGGCAAGGTGAATGATAGATCAGGAGTAGTGGCATGGGAGGTCTAGCGAGCGTGGGGGCTTGAGCGATGGAGGTTGTAGCGGTAGAGTTTTGGGGAAGGAGAGAAAGAGAATGCCTTGGATGATGGACGGAGCAGAGCATGTAGTGGAGGTCTCCTTTTCTTATCCTTATCTGGCTAACGCAATGAAAAGGACAGAAGATAATAGAAAAATGGGAGGCCTATTGGTATTGGGTTGGTCTGCAGGACGTGCAGTGCAGCTGCATGCCAAAGGTCCGTCCATCCCTCCGGACGCCCTGCACACAGCATTACCGAATTTTTTGTGTTAGATACCCATGTTTGTTATAGTATTTATGGACGATTATAGAGTCACATAGCTGGCAACAATGGCACCTTCAGTTGGGTACCCTGGCTGCCGAACATCATCATGTGGCAACGTGAGCTTGCCGTACCCATTCAGCGTCACTACCAAATGCTCCATCCAAGGCTTCAATGACCTCACCTATGATAGAACAATGGACAACCCATTGAGGTAGTTGCTGATCAACGAAGGCTCTGCCGGCTTCCAGTCACCAGCATACATCTCAGAAAGGCCACCATATACACTGCCAACTGGGCCATACAAAGCATATTTTTGATTTTGGGACACTGTAACACCCCAGGTGTTTATCATCAATTAAGCAAGGGTTTTGGAGTTCAAACATGACATGGGAAGTGGTAATGAAGATGTCGAAGCCAAGTATATGGAATAGAGTCCCAACTTAAACTGGAATATTGCACCATTGCTTACATATAGGCCCATTTAAAGATATATTCTTGGGTGTTGTTATTAGAGTATCTTCACATGTCTCACATCAATAACCATCTATATTGATCCCTGAAAAAGTTTCACGAAGTTGGAATCAAAAAGTCACATGAAATGATAAGTTCTATTCATATTGGAATTGCACCATTAAGTGAATAGAATTATGGATCATCAACAAAACCTTGCAAACTTACCCAAAAGATTCTATATGAACCCTACAACAAAAGTCATGAAGGGTTCATGTTGAGCAAAGGTCAAGAAAATGCCCCAATTGGCATAAAACCCTAGTTTAGGCTTTACCGAGTTGATACTTTGACCAAAGTGAAAGTTTGACTTCTATACTATTTATGAGGTTTGAACTTAAAGAAAAGTTGTAGTTAATCTAGTATAGAATAAACTTTGTTTAATGGTCAAGAGCTAGTTTGGCATCTAACCTAGCCAAATAGAGCTCACAATATTGAATCAGCTGCTGTTTGGAAGAAGCAGAAAATTCTTCTAAGTCCTCGTTTGACAGCAGTAAGTTGACTTGTTTGCGACACTTTCTCTCGCAAAATTGTATGGTAGCTCAATTAGATTCCATAATAGGTGTTGAATTACTTTTCATGGTGGAGAGAAGGAATCAAGTCTCATCAAGATTGGAGTTCATTTGGATCTTCGAAAATAGTTACCAAAACAGCAAAAAGGTTATTTTAGCACTTGAATAACGTTGACGATGGCGTCTCGTGTTCTCCAAAATTGGTTAAGCAACTTCAGTTGATCCAAATGTAAAAGTTGGAGCTTACATGATGGGTAAGAACATACAAGAAGATGGCACCAGTTGCATTTCATTTCGACCATCAATTTGGATTGTTGCTCGTTGCTTTCAAATCGCTGACAGTGTCAACTTTGGGGCTAATTACCTCCTAATTCTGGACTCTAATGACTATGACCCTTAAACAATATTTGCAGGGCGTTATGTGGGCTTCGATTTTGCTTTTGGGCCGATGACCTAATTCGGCATGTAGGTAGCCTAAAATGGCACCCCACCTTGTCCACACCAACGCGTGCCACGTGCTCGTCAAATTGCCCCTAAGGACGCCGCGCGTCCAGTGCATGTCCGCCATGCGCGAACTCACGCCCATCTCGCCTCCACGTGCCCCTGTGCCCTGTGGTCACCATGGAGAAGCACCAAAGCATTTCCCCACTCCTCCCTCACTCGCTCCCTCGCTCGCTCTCTGGTGCTCGCGCGCGCCGAACGCGGATGCGACCGCCATTGTCGGTCGGGCCGAGCTCGCTGCCACACCGTCCTCGCTGCTCCACGCCTTCTCCGCCCTAGCTAGTTGCGCCCTGGTATTCCTCACCCTGCGCCACTCCTTTTCGCCTAGGGAAGCTTGCCGCTGCCGCCCTCGGGCCACTACCGGTGAGCTGTGCCGTCGTGGCCGCCCGGTCGCACGTGGCCAAGCCACCTCCATCCACCGCGGGTCAAGCTGCGGACGCTAGCGGGTTCGCGCCGTCCCGTGGAGGCTCTCCCGCCCCATCTCCAGCCGGTCTAGCCGCCAGCGTGCCGCCAAACATGGCCGCCGCCCTGCCATCGCGCCACCGCTCGTGGCCAAGCTGCCACGGGCAAGCTCCAGCTGCGCCAAGCCCCTCCACGATGCGCGTGGGTCCCCTGGTGCTCCCTCGCCCCTTAGCCGACGCCGGCGAACCTCCTCCGGCCGGCAAACGGCGAGCTCCGACGACCCCCTCTGTTAATCACGTCAGGGACGTCGAGCTTGAATTCGAGAAAAGTCAGGGGGGGTTTCTGCAGAACTAGTGACTCAAGTGAATAGTGCTATAAGGACCTGTTTGTGGCAGTTTTTGCTGATTCTTGAAAAGGCATAGTAAATCATAGAAAATTCATAAAATAGCAAATGTGGACTTTTTGGAATCCTTATGAAATTGTATATGCAATGGATCTATAATATGACATGTTTTAGTTTAAAGTTTTAGTTCTAAAAATAGATATATGCTTCTAGGTTTTCAATGATAGTTGTATTTGTCATTTTCATAACTGCACATGTAGGGCTCCAAATGAAGTGAAATTTTTGTGGCATGCTACCCATGTGATTTGTGATGTGTGGTAATAATTTCATGAATTTTGGGTGCTGTATGAGTGAGTTATTAGTGTATCTTTCTCTCACATGATTTATTACAACTGTCATTTGTCTTTTTCATAGAGGTTGATGTGCGTGTCCAAATGACTTCAAATTTGGACAGTAGACTATTGGGAGAATATGTACGCCACTGTAATTTTGGTAGAATTTATTGTACAATTTTATAGGTGTTCATAATTCCACCTAAATATCTAAATAAATTAAGAAAATGCATTAAAAGAATTTATTTAGTAATGGAAACTATGTTTTCTAGTGTTCATTAGTCATGTGTGACATGTTGGCAAAGTTGGTTTTATCCAATTATATGTTTGCAACATAAGTTAATAATTATTTCTTGCAAAATGAGGTTTCTGGACAGATCTGGGAACTTATCAAGGTTCTTCATGATAATGTGCTTTGTTGTGAAACATATTTATACAAACATTGTAGATAATTTATGTATCTAGCTGCTGTTAAAATTTGGTGGCATTTGGCCATGTGGTTTAGGAGTTATAGCTGTTTAAAGTTAGGTTACAGAATTGCTTGCTCTCTGTCTTGTTAGACCAGTTTCTGTGTTTGTGTAAATTAGACATGATTAACTTTGGAATCATGCTGGGATGATTATAAATGAAATGTAGAGAATTTTATAAGCTTTCCATAATGTCTTCTTGCAAGTCATTTGGATTTATAAAACTCTAGATATGATTGATTTATAAAGCTACTGTTTGCAAGTCCAGAAATTGGCATATTCTAGTTATCGTTGTTGCTTCATCTTGACTTGCTTTGCATGTTGCTAAGTGTGATTCATGTATTTGGTGATGAAGTTAGTACACCTGAGACTTTGTAAATCTTGTGTCATGTTTGGTATTGTTTTCCTTGCTATCTTACATGACCGGTCGTGTGATGTTTAATTAAGCAATGTGAAGTGCTTATGTCTATTTAGTATAACCTTGTACTTGCCTTGTTTAGTGTGTGATGCATCATCCATTGCATTTCCATGTATTATACACTTGCATCTTGCATCTCATCTAGGTACGCTAGATGCACCACGTGAAGGATGAGATGTGGAGCCTAACCCGAAGATGGCGTTTGGTGGACCTATCTCGAAGACGGAAGGGTTGGACAAGTGCTAGCATGGAAGGTGCTCGCCAAGCGAGTGTCATCTGACAACTACTGACTTGTGTCAGATCCCAGGCAAGCCCCGGAGCATTATAAGCCTCCTAATTTCTGCAAATGCAATTGAGTATATATGTTATATGTATTGATGCATTACGTTATAGGAGTTGGTTGAAAACACATGCTGCATATATATCCTTCCTTGTCCAAGTGTAAATCCCCGAAGTCCTATTTTAGTTTAGGATCAAAAGTATTGCTTAGCCATGCTTAGACCGGTAGAAGTCAGGTGATTTCCTGTCACCTGCGAGATATAGGTGGTTACTGAAAGAATTTAGCTGTGAGAAGAATGATATCCTGGAATTAAACATGTGTTGATGGATAATTGGAGACCGGACGGAAAAGTTGGAGGCAACCAGACAGGGTTCTGGGGTGCTGTTAGTTTCCATCTGTGTCGATTAAGGACCAATCATTGCTCGTCCCTCTTGTCATGTTGAACGCATTCCTCACATTTAGCTGGCCGAATAAAGTACCTTTCGACCGCGAAGCTAGTGACACTATTCAAGCTGGGATAAACTCGGATTGGCAGACTGGTGCTGAAGGGGGTATGACGGGGACGCGAAGAGTGAGCCCAAGGTGCGTCCTGGCAGTCGGGTGGTCCCTGGGTAGTGCGGTCCATGACTGTTATCCCGCGGCTACTTGGAAAGTGTCATTGGTGATCTAAGCGACCCTGACGGGGGAAGCGTGGTTTGTGTGAGGAATAAATCACCAGCTGGTTAGGAATCGATTCGAATTGCCATTGCTCCTGGATAGTGAGCACTTGACTCGAGCTACGGCATCGTAGTAATAATAATGGAACACGAATGGTTATGTGGATGATGTTGGAAATGCTAAACATGAGATGGTAACCTTTTATGTTAATGGTTAATCAAGTGATTGCTCTAGCATAGGTGCTTACTTAGATTAATCAGGTATAATCAAGTTGATGCTTATATTTTAAATGGTTCATATATAATAACTTATGCTTTTCTGCAAAATAAGTCAAGCCAGTCCACCTTATAAAAGCCTTACATGATCCTTGGTGTCACTTTATTTCTAGTTTATGACAGGTAAGTCTAGCTGAGTACATTCTCGTACTCAGTGTTTATTCTCACTTGTTGCAGGTTGTGATGTATCATGGCTACTGCAAGAATTGGATGGCTCCTGCCGTAGTGGCAGAGTGTGATCACGGGCATGATCCTTCTGAGCTATCTTGCCTCT
Organism: Saccharum hybrid cultivar R570; assembly: GCA_038087645.1. Lineage (NCBI taxonomy): Eukaryota > Viridiplantae > Streptophyta > Magnoliopsida > Poales > Poaceae > Saccharum > Saccharum hybrid cultivar. The sequence continues at coordinate 1,978,102 of JAQSUU010000795.1, forward strand.
AATGCTTTTGTTGGAAGTCGACCTTGGTACTGGCATGTATCTGAAATAAGGGTGATGTTACTTTCAAAGTACTTTGCTTCCGCTACTTTTTAACTTAAGTTGTAATAACTATGTTGAACTCCGATGTATGTTGAACTACTTGTGAAATGGATGTAACATGTGGCTTGTTATGTTGAATCAGTATGATCTTGGCTTGTATGTTGGTTGGTTTGAAATCCCTCATGATTTCATTAGACTACCGGAGTTATATGGGCTCAAGTGTGAGAATTTGATCACCTCGGTGATTAATTTTGTACTTGTGCTCTTATAATTTGGACGGTTCCGTGACAGACACCATCGTATGGGACAGTCCCATCTCCCGTTTGAGGGATGGGATGATCCCAGTTCTAATTTGGATGAAAATGATGGGATCACCTCTATTTTTCTTTTGGTTAGTGGGATAAAAACAAATTGATCCTAGCCCTATTTAGTTTGGATGGAGGGATATAAATGGGACAGTGAATTTGGTCACTTGTTCACTATATGTTGGTAGGTTTACCTTATGTGTTTGACTATAGACACGATTAAAGAGGAGTTACCTTCCCTCCCGTCTCTCTGTTGCTTTATGCACCATACCACTCCTTCCTCCTGTCGAGTTACATCTGAATACTCCTAGTCCCATCTGTGACTGCTCGCCATCTTCTTCTTCATCGGATCATCTTTATCTCCTTCCTAGTGGTGCCCCTTCTTCCTCAGACCGGCTTTGTCATGAAATTGTCTAAATTCCTAACAATCCAAAAAACCTAAGATTAGGCAATTTTCTGTTAGTGGTTTTGCTGCTGCTTTGAAACCAAATGATTTTGATGGAACAAATTACAAGACATGGTGTGCTAAGTTGGTGCTATGGCTTACTACTATGAACTACTATCACGCCGCATAGGGGAAGCCTGAAATGTTTACTCCTAAGGAGCAGCAAAAGTTCAAGGTAGCCGATAACCTATTTCGAGGCGCCATGATTAGTGCACTTCATAGAAAGTATGATGACAACTACCTCTGTTGCCCGACAGACAAGAAATTATGGGATGCACTTGATGCCAAGTTTGGTGTTTCTGATGCCGGTAGTGAGCTATACGTCATGGAGCAATTGTTTGACTGCAAAATGGTTGACAACCGTTCTGTGGTCGAACAAGCTCATGAGATACAGGCCCTGGCTAAGGAACTCGAACAATTCCCATGTGTGTTGCCCAATAAGTTTGTGGCCGGCGGTATAATCGCTAAGCTGCCACCTTCTTGGAGGAATTTTGCTAGCTCCCTTAAGCACAAGAGACAAGAGTTTAGTGTGGCTAAGCTTATTGGGTCTCTTGATGTTGAGAAGAGGGCGAGAGCAAAAGACACACGCGGGAAAGGTGTTGAGTCTTCTAGTGCCAATATGGTGCAAAAGAAAAATTCAAATGCATCTCATAATAATAAGAAGAAGAACAAGCAAGAGAACAACTCGAAGCCTAAACAAACAACCACTTTAAGAAGAAAAGGAACAAGAAAGATGGTGGTTGCTTTGTTTGTGGGAGTGATGAGCATTGGGCAAGTTCATGCCCATACCGCAAATTTAAGCAAGAGAAGAAATCTGCAAACATAGTTGTTAGTGAGGCTGAAGGAGAATCATCTGGATATGGTAATTCTTTACCTACTGTTCTTTTAGTTTGTCATTCGCCTGAGTGGTGGATGGACACTAGGGCTAATATTCATGCGTGTGCTGATGCTTCTTTGTTTTCTTCTTATCAGGTCGGTAGGATTGGAGCCTTGCTGATGGGGAACAGGTCCCATGTGCGTGTTCTTGGTGTTGGTACAGTCATTCTTCTAAAGTTCACCTCAAGAAAGATGGTGCTATTGAAGAACGTGCAGCATGTCCCCTCCATAAAAAAGAATCTAGTTAGTAGCTCTCAATGTTGTCGAGATGGTTATAAAATTATCTTCGAGGCCAATAAATGTGTACTATCAAAGTATGAAACTTTTGTTGGTAAAGGTTATGATTGCAGAGGCTTGTTCCGCTTATCCTTGCATGTTGTGTGTGTAATAAGATTGTGAACAATGCTATTATCCTTGATGAGTCCAATATTTGGCATTCACGTCTTTGTCATGTTAATTTTAGTTATCTATCGCGGCTTGCAAATCTGAATTTAATCTTAAAAATTAATTTGGCCAAAGGTTCTAAGTGCCATGTGTGTGTAATCTAAGCAACCTCGTAAACCTCACAAGGCTGTGGAGGCGAGGAACTTGTCGCCATTAGAACTAGTCCATTCTGATCTATGTGAGATGAATGGAGAGTTGACTAAAGGTGGTAAAAGATACTTCATTACTTTTATACATGATTGTACTAGATTTTGCTATGTGTACCTATTAAAAACAAAGGATGAAGCATTGCATTATTTTAAGATCTATAAAGCTGAAGTAGAAAATCAACTTGAGACGAAAGTTAAACGGTTAAGGTCTGATCGTGGTGGAGAATACTTTTCAAGTGAATTTTCTGAATTCTGTGTGGAACATAGAATTATTCATGAGATGACACCGCCATATTCACCACAGTCCAATGGGATTGCTAAAAGAAAGAACCACACTCTAACTGAGTTGGTTAATGCCATGTTGGAGACAGCGGGTCTATCTAAGGAATGGTGGGGTGAGGCTATTTTGACAGCGTGTCATGTCCCGAATAGAGTTCCTATAAAGAATAAAGAAATCACACCATTTGAGGAATGAGAAAAGAAAAGATTAAATCTCTCATATTTGCGCACTTGGGGTTGTTTGGCCAAATTGAATGTGCCAATTAACAAAAAGCGCAAACTTGGACCTAAAATTGTTGATTGTGTTTTTCTTAGTTATGCTATTCACAGTGTCGGATATAGATTCTTAATTATAAATTCTAGGGTACCTAACATGCATCTTAGTACTATCATGGAGTCCAGAGATGCTACAATTTTTGAAAGTGAATTTCCTATGAAAAATGCACCTAGCACAACTAGTCATGAATCTATAATTCTCCATGAGCAATTTATTTTGATAGAACATTATGAGGAACCCCATGTGCACGATCCTGAGAAGGATGACATTGTAGTCACTCAAAACAGTACGATACAATGGACTGCAAAGTCTTTTGGTGATGACTACATTGTGTACCTTGTGGATGATATACTAAGAACCATAGAAGAGGCATATTCCTCTCCTAATGCTAATTTCTGGAAGGAAGCAATATGGAGTGAGATGGATTCAATTATGTCTAATAGAACTTGGGAATTGTTAAACGCCCTATGGATATAAACCAATAGGATGCAAATGGGTGTTTAAGAAAAATCTTAGGCCTGATGGTACAATTGAGAGGTCAAGGCAAGGCTTGTGGCCAAGGGTTATACCCAGAAAGAAGGTGAAGATTTCTTTGATACTTATTCACCTGTTGCTCGATTGACCACAATTCGAGTGTTACTTTCTCTGGCTGGCTCTCATGGTCTTATCATTCATCAGATGGATGTAAAGACGGCTTTCCTAAACGGAGAGTTAGAGGAGGAGATCTATATGGATCAGCCAGATAGATTTATAACAAATGGTCAAGAGGGCATGGTGTGTAAGTTATTGAAGTCCTTATACGGCTTGAAACAAGCTCCTAAGCAATGGCATGAGAAGTTTGATAGAACTCTGACATATGCCGGTTTGTTATGGATGAAGCTGACACATGTGTGTACTATTGGTATGGTGGGGGTGAAGGAGTGATCTTGTGTTTATATGTTGATGGCATACTAATCTTTAGAACCAGCCTTAGTGTAATTATAGAGGCTAAAAACCTTTTGTCTAATAATTTTGAGATGAAAGATTTGGGAGAAGCTGATGTTATTCTTAATGTCAAGCTGCTAAGAGAAGGCAATGGTGGGGTTACACTTTCACAATCTCACTATGTTGTAAAGGTATTGAGTCACTTTGGGTTTAGTGACTGTCAACCTGCTCCTACACCTTATGACCCTAGTGTGCTATTAAGGAAAAATCGAAGAATAGCAAGGGATCAATTGAGATACTCCCAAATTATTGGTTTGCTTATGTATCTGGCTAGCGCTACGAGGCCTGATATCTCGTTTTTTGTGAGCAAACTAAGCCGATTTGTGTCAAATCCGAGAGATAATCATTGGTGTGCTCTTGAGAGAGTACTGCGCTATCTCAAAGGTACTATGAGCTATGACATTCACTATACTAGGTACCCAAAGGTACCAGAGGGTTTCTATGATGCTAATTGGATATCTGATACTGATGAGCTTTATGCCACAAGTGGATATGTGTTCTTGCTTGGAGGTGGCGCTATTTCCTAGAAGTTTTGCAAACAGACTGCTTTAACAAAGTCAACTATGGAAGCAGAACTCATAGCATTAGACACTGCTGGCGCTGAGGCCGAGTGGCTTCGTGAACTCCTTATGGATTTACCGGTTGTAGAGAAACCTATACCGGCTATTTCTATGAACTGTGACAACCAAACTGTGATAACTAAGGTAAACAGTTCTAAGGATAACATGAAGTCCACAAGGCATGTTAAGCGGAGATTAAAATCTGCCAAAAAATTGAGAAACTCTAGAGTGATAGCATTGGATCCACAATCTAAAAATATGGCAAATCAATTCACTAAGAGACTGTCACGTAATGTGATAGATAATGCATTGAGTGAAATGGGCTTGAGACCCACATGAAGTCTATCATGGTGGTAACATGTTCTATGTGATCGGAGATCCCATGAAGTAGGATAGTGAAACAAGCCAGGGGTAGGCTATAAGGAAAGACCCTTAACTAAACCCATATCAGATGCACTTCTTTCCTTTCTGTAAGGCAGGTTGGTTTTATACCTAATGTGTTTAAAAGTGGCTTGTTGAAGCAAAGATGTTGTCCTACAGAACATCTTTGGAGAAATACACCTATGTGAGTTCGACTGCTAGTCACAGTCTATGAGATTTGGGTGGTTTCTAGATACTCATGAATAGGCTAGGAGTATAACTTATATGCTCCAACCAGAGGGGATGCTTTTTGTAACCTAGTATCAGTAAAGGGCCTAGGTGAAACTTATTTTATACAAAACTATCAATTCAAGGCGTAGTCCATTGTATAGTTGTGAGTAAGTGTAACCTTTGCTCTAGGTGGAAGTTTAACTTAACAGTCTCCATCAAAACACTGGTATATCAAATGACAAAGGAAACTAGGAGCATTTCTTATGTGCTCTAGAATTTGATGGGGATTGTTGAATATTATATGGGTTTAGGCTCATATTTTATTTAATAAATCAATTAATTCTAGGCCCATATTAAATGCTATGGTACAATATAGCTTTATTCCCGTATGGGATTTTGACTAATTGTTGACTCAATTTAAATGGGATACACACGTGTGCACCTATAGAGAAGTTGAAAGAGGATAAAGGCGTGCCACATGCGCGTGCCACCACCGAGCCGATGCAATGCTATGTGATGCGATGCGTGACGTGTCGTGTCGTGTCGTGCACGAGCACAGGTGTGGGTTGGTTTTGCCACTTGGGCTGGCTAAGAGGAAGAGATACTAACGCGATTAAAGAGGAGTTACCTTTCCTCCCATCTCTCTGTTGCCTTACACGCCATACCACTCCTTCCTCCTGTCGAGTTGCATCCGAGTACTCCCCGTCCCATCCTTTGCGTGCACGGAGCTTTGGGAGAGCAGGCCTCCGAAACTGGCGTTCGCATCGGGACACCTACTCGGGTGTGTGCGGGCAATCAGGTTTTTGGGGAGCATCTCTGCGACTGCTCACTGTCTTCTTCATCGGATCGTCTTTATCTCCTTCCTGGTGGTGCCCCATCTTCTTCGGACAGCCTTCGTCCACTTCTTGGTGGACGTTCGGGGGACGGCACTGCGTACATCTTCCTACACCGATTGTGGTCCGTGACTTCGAGCAACTCACCATAGTGGGTCTGGAGCCACGGTGTCTTGAGCATGGGTCCCTCCGTAGGGTACATCTCTATTCTCAAATTGGTTAAATTTAATCTCTTTTTCGCCAAGATCAGTATGATGTTCATCAACATATTTGTTGCTAATCTGAGTAGTAGTAAAATAACACACATGCACATATTTATCATTACAAATTTGTTATTGTTTTTTTGGATTAATTTTAACATGAAATTGCCCAAATTCCTATCAAACACTTGTGAACTGAAGATCAAAATCTACAACTACCATTACATTTTGAGTGACATAGGACTTCTTACCATGAAAGGTATGCTCCATACCCTTTGGAATAGATGCTATTACATGTGTATCATCAATAGATCTAATACAAGCATAAATATTAGAGACCACATGGTATTGTGTGAGTTCGTGGCTCCAAGCATGCAAAAATGGAAATGGCATAAAGATGTGCCTCCACCTTAAAGTAAGGATCCCGCCAACAACATGAAGTAGTTCCTAGTATTAGAGACCACATGGTATTGTGTGGGTTCCATGCTATTTTGGTTGTAGTGTCCAATGAAGTTGGTCCGATTAGTTCCTATTGTAAATCACCAACAACATGAAGTAGTTTTGTTGAAATAATGACCAAGAATATTTCTATATCTATCAATTAAACTAGTGCCACAACTAATCTATTCCTATGGTCGTGCCTTACCATATATAGAAACACACGCACCTATTGCTCAACACAGAAATGGATGGAATCTTGGAGAATACCACAGTCCCTAACAAAACCGAAAGAAGGATGCTCTATAATAAGCCTAGGAATGTTTATAGAAGTTGTGTCGTCGTTCCAATTTTTGGTGTTTAGATACCCAATTCCATATTCCTTTCGTCTAGAAATTCCTTCTCTCCAAGCATACCCAATTTTTTATGTTCAGATATGTTGGGCGGGGCCCTTTTCGCTTGCCCCCCTCTTGCTCGCAAAGAGCCATCCCGAAAGCCTTCCTTAGATGTTTTCGGTCGTTTTGCAGGATGGTGCATTTCGTCAGGCCACGGGAGGCTTCACCACGGCTCGACATACGAAGAGCATCTAGGGCGAAGGCGCCGCGTGTGCGGGCGATGAGTTGCATCCCTAAGGAGAATCCCAGCGAGGACCAGGTGCCCAAGCGAAGGAGTGACATGGCTACATGCGCGAAGTCGAGCAAAGGCTTTAGTGGTCCCCGCGGCCCTAGGAAGGCAGATGTTTTTGGATTTTTGTGTAAATTTGACCATGGTGCCCTCCACCCAAGGGGATATTCTAGGTATCTTGAATAGGTTGGGAGGGGGCATAAGGGTCCTTGTGTTGTAAGGGAGAACCTATAAATAGTGCCAATTTGTACAACTGGAAGGGGATGATGAATAGTGAAACAACCGGTTCTTTATTGCTTTCGCTATTCTATTCGCTGTTTGAGAGTTTGGCGATTGCCCGTATTAGAAGACTTCGGTCTAGAACAACAAGATACCCATGTTACAGTATATATTTATTGACGATTATAGAATCGCGCAGCTGGTACTGCACTTCATCACGCGTCATGGACAGACAGCCTGCCGTACTCCGTCTCTGATTCCTGGGCTGATCTACCCTTGCACTCGTAGTAGAATGCGGTCAGCACGCAGTTTTGGAACAACTCGACGGCGGCCATCAGGACAATGTACAAGACTTCTAGGACCAGGGCCCCTGACGCCATGTTGCTACGGGCGCATATCTTGGCCTGCCAGTAAATCGGCCAGAACACGGCGGTGAGCACGCTTATCATGGAAACAAACAGCATAGCACACATCTGCCTGCCCTTCACCAGCTGCCACGCCCGCCCGACCACGCCGGTGCCATGGCGGTGCCTAGCTGCAGATTCATCCATGGCCACGATGATGGCGAACGAGCAGAAGAAGGATAGGAAGACGTAGAGGACGAAGGCGACGAGAAGGACCAGGCACCCAGCGAGAAACAGCCCGTAGTAGCACCTGAATGGGAGGAAGGCCACGAGGGCGGACGAGGCCAACAGCAGCGCGACGGCAGCGGTCCTGAGCGCGTAGACGAAGGCGACCGTCGGCACGGCCCCCTTCAGCTGCTGCTTGGCTCTGCCGAGGAGCGCGCCAAAGGTGTGCACTGCACCTCACCATCACTCGATCACCGGAGTATGTCGTGACGGCGGCGAAGAGGGAGACGAGCTGGATGATAGAGCCGGTGACATCTACTGACACGAGAAAGGCCGCGCTAGCGAGCAGGAGGACCAGGTAGTCCTCCTCCATCTCTCGGAGGAGGAGAGCATAGTCGGGGCCTCCGGGGTCGGTGCTCATGAGCTCGTCCATGTCGAGCCTGACTTCAAGCTTGATGGGCTCGACGCCAAGCTCGTTGGCAACGACAAGGAGAGAGATCCAGGCGACAAGGATCGTGAAGATCGCCACGAAGAGTCTCCAGTTCCTGCCAGGGAGGAGGAGGCCTTCCTTAAGGAAGTTCAAGAACGATGGGGTGGTTGAGGATTCAGCCTATCTGCTGAGTTACAAATATCGGATGGGCCGATAGAAACGGAAATTGCGAAAATCGGTGAAAACCGGTTCAAATTTCAGTCAAAATTTTCAAATTTTGGCGAAGATTTAAAAATTTTGAATGAAATGAAACCGAAATTACAGGTATGTATGTTTACCGGAGGTCACCGATAGAAATGAAAATTGCCGATTTTCAGTGAAAACCGTTGAGCTAGGCTTGGTGGCAGCCATGGCTAGAGCTTAGACAGAAAGATGAGAGGAATGTCGTATGGAGACTATGAGAGGAGAATAACGGTGACGTTTATACCGTTATAACTGTATTTAAGAACATGGTTAAGGGTTGACCGAGGCGTTTGCTGAAAGCGGAAAATGTGAACAGTACATGTCGCTTCCCTAGAAGAAGCAACAGATGAAGGCCAACAAACATAAAAAATTAAAATGAAGAAGCCTGAACTGAACTGATTGGTTGTTGATGGTAGATAAGTATCAATTTTAACCGTTAACATAGCATGAAAAATGACTAAACAATAATTATCACTTAGATATAGGGGGTTTACTGACATAATTCCACGAGTTTTGGTGAATGTCTGTTTTTGCAGGGTGTCAGCTGAAAAGAACCAAGGAAGCCCCACATGTCAGGTTTACATAGAGACAAATGGGCTACACACAACTTTTCTATAATCTGGAAGGTACGAGAAGACTCTGGAAACAAACCGGAGATGAAACGGGTCCGAAAGACGGGCGGCCGCCCAAGGGGTAGGGACAGGCGCCTGGGCTACAGAGCCAATCAGGCTCCACCTCACGGATCCTGCCTCCACCGCCTTTGAGGATCAATAATAATCGTAGATCAAAGTCGGTTTGATCCGAGGGCTGTGGTGCTTCCTAGAGGGCTATATAAGCAAGGCCCCTGGCTCCTGGAGAAGACATCCCAAAAACCCTAATTTCATTATCTCTCAACTAGGATCAGAGGCAGAGGTGTCCTATGAAAGGATGACCTCTCCTCCCTAGAGAATTTGGGCTAGACATTCCAATGCAGTAGATTAGATCTAGATGGGAGTTACGGAGAGCGGAGCTGCGCTCCGGTTCTAGAGAAGTCTTCAGAGATTTGGTATGTCTTTGTATCTATTCTTTACAAGACTTATGCTTTATATATTTCATTTTCTCTATTTACTTTATGCCTTTATTATGTATGGTTAGTATAGTTATTATACCTTAGTATGGGATCTTAGCTCGTATTGAGTGCTTTAGTTATTGCGCATAGCTAGAGTAGTAATCGATAGTTTAGGCATGGTGTCTAGGCTATAGGTTACCTGAGGTTGCGCTCAACCCCATGTATAGTTGTGGTAGCCCCAGAGGTGATAGCTCTGTAAGGCCTTCGTAATCCACCACATTCGGGTTGATGTTCGTAGAGCTTTTGGCAGCCTTCCCCCGACTACTTTCTTTCTAGTCTCTTTCGAGAGTCGGAAAGGTACTATTGCTCCAAAGTGTCATGTGTATGATCGCTATATCTATTCCTGCTTTAGTTATTAAAGAACCAAAGTAATAGAGAAATACATAGGAACCTTATCTCTTCCGTTGTCCTCTCACTTTAGCTATCTACTCATTTATCATAGAATTCTCCTATGTGTGCTTTTATTCATATACCTATCATATATCATTTACCCCCTGCTTTAGTCTAGTTGGTTTACTAAGTTAGTAGATACATGATGGTGAATTATCAGATTCTTTAACCCTTGCTTCCTTGTGGTAAAATATAAATAACGATACCTGGTTTACTCTCGGTAAAATGCTACAATGGTATATTCTGTGCGCTTGCGGAATCCTTCATATTTTAGTTGCACTTAATTTCTACCAACATCAGTCGACGCTAATTTCTATTTATATGGATTGTTAGCTGAAATTGTTGAGTTTTGTACTGATTAAATAATATAATTCTCGATCATAATTGTCAAATTGTTGATATGAAAATAGGCATAAAACACAAATATCAAAATAAAACAGGGGTAAAAAGGCATGGGCAAAGTTATCCTTTTGTCCAAAAGTTAATACCGTTAGGTGAACTTCACATAATAGGGGTAAAGTCTACCTTCATTTTGAAATCACAGGGGTAAAATCATAAAGTTAAAAAATGAGGGCAAAAAATCATCACTTCACTTCAAAGCAGGGGTAGAAATGCTTAAGCCCCTAGAAAGAAATACAAATATGGATATTCATATGTAGAAAAGAATGTTTTTTTGTTTTGAAAGCATTGCTAGATTTAGGGTGCTTTGTCAGCAAGAAACATTCTAGTTCACAGGAGAATCACCAGGATCGCTGTTATTCGTTACAAAGAGAGAAATGTTTTAAGGAGAATCACTTGAAACTTATTCTTGTTTTTACTAGTCCATAGAAATATCTAAACTACTTTCTAGTTCTTTTTTCAAGAATCTAGTGAGCTATGACTCATAAAAGAAACATTTCTAAAAAGAATCTAGATCTGAAACGTTTCTAATAGAATATAAAACCGTGTCAAATGCACCTTAATATATCTAATACGAATTGTTGATCAAAACACATTTGGATAGAACTTCTAAAAGGTTCTTAAAAAGAAACTTTTGGGAGTATAAATGGAATAAAACTAAATTGATAAAACAATCCTAGCAAAAAACCATAGACATATTTTAATTAATGTTGTGTACTCCCTCTGTCCAAAAAAATATAATTTTCGCATTTTGTGTAGTCAAACAGTTTAAACGTTGACTAAAATTATATAAAAAAGTACTAACACTCATGTATAAAAATAAGCACCATTAGTTTATCTATGGAATATAGTTTCATAATAAATTTATCTAGAGGTATAAATGTTAATACTATTTATTATAATCTTGCTTAAACTTGAGCTAGTTTGACCAGCACGGTTACTATAGTTGAGTTCTTTTGTGGACAGAGGATACCAGATGATATGCTAGGCTTGACGACAATGCGTAAATGCAACAGTGTTTGGCTGGCACAAATGTTTCTTTCTCTGGTAGTGAAACTCTATAACCTTGACGATCATGCATAAATGCACATCCTTATTATTAATTAGCTCCCTCTCTGCTCAGGCTCAGGCTCAGGCTCAGGCTCAGGGCCTGTTTGGATGGTACCCCTTTTAGTCCCTAAGGACCCAAATAGGGTGACTAAAGGTGTGACTAAATCAATTAGTCTATTAGTCCCTTGAGGTGATTAAAGGAGACTAAACCGTCAAAAAGACAACCCCTACCCCTCATTAATGCCGCCCCTCCCGAACTCTCTCTCTCACCCGATCCTCTCTCTCGGCCTCTCTCCACCTCGCTCCCTTTCTCTCACCGGCGGCTGTGGAGCTCTACTGGCGGTGGCAACGCCAGGCTCCCTTCGGCGGCGGCGGTGTGCAGCGGCGTGGCCTGTGTGCGGTGGTGTGGTGGCACGACGATGTGCATCCCATGTACGGCGGCCCTCGTGCAGTGGCGTGGCGGTGTTCGTCCTGCGTACGGCGGCGTGGCGGCGCTACTCATTAGTGGAGGTATGGTGGGGCGCGTGGTGTGCGCCTCACGAGTGGCGGCGTGCGGCTCTCCAACAGATTTTGCGTGGCTCTCCACCACCTCCACCAGATGGCGGCCGCACCCTCGAGCACCTCTAGATTTGGCGGCCGCGCCCTCCACCATCTCGAGAGATACGGTGGCCTGTGCAATAGATGGAGCGGCGGTGGCACGTTCGGGGTTCGTGAGGCTGTGGGGCCATGGAGCTGAGGAGGGTGGCAGTGCATTAATTAAGGGTGTTTTGGTCTTTATACAGTAGCTTTAATGGCCATTAGTCCCTCTATCCAAACAGGATGAGAACTAAACTACTAAAGTTTGGTTCAGGCACTAAAAAATCGAAACAGGCCCTCGGTTACTTATTCGATCGTTAACAGAAATGCTGACGGATGCAAGCAGCATGCAGACAAAGAAAATTCGTCAAAATGGCACTCAGTTACTTATTCGATCGTTATTAACTGAAATCCTGACCGATGCAAGCAGCATGAAGACAAAGAAAATTCATGAAACTAGCACTCGACCAGTTACTTATTCGATCGTTAACAGAAATGCTGACCGATGCAAGCAGCATGCAGACAAAGAAAATTCATCAAACTGGCACTCAGTTACTTATTCGATCGTTAACAGAAATGCTGACCAACGCAAGCAGCATGCAGACAAAGAAACGTCATCAAACTGGCACTCAGTTACTTATTCGATCGTTAACAGAAATGCTGACCGATGCAAGCAGCATGCAGATAAAGAAAATTCATCGAATCTTTCGTAGATGTTGCCTATATATATAGCTGTTGGTACTTGGTGGTGCTCTAGTGTGGTTGGTACGTGTCTGTCCAATGTAACGGCGAAACCAGCGTTAGGACTCCCGACAAATCAACAAGCTAGAGGCAAGGTAAAAAAACAATGTTTTTGAGTGTGGCTCATGCATGACGTGGAGCCCAGCTTGCAGTAGGGCATACACTTGGCAAAATAACCCTAAATAAAAATTATCAAGGCATCAACCGGGCTTATTGAGAATTGAGTGCAGTATGCTGTCTATACAGACGTCCCCGATGGCTCAAACACACCTACCTAGTACCAATGGACTAAAGAAACTTACAATGCAAGATGGCCACAAAATGACAGCAACTCTTCGACAGGAAAGTCGATTTTTTTAATATAAATCTAACGATGGGCAAGTACTACGACACTACCATTAACCGAAGCCTTTACATAAATATAAATTGGGCAGTCTATTCTCACGTAATTAAAGACCATTTGTTGCAATTGAAAGCATCTCACAAACTCAACAACTACCACTAGTGAAGAAGAGGCTGCTAGACTGCTGATGCTGAAGCTCAGCAGGCTGTACAATGTGGCCCATGCATACTATGGCCCATCGTCCTGTCCTGCTCACCACCACTGAACTGAGTTTGGGCCTAGCTAGCCTAGTAGTTTCGCATGAAAGCAACAAAGGCTTTTACGTTTTACCTGGCTGAGCTCTAGAAGCTTGATGGGCTTGACTAACGCCGCCTAGCTCATTGGCGACGACAAGGAAAGAGATCCAGGCGACGAGGAGGGCGAAGACAATGGCCTGTGAAGAGTCTCCGGTTCCCGCTAGCTAGGGAGGAGGAGGCCTTTCTTGAGAAAGTTGAAGGACGATGGAGTGTGGCAGCCATGTCTAGAGCTTAGATCGACAGAAAGATGAGGAATGCCGATGTATTTATTGAGATTATATGAGAGGGTCAGGGGACTAACATTGTTGGTTTTTACCTTTATTAAGAAGAGTGTTGAGGAGAGAACAAGGCGTTTGGTGAAAGCAACTTCATAGGAAAATGTGAACAATACATTATACATGCATGTCTCACGCAATTAAAATGAAGAAGCCTGAATTAATCGGTCGATGCCTTGCATTTGCAAATACAAGTTGTGATGACTATGTGAGTGTAGGAGCAAGGAGGCTACATACATGCAAAAACACTTCATCAAATTCTCATTTTAACAGTACCATGTCGAAGAGCTCATCGAGATACATGAAATTGAGTTTTGGTTCACCCAATTCGAAGTCCGGATGACAAAGTTATGCCTTCCGGAAGATCGCAAGATGAGCCAGGCTGGATTTGGACACAAGGGGCGCCGGGCGACGAGGACTGAGGCTGGCCGACCTGGACTTGTGTCCAATGGCCACCAAACTTGGTCTAGGGCCTCTACACTCAGCCAGGAGCCTATGGGAAGCCTTGTTCACCACATTGGATCACATGGGGTTTTGGAAAAGCCTGGACAAAGTGGCCCAATCCAACACAAGCCAAGAACCGAAGGAAGGGAATTCCGATTTGCACCAAACTTCGTACCCACATTCCAAACAACCATAGATGAAGTGCGCCGACTCAAGATTGGTGGCAAAGGGCCCTAAGCCACATTGTGCGGCGCCCAAGGTACACAAAATCACCTCGGACAAGGTCGGCAGGCCTCCAACCGCCATCAGGAGTGCATCCAAGCCGTCGGTTTGCAAAGTCGGTGGAATTGGACATCGGGTAGAGGCCCAAGGGCGTTGGCCACTGGCCCTCTTTCAGCAAACCGACTCATCTTTGGAAAACATGTACACTAGCACAAGTGGAGCAATATGGTGCGTCCATTTATGGCGGTTCAAGGTTGGTTGCATCCATGGGTGGAGAAGGATGATCACGCGGATCGCTGACGTGGCGATGGAGTAGCCCTTACTCCACCTCAAGCTATAAATAGGACCCCTCTCCCTCACTTGTAGCACCCACCATCTCATTCCATCACTCCAAGTGATAGTAGTAGCTAGGCGAAGCTCTGTAGCTCTACTACTTAGAAGTAGAAGATAGGGAGAATGTGAGGAGAAGTTTGGGGAGGAGCTGGGTGAAAGGTCATTGTTTGGTTTTGGTAATTGAGTGACAACCTTAGGTGTACCAACATGTGTTTGAGTGAGATACACATGTGATTAGTCCACAAGTACATGTGTGTGAGCAATACATGCCATGACCGTGAAGATGGCTTGAACTTGTTGCAAGGCTCACACATGTGATGAAGGAGCTCACTGTACATGAGATATGACATTGAGTCATGTGATCAAGGTGGATAAGATCAAGACATGACTTGGCTCGATGGACCGGTTGCAAGTGTGAAGAGCAAGTTAAGTGATGACTTAGCGCCGATGGACCGAAGAAGAGCAAGTGAAGTCAAGATCGATGGACCAATATGATCACGTGATGATATGGAGTGGATCATATCATTATTGATCATGTTGGTGCATGTGTTGCATCAACATTGGAGGAGATGGAGACAAAGGTATAACCTAGGGCATTTCATTTCATCGGTCAAAGGTTGTGCAGAGAAGTACATGACCGGATTTAGGATAGATGGTCATACTATTAAGAGGGGCAAACTTGTTTGCATATCGGTCATCTAGTGCCACTCAAGTGATCTAACTTTGCATCGTTGTTAGAATCGAGTGGCATGGCAAGTTGAGTGGCTAACTCCTTTGAAAAAATGTTTGTGAAATGCTAACACACTTGCACATGATGGTGTACACTTGGTGGTGTTGGCACATTTACAAAGGAGAAGAAGTTGGAATTGAAGCAGATCAACTCGGTGAAGAAACAGAGGCGAAATGGGTCACTGGAAGTGATCGGACGCTAGCCTCGGAGGGACCTGCACGTCCGATCATTGGTTCTAGAGAGGGCACGGTCTTGGTCTTATGACCGAATGCTGGGCCCTGGGTGTGACCTGATGCGCGGTATGTGCATCCGGTCATGCTGACGAACGGTGATGTAGTGGCGCGTGGCGTGGCAGCAGAAGAAGGACCGGATGCTGGCCTGCGTCTGGTCATGCAGCACCTGACGCGTCAGGTCATGAAACTAGCTCTCTAGGAGCTCTCTAGAGCTGACCTGACGCTAGGTCACTATGGGCACTTGCACGTCCGGTCATCGGTTATTGGCGCGCACGGTTCCCTGGACCGGACACTGACACAGCGCGTTAGTTCGTGGGATCAGTGCATCCGGTCGTGGTTACTGTTGGTGCACGGCTTGCTGACCGTTGGGATTGAGTGGCCACAGTTAAATGCAAGTGACACGTGGATGGCGTAGCACAACCGAACGCTGGCTGGGTGCGTCCGGCCATTATGACCGGCGCGTCCGGTCATGTCGAGTTGTGTCCAATGAAGGGGTACAACGGTTCTTTTCGTGTGGGGGCTTATAAATATACCCTTGGTCAGCTTTGGTGGCTTGTGTAGGTGTGCTCGGGAGACCTCTAACTCACTTGAGCTTGATAGTGTTCAACCGATCGAGTGAGTGAGTGATTCTAGTGTAATTGCATCATGAGGTTGCATCGAGTGGCACTAGGTGGTCGTCTTGCAATCCGGTGGTGCTTGTTACTCTTGGAGGTTTTCACCTCCTAGACGGTTTGGTGGTGGTCTCCGTCGAAGCTTGCAAGAAGCTTGTGCGGTGCTCCAGAGAAGAGCTTTGTGAGGGGCATTGTGCTTGCCCCGTGGAAGCCGTGAAGAGCAACTCTAGTAAAGTGAGACGCGAAGGGCAACAAGTGGTCTGGCTGGGTCAAGTGCAAGAGCTTGTGGTAAGCACTCCATGTGGGAGAGTGTGACTTACGGGTCACCACTAGCAAGAGGACCGGCGACAACCTTATAGCTTGTCTCAACGGGGACTAACGTGTTAGCAAACATGTGAACCTCGGGATAAAAATCACCATGTCAACATTGTCTTCATTATCTTCTCAGTGGTTTGCATTCCGCGAAATACAAACTTGTATTACTTTCATATAGATTATGCTTGAGTAGTTGCTCCTGTGACTTAGTCAGCTTGTGTAGCTTGCTAGTTACCCTCTTACTTGTGTAGTATAGAAGTAGCTCCCTTGTGTGGCTAATTTAGTTTTAGTAACCGTGTTAGTTACATTGCTTAGTTTGTGTAGCTAAGTGATTTGCACTCTCTAATTTAGTATTAGTTGCCTTGTTATTGAACATTGCAGTGAGCTTAGGAGTTTTGTGCTTTTGCATCACTAGCCAGTGTAGGAGCTCCCTCGGTTGTGTGAAGTACTAGTTGCACAGGTTTGTGTGACCTTGCAAGCTAGATTGATTAGGTGAGCTCTAGCTAGCCCGGTACCTTAGTTACTTGTTTAGGATCTTTATAAGGTGCTTGAGAACTTAGATAGAGGGGCGTAGTCTTGGCTAGACTGATAGTTTTAATTCCGCATTTGTTTCGATTATCCGGAACGCTTAATTTTAAAAAGGACTATTCATTTCTCTTTTAATGTGCCATCTCGACCCTATACCAGGGCTGTCAGCATCCTCTCCACTTGTGCTTCGGCGGATGAAGTTCTTCGAGTGAAGTCCGGCATCACAGGCTAAAAGATAGACAGAGGAGGAAGTAAAGCAGTAACAGCAATTAATGCTACGAGTGCATGCCAGTGCCATACCTGTAGATGGCTCACGACATGTTCCCCGGTGAGTTTCTCCCTAACTTCTAAATTTCATTCCCGAGCCCATTCCATTTTGGCTATTGGAATAGAACATTTCGGTACCGGGCCATACCGGTGTACCATTCCGGACTTTATAATAATAATAATATGTGAATAAACTTATATATAAATGTACATATAAATATATTTTTGACTTAACTTATGACGTAATTAACATTTTTACCAAACTAAGATGTCATTCAATAAGTTCATATGACCTTATTTCAAATTTTAAACTCCAAAGTTCATACATGGAAAAATATAATACATGTAGTCACGGCCGGTATTGACCGGTATTTGACCGGTATTGGCCGGTATTGACCGGTATTAACCGGCATTGACCGGTATTGACCGGTATTTGACCCGGTACGAGATTGGAGCTCTTCTATACCGGTTTAGGGACCGGTACGAGACATTCCGGCCATTTCGGCCGGTACCGGAATAGAATTTACAACTATGGTTTCTCTCTCCTAATACATAAGGTCAAGAATTTTTTTCGGTACAGCTTCTGCAACAACAGCAAAATAAAGGACAAAACAAAAATCAGTTGCTGCAATATGTGAGGACAATAACATAAAGCAAAAGGGAGGGTCGTTGACAGTTCTTACTATCAATTCCAAGCTGGTTGACAGCCGCAACAAATTTCCGATGCAGTTCAACTTACCAAACAACTCTTGGCTTCTTAGCAGCCGAGGGTTGATCACCTTCTTGTAAATCATTCTCCTTGCCGTAGTCATCTTCCTCATCGCAATGCATTTCCTTCCTCTTCTTGCTGACCCTCCCACTTTGGCAGCGGCGGACCTAGGATTTTACCATAGGGTATGCCACACAAAATTTTTCATATTAAATTCGGTAAAAACCATTTACCAAGTCGGTAAACAATTATAAAGTTCACAACATAATTTATTGTATAGACACTAAATAACATAATAAGTCTTAAATTTACCAATTTGCAATGCATATAGTTCAAAAATATAGGAATAACAGAGATTTACAATGCTATTCATCTGGTTTTTTTGTCCGGCGCTTTAAAGGATATGAATGTCTCAATTATATTATCTTCGTCCGTCCTCCCTAGTGCGCTAGTGAACGGCGCATCGTTGCAAAACTACTTTCTCGACCTTTAATACAAAGATGTGCAAACCTTTTTGTCTATTCGAGAAAATATTATCTTCATCCAGCTCGAAGAAACTATCCCGCTTAATAGATGATTCAGCAGCGCCGGCAACAAATCTGAGGTAGACGGTTGGGTTCCAATGAGAGGAAGCAGTGAAGCAGCGAACTCCAAAGCAGCTTCCGCCGGCAGCGTCGGCGTTCAGCAGGCCGGTGGCGAAGCAGTCTCTAGACGCAGTCCCTTGACCCCTGTCCAGACATCGTTGTCCAGTACCCGGTCGGGCGTTGATGCGGCACCGGCAGGGACAGCCGAAGTGCCAAACAGACCTTCAGACCGCCGCACCCGCACACACAAACCACGACGGGAAGCTGCAGACGCAGATGCCAATATCGGAGAATCCAGAGACGATCGGGTTCTCCTATTCGACTATGGGAGCGCCGCCGATGACTACTCGAAACTGGAGTCTCGAGCCAAACCAAAGACGTGACGTGGCTGCGGTGGTTTCCCAAGCGTCAGCCAATCAGAGTGATGGAGCAGCAGCAGATTAGACTGGCATTTTTTTTTGCATAGATTATATGCTTTGACTGTCATTGGCCAGGGTATGCCGAGGACCACCCGGCATACCATGTAGGCAGGAGCGAATCTACGTGGAACAGCCGGGGTCGGCTGACCCGACAACTTCCCAATCACACCTTGTACGAGTAAGTTTTCACCGGCCATGACCCCGTTAAAAAAAAGAGTTGACCCCGTCGGCCCTTCACAGCTGTCACTAATACTCTAATAGGCAGCCCAATTAGAGCCCACATAGCCCAATCGTTGCTGGTGGCTTGCCACAAAATGACACAGAAACTCTCCGTGATTCATCTCCCTCCGTTCGACTTCGACCTTCCAACTTCTGCGTCAGTGGCGAATCTAGGATAAAGTGGCATTGGGGTCGGCCTAGACTTAGAGCCGTAACTATATAGTTGATAATATTCTAACACTGCATAAAAAATGAAGCACTTAGGCAACCATCAGTTTACCAAGCTCAGAAATAGTGTCCACTTAGGCAAATCTAGCATCAGCTCGCACATTGTCGATGTAAGTATTAAGCTCAATAATAAGATCATATAGGTCCCTTGAATCAAAATCATCAGGATATGCCTTAGCTAATTCCATCAAACTCTCTCTTTTGAATGCATCAAAAGAATTTTTTGGACTAAAAGCAGCAATGTTGGTAAGCAATTCAGAATTTACCTCATTGAAACGGTCATTAAATTCTGCAAGCTGTAGGTCAATAACCGGGTTCAAGCAATCATATCTGTAGTGTTCATAGTTGGTGCGGTTGGTCTTTTTCCTTGGTTTGTGCCTATCAATGTACTCTTGTTCTGGGTCTAACTTTGGGATGTCAATGTCATGTTGCTCACAAAAAGATAGCATAGAACTCAGTAAGGTATCCCAACCATCATCCCTAATTTGCTGAAATTTCTGTTTTGTTAATTGCACCTCTGACATAGCCTCTAAGATGTCTTTATCTTTCCTCTGTAATGACAATGACAAAGAATTTGCATGTCCCAATATAAGCAACATTAACTGCAAGTGGAACACAAAGTTAAAATCCTTGAGATAGTCCATCAGGTCACGAGCTTGACATCTCTTAGCATCAGTGGGACCTTCTTTTTCAACATATTGAAGCTTGGTGTTTGTTGTATTTGCATCTCTTTTTGAAGTTCTTCCATCAATATTCTCCCTTCCATCTCTGGAGGTGCCTTCATCAACATTATCATTATCACTTTCTGGGGTTAATTTCCTTTTTAAAAAAGTGATCCATTGTGCTTTGATTGCCTACAAAATTATTCACTCAATAAAATTAAACAGCAAGCAGATATTGAATCTACAATTAGCTACACTAGTACTTTGATTAAAAAGTCACTAATTTACTTATGTGCCATGTTTTCTGCAAGAGAAATTGCCGTTAGCTCTGCTCCCCAACCTGAAAAAGGATCAAAAGCATTAAGCTGCCAGCATCTCACAATTGTAGATTGAGAATTTGGGGGAGTAAACAGGGTTAGAGGGATTCTGTACCAAATGAACGGAGACTCTCGGAGAGACGGAGACTATCGGCGGTGGGCAGCGGCGGCCGGCCGTCGTCGCTCTCAGCACCGAGGTAAGGCCACGATCACGGTCACGGATTCACGGAACCGCAACGATGGTCCGACGCAGTCACGCAGAGGTTGTAGGTCCGCCCCTGCAATGATCTGATTGTGGCCGTGACATGAGTCTGTGCTAGGTAACTTGTTGAAATCAGGATATCATCAATGATTATCAAAACAAACACATATTTTTCAATAAAATGGAATTTACGAGATACATGAAGTATGTCAAGGTCATTTATGACTCCAAATGATATAACCATGTACTCTTAAAGACCATACCGAGTGGAGGAAGTTTTCTTTGGTATGTCCTTACCCTACCTTAGGTCCATCTTGGAAAAGAACCTAGCTCCAGCTAAATGATCTCTCTAGGGAGTGGATACTTGTTCTTCACTGTCATGGCATTTAAAGGCATGTAACCCACAACCATCCAAAGACGTACTCTTGTCTTTCTTGGTTACAAACAAGGCCAGACATCTCAAAGGAGAGGAACTAGGTTGAGTAGGTTAGTCAACTATTTTTTCATCTCTGCAAACTCTTGCGGTGCTATCCTATAAGGTTGTCTAGATATTGGAGCTGTTCTATAGGCATAAGCTCAATCACAAACTCTATATGTCTCAATCAAGAGGCATTCTAGGGTTTTCTCCAGGAAACACATTAGAAAACTCACCTACTACGGGAATATTTTCCAACTCGGGCAACTTCTTGGTGTTCAAGGTATGCAACATTGGTCAGCTAAGCATGGATGGAAACATGGTGCCTTTTTGGCCGGAGGCGTGTTGAAGTTCTATCGCTTTAGGTAGGCTTATGATTACACCATCATTACACTGGTTGTGAATGAAGCGATTATATATCTTAGCATCACAACCAGTGATCTGAATCATGCTTGTATTCAAGATCAATTATCTCTCATATTTTCTTTTTTTATTTTGGAAAAAAGCAACTGGAAAAATCTTGTGCAATAAACATATATATTCCCTGACGTACGTGGAACTGTCTCAAGCCAGTTGATGAAATGATTTGTTGGGTGGTTTACTTTTGTCGGTGTGTGTGTGCCGCCTACTTCGAGGACATTGTTGACACAAGCTGGCGGCCGGTTTTCCCTTACCGTAGTGCATGCAGCTGGGGAAAAGATCCCAATATTGTCAAGCTGGACTCCATCACATGCCAGCATGGCCTGCACCGAAAACAATTTTCACCGTGCTTCTTCATTTGCCGGGAATCCTAACGTTTCTTTAGCCAGCACATTGGACAAACGACCGTCCGAGACGGAAAGCCCACTAGAGCAGCGACAACAGCTATAGCCAACAGGAAAGATCTAGCTAGGGAAGTCTCGATGAATTTACTTTGTCTGCATGCCTGCATTGGTGACAACGCGCCTTGTTTTTACACCATTTCTGTCCACGGATATATATATGTAACTGATGAACTGAGAGGACAGCGAGCAATATATATGCAAACTAGCAAAGGCCAACGTGCATTGCATTTAGGCATGACCAAAGGTCTGTAGACTTTGCAAAAACAGGCTAACTACCCGCGGTCTGTCTGTCAAATACAGTGTCATCCATGCCGCCGTGGTCGTCGCTGCTGCTGCTGCTGGCCGCGATAGCACTCGTGGTGGCGCTGCAGCTCCCTGTGGCAACGACGGCGCCTCCAGCCGTCAGGCTACCTGGCTGCCGGACCTCATCATGGGGCAACATGAGCTTGCCGTACCCATTCAGCATCAACGCCAACTGCTCCATGCCCGGATTCAACGACCTCACCTGCGACAGAACAACGGACAGTCCGTCGAGGCTGCTGCTCATCAACGAAGGCTCTGCCGGCCTCCAGATCACCAGCATACATCTCAGAAAGGCCACCATATACGCTGCCAACTGGGCCATATTACAAAGCATTTGTTTGATTTCAGAACACCATCGGATGGGACGGTCCCATCTCCCCTTTCAGCGATGGGATGATCCCAGTTCTTATTCGGATGAAATGATGGGATCACCCCTGTTTTTCTTTTGGTTGGTGGGATAAAAAAAATGAAATGATCCTGGCCCTAGCTAGTTTGGATGGAGGGATATAAAAGGGGCAATGAATTTGGTCACTTGTTCACTATATGTTGGTAGGCTTATCTTATGTGTTTGTATTGCTGCCTCCATATGTACTCCCATAATCCCATATATAGGAATTGTATACGAACCTCACCATAGTGCTCTAGAGGTTTGTTCAAAAACTTAGCATCACCTTTGTGATCCTACAACAGTGTAAGAATAGAACGCTCAGTTCATTCACAGAGTAGAGTACATGTTCTTATACACAGTGCCGATCATTCCTAGCCAATCACTACTAACTACCCTGTATGCACGGATCAGCGGAAGACTAGGCACTAGAGGTTAGACAGTTACAAGCATTGGAGCATATCCTATCTAGCCAACAGACTCCTGAAGAATAGCTCGCTGACACCCCCCGCAGTTGGAGCATCTGGTGACTGAATGCACAAACTGTCCCGGAACTCTGTAAACAATGGCGTCGGTAGTCCTTTGGTCATTATATCCGCAAACTGATAGCGAGTAGGTATATGCAGCACCTTGAACTGGCCAAGTGCGACCTTCTCACGAACAAAATGGATGTCGAGCTCGACATGTTTGGTCCGCCGATGGTGCACGGGGTTCTCGGAGAGGTAAACAGCAGACACGTTGTCGCAGTAGATGACTGTGACCTTGTCGACGAGGACGTGAAGTTCGCGAAGAAGATTTCGGAGCCAGCAACACTCTGCAGCCGCATTGGCGACCGCCCGGTACTCTGCCTCTGCGCTCGAACACGAGACTGTGGTCTGGCGCTTGGACGACCATGACACGAGTGAGTCACCAAGGAACACACAAAACCCAGATGTCGAGCGTCGAGTATCGGGGCACCCTGCCCAATCAGCATCCGAATAGGCCTTCAGTGTCGTTGATGATGTAGCCGAAATGGTTATGCGGTGTCCATGGTGCCGCGCAAATAATGCAGAATGCGTTTCACCAGGTTCCAGTGCACGTCGCGGGGGGAGTGCATGTGGAGACACGCCTGGTTGACGCCGTAGGCGATGTCGGGGCGTGTGAGAGTGAGGTACTGGAGGGCGCCGGTGATACTGCGGTAGAAGGAACCGTCGGTCGCAGGCTCACCAGCCGTGGCGGACAGCTTGGGCGTGACGTCGACAGGAGTAGATGCCGGTTTGCAATTCGCCATGCCCGCGCGTTCCAGAATGTCTTCTGTGTACTGGGCTTGGTTGAGGTGGAAGCCGGCTTGGTCACGACGCACCTGGATGCCAAGGAAAAACCGCAGCTCACCCAAATCCTTGATGGCGAATTCTTGACGAAGTTGGTCGACGATCTGCCGCAGAAGTGCCGGCGTCGAGGCAGTGAGGATGATGTCATCCACGTACACCAGGAGGTACGCAGCGTGCGCACCGTGCTGGTAGATGAAGAGGGAGCTGTCGGAGCGTGACGCAGTGAAGCCCATGCGACGAAGATGGCCACCAAGGCGAAGGAACCAGGCCCGCGGCGCTTGTTTGAGCCCGTACAGGTACTTGACAAGCTGACACACATGGTTCGGCCGATCCTTGTCGACGAAGCCGGCCGGTTGGTGGCAGTAGACGCGTTCCGTGAGATCACCATAGAGAAAGGCGTTTTTGACGTCGAGCTGGTGGACAAGCCACCGCCGTGTCGCCGCGAGGTGCAGTACAGTCCGGATGGTGGCCGGCTTCACCACCGGGGAGAACGTCTGGTGGAAGTCGATGCCAGGTCGTTGAGAGAACCCGCGGACAACCCACCGAGCTTTCCGGCGGTCGAGGCTGCCATCCGGCTGCAATTTGTTCTTGAACAGCCACTTCCCGGTGATGATGTTGGCCTGAGCAGGGCGAGGCACTAGGGTCCAGGTACCGTTTGCCTGCAGCGCATCAAACTCGTCTTGCATCGCCTGCTGCCAGTCGGGGTCGCGGAGGGCAGCACGAACAGTCGTTGGCGGTGGAGATGGTGCCGTCGTGATGGCCACATGCGCATACTTGGGATTGGGCCTGTGGACCCCAACTTGCGCACGCGTGACCATCGGATGCCGGGGCGGCGGCCCAGCGTCGTTCGTCGTGGGTGGCGCCTGTTGAGTTGGCGTCGTGGACGTCATGGATGGCTCGGACGGTGACGACGGGGGCTATGAGCTGGGCACAGCCGAGGACCCCGGCACAGTCGTTGGAGCCGCAGTAGGAGATGTTGTTGGTGTCGAGCCGCGCACCGAGTCTGGTGATGATGTAGAAATCGTGGCGCGCGGCGCAGCTGCGGGTGCGCGACGCCGGGCGGACCATGAGGCCGCAGGCATCAGAACGTCGTCGGACGCGCAGGGAGCGCAAGGGGGTGCCGGTGCTGGTGTGGCCTGGACCTACACAAAGGGGAAACATGTCTCGTCGAAGTAGACGTGACGTGAGACAATGACGCGTTTGTTCTCGAGGTTGTAGCACCTGTACCCTTTCTGATCAAGGGGGTAACCAAGGAACACACAGCGCACGGAGCGCGGCGCGAGTTTGTGCGGTGCAGTGGAGGCAATGTTTGGGTAGCAGAGATAGCTGAAGACCCTGAGATGAGCGTAATCTGGTGCGACACCGAAGAGGAGAGCGAAGGGAGTCATGTGGCCTCGTGGTCGGCATGGGCGCCGATTGAGGAGATATGTGGAGGCGGCGAGCGCGTCAGGCCAGAAGGTGGGGGGAAGTGATGCTTTGTAGCAGCAGTGTGCGCACACCGTCATTGAGAGTGCGGAGAATTCTTTCGGCGCGGCCATTTTGCTGTGATGTGTATGGGCATGTTAAACGGAGCGCGATGCCATGCTTAGCAAAGAACGCGCGGGAGGCTGTGTTGTCGAATTCCTTGCCATTGTCGGTTTGGAAACACATGATGTCTGCCTGAAACTGAGTACGAACAAACGCATGGAACGAAATGAGTGTGGGAAGAACATCAGACTTGTGACGGAGGGGAAAGGTCCAGGCATAGTGTGTGTGATCATCCAAGACAACAAGATAAAATTTGAAACCAGAATTACTCATTATGGGGGATGTCCATACATCACAATGCAAAAGCTGAAAAGGGAAATGAGAGACATTATTGGACACGCTAAAGGGTAACCGGACATGCTTGCCACGACGACAGGCATCACAGGTGTGCTGGTTGGACTTGGAGCAGGAGAAGCCAATGGAGCGAGACAGCTGCTGTAGCACGGCATGGCCAGGGTGACCGAGACGCGCATGCCAGAGGTTGCTGTCGTCGGAGGTGAGGAGCGCAGTTGGGGACGGTGCCGATGTGGTGGAGTGGTGGCGGAGTGGGTAGAGCTCGCCAGAAGAATCACATCGGAGCAGAACCGTCTTGGTGCGAAGATCCTTGATAGAAAATCCCCATGGGTCAAATTCAACAAAGATGGAATTATCACGGATTAGTGCACGAACAGACACAAGGTTCTTGACAAGGTTAGGAGCAATGAGAATATTACGTAATTGTAAGGGAGAAGAGGAGGTAGGAACGGTGGCATGACCAGTGCCCTCAATCGGGATGGGCTGGCCATTGCCGACAGTAATATGACGATGAACAGTAGGTGTAGGAGTGGAATTGAGAATACCAGCTCCGGAGGCCATATGTGAGGTGGCTCCCGTGTCCATGAACCAATCGCCGCCACCGCCGGTGTTGCCGAGGTTCATGTTGTTGAGGGCGGTGTAGAGGCCGGGAGGCAGCGAGGTAGGGGCCCCGGCGTAGAAAGCAGCATCCGCCGAGGGCGCTGGGGCAGGCGCCATGGGCGGCGGTGGATGGACGCCAGAGCGGGAACCCAGCAGACTAGGCCGCCACGCGTTCATGGGCCACGCCTGAACGACACCGTGCCACAGGTTGGGGGGTGTCGGCCACGACTGTGCATTGGCACCGCCAAGTTGTTGTGCAGCATGTTGGCCGGAGTTGTTCTGGCGAGGACGGCCGTCGGCGCCCTTCCGCTTCTTGCGTCGATCGTTGGGAGCAGGGGACGGCGACGAAGAAGGCGCGGTGGGTCGAGGTGCCGGGTTGGTCGGGGCCGCCGCCAGAAGGGCCATCTGGGCCTCCATCTGGAGGGAGTGACGGATGCGATTCTCCTCTTGAAGGAGATACGACTTGGTGTAGAGGAAGGTGGGTGGGGGAGTCATGGTGGTGAGGACGGCGATCGCTTGGCTGAACTTGTTGTTCAACCCACGTAGGGTGTTGATGACGAGGGCGGGGTCGGAGACGGCGGCGCCGCAGTCGTAGAGGGTGTCGGCAAGGCGCTTGAGACGCCCGCAGTACTCGCCAACAGTCATGTCGCCCTGGTACAGACTGTGGAACTCCTGCTGGGCATACACTGCGCGTTGCAGGCTGTTGTCGAGAAACTGGCCGGTGATGGCAAGCCAGACGGAGTAGGCGGTGGCATTGGGGCGGTTGACATTGTTCCAAATTTCTTTGGAGACGGTGTTGTACAGCCAAGAGACGATGCAGGCGTCGACTTGAAGCCATTCGGCGTCGTGGATCATGGCAGCAGCATCGACGGTGCCGTCGATGTGGTTGACGAGGCCGAATTTCTTGAGGGTGAGCTCGACGTAGGACCGCCATTGCCGGAAATTGCCGTCATCGGCAGACAGCACGACGGGGACGTGGTTGCGGATGTTGAGCAGAACAAGAGTGGCAGCAGTGGGTGGAGCGGGATCAGTAGGTCCAGCGAAGGGGTTGGATTCATGGGAAGTGGCAGAGGAAGCCGGGCTCGCCATGGATCAATGAGATGCGGAAGCAGAGGTGGGAGGTGGGATCGTTAGACGACTGATACCATGTAAGAATAGAACGCTCAGTTCATTCACAGAGTAGAGTACATGTTCTTATACACAGTGCCGATCATTCCTAGCCAATCACTACTAACTACCCTGTATGCACGGATCAGCGGAAGACTAGTCACTAGAGGTTAGACAGTTACAAGCATTGGAGCATATCCTATCTAGCCAACAGACTCCTGAAGAATAGCTCGCTGACAAACAGAATAGAGGTAGTAGCAAAATATTACCAGGCCAATTAACTAGCATGATGAAAAATTGTTGGAAGTATACTCGAATAAGGTTATTATCCTATTTTAGTGCTCATCAATGTATAGTGATAATGAAGTTTTGTCCTAGCCAACGACAATCAGTTTTCTAATCTTGTTTATTTAGCTTTGCATAACCCCTTTGCATAAACTAGTTAGACTTTTCCTAACATATGATGAGCAAGTTGGTCATATTTCTACATGTCAACAATTAATTAGTATGGATAATATATGGGACTAAGTTCTTCTATTACCTAGTGGAATATGAAGTTCATTTTCACATTCTCTTGCAAAATTAGAGGATCTCGTGTTGTCCCCTCCCAACACCCAAAACACTTGTGAACCGAAGGTCAAAATATACAACTACCATTACATTTTGAGTGACATAGGACTTCTTACCATGAAAGGAATGCTCCATACGCTTTGGAATAGATGCTATTACATGTGTATCATCAATAGATCTAATACAAGCATAAATAA
Organism: Saccharum hybrid cultivar R570; assembly: GCA_038087645.1. Lineage (NCBI taxonomy): Eukaryota > Viridiplantae > Streptophyta > Magnoliopsida > Poales > Poaceae > Saccharum > Saccharum hybrid cultivar. Next base: position 2,006,340 of record JAQSUU010000795.1, read on the forward strand.
TATTAGAGAGCACAGGGTATTGTGTGGGTTCGTGACTGCGAGCATGCAAAAATGGAAATGGCATAAAGATGTGCCTCCACCTTAAAGTAAGGATCCCACCAAGGGTTCCATGCTATTTTGGTTGGAGTGTCCAATGAATTTGGTCCAATTAGTTCATATTGTAAGTCACCAACAACATGAAGTAGTTTTGTTGAAATAATGACTAAGAATTTCTATATCTATCAATTAAACTAGTGCCACAACTAACCTATTCCTAAGGTTGTGCCTTACCATACTTAGAAACACACTCACCTATTGCTCAATACAGAAATGGATGGTATCTTTGAGAATACACAGTCCCTAAAAGATTGCAAAACTGAAAGAAGAATGCTATATAATAAGCCTAGGAATGTTTTTAGAAATTGTGTCATTGTTCCAATTTTTGGTGTTTAGATACCCAATTCCATATTCCTGTCATCCAGGAAATTCCTTCTGTCCTTGCATACCCTATTTTTTGTGTTCAGATATGTTGGGAGGGGCCCTTTTTGCTTGGCCCCCTCCCCCTTGCAAAGAGCCGTCCCGAAAGCCTTCCCTAGATGTTTTTGGTCGTTTTGCAGGATGGTGCATTTCATGAGGCCGCGGGAGGCTTCGCCAGGGCTCGACATACGAAAAGAATCTAGAGCGAAGGTGCCGTGTGTGCGAGCGACGAGTTGCATCCCTAAGCAGGATCCCAGTGAGGACCAGGTGCCCAAGCGAAGGAGAGACTAGCTACATGCGAACATAGTTTTTCTACCTTTGAGGGCATGTGCACAGGAGAGAGAGACGCATCCCAGTGCAAATCCAATGGTTCGCAATGCCAGAGGACATGCCCTTAAGGGCAAGCTTTACTTTTCCGGCTACATGCGCGAAGTCGAGCGAAGGCTTTAGTGGTCCCTACGGCCCAGGGAAGGCAGATGTTTTTGGGATTTCTGTGTAAAATTGGCCATGGTGCCCCCACCTGAGGGAATATTCTAGGTATCTTGAATAGATCGGAGGCATAAAGCATCTCCAACAACTCTTTAAAACAGATTGCTATTTTTATAACTTTGGCAAAAACACAAAATTCCTTCTCCAACAACTCCTCAAACCAACTTGCTATTTATCCGCACTTGCTATTCACCGGCCTCGCGCGCGGAAGAATACGCGCGCGGAAAGGACCTATCCCGATCTCGGGGCCACTGCGCGGAAGGAGAAGCCGCCCGGGCGGCCTCGGCGGCGCTCCCAGGCGGCTTCGGCGACGCTCCGGGACGACCTCGGGGCTAGAGGCGAGGGGCGAGGCTGGCCGGAGCGAGGAGGACCGCCGCCAGTGCTGCTGTTCCTCGCTGGCACGGGGAGGAGGTGCCACGGCCGTCGGTGAGGTGCCGGCGACGAGCACGGACCGCCGTTGTGACGAGAAAAGTTAACGGGGCTCTTCGTTCGCTTAGCGGGGCTCTTCGTTCGCTTAGCGGGCCTCTTCGTTCGTTAGCGGGCTTCTTCATTTTGACAAGTGAGTTTTAAGGAGTTGTTGGAGAGAGGTCTTTTTTCACTTGCCAAATAAATTAGCAACTTGCTAAAACTCAAGATTTACCAAATGATTTTTTCCAAGTTGTTGGAGATGCTCTAAGGGTCCTTATGTTGTAAGGGATAACCTATAAATAGTGCCAATTTGCACAACATGACGGGGGATGATGAATAGTGAAACCACCTGTTCTTTATTGCCTTCGCTATTCTATTCGCTATTTTAGAGTTTGGCAATTGCCCCTATTAGAAGACTTGGGTCTAGAACAACAAGATACCCATGTTAGACTACCCGCAGTGGGTACTCTAAAACGATACTCTAAAGCTTTAGATTATGAATATAGAGTAAAAACTGCTGCACTAGGTACTTTAAAACGATACTCTATCCTTTCTCTCACTCTATATTTAGAGTGGTACGGTGGTTACTCTATACTCTACAGTGACGGCCCCACTAGCTAAACAAAGGAAAAAATAGTATAACTCACAAACCAAAAATCCAAATTAAATTTCGATTTCACCATTAAATTCGTCTCAATAAATCCTTCAAAACTAGATCACACATGGATATATTTAGATAAAATAAATATAGAGGTCTATGAGTGCGGGTAGTCTTACAGTATATATTTATTGACGATTATAGAATCACGCAGCTGGTACTGCACTTCATCACGCATCCTGGACAGACAGCTTGACGTACTCTGTCTCTGATTCCTGGGCTGATCTACCCTTGCACTCGTAGTAGAACGCGGTCAACGCGCAGTTTTGGAACAACTCGACGGCGGCCATCAGGATGGTGTACAAGACTCCCAGGAGCAGCGCCCCCGACGCCATGTTGCCACGGGCGCATATCTTGGCGTGCCAGTACACCGGCCTGAACACGGCAGCAAGCACGCTCATCACGGAAATAAAGAGCATGGCATGCCTCTGCCTGCCCTTCACCAGCTGCCATGCCCGGCCGACCGCGCCGGTGCCATGGCGGCGCCTAGCTGCAGATTCATCCACGGCCACGACGACAGCGAGCGAGCAGAAGAAGGACAGGAAGATGTAGAAGACGAAGGCGGCGAGGAGGACCAGGCACCCGGCGAGAAACAGCCCGTAGTATGGCCGCCTGAATGCGAGGAAGGCCACGAGGGCGGACCAGGCCAACAGCAGCGCGACGGCGGCGGTCTTGAGCGCGCAGACAAAGGCGACCGTCAGCACAGCCCCCTTCAGCTGCTGTTTGGCTCTGCCGAGGAGCGCACCAATGGTGTGCACCTCACCGTCACCGGAGTATGTCGTGACGGCAGCGAAGAAGGAGACGAGCTGGATGATGGAGCCGGTGACGTCTACTGACACGAGATAGGCCGCGCCAGCGAGGAAGAGGACCCGGTAGTCATCCAGCGTCTGTCGGATGAGGTGAGCATAGTCTGGGCCACCGGGGTCGGTGCTGATGAGCGTGTCCATGTCGCGGCCGACCTCAAGCTTGAGGGGCTCGACGCCAAGCTCGTTGGCGACAAGGAGGGGAGAGATCCATCCGACAAGGATCGTGAAGATCCCTGCGAAGAGTATCCGGTTCCTGCCAGGGAGGAGGAGGCCTTCCTTGAGGAAGTTCAACGACGATGGGGTGGTAGAGCTAGGTTTGGTGGCAGTCATGGCTCAATGGCTGGAGCTTAGACAGAAAGACGAGAGAAATGTCAATGTATTGATATTATGTGAGGAGAATAACGTTGATGGTTTAAACCTTATTTGTACTGTATGTAAGAAGAGGGTTGAGGAGAGAGCGAGGCGTCTGGTGAAAGCAACTTCATAGGAAAGCGTGAACAATACATATGTCGCTCTTCCTAGAAGATGCAACAGTTGAAGGCCAAGAAAAAACATAGCAATTAAAATGAGATATTTGCATATACGTCAGCGACTGAACTGATCGGTCGACGCATTACATACATTTGCATATACGGCCGTGTTTAGTTGCCCGAATAGGGGCATCCCGAATCCCCCCAAATCACGGTAGCAATTTTGTTTTTATTTAGTAAAAATTGTTTAAACATTAATTAATTAATTAAGCTTAAAATGTTCGTCTCGCAAAGTATAATAAAACTGTGCAATTAGTTTTTGATTTCATCTACATTTAGTACTCCATATATATGCCGGTATTTTGATGTGAAGGGGATTTTTTTTTTACATAGTGGAATTTGAGGTGAATTTGGAAAACTAAACAAGGCCTACGTCAGAGCCTGGAACTTACGGTACCGGATTTTGAATGTCTGATCTCCTTGCAATCTCCCTCAGCCGTCATTAACTTGTCCAGTTGTCCCTAGTACCATGGTGCTACACTCCCTCAGTCTAGAAAAATATAAATAGAAGTCAAACAATCTTAAATTAATTTAATTAGATTTATAAAAAGTAGTATTAACATTTATAAATTTAAATAGGTCTATTATGAAAACATATTCCATAATCTAGTGATATTTATTATGCATCATAAATTTTATTAATTTTTGTATATATTTAGTTAAAATTGGATTGGTTGACTTCTCGAAAAACAAGACTTTCATTCTTTTTGAGATGAAAGACCAGATTGATTTTATCTAGGTTATTAAAATGTAGACACATTTAGAGGTGAAAATGGATAGATAAAAATCTCAATATTCGAATGCATGTCCGCTAAAACTTGTAGTATATATGGACATATGTATTCACATTTTTCTACTGTGGATACTAAGGGCCTGCTTAGAATATTCCTTGACGAGGACTGTGTCACCTCGCTGAGCTAGAAAGTGGAACAAACTGGGTATTTGGCTGTGTAGCTTGTGAACCTTGATTTCTGTGCGGGCTAGCTTTTTCACGTGAAATCATTGTCCAACATGGTAGATCGTGCCGCGCTGATGCATGTGGCGTGGCAGCATATTTTGGCCACGCTCGGGACTTAGGCGCGGCCAAATAGGTTAGATTCGGAAATAAAAAAACAAAGGTGTTAATTTTGAAATAAAAAAATCATGATATACAAGGCTTGACGATAATGCGTAAATGCAACGGTTTTTAGCCGGTAAAAACGTTTCTTTTGGAACTCTAGAACCTTGACGACCATGCATAAATGCACGGCCTTATTATTTAATGAGCTCCCTGTCAGCTCAGGCTCAGTTACTTATTCGATTGTTAACAGAAATGCTGTAAACCAAAGCTGCTAGCGTGCATGGTGACCAATGCAAGCAACATGCTGACAAAGAAAATTCATCAAATCTTTCGTAGATGCAACAGTTGAAGGCCAAGAAACATAACAATTAAAATGAAGAAGCCTGAATTAAATGATCGATGCATTACGTTTGCAAATACGTCAGCAACTGTGACGGGATTGTGAGGAGGGCGGTGATATATATTCCCGGGAACTTACGGTACCGGATTTTCGAAGTCTGATCTCCTTGCAATCTCCGTCAGCCGCCATTAACTTGTCCCTAGTACCATGGTGCTACTCCCTCAGTCTAGAAAAATGTAAATAGAAGTAAAACAATCTTAAATTAATTTAATTAAATTTATAAAAAGTAGTATTAACAATTATATATTTAAACAGGTCTATTATGAAAACATATTCCATAATCCAGTGATATTTATTACGCATCATAAATTTTATTAATTTTTAAATAGATTGAATTGACACATATTAGTTATATAAAAGTTGATTAAAATTTATTTATTGCAATATCAAAATTAATATTATTTAGTCATTGATTTTAAATAGATTGAATTGACACATATTAGTACACCCTCCATTTCAAATTATAAAAAGTTTGGGCATTTCTAGATATATAGTTTTTACTATATATCTAGACATAAACTATATCTAGGTGCGTAGCTAAAGCTATGAATTTAGAAAAGCTAAAATGTCTCATAATTTGGAACAGACGGAATAATATTTAAATCAATGTAATTAGTGAATAATAGCACAAATATGATTAGTTCATTTCATCTAGTACTGTATTTTTTATGAGGGTGCTGATGGTATTGGATTCATGCTTTTCAATACAAATCTAGAATGAGGCAGAAAAGTAATAGGAAAATAATTTGGATACATATATTTAGTGTCTATAATAGAAAAGAAGTCCCAATATGGATATTCATATGTAGAAAAGGATATTTCTTTTTTTTGTTTTGAAAGCATTACTAGGGTGCTTTGTATTGGCGGTCGTTATCGACACATTTATACCGCCAACATTAGACTAAAAAAGAGAGAAACATACACTTCTACACATATATACCTTTTACTGACATGTTTGCACTTGTACCGGTAAAATTGATATGATTGCAGAAACAGAAGCCGGAAACAGGTGAAACATGACAAGTAAGGCGCTTTTGGAAAGGCATAATTAGCAAAGAAGGGAAAGAAGCCCAACTAGAGAACAAAACATGGGCCAACTCACATACCACCGAAGCCCAGACCCAACAGGAAGCCCACAGTGCGAAGGAGAGGACGGGCCGGGCCAACCCAAGCGCAGGCGCGCCAGGGGCGCGGCCACACCCTCCCCTCTGCCGCCTAGGCCCTCGCTGTGGTGGTTTGGTCATCAATAGGGGGCTGGCGGTGTGGGGGTGGATTCGGGAATATCCCCCCAAACTGACCAGGCAGCCCCTATATAAGAGAGGGAGGGAAGGCTCATCACACACACCTCACTACACACATCACACTCTCACTTGAGCTCCCTCTCTCCACTCTTTATGTTATAATTAGTCTAGTAGAGGTAGTAGAGGAGTAGAGAAGCTAATTTGGAGGGCTTGGCTCCTTGAAGAAGAATTGGTGAGAATAAAAGAGTTATCTTTTCTCCAAATAGCCATGTCTTCATCTTGTGAATATAGTTTGTGCTATGAACTAGAGTATAGTCATGTTAATATAATCATGATATATGAACTAGAATATAGTCCCTATGTCATGTTCATATCATACTTGGCTCAATGCTTTATCATTCATACCATGTTCATGAATAGATTTAGGCTTATGTTGAGGTGGTGGTTCATCATGCTTTTAGGTACGTCTAAGTCCTTTACCTATCGATCCGTAGGGTCAGGGACCTAGGGGGATTTGGGTGGTTCCTATGTATGCGGGTGAGGTTCCCGGATATATAGGAGTGGGTGAATGCATTTCATGTCCCACGGTTGAGGGGTAGGCGGCAGGTGGTGACAGCCCTGTCCGTCTTTCATAATCCCTCACGTTCGGCCATGGTGTAGAAGTACGTAAATTATCACATGAGGTTGCTGGTAGACTAGTACTCGGTATCCTCCTGATCCATCTCACATAAGCCTAGCTGTAACTCATGTACATGTATGATTACTTTGCTCATAGCATATAACTGTATTGAGATATATCTACTCCTCGTAGGACATTCTTTTATTCTTTATTCATTCTTCCTCTCCCTAGAGTGGAGTGTCAAATGTGAAACGAACCAGGATTTCAAAACTTGAAATACCGGCTCCCTTGCCCCTCTGTGATAGTCCCAGGATACCTCAGCTATCACGGGCATCCATTTTTCAGCTGATTACAAAGTCATACAACACAGATTACAAAAATAGGATTAAAACTCAACCTATTATATCATCTAGGTTTGGATCAAACAAAACACCGATGCTCTACTCGTAGCAGCGAAGCTTGGTGAAACTCCAGTCCACGGGCATCCTTGAGAGTGGTTCGCAAACCAACCACCTACCTCAACATCTCTGCAGGCAAAGAATCTGCACACCGCCAGATGTGTGCAGGCCATGGTCAGCACCGATGAGCTTTAGTGGAAAAAGAAAACAAGGGATCTGGCGATCCTATTAGTTTGGCTGAGGTTTGCATCCTTAGCGCTTGCAGGAGCAACAAAAGTAGTAATATAAGGTAAACTTCTCATAACCCAACCCACAATCTCATCTCAACCTCTCCTCAACTCAACAACATGTCTCACATCTCACCTCTCAACTCTCATCTTCCCTCACAACATCCTCATACTCTCAGTCTAGACGATGAGGCGGCCTCCGCACGCCCCTCATCTCAACGGCCTCAAGCCGGACCTTAGCTTCGGGGAAGAAAAGCAAAGCACAAGGGAAGACTAGCGGGTATGAAACAGTTCACAAGGGTGATCATGACCGAGATCACGGCTATACGTATAGTTCTAACTCTGCAGAGGTTGTACACCTTTAATCCATCAGGATCACCATCATCGACCATGGCCGTGGTCTAAGCGATCACCGCTCAAGAACTAGCACATTCCTCCCCAGTCTGCCCCAAGTGGAGTCGCATACGGCACAACATATACACTTGGGATCGTGATTAGGGTAGCCGGAAAACCCGTCGGCATCCTTCTCACCGTGCCCCTAGGGGGTACCCCTGTGCACCTCTACTCCCACAGAACTGGCTCAGTCCGCACTAACTCAACAGAACGGGCCCCGCCCATAACAGGGCCTGTGGTGTGCACGCTAACATAGTCCCGTGTTTCAGGCATCAACCCACGACGGTCCTTAATTGGCCAGAGCAAGCACCTTCCACCAATACACCACGTGGTCCACCTCTCTTAGGTAACCACCTCTCTATACGCCTGTTCCAACATATCCATCATATCCAGCAAAACCAGAATTGGGGCACTCCGCGCACCAATGTGCACCCCTCCAGGGTAAAAACCTCTCACTCTGGCCGGTATCTCCAAGAAATAGGTCAAGGCAAGGAAAATCTCCAGAACTCCTCATCATCACCACCCACTTGGGATTCAACGCTCCCATTACGCCAACCTACCATCCACCTCACGGGAAAAGCCTCACGGCAAACCCCGATCCACTAACCACATCACCAGCCCACCATCACATCACATAACAAGGTAAAATATGTAATAATGATGGTAGTAAAATGCAAGCAAGCAGGTAGACAATATATAAGTGTGAGCGCGAAACTGGGTAACAGGGTGAAGAGGTTTCAAGCAAGGCAAACAAGGCTCAGGCAAGCATGCATCACATATACTAGCAAAATGAATAAATATAAAGCGCTAGCAATTCTACTTGTAATGCCTAAGTAGGTTCTCTAAAAGTAAGGTGCTGCCATGACACCTGCGATGTCGAGGAGGTAGTAGTACTCGTCTCCAGCGGTTGGGGTCATCCACCAACAGGGTCCGTCGCCTCCGGGTCCATCGTCGATCCACGAGCTCAAATCGTCGCTACACGAAGAAAAACATAAGACCGTGATAATAATCAAATAAAAACACGATGAAACCTAACTCAACTAGACTCAACAACTGTGCTAGGAGGCAGAGGAGAATTTTAGAAAAATTATGAAACTGGTTTTATAATTTTTGGAGCTAGGATGATTATTCTATGAATTTTAGAAGGCGGATAGGAAATATGAAAATAGATGAAACGAAAAAGGCTCAGGGTTCGGTTGGGCTTACTTCCGCTGCTGGCAGCCCAACAGCAAGGATGATGGAGGGGATTGCACGTGGGCCGTAGGCCGAGCTAGGCCTGGCGCTGCTGGTGGGCCGGTCGGCCACTCGGGCCTGAACCAGGCAGCAAGGAAGGGGGCTCCGCTAGGCCTGTGCGGGGGCTGGAAGCAGTGGTGGGCCGGTGGTTTTCTTGCTTCTGCTGTGCTCGAGCAAAAGTTTGCGGTGGCAGCGGTGGATATGTCATGCTCGTGCTGGCGCTCGGACTGCTGGCAACTCGCTACCGGGCCGGATTAGCAAAAGGGGGAAAGGCAAGTCTCCACTGCCCACCAGGTGCTTGACGCGACCATGGCCGGCGGCTCGCTCCGTTCTGCGGTGGCTGCGGGGTCCGTGCCCCGGTGTGCATGCAGGCGCCGAGGCGGTGCGGGTGTGGTAGGGTGCGGTGCTCCGTGCAGCCAGGCGAAAGTGAGGCCATGGCCGTGGTGACGACGAGGAACGGAGGCTAGCTAGAGCGTGAGGGCACACTGGTTGGGTGGCTTGCCAGCGTGAGGGCACACCGTCGATGTCGTGGCGACTCCGATGGCTGCGTGCCGTGGTACCATGCGGTGGCGTATACAAGAGCAGCGGCGTTCACCCGATGGTGGCCGCGCGTGTGCAGTGCTGTGCGAGTAACCGGCCCAGAGGCAACCGTGGCTAGAAAGGCGGCGCCTTAGCTTGTGTAGTCGTGTGGTGACCGTGCGTGAATGCGTGTTCGTGTGCGCAGCCGTGACCGTGCAGTGGTCCGCGGCGGCGGTAGTGCCGCGTCATCAGGAACCACCCCAAAGGGCTTGGAACGGCACAGACCAAAGAAGCGGCTCAACGGCCGGGCAGGCATGGACACGGAGCAAGGGACAGGAGAAAGGCGAGGTCTTTGGGGTTATCGTGCTTACCCAGGGGCTTGTCGAGGTCAGGACGCGTGAGGACGGAAGAACGACGCCTGTGCCGTGGCGGCGACGTCGTCCGTGGCGTGGTGGCGAAGAGCGGCGCCGAGGTGCAGGGTTGCCCGCTTGCGGTGGTCCTGTGTCGCGGGCTTGGCGTCATGCCATGGCCGCGTCGGCTCCTTGCGCTCTCGCCGCGGCAGCGCTGGTGGGTGTGGAGGAAGGGAAGAGCGAGGCAAGGAGAGGAAGGGCTGTGGCGGCGGCCTGGGGGAAATGGGTGAGGAGCGCCGGCCGTTGGGGGCTTTTATAGTGCTGCGGGCTAGGGTTTACGAAGGCGTGGGAGCTACGGGCGGCGGCGATCAGCGTCTGCGCGCTACCGGACGCGTGGCGCGCATCCACGCGCTGGGTAGGTGGCGAGGCAAGAAGCTTCACGAAGGGCAGCAGGGCGCAGCACTAGTCCGAGGCAGACGAGGGCATCGCGACGTGGTCAAGGGAAGGTCACAGTGCGGGGTGCGGCTTTGGATGCGTCGCGACGCGGGGCTGGTTGCTGGCATCGGCGCGCAGGCAGGTGATAGGGCGCTGGCCTGCTTCTTGCTCTGGACACCGACGGGAGGCTGCGGGTGAGAGCGGAACAAGCAGAAAAAGGAAGCGGCGGTTGCAGAAGACGACGAAGTGCTCACCGTCCTCGTCCCCTTCTTTCCCTCCTGATGCTGACGAGCGGGCCCGCATGGGAGTTACAGGAGCATGCAACGGAGGAATCCGAGGAGAGCGCGTGCGGCTCTAATGAACGGGGCGGCGGCTCCTTCGGCGTGGACGTGCTGAGTATGTGAGCAGTAGAGGGAGAGAATTGGGCCGTCACTGCCGACTGGGCCGATCGCATAGGAGGGAGCGGGTGCTTGTGGTTGGTGCTCCAGGTTGGGCCACGACGGTGGACTGGGCTCCAGACTTGCAGTTGGGGCATGCACGTATATACGTATATACACACACATCCACGTACATACCTGGATACAGGAGCATGCACGTAGGCTAGCTGGCCGGAAGTGTGCCATCGTGCTGCATCGGTTGGCCGAGCGGCCAAGACCCAAGAGGGAGGTATACGTAAAGTAGTTGGAAGGAGCTTTGGCCCAAAGAATTGAGGAGGAAAATAATCTCTAGGTTCAACACAAGGGTTTTCGGAGAAGGGCTACCTCCAAGCACAACCAGAAGACCCAAATCACGCATGCTACTATACTACATGGTGCACGGGGTTATTTTGTAAATTCAGTTTGAACGAGAGAGAAAGATATTAGGGTCAGTCGGAGAAAAGGTTGTCTTAAGTTGGCTTCACAAGCATGCAACACACATTGCAAAAAAATTTTTTGAAAGTCAGGATTTTTATATTACACGGAAACACGGGATGTTACAAAATGTGTATGTGTGTATCCACTATGTACACTACGACTGTTTACCCCTGTATGCTCATCTGGTTGGTTATGCATGTATGTCTATCTTGCTCATATCCATACTAGAACTTTTACTACCATGCCTTCCTATGGAAAAATATAAATAACAGTGCCCTGATAATACTTCCGGGCGAAGCGCTACATCGATAAATCCGTGCTCTTATGGATAACCTTTGTAAACGTTATGACATATTGGTTGATATTCCTGAGTATTGCTGCTAGGATAAACCAATTCTAGTAGAGATGCTAGGGAATGCCAATAGGCGTTTCCGACACCATTACCATGGGTGGGCCTAAACCCCCATTCTTGGTGATCATGTTAAGAAACGCCAACAAGCATTTCTAGCATCGTTGCCGGGAATATATTCTATCTCTATTCTTGGTAGTGACGCTAAGAAATGTCAACAAGCATTTATGGCACCGTTGCTAGGGAAGGCATTGGATAATAAGACTCTAGCATGATATGATCATGATAGCACGCATGTATGGTACCATTTGCTCATACAGGCTAATCTTCTATGTTTTCTCCTGTTGTGGGTGAAAACAGGATAGTGCATGAGTGATTTTGACTTGCCGAATAACTTCATTCTAGATCTGGAGGCACTCCTAAGGAAGAAGGGGTCTCGTGCCTCTACTTCTTCTGCCACTCCACCGACAACTAAACCGCTCATTCTTGTACTAGCTGCTACCAATTGTGGCCCATAAGTCACTCCATGAGTTCTCCACCCGGCTATTGCCAACGTGTCTATAGGCCCGCTGTCAACATTGGTTACAAGAATTTTGATCTTAGGACTGGGTTGATCACCATGGTGCAGGCCAATCCATTCTGTGGACTATCCATTGAGGATACCAACGCTCACTTGGCACACTTCCTTGAACTGTGTGACATAATCATCATCAGAGATGTCACACCTGAGGTTATCAGGCTCCGTCTGTTTCCCTTCTCCCTTGTGGGGAAGGTGAAACAATGGTTCTACAAGGACAAGGAAGCTATGAACACCTGGAGCAAATGCTCCGTGGCATTCCTCGTGAAATTCTTCCCTATGGGCAAACTCAATGCCCTGCGGGGAAGAATCGCCAACTTCCAACAGACTTCAATGGAACCCATCTCGAAAGCCTAGGAGAGGCTGTAAGAGTACATCTAATCATGCCTCACCACGGGATGGAGAACTGGCTGGTGCTCTAGAACTTCTACAATGGGTTAACACCCATGTCGAAGGGGCACCTAGACGCTGCTGCTGGTGGCGCATTTCTATCGCTCACCACTAACGAGGCTATGGCTCTGATCGAGAAGATGGTGGCAAATCAAGGCTAGGGGAGGATAGAACCCCAGCCAAAACACAAAAAGGCATGCAACCGTGAAGGAGACAAATATGCTAGCTGCAAAAATAGACCTACTCCTGAAGAAGTTTGACGAGCGTGCCACCGATGTCAACACTGGCACCGTCAAAACCATGGACTCATAGATGATGTGCAAGGTCTGTGGTAATGTTGGCCACTCGGGGAATGACTACCCCAAGACCCGCGAAGAGGCACAATACATCAACAACGGGTATCGCCAACAAGGAGGAGGCAACAATAATGGCTGGAGTAACCAACCTCGTCCACCATTCCAAGGTAATTTGAATTTCAATTAAAATTTCAATTTGAATCAACCTTCACTTAAAGATTTGGTTCTAGGCCAAGCTAAAATAAACGAAAACTTTACCAAAAAGATGCTGAATAATGATAAAATATTAGAAAACATAAATTCAAAACTTGAAAGCTTATCTGCCACTGTCCAAAATCAGTTGAGCTTTAATAAAACACTAGAAAAACAAATAGCTCAACTTGCGGCCGCTATACGTGTCTTTGATTTGGAGAAGACTTCGGGGAAACCTGAAGTCCAATTCAAATCAGTTAACACGGTCTCCATGAACTACGGTAAGCGTAAATGCCAGTGAAGGCAAGGCTAATTTGTAGAGCCACCTTTCATTACCAAGATGGGAGATCTAGGCTGCCTAACGATCACATGTGGTATCAGACCGCATGTCTTCACGAACGCCTTCTGCGACCTTGGAGCCAGCATCAATGTGATGTCCAAGGTAACATATGATATAGTTTTGGGAGGGCCTCTTGCCCCCACAGATTTCTAATTGCAGATGGCAGATCAGTCGCCACGAAGACTGGTGGGGGTAGCCAAGGACATTCTCGTAAGAATACAAGACCAATATGTCCCCATCGATTTCACCATCCTAGACATGGGCTAGAATAAGGAAGTTCCTCTCCTCTTCGGGAGACCATACCTTAACACAACACATGCTGAATTACATGTGGGAACAGGGGTTGCTCGTTTCTATATTCAAGGAAAAACATTAACCTACCCATTTAATGGGTTTAATATGTATAAACATGATAAGAATAAGCAACCCAAGAAAAAACAAACAAACCTTTCAGATAGGTATGGCAGGCAAAAGAGGAGCAATGCTCCATGATTCGAATCAAGTATGGGCTGAACCAACAAGAAATCAAGGAGGTTGAGATCCAACCTCACATGGTGGAGGGCCTCACCAAGAAGAACAAGAAGAGGTCGGAGCAGAAAAAGAACAACCCCAAGCACCAGAAGGAATCCCCAAGGGGTGTCCCAACACCTTCTAAGAAAGAGAAGGTGTGGAAACATCAAGAAGAAGCTCCAAAGTCCACCACCATACCACCAAAGAAAAACAAATGGTGTGGAGGCCCAAGAAGAAGGACACATCCGTACCCACTCCCCCGGGTACGGATATCCCTTCATCAAGCAAACAATGAAGGGGTAAGAAGTCCTGTTCATCGGACTCTAAACCATGGACCCTCGCCGAAGGTAATCGATAGTTACCCCTTTTTTATTTTCATACTATAAATAAACACTGCTAGTATAGAATAAATAATAATCATGAAAATAAAAATAATAGAAACATGGTGTTTCCAAACCAAAAATTTCACCTCCATACAAACTGTCTTGGCTTGGGAAATGATGTGCGATCCATCATCGCCCTATAGGTTCTATAACGCAAGCACGATGCTTGGGTTATTTAGCCTGCTATGATCATACTAAAATCCCTAGTCTGGTCATTGAGCTAAAACTGTTTGCATATGATGTGGAAAATAAAATAAAATAAAAATATTTGATATTAGTTATCATTTGATAAAATCTTGGTTAATCTTCAAATTTTACATGAAGTATGTTTTAGTTTGAAGCATGGTTTGTGTGTGACCATGTCTTCATAGGCTCTTTAAACTAGCATGGTGCTATGGTTAATTGGCCTACCTTGATTAAATGTCACATTTGATCATTGTTCTAAACTTGCCAAATGTAAACTTTGAATGATAAACCAAATTCATAAAAAACATTTACTTTTCAAATAAACTCTTGTTTATGCTAGTATGCCTTGGTTTGAAAATATGATTTGTAGCGATCATATTTTCATAGACTTTTAAAATTAAGCATGGTGCTTAGGTTGACTTGTCGACCTTGACCAAATTAGACAACTGTTTAGTTTGATCACTGTTCCAAAACTACTAAGTATAAAACAAGGATAAATTAAAAATAAAATATAAAATAATGTACCTACCTCGGAGTGTTCATCAAGCAACCTCAGACCACTAGCCTTGAGCTAGCTTGAGGAAGGGCTCTACACAGGTATCATGCATTGCATATTTATTTTCTTGCATTTGTTTTCTTTCTTTGCATATTTATTTACCATGCCTATAAAAAATGCAAAAAGATAAAAATATCAAAAATATTTATTCCACTCCATGTATATGTGTTGAAGAAATGTTAGTCCTATCCTTGTTGAGATGATGAATAGTTGCTCTATCTTATGTTTCAACTATGCCTAGCTTATAGCTTAAGTTTTCTCCAAGATTTGAGTTTATTGGCCAAAAATGTCCTATCCTAAAAACTTGAAACTTGTGGGTTGCAAAAGCTTAATCTAGTCTAAGTAGTTGCTTAACATGATATAGTGCAATAGACTTTGCTATGACTTTGTTCTAAGAAAGACTTGACATCCAGAGTTTTACTTTTCAAAATGCTAAAATCAAAAGTTCCTCAATGATTCAAAATTCCTACCAAAAGACATATGACACATTCATATACAAACCCATAGTCATATGTTGCTTGTATTTATGGTGAACTTTATCAAATTGTTCTGACCAATGTTGAGATTCTTTTCATGCACCCATGATCAAGATTCACATACACCCACAAATAAAAATGGAAAAAGTCTACTTCAACCCCCAACTATGGGGGTGATCTACTTTACCCCAAAACTATGAAACGGTCTAATTTGCCCCCTAAACTTTGCAAAACCGGCCAAATCACGCCCCTCGAGCGGTTTTGGACGGCGGTTTTGCTACAGTAACAACTGTTTTGCTACAGTAGCAGTGGTTTTGTCTTTTATTTTTTATTTATTTTGTCTAAATCTTTGAAAAATCATAGTAAATCACAAAAAATCATAAAATGGAAAATCCAATTTTGTTGGACTTCACATGAGTAGATGTACACAGTGAACATATAATATTGTAACAAAACCACCGTCCAAAACCGCTCGAGGGGGTGATTTGGCTAGTTTTGCAAAGTTCAGGGGGGCAAATTAGACCGTTTCATAGTTTGGGGGGTAAAGTAGACCACCCCCCATAGTTGGGGGTGAAGTAGACTTTTTCCAAATAAAAATGTTAACTCTCACACTGAGAGTTACGCAAAAACATGCATTTCCATCCACCAAAATAAAAACTCCATTCATGTTATGAACCTCTCTCCAAATTCCACCAAAAAGAAAGTTTAGGCTATACAAAAATATGAGAGAAATAAAAGATGCCATGCCAAAGAAGCATGAGCCAAAAAAAGAGAGAAATAAAAGATGCCACGCCAAAGAAGCATGAGCCAAAAAAAGAAAGAAAAGATAGCCCACACTTTCAAAAATAGCAAAAGAGAGAGAGGCATGACATTGGAGTACACAAAAACCCAAAAATATTTCACACACTTGCACAATCTTGATCAAAGTGTATGACTAGTCTCTCCTATAGTCCGGTTTTTGACTTAGCAACATGACATAATACAAGTATGCCACTTTTATACTTACCCGAGCTCCACATAGGCCCTTTAGATGGTAGGATAAAAGAAAGGCAAAGTCAAAAGCCTTTGGTGAGGAATACATACGCAATTGAGCAATTGAGTGTATCATTTGAGGAACTACAATTTGTTTTGCAAAAAAAAACTTTCAAAACCTCTGGATAGATGGTCAATCAAAGAATGAAAGATAAGCAGGCCTGTTAAAACTATTCTATCTTACAACCACTTAGGAATTGGAGAATGCTAAAAAGCCCCACAGGTAACAAGATAATAACGGGTGGACAAACTGCCAATTCATTTAAATTGCGGAAGAAAACTTTGTTATAAACATGGCATCTTTGAAATGTAATCGGCATAGTAGCAACTCCTGATCAACAACCAACATCTTAGCTTTTGCTCGAGGATGAGCAAAAGGTAAGCTTTGGGGATTTTGTTGGCGGTCATTATCGACACATTTATAATGCCAACATAAGACCAAAAAGGAGAGAAACATACACTTCTACACACATATACCCTTGCTACTGACATGTTTCCACTTGTACCGGTAGAATTGATATGATTGCAGAAATAGAAGCCAGAAACAGGTGAAACATGACAAGAAAGACACTTTTGTGAAGGCATAATTAGCAAAGAAGGGAAAGAAGCCTAACCAGAGAACAAAACATGGGCCAACCCACATCATCCCCAAAGCCTAGACCCAGCAAGAAGCCCATAGTGCGAAGGAGAGGACGGGTTGGGCCAACCCAAGCATGGGCGTGCCAGGGGCATGGCTGCGCTCTCCCCTCTGCCGCCTGGGCCCTCCTCATTGTGGCAGTTTGATCATCAATAGGGGCTGGCGGTGCGGGGGTGGATCCGGGAATATTCCCCCCAAACCGACTAGGCAACCCCTATATAAGAGAGGGAGGGGGAGGCTCATCACACACACCTCACTACACACATCACACTCTCACTTGAGCTCCCTCTCTCCATTCTTTAGGTTAGAATTAGTCTAGTAGAAATAGTGGAGGAGTAGAGAAGCTACCTTGGTGGGCAAGGTTCCTGGATATATAGGGGCAGGTGAATGCATTTCATGTCCCATAGTTGAGGGGTAGGCGGTAGGTGGTGACAACCCTGTCCGTCTTTCATAATCTCCCATGTTCGGCCATGGTGTAGAAGTACGTAAATTGTCACCTGAGGTTGCTGCTAGACCAGTACTCGGTGGCCTCCTGATCCATCTCACATAAGCCTAGCTCTAACTCATGTACATGTATGATTACTTTGCTCATAGCATATAACTGTATTGAGATATATCTACTCCTCGTAGTACATTCTTTTATTCTTTATTCATTCTTTCTCTCCCCCAGAGTGAAGTGTGAGATGTGTATGTGTGTGTCTACTATCTACACTATGACTGTTTACCCCTGTATGCTCATCTGGTTGGTAATTCACGCATGTCTACCTTGCTCATATCCATACTGGAACTCTTACTACCATGTCTTCATACGGGAAAATATAAATAACGATACCCTGATAATACTTTTGGGTGAAATGCTACAACGATAGATCCATGCGCTTGCGGATAACCTATGTAAACGTTATGACCTATCGGTTGACATTCCTAAGTATTGCTGCTAGGATAAACCAATTCTAGTAGCGATGCTAGGGAATGCCAATAGGTGTTTCTGACACCATTACCATGGGTGGGCCTAAACCCCCATTCTTGGTGATCGTGTTAAAAAACACCAACAAGCATTTCTAGTGCCATTGCCGGGGATAGATTCTATCTCTATTCATGGTAGTGACGCTAAGAAATGCCAATACTTTGGCATCAAGAAACATTCTAGATTCTCAGGAGAATCACTAGGATCATTGCCACTCATTACAAAGAGAGAAATGTTTTAAGGAGAATCGCTTGAAACTGTTTACTAGTCTACAGAAATATGTGAATCTAGTGTTCTAGTTCTTTTTCAAGAATCTAGCGAGCTATATGACTCATGAAAGAAACATTTCTAAAGAGAAACTAGATCTGCAACGTTTCTAAGAGAATCTAAAACCCTGTAAAAGGATCAAGATGCCCAAGAGGGGGTGAATTGGGCTAATCTAAAATTTCTTGCAATAATTAAGCACTACACTTAGCCCATTTCACCCCTAGTGCCTATATGTGTTCTTTGTTGATCTACCACACAAAAGTTTTGCACCCTTGGTTCTAATCCTACTCTAGCATGGCAATTCTAAGAATGTAAAGACATAAAATGAATTGCTCAAAAGTAAATGCTCAAAGTAAAGAGAGGGAAAGGAACATGGTGGTGGTTTTCTGAGGTACCGGAGAGTCGCCACTCTCCACTAGTTCTCGTTGGAGCACCTGCGTAAGGGTGTAGCTCCCTGTTGATACGCATAAGTATTAAGTGCTCTCTACGGGCTAATTCTTTGACACTCCATCGTGGTGAATCGCCCACAACCGCTTACACCATGACTTGAGTCATCCACAAGCTCCACTAGATGATCACCAACCTTCTAATCACCACCGAGCCATCTAGGTGATGGCGATCACCAAGAGTAACAAGCACAAACTCTCACTAGACCATGACAAGGCTAATGAGGAAGGTGGATGCACACTTGCTACTCCCTATGCACTAATGAGGTCCTTAATCTTTGATTATCAAATCTCAATCACCCCACTAGGCTCTTGCACTCCCTTGAACTCCAAAGGTGTTTCTCAGCTGAACAAATAAGCAAGAGAAATAAATTGGACAAGTGAGAGAAATATTTATACTCCCCACTTCAAAACAACCCGTTGGAGTCCAACTTAGCATTTTCAATAGTGACCGAACACGCCTGTCGAAGTGACCGGATGTGCCCGGTTAGTAGCCAATGGCTACATGGCGTCATCTTGTTAGAGAGCCATTACTAGGGATGAAAACGGTACGGATATTTTCCGATCGTATTCAAGACCGAATCCGTTTAGAGGGGTTTTAATCCGTCCATATCCGAGTCTGGATATTTAACATCCGATACCATATTCGTATCCGAATATTCAAATCACATATTTATGATGTCGATATCCAATCGTATCCTATCCGGTATTTTTTATACTATCCGTATTCGAATCCGAATCCAGACATAAATATGAAAACAAATACGATATCAGTGATATCCATCCGTATCCGATCTGTTTTCATCCCTAGCCATTACTATGATGGGACTCCAGGCAGATTCCAGTCCATACCTATCGAACGCGTTCGGTCTTAAAAATAGGTATCTAGACCCTCTCTGTTCACCAGACTCGCTGGCATTTAGAGTCCGGTCAAATTCATCTAGCGTCCGGACATCCTTCAAGACTAAAGTCAACACTGCTATAGATGCATATGTGTGTCCGGTCTTGGCCCTACACTAGTGTTTGGTTAGTCTTCGTATCCTTCTTTGTGCTATGCTACACTAAATGGACCTGATGCCTCGGCATTCAGTCGCATTATCATTAGTGTCCGGTCAGCCATTCAACCTTCCATTCACTTCCAATTTGAGATACTTTGTGAATGAAGTTGACCTCAAATGATCTTTGGGCTGTCCTTGAGCTATCTAGTGCTAAGTTCAATAAGTGTGCACCATACCAAAATCATTAGACTCATATAGGTCAAGCTACTAGTTCATTACCCCTTAATAGTACGGCCAAAGGAAAAACAAAGTCCTAAACTACTTCTAAGTGTCTCTCGACACCAAATGACATTTAGAACCAGTTTCTCCTTAACCTTGTCATTCATCCTTTGAAAACTGAAATGAATTCCATCGATAGGGGCATGAAAACCATTGATTGCCTAAACAATCGCCATTATCGTGACCTAACTCAAATTGTCTCTACAAAACACACGTTAGTCATAATAATCTTATGTCGTCATTAGTCACCAAAATCCACTAAGGGCCTAGATGCTTTCAATATGCCCCTTTTTGGTGATTAATAACAACATAACCTTGAGTATGTGTATAAGAGATGGGTGAGGTTTTCAACATGCTTGGTTCATATAAGCATTTGACAATAAGAACAAGGGGTTAGGAATGCTTATATGACCCAAGCCAACATCATGTACTCAATAGATATGAAATAAGCACAAGTACAATAAGTAAAGCTCATTTGAATTGGAGTAAAACGCGGAAGCAATGCAAATGAGCATAAATCAAGTGACATGTCATATATATATATATCAAAGTAGAGAGCACACATGTCACATAGGTCTCACAATCACACATATATCACAATGCATGAAAGTAAACATGATATGCATGAAAGTAGCACGCAAAAGAACAAATCCATCTCACACGCTCACTCTAAGTCTAACATACTCACTCCCTCTACCCCTTTGGTGTCAAGCACCAAAACCTAAGGGTTGGTCGGCGGGATAGGAGCAGACAAGTCAGGCGCTGAGGTACGGTGAGAGATCTTAAACTGAGTGGCATCTTCATCTGATTCTGGACTTGAAACTATCGGACCTGCTAGAGCTAGCTAAGGCTGACCCTCTGACCCTGAAGCTACAAGTGAAGCGGTTTGGGTCTGCTCCGCGGTCTCGATAATTGGGTCGGCTCACTGAGAGGTAGAAGCTAAAGCTATAGCCTGACCCTGGGACTTAGTAGCTATCACTAGTAGAACGGGAGCCACTGGCTCTAAAGAAGCAACTAAAAATGGAAGTGTCTCTGTAGTCCCTGTAAATGGAGCTGCTATAGCAGAAATAGGCACCCAAAACTCAAGAAGTGTGGACTGACCTGTGAGCTCACTAAAGGTAGTATCCAAGCTCCTAGAAACTGGTGTGTCTGTCATTAGCACTGACTCAGACTGAGTAGGAGTGAAGCCTATGACAATTGGACTGAAACCCTAAGCCTGCCTATCCCTAGAGAAGAAAACCACAGAGAGACCTACTGGGAGGGTGAGGAAAACTATGTAGTCGGCTATCCTTGACTCTAAAGCCTTCTAGGCTATATAGCTAGAGTCACTAGGTAGTAGTAACTATCAAAGCAAGCTACTGCATAGGCTAATAGGGAGCCACTCCTATAGCTTGAAGAACATGCTCCATGAAACCAAATGTCCTCAGCTGAAAGGATAGGAGTTGCTGCTAAATGACCTACTGCTGCTATTAGAACTAGTCTTGTCATGTCTGCATCTGAGCAATAGCTGTTGCCATGGCCTGTGCCTAATGTGCCTGGTCCTACTGCATCCTCTCAAGTATGGCTATCAAGACAGGGTCTGTCTACTGTGGCTGAGGTGGAGCTGAGCTGAACCACTAGCCTCTCTGTCATGTGCTCATGCAGGCATCTGAGGAATCAGCTGGTAGTCCTTATCCGAGCTATTAGAGGGAAGATGGTCAAGTGCTGGATTATCCTGCTGTGCCTCGAGAATTGCAAGCTCTCAGTCTGCCACTCTACTAATGGCCTCATAGCTTAGCCTCTATCTCAGGAATAGAGAGTCTCTAGCATGGCTATCTCGCTACCCTATTCCCTTGACTATGACCCATCAGCTGGTGCATGTCTTTGTCAGGAAATACTGTAGGAGAGTCATGAAGGGCTACTACTGACGCCTCTGCTAGTCCATCAATCTCTTTGAAAAGTAAGAAGCAAATCCAATGAGCATATGGCAGCTGATGATGGCCCTTGAAGCCCTCTGCTAAAGTGTCCTCCATCTCTGAGGGTATCACATCCCATACATCAAATGTAGTCTGAGAGACCATGTCATGCACTAACCACAACTGAGAATACGTGTCAACCCCTCATGGTAGCCACTCCTAGGAAGCAAAGTCCTCCTCATGGCCTCATTCAAGAGACAAGCCATAGGTGTAAGGTCACATGCAATGCGACTCGATCCCTCTCTAAATGGCTCCCGAAAGTAAGCCCTCACTATGTCTGTAGGGGGTACCACTCTGCCGTGAGGCGTCTTAGTGGATCTATCTATCCATAGAAAATCTCATGGATCCTAGTGGGTGACTATAAGCCTCAGTGTCTCTCTAGCCCTGTTACTATACAACCAGTGGTCACAACCTCTAAAGGTGAAGTGAATGTATCTGTGACTTGGATCAATCCACAATGAAGCGTAGAACTCTCTGACCCATGACTCAATGTACTCACCGGTCCACCCTAAAAGATCTGCCAAGCCTTGCAGGTTGGTGAGGTGGTGACGGACTTGCTCGCCTCCAGCTGCTACAATAGCCTCCAAGTTACACACTCTCTAAGACCAGAAGGCTACAGCACTGTTGATGTAGGCATTGTAGAAATCCTCTTGCAGCACTGTGTAAATGCCCTCTGAAGCTCTGGGATCCTGCTGAGGTGGGAACCATTGCTCAAAGTCCACAATGTGGTGCTCCTAAACCCTCCGAGTTGTGGCTGTCCTCAAGTCCAAGTGAACCACTAATGGAAAACCTCATGGTCTAGGAGGTGCACGAGAACCACATCTCTGTCCCTCAGGCCTGGGAGTCGTTGTAGTATGAACCTGACCTGACCGTCATAGTGGCTACTCCCATGGCTAGTGGCACAGGCTCGGCGGCCACAAGAAAGCAGTGCGGCCATGCTATGACTGCGAGCGCAGTTGCAGTGGCGCGCGTATAAGCGAGACGGGCACGTGTTGACAGAAAGAGTGTGGGCGAGTCAGTTGCTAAAAATGAAAGGTGGGGGCCCCATGTGTCAATTGGAAATTTGAACTCATTGATTAGGCTAATCTAAATTTTTTTGCAATAATTAAACCCTACACTTAGCCCATTTCACCCCTAGTGCCTGAATGTGTTCTCTATTGTTCTACTACACAAACGTTTTACACCTATGTTTCAATCCTACTCTAATATGGCAATTCTAAGAATGTAAAGCCATGAAATGGATTGCTCAAATGTAAATGCTTAAAGTAAAAAGAGGGAAAGGCACGCGCTGATGTTTTTTTCAAAGTATTGAAGAGTCGCCACTCCCCACTAGTTCTTGTTGGACCACCCGTGCAAGGGTGTAGCTCCATCCTTGATACGCACAAGGATCAAGTACTCTCTACGGGCTGATTCTTTGACACTCCATCGCAGTGAATCACCCACAACAGCTCACACCATGACTTGAGTCATCCACAAGCTCCACCGGATGATCACCAACCTTCTAATCACCACCGAGCCGTCTAGGTGATGGTGATCACCAAGAGTAATAAGCTCTTTCTCAACTAGGCTCTTGGATTCCCTTGAACTCTAAAGCTTTTTCTCAACTGAACAAATGAGCAAGAGAACTGAATTGGACAAGTGGGAGAAGTATTTATACTTCCCACTTCAAAACATACCCATTGGGGTCCAACTCAGCATTTTCAGTAGTGACCGGACACGCCTGTCGAAGTGGCCAAACACGTTCGGTTAGTAGCCAACGGCTACATGGTGTCATCTTGTCAGAGAGAGCCGCTACTGTGACCGGACTCCAGACAGAGTCTGGTCCATACCCATCGGACGCATCTGATCTTAAAAATATGTCTCTGGACCCTCTCTGTTCTTTACTGGACTCACTGGCATTCAAAGTTCGATCACATCCATCCAGCATCTGGTCATCCTTCGAGAACGAAGTTAACACTGCTACAGGTGCATCAGTGCATCTGGTCCTGGCCCTACGCCAGTGTCCTATCGGTCTTCATGCCCTTCTCTGCGCTATGCTACACTAACTGGACCTGACGTGTTTGGTCCCATTATCATCAGCGTTCGGTCAGCCATTCAACCTTTCATTCACTTCCAATTCGAGATACTTTCTGGATGAAGTTGACCTCAAATGATCTTTGAACTTTCCCTTAGCTACCTAGTGTTAAGTTTGATAGGTGTGCACCACACCTAAACCATTAGACTCACCTAGGTCAAGCTACTAGTTCATACCCCCCTTAATAGTACGGCCAAAGGAAAAAAAACAAAGTCCTAAACTACTTCTAAGTGTCTCTCAACACCAAATGACACTTATAACTAGTCTGTCCTTAACCTTGTCATCCATCCTTTGAAAACCAAAACAAATTCCATCGATAGGGGCATGAAAACCATTGATTGCCCAAACAATCGCCATTATCGTGACCTAACAAAAATCGCCTATGCAAAATACACATTAGTCACAATAATCATATGTCGTCATTAATCACCAAAACACACTAGGGGCCTAGATGCTTTCACGCTGCCAAATGCACCTTCATATATCTAATATGAATTGGCGATCAAAACACATATGGATAGAACTTCTAAAAGGTTCTAAAAAAGAAAAAAATTGGAGTATAAATGGAATAAAACTGAATTGATAAAACTATCCTAGCTGAAAATCATAGACATATCTCAATTAATGTTGTGTACTCCCTCTGTCCACAAAAAATACAACTCTCGTATTTTGAGGAGTCAAACAGTTAAACTTTGACTAAAAGTATATGAAAAAAGTACTAACACTCATGTGACAAAAATAAGTACCATTAGTTGAGCCATAGAATATAGTTTTGTAATAAATTTATTTTGGAGACATAAATGTTTTTTTTGACAACAAAAACTGTGGGGGAGAACCCCATAGTGGTAGCCAATTTCATTAATTTTAAAAAAGAGGGAGAGTATACATACAAAGTTTAACTAAAAGCATCGAGCCAAACACAGAAGGATGATCGAAGATTAGCCTTAAATCTACAAGATTGTAACAAGCATTGACTTTTAAAATTTCCCAACCATCGAGCGAAATTTGGATCCCTCCTATGGAAGACTTTGTCATTGCGCACCTTCCAAAGTTCCCAAGCTGCCAACATTGTTACCTCTATGAAGCATGGAATGGCGTGTGTAGACCTTGCATGCATTAGCCTCTCAAAAATTTGTAATGATGCATCCCAGGTGATGCCTAATCTCTGCCAACAACTCTGAGCAAATGGGCAATCGAAGAACAGGTGCTCAATAGTTTCATGTTGTCCTGTGCTACACATGACACATACTACCACATCCTGAACAACCATGTGCCTGCGCTGTAACATGGTTTTGGTGTTGAGCCTATCCACCAGGACTAACCAAACAAAAATCTTGACCCTGGGAGTGCATCTCGATTTCCAAACTATTTTAAAAATTGGGTGGGCATGCACTGTGCTGAAAATATGTTTGTAATATTGGCGTGATGTGTATTTGCTTCCCCATATTGGAGTCCATCTATCAATGTTGTCTGGATCATATATCAACTATTGCAGCTGATGTTGCAGTGTATCAAGCTCAACTAGGGCCTCAGCAGACAAGGGTAACATGAACAGAGTGTCTAAGTCCTCTGCTTGCATAACCTCCTAGACTGAGATGCCTTCTCTTCTGACATAAGAGGCTAACCTTGGGTATTTGTAGGATATGATAGTATCAGTCTAAAGATCATCCCAGAAGCATGCAGTTGATCCATTTCCAATCTCACAAGATGTAACTTGCCTGAATAGCACATTAAGCCTTAGTATATCTTTCCACCAAAAAGACCCAACTTCTCTGGAGGTATGAGGTATTCTATTGTTATAATATTTGAACCAGATTAGTTGTACCCAGGGTATGTCCTCTTTATTGTAGAACTTGTTGAGATGCTTCATAAGCAATGCATCATTTTGAAGCTGCAAGTTAATGACTCCCAATCCTCCCTTTTCCTTTGGCTGCATGACTATTGGCCAGGCTACTAGATTCCCACCTTTCTTCTGCGTAGTATTACCTCGCTAGAGGCATTGTTTTCTGGCCCGATCAACATTTTTAATTACTCCTTTTGGCAGCTTTAAGGTGCACATTGCATATGTCATGATTGGGGAGATAGCTGAGTTGACCATCTCTAATCTTCCACTATATGAGAGCCATACTGAGCAAGCTGAAAGTCTATGTTCCACCCTATCCATTATGGGAGAAAGGTCATCAATCCTTGGTTTTCTTGTCCCCATTGGCAAGCCAAGGTATGTGAATGGCATCATTCCTATGTCACAACCGAAAGTTCCAGCTAGGACAGTCATCGTTTCGTGGGACACATTTATGGGGTACATTTGGGACTTCATATAATTAACACGCAGACCTGTTGATTCAGCAAAGGTATGTAAAAGAGCTTTGAGAAATACTAGCTGTCTTGCATCAGCCTACAGTAGAATGAGAGTGTCGTCTGCATACTGGACTATCGGGAAGTTTTCAGTTGGCTAGGGGATGGGCTTTCCTAAAAGTCCCATGTCTGAGGCTCTATTGATCAAAATCTGTAGAAGTTCTGCTGCTATCACAAATAGGAGAGGAGATAATGGATCACCTTGGCGCACTCCTCTTTTGCATTTGAAAAATTTACCAGGTACCCCATTGAGTAGCACTGCTGAAGAACAAGAGCTAAGAATCATGTGCACCCACTGAATCCATTTGTTAGGTAGACCCAAATGTTGCATAACTTGAATAATAGTAGAGTGCTCTACTGTGTCGAAGGCCTTTTCAAAATCCAGCTTCAAGATGAGTACCTCTCTTTTGGATTGGTGACATTGATGTATGTATTCGTAGCTCCATGCAAGGCAATCTTGAATCGTTCTCGAGCGTATGAAACCATACTGGTTTTGGTGGACCAATCTCAGAATGACCAATTGTAGACGATCTGTTAGGATCTTGGTGATGAGCTTGAGTGAAATGTTCATAAGAGAGATAGGTCTGAAATCACTCACTGTTTCAGGGCTGTCTTTTTTGGGGACTAGAGTGATGTATGATGAGTTGATGCACTCAAGGTTCACAAGGCCATGGTAGAAATCAAAACAAAGTTTGTAAAAATCATCTTTGATATGTTGCCAGCACTTTTTCAGGAATAAACCATTGAAACCATCTGGACCTGGTGCTTTATTAGGTGGCATTCTTCTGACAATATTATCAATTTCTTCTGTGCTGAAAGGAGCAGAGAGACTATCCAAGTTATCTACCTGAGCGATGAGGTTAGACAAGTCAAAGAGCATATTTGGAGAGGATGTTGCGCCCATGCTGTTTATGAAGGAAGACCAAAGGAGGCCTGCTTTGCTGTCATGGTTTTGGACCTAGATGCCTTGCTCATTTTTCAATTGGGGAATGGAATTTCTCCTATAGGATATAGTTGCCATGCTGTGAAAGAATTTGGTGCACTCGTCCCCAAACTTTATTCTATTCACTGTATATCTCTTTCTCCAGTATAGATTCTTATAGTGGAGCCAAGTCTGTAGCTGCTTCTTAACTAGATTTCTGAGATTCACTTCTGGGTTAAAAAGCCCTCTTCTATCCTCTAGAGAATCTAGGAAACTGATGATTGTGTTGCAATTATCGATGTACAGTTTCAGATTGGAGAGATGTTTGCTCCACTCTTTCAACCTTGCTCTTAGACCTTTGAATTTTCTTGAGATATTCTTAGCTACATCAGGTAACAGGGACATGGAATTCTAGGACTGCTGTACTGTGTCTAAGAAGTCGGCTCGCTCTGCCCAAAAATTTTCAAAACGAAAAACATTTACTTTGGGGATGCTGGTGCTAATAACAATCTGACAGGGAACATGGTCTGATGTTATTCTAGCAAGAGGTAGCACTTCTGTCATGGGGAAGTCTATTGTCCAATTCGGTGATGTGAAGAACCAGTCAAGCTATTCAAGCAGTGGTTGAGGCTGCATATTGCTCCATGTATATGCTCGACCTTTTAGAGGCAATTCTATTAAACCCAAGTGACCAATGGCCTCGTTAAAGGTGAAGGTGTCATTCAGATTCCCACCTGGGCGATTTCGGTTGTTAAGGGATCGATAAAAATTGAAATCCCCTAAGAAGATCCAGTTATCCGAGTCTTGGATGGTATGTCCACGAAACCAGTTAATGAACTCGGTGCGACCAGGATCTTCACAAGGTCCGTAGACTGTGGTTAGTTTCTAGGTATCATTATTTTGCAAGGAGGTGAACAAAAGAGTCATGCCATATCACTGCTTATCAAGGACATTCCCAATGAAAACTGAGCTGTTCCAAATTATCAGTATGCCACCTGAGGCACCAGCTGAGGGTACAAAATCAAAACTGTCAAAGCGTCTAGGCACAAATTTTATGATATAAGAAGCATCAAAGTGTTCAAGTTTGGTCTCTTGAAGGCAAATGACAGAACAAGAGCTTTCTTCTACCTTTTCTCTCACTGCATCCCATTTCTCAGTTGCATTGATTCCACGAATGTTCCAACAGAGAATATGCCAATTACGCGTATTCATTGGGAAAATAGATTTGAAAAAGAGCAAACCATGTTGTCACTAGGATCAACAGGCAGAGTAAACGCATAGTGTCAGAGGCATGGCTGCTGGTGAGATCGTAGCAAAAGAACTGCGGCTTCCGGGTCACCGCCCCCATTATCTCAGTCCTCAGGTTCTTCATCTGGAACTGCTGGACCTGGCGCCTGCATTAGCGCATCATCGGTGAGATCGCTAGGATCAACACCACACTTAACCCCCCAATCCTGCAACACAGATAGAGAAACCGGGCCCGGTTTACCAGTTATTGGGTCTATCTCAACAAGCCAATTCTTAGTTCTCTTGGATGGCTCTTTCTCCAATCCGACATGGCAGAAACCTTCCTTGTTCACACATCTCTGAGCATCACTGCTTGTGTGTTGTATGGCTGCTAGAGCAGTTCCAGTTGTGATGATATTTTCATGATGTTAATGATGTTTTCAGTAAGTGTGTTGAATACAAAAGTGGTAGATAACTCAATTACTTGCTTGTCCTAAAATTTCATGATTTTAGGCCTGATGGTTTAGGAGCTATAGATTTTACAATTTTCCTGTCAGGTTTTGCATGCTCTCTGTGCAGATCTGAATGATTGTGTTGTTTGGCTTAGCTAAGATTTGAATCACCTTCTTGTGATGTTAGAAGAGTTTTAGTTCTTCTCATAAGATTTCCAAAATGTCTAAGATCACTGCTTTTAGTGGTCTAGAACTCTAGTTATTTCTGTTCAAAGTAGAATGGCAGATTCTGTCCAAATCTAGATAGAGATGCCTTCTTTGTACTGTTTAACCCTTTGAGCTATGAAATCACCCTTAGATGATAACAACAAATTGTAGCTAACTTAATAAGCTTTCTAAAAAGTTAAGAACCACATTTGTTGGATGAATAGAACTTAGGATATACATTTCTGAAGTTCATATCAGTTTTCTGTCCTTTGTTTGTGTAGACCTGTTTCTTGGTGTGTTTTGACTTGGTTAGCTTTAGAATCAGCTCTGAGTGTAAATAAAAGAGTTGTAGATAATTTCATTAGCTTTCCAGAAAGTCTAGGATCACTTTTATTGGATGTCGGGATCTCGGTTTATGACTGAAACAAGTGACTGCTATGCTGCTGTCCAGAGACTGCATGTGTAGGCTGATTGCTTTAGCTTGCTCTTGTTGGTTAAACATGTTAAGTTAACATTGATTGATGAATACTTGCCATGGCTAAACTCAAGTAATTTGGGTGCCATGCTTGAGGTGCTTGCCATCTCCTATGTTATGCTTGAGTGATGATTAAGTTAAATAGCTCTAGGT
Organism: Saccharum hybrid cultivar R570; assembly: GCA_038087645.1. Taxonomy (NCBI): domain Eukaryota; kingdom Viridiplantae; phylum Streptophyta; class Magnoliopsida; order Poales; family Poaceae; genus Saccharum; species Saccharum hybrid cultivar. The sequence continues at coordinate 2,036,117 of JAQSUU010000795.1, forward strand.
GCTTATGTTAGTTTGGTGTACTTTTATGAATGCTTTGCGTGTTGCACTTCCATGCATTCATACATATGCATTGTTGCACCTCATTTAGGTACACTAGATGAACCATGCAAGACTTGAAGGATGGGATGTTGGAGCCAAACCTAAAGGCGATGTATGGTGGACCCATCCCGAAGATGGAAGGACTAAGCAAGTGCTAGGACCAGAGATGTCACCAAAGGCGGTGCAATCTAACTGAACTAACTTTGTGTTAGATCCCAGGCAAGCCCCGGAGTATTCTAAGCCTCCTATGTTTTTATAAATACCAACTTAAGTTCTTTTATGTTTGATGCATTAGGTTGTAGGAGTTGGACGGAAACACATGATGCATATATCTTCCTTGTCTAGAATATATACCTTGAGCCCTATTTAGGTCCAGGATCGAATATATGCTTAGCCATGCTTAGCTCGGTAGAAGTCGGGTGATTTCCTATCACCTACGAGATATAGGTGAATATCTAGTTGTCGGTGTTCGGACCCGAGGGGGTCCTAAACCAACGAGTAAATGCTGCGTGTCTCTTTCCTGGATGGTGATGCAAGGAGAACACACGGGGGTTTATCCTGGTTCGGGCAAAAGATGGCCCTACGTCCAGCGGGGGGGGGAGAAGTTTGTATTTCCTTGCACCGAAGTGCTCGTGTAGGGGTTACAAGCATGCGAGAGAGGGCGTCGAGCCCAAGTCTCAAAGAGAGGAAAAAGAGGACAAGGGTGATTGCTTGATATATCGGTCTCTATCTGGTGTCTTGCCTGTTGTCTCTTGTTTTTCTTCGTCGTTCGTCGTCTTCCCTCATTGTAGAACCCTGGCCTGCCCTTTTATAGGGCGAGAGGAGGCCAAGATGATGGGGAGCCTTGAGGTGATGTTTTGTCAATTCCTGTTGAGCTGACCGTAGCGACGTAATCTGGGAATGGCCGGCCATCCCTGGACACCATGGCGACGTGGGAGACGAGACGGTGAAATGACCCGGAGCACCGTGCCACACCGTCCTTCCCTTGCCGTTGAACCGTGCCGAGCGTCGGGTTAGGTCGAGACCAGATGGATAAGGCCGAATCCCCGAGATTGCGGAGAACAGGCCTTGTCTTATCCTCCCTCGAGGGTGATCGATGGTAAACAGTGCACGGTAAGGTGGGTACAGTGACGGTTTTCACCTCCCATCACGGGATGGGCGGTAAAAGAGTGTGATCTGACACGGGCATTGTTCCCACGTCGATCCTGGGGTAGGTAAAGAGGAGTCGAGGCACTCGACCCGGGCTCACGCGAGTCAGAGTTTTTCCCAGTGGGCGGACGAGCCTCGTGCGGGTCGGAGCGCCGTCGAGGTATCTTGCTGTACGGGATGGGGCGCGGTCGAGGCGCCCCATCAAGCGGGCCTTGTACGAGTCAGAGCCGGAGCGCGGTCGAGGCGCCCCGTCGAGCGGGCCTCGTACGAGGCGGAGCCGGAGCACGGTCGAGGCGCCCCGTCGAGCGGGCCTTGTACGAGGCGGACTGGATACGCGGTCGAGGCGGGCTGCCTTTCATCGTGGTTTCAGTTGTTTTAGTTTTTTATTAGCGATGGATGTGGGTACCCCTGTACTGTTGGTACCGACAGTAGCCCCCGAGCCTTTGGGTGAGTGTGTGATCACTCTCCCAGGGGTTTGTTTGAACTGGAGTCGTAGCGTCGTGATTTTTTCCGGTGGGGGCGCACGAGCGCACCCACCGAGTGTAGCCCCCGAGGCCTCGGTGGAGTGTTGAGACTCCTCCGAGGTCTTGTATTCGTTTTATTAGGGAATGATTCGTTGCGGTCAAGCCCCCGAGCCTCGTGCGCACGAGGTCGATCAGAGTCCTGGCCGTCTTTTGCTGTGCGACCCTCACGCTCCTCCTTCAGGAAGGAGGAGGAGGGGTGGGGAACGCCGTAATACCCCTGTTTGGGCGAGTCCCGACGATCTCCGGTGAGCTGCTAGCGAGGGAATTCGAGTGAGAGCCCGTGCCCCAGTCGTTAGGGGTCGGCTAGTGGCTCGGAGGCGCTCTCAAAGATGCCAAGAAGTGGTCGTGTGGATCTTGATTCCCTGCGACAGGATTCGAGGGCTCGATGCCTCCCCCGAGGGGATTCCTACGTGGACCGCCTCCTTTGGCCTCGAATACGTCCTGGGGTGCCTCGAGAGCATGGCTCGAGCCCTGGCCATGTACGGGCGCACCCTTGGTCGTCCCTAACTCTGTTACTCGAGGGCAGCTATCGAACCCTGGTCGAGGGCTAGCTTTCGATCCCTCAAGGTTTAGGTTTCTGCGGTCGAGCCCCCGAGCCTCGCGCGCACGAGGTTGATCAGAGTCCCGGCCGTCTTTTACTGTGCAACCCTATGCTCCTCCTTTAGGAAGGAGGAGGAGGGGTGGGGAACACCGTACTACCCCTGTTTGGGCGAGTTCCGACAATCTCCGGTGAGCTGCTAGCGGGCGAATTCGAGTGAGAGCCCGTGCCCCAGTCATTAGGGGTCGGCTAGTGGCCCGGAGGCGCTCTCAAAGATGCCAAGAAGTGGTCGTGTGGATCTCGATTCCCTGCGATAGGATTCGAGGGCTCGGTGCCTCCCCCGAGGGGATTCCTACGTGGACCGCCTCCTTTGGCTTCGAATACGTCCTGGGGTGCCTCGAGAGCGTGGCTCGAGCCCTGGCCATGTACGGGCGCACCCTTAGTCGTCCCTAACTCTATTACTCGAGGGCAGCTGTCGATCCCTGGTTGAGGGCCAGCTTTTGATCCCTCAAGGTTTAGGTTTCTGCGGTCGAGCCCCCGAGCCTCGCACGCACGAGGTCGATCAGAGTCCCGGCCGTCTTTTACTGTGCGACCCTCACACTCCTCCTTCAGAAAGGAGGAGGAGGGGTGGGGAACGCCGTACTACCCCTATTTGGGTGAGTTCCGATGATCTCCGGTGAGCTGCTAGCGGGGGAATTCGAGTGAGAGCCCGTGCCCCAGTCATTAGGGGTCGGCTAGTGGCCCGAAGGTGCTCTCAAAGATGCCAAGAAGTGGTCGTATGGATCTCGATTCCCTGCGATAGGATTCGAGGGCTCAGTGCCTCCCCCGAGGGGATTCCTACGTGGACCGTCTCCTTTGGTCTCGAATACGTCCTGGGGTGCCTCGAGAGCGTGGCTCGAGCCTTGGCCATGTACGGGCGCACCCTTGGTCGTCCCTAACTCTGTTGCTCGAGGGCAGCTGTCAAACCCTAGTTGAGGGCCAGCTTCCGCTCCCTCGAGGCTCATACCGGGCTCGGGGCCCGTTTCCTAGGTATCTGGGAATATCCGTCCGTGGATCCCTCCCCCGCCTGTTAGCCAAGCGCGTCTTTTTAGGAGGGGAGGCGAGATCGGCGCGGTAGTGGGCGACATGGCGTACGGTTATGATGTGGGGGATGGCCACGTGCCCAACTCCTGCGAGATGTAAGGAAACGGTTAGGTGGGCGCTTTTAATGTGGGAAACTATTCCTACCTTTTCGTGTGGCCGTTGGGCTTCCACCTGGGCATATAAAATCAAGGCCTAGGGTTTGCGTTCCCCACCGTTCCCTTGCGCTCCTGCAATCTTCTGCCTCAGACAACCCTTGCCTTATTGCGCTCTCCGCCCGCATCGCCGCCGCCACCGCATCCTCTCCGTCCACCCCCCTTTTGACAGCACTGATGGTAGGAAAGAGCCAGATCCTCCCTACCGATGACTAGGCTGCCTCCTCGGTGACGGAGAGGAGGTTGGAAGAGTTGGTCGAGGATGGGTTGCTGCGGCCAAGGACGAGCCGGTCACAGCCGGAGTGGATCTCGCCGCCTCCTGCCCACCGGGAGCCGGCTTCCCCTGAAGGGTACATGGTGAGCTTCGTCTGCTTCCACGAGCGGGGGTTTGGCGTGCCGGCGTCCGTCTTCATGCGCGCGCTCCTCCACTACTACCGGGTGGAGCTTCACCACCTTGCCCCCAACGCCGTCGCGTAGGCCACCATCTTCGCGGCGGTCTGCGAGGGCTACCTTGGGGTGGAGCCGCAATGGAACCTATGGCTTCACCTTTTCAAGGCCGAGCTCTTTGCCAAGAAGGTGAGGTCGAGCCGGGCGGATCTGTACATCCCGGCTCACCTCATCTCTTTGAACAGCGGGTGACACGAGGGTTGGTTCTACCTCCGCAACGATGAAAATCAGTTGCCGAGGTACACCGGCCGCGTGCTAACCGCTCAAGAGGATCGCTAGACATATGGAGTGCCAGAAGCCAAGAAGCCACGCCTGGACCCGCTGCTGGCGGCGCTGCAGCAGCTTCGCCTTCGAGGCTTGATGGCTGCGGCGGTGGCCGCGGCCTTCCATCGCCGCAGAGTGATGTCGCTGTGCCGGCGTCGTCTCCGCCTCGACCAAATGACTCCAGAGGCATCTCTAGAGGGGACCCGGATGTCCCATGAATCCCTTGCCCTCGAGGAGGTCCTCCGGCGAGCGCGCCGGATGGTTGGGAACATCAAGGTGGAGGAGGCCAACTGGGTCCCCATGAGACCTACCGAAGGGTTCGAGCCCGTGCTACGTATCTTGGGGCTAGTATGTTTGCTAATTTCATTTATTTTTGGATTTTGCTGATTTGGTCGAGGCCGGCACGTAGGATTTGTCGGCGCTACGGGAAATGCGTCCGCCAGTCCCAGAGGACCGGCCCGTCCGGGAGGCTCGACGCCAGCATGCCTCCAAGAAGAAGCAAACCAAGGAGACGGCCAAGAAGCGGGCAATCCGCAAGGCCAAAGAGGCAGAGGCGTTGAAGAAGCTCTGGCGCCAGCAGACCATCGACGGGGTCCCCCTGACGCTGTTGCCTTCTGAGACGATCTCGGGGGAGGACGACGATAGCAGCGGTGAAGATGATGACGCCATGTCGCGGTATGAGACCGCGACCGGACTGGGGGACCTTCCCGACATTCGCCCCCTACTGGAGCCCATCAGGGGGGCGTCCTCCTCGGTCGTCGTGGTCAAGGAGTCCGAGGAGGAGGAGAAGACGGAGAAGGAGACGGGCCCCTCGACGGGAGGGGCCGCTTTACCCCGGACCCAGCAAGAGGGGTCAATGGGGACGCCCGCACTAGCCCAGGCCCTGCAAGCTCGGGCAGGGGCTGGGACGGCAGTACCAGCGTCGTCATCGGCGACGGCGTCGGCAGGCGTGAGAACCCGAGGCCAGCTGGCCTCGGAGGCACAAAAGGCGCAGGGCGGTGCGTCGGTCAGGGTCCCCAGGAGTGCCCGGCCTGCTGGTGAGGCCGCTGTGAGGCCACAATCGGCCGCCCCGGGAGGCTCGGGTCACACGGGGTCGAGGCCCTTGGTGCCGATTTCTAGGTAAGCGTTTCTGCTTGGTTGTTCTGCCTTTCTCTAGGTCCGTTGGCTGACATTTCTTCTCACTTTGCAGGTTAAAGCGGAAGGCAGAGCCGATGGGGCCTACCCCCGTGAAGTCGCTGCGGGCCAGCGCCGTTGTCCTTAACCGGACGACGGAGCAGGATGCGGCCTGGGTTCGGCAGGTCGAGGTCGCGAAGGGGCACCTGCGACAACGGCAGGGGCAGCGGATGCCACGGTGGTTGCTGACCCTGATCCTGCCATGGAGGGGTCCGAACCGGTGGAGATAGTGGCACCCGGTGCGATTGAGGCGGGGCCCAGGTCGTCGGTGATGGCCGAGGCTGCCGTCAAGGTCGCGACGGGCGAGGCACCCGTCCGTGGCGTGGAGCGGGCGGGTGCTGACGTGACCATGGAGGAGGTCGTGTCGGTGTCAGGGCAGGAGGCGGCCCTGGCGAGGGGGTCGCGGCCGCAACAAGACCCGTCGGTGGAGCCAGCGGGTACGGTGGAGGGCGGGGAGGTCGAGCCCCTGACCGGAGCACCAGAAGAAGAGGCGCCGGCTCCGGGGGCGCCAACGGTCGAGGCGCGGGTACCAAAGCCGTCATCGGTCGAGGCGCCGGCTCTGGAGGCGCCGGCAGTTGAGGGGCCAGTTCCCTTAGGAGGGCGGGCACCCATGACCGTGGACCTTACCCTCGACGACACCCCCCTAGACAAAGGGAAGCAAGTGATGGGGGTCGAGGGGGGCGAGGCCGCAGATCAGGCCGGTGCCTCGACGACCGTTGGAGAGGCGGAAACTGCGGGCGAGGTCGGTCCTTCCGTGGGACCGGGAGATGCCCCGGCCGGGTCGTCGTCGTCATGGCCCGACATCACCGCGCTGGCGATAGCGCGGGCAGAGGCGGAGATACCGAGGTGGGGGGGCCGTCCCTCCAGTTTAGGGACGCCACGAACCCCGACGCCGAGCCCATCTTCGTCCTGAACGATAGAGATGAACTACACCGATGGGAGTACCGCGAGGGCATCCACCAGCACCTTGATCGGTTTCTCCGAGTGGCGTCCGGGGCTACGCGGAGTATGCGGGATGCCACCGAGGTATGATCGACCCATCGTCTTTCTCCGTGGTTTTCTTGGTGTCATTTTCCCTCAGCTTTTTAACCTTTTCGGTTTTTTCAGATCGCATTCAGGAGCTGAAGGAATACTCCCGCCGCAAGTCACTCTTCATCCGGGATGAGAGTGGCGTGTGGGCCGCGCTGTCTCAGCAACGGGTCCTGGTCGAGGAGGCCCAGAAACAGCTTTCCGATCGGAACGCCAAAATGGCTGAGCTGCGCGTCGCGTACGCAGTGGTGAAGGAGGAGGCGATGCAGGCTTGGGCGGCCGAGGCCGTGATGCGCACTGGCATGGACAAGGCTCGGGAGGAGGCTGCCCAGGCCCGTAGGGATCTCAAGCCCCTGTCGAGACGGGTGAAGGAGCTCAAGGAGAATGTCTCCCAGGTTAGCCGTCAGCGCGACGCCCTCAACGTCGAGGTCGAGCAGGCCACCGCTCGTTCTGATGCTCTGAAGGACGAGGTCATGACGCTGAAGGGAGCCGTCCAAGAGAAGGACGCAACTCTCGAGTCTGCTCGGCAAGAGATCGAGGCGCTAAAGGCGACCATCGGTGACAAGGACAGCGCCCTCCTAGGGCTTGAGCGGACGTGCGGGGGGCTTCGCAACGAGGTCGTGGGCCTGCAGACCCATATCGAGGGTAAGTGTGATTGTTACGGCCATGACGTTGAGGGCCTCGCGTTGGGTATTAATTTGTTTATCGTGTTTCAGAGCTGGAGAGGGAGAATCGAGAGGCCCAATCTTCTGCCAACTCCTTCCAGAGCCTCCTCGAAGCCGAGATCCGGAGGACCCAGCTGCTCCAGGGCGCGATCACCACCGTGTGTGATGGCCTGGGGGTTGAGCCCGATGCCGACACCGGGGAAGATGTTCCAGGGAACTCCTTTGTCCATCGGATGGTGGCGCTGGGCCGCCTTGCCCGGGAGAAGATACGGGACGGCCTCCATCACGGCGTAAAGAGGGCATTGGCCGTTGTCCGTTCAGGGTTTGTGTTCGACATGAGGCTCGTCGCTGAGGGCTTCATCACAGACCCGGATTGGATGGACGAGGAGAACGAGGATGCCTACCTGGAGCTGATTGAAGCCACGGAAGAGCCTGGAAGCCGTCTGGCCTCGCTTTTTGAAGCCGAGGTGGTTCCGCCTGCTGACGATGAGGGCCTGTGAGCCAGATCTGGGCATGAAGGCCCATGTAATAAGTTAGTATTTTGAATTTTGGTCATGGTGGTCTCGAAGGCCCTAAGAACTCGAAACATAAACCGGTTCGTGGTTAATTTAGTTTTATTCGAGCTTTTCTTCCCTTTATCGCTTGGATCATGTTCTCGCATGATTTACTTAGCACGTAGTTGCATCCTTTGGCGTAAGGGAGCGAGTGGAGGTACCGTAGCCTCGGGGGCATAAGTGATCTCATGGCTCAACTGCCCTTGAGCTTCAGGGTGATGTTGCGGCCTTGTAAATCGTGTGAGAGCCTGATCTAAGCGACAGGGGGTATGTTCTTTTTTAAAGTTAGGAACCGTTATTTAGATCTCCCTGGCGTGAAGTCACACCACTAAAAGGTGTGAGGGGTGAGTGGAGGTACCGTAGCCTCAGAGGCGTAGGTGATACTCCTAACTCGAGAGCCCTTTCAAACCTTAGGGTGCTCTTGCAGCGAAGTCGATCTACGAAGCGGTTCTTAAATTTAAAAAAGAGCATAAGTTTTTTCGGGGACTGGGGGATTCCCCCATTGTAGCCCCCAAGGGAGGGTCGATTCTGGGAGTGCAGAGTTGATCCTTCCTCATTGTGAAACAAAAGTTTGAACATCGCTGTATTCTTTATTGATGAAAAAGAAATTATAGAGCCTCGAGGCTTTTTAAGGAAAGAAGCGACGTAGCTGTTCAATGTTCCAAGCGTTGGTGAGGATTTTGCCCTTCTCGTTGGATAACTTGTAGGTGCCCGGCTTTAGTACTTCTGCGATGATGTACGGCCCTTCCCATGGTGGCGTGAGCTTGTGCCGTTCCTTGGTGTTCTGGTTCCGCCGTAGCGCCAAGTCACGACTTTGAGGTCACGCTTGCGGACGTGTCTATCGTGGTAGCATCGGAGAGCCTGCTGGTACCTGGCAGAATGCAACAGAGCCACATCTCGGGCTTCCTTGAGCTGGTCGAGGGCGTCCTGTCTTGTGGCGTCGTTATTTCTTTTGTTGTAGGCCTTCAACCTTGGGGATCCGTATTCTATATCGGTTGGGAGCATAGCCTCAGACCCGTAGACTAAGAAGAATGGAGTGAACCCCGTGGCTCGACTCGGTGTTGTTCTTAGGCTCCACAGGACCGAGGGTAGCTCGGCAGCCCATCTTTTGCCATGTTTATTTAGTTTGTCAAAGATTCTGGGCTTCAGGCCTTATAGGACCATGCCATTGGCACGTTCCACCTGACCGTTTGTTTTTGGATAGGCCATGGCTGACCAGAGCACTCGGATGTGGTGGCTGTCGCAGAAATCCAAAAACTTTTTGCCAGTGAACTAGGTGCCATTGTCTGTGATGATACAGTTGGGGACCCCAAAGCGATGAATAATGTCGATGAAGAAGAGCACAGCTTGCTCGGACCTAATGCTGGTGATAGGGCGGGCCTCGATCCACTTGGAGAATTTGTCAATTGCGACGAGCAAGTGGGTGAAGCCGCCAGTTGTCCTTTTCAATGGTCCGATAAGGTCGAGCCCCCAAACGGCAAACGGCCATGTGATGGGGATAGTTTGCAGGGCATGTGCCGGAAGATGGGTTTGTCTCGCATAGTACTGACAACCCTTGTAGGAGCGTACCAGCTTGATAGCGTCGGAGACCGCGGTCGGCCAATAGAATCCTTGTCAAAAGGCGTTTCCGACGAGGGTTCGAGGTGCCGCGTGGTGACTGCAAGCCCCCGAGTGCAAATCGCTGAGCAGGTTCCTGCCTTGCTCATTTGTGATGCATCGTTGGAGGATACCAGTAGGGCTACGGCGGTAGAGCTCTCTGCTGTCGCCCATGATTACAAAGGTTTTGGCCCGACGTGCGATCTGTCAAGCCTCAGTCTTATCCGAGGGGAGGTCCCCTCGGCTGAGGTAGTCGAGGTATGGGACGCGCCAGTCAGGCTCGAGGTTAGATGGTGGGGTCAAGTCTTCCACCTGCATGGCTTCAGTCCCGGTCGAGGGGGCTTCTGCCTCAGGTGGGGGGTCGACTGACGTCCCGTCAACCCCTCCGTTTGGCCCGAGGTCGATGGATGGCTACTGAAGGTCTTTTGCGAAAACGTCCGGTGGAACCGTAGCTCGACTGGACGTGATTTTTGCCAGTTCATCGGCGGCCTCATTATACCTGCGTGTGATGTGGTTGAGCTCGAGGCCGTGAAACTTGTCCTCGAGGTGCCGTACTTCTCGGCAGTAGGCTTCCATCTTGGGGTCACGACAGCTCGAGCTCTTCATGACCTGATCGATCATGAGTTGGGAGTCACCTCGAACGTCAAGGTGTCGGACCCCGAGCTCGATGGTGATTCTTAATCCCGTGATGAGCGCCTCGTATTCAGCGATATTGTTAGACGCAGGAAAATGAAGCCGGATGACGTAGCGCATGTGAACTCCGAGGGGTGAGACGAAGAGCAAGCCCGCGCCTGCTCCCATTTTCATCAATGACCCATCAAAGTACATGGTCCACAGCTCCGCCTGAAGCTGTGCAGGGGGGAGTTTGGTGTCGGTCCGCTCAGCCAGGAAATCTGCTAATACCTGTGACTTGATAGCTTTTCACGGCGCATAGGACAAGGTCTCGCCCATGAGTTCGACTGCACATTTGGCAACCCTACCCGAGGCTTCTCGGTTCTAGGCTATCTCTCCCAAGGGGAAAGAAGAAACCACAGTAATCGGGTGACCCTCGAAGTAGTGTCGGACCTTGCGCCGTGTCAGGATGACGGCATATAGTAGTTTCTGGATCTGTGGGTATCGAATCTTGGTTTCTGAGAGCACCTCGCTAATGAAATAGATCGGCCTCTGGACGAGCAAGGTATGTGCCTCCTCGGCCCGTTCGACAACCAGGGCAGCACTGACTACTTGTGATGTCGCGGCGACATAGAGTAGGAGTGGTTCCCCCGGGGTTGGAGGGACGAGGATTGGTGAGTTAGAGAGTGTGGCCTTGAGTTTTGTGAGAGCCTCCTCAGCCTCAAGGGTCCAGGAAAAGTGCTCCGATTTCTTTAAGAGATGGTACAGAGGGAGTGCTTTTTTGCCGAGGCACGAAATGAAACGGCTGAGTGCCGCCAAGCAACCTGTGACCCTTTGTACGCCCTTCAGATCTCGGATGGGGCCCATCTTTGTTATTGCAGAGATTTTTTCAGGGTTGGCCTCGATGCCGCGTTTAGACACGATGAACCCTAAAAGCATACCTCGTGGGACGCCAAAGACGCATTTCTCTAGATTGAGTCTGATGTTTTTTTGCCCAGAGGCATTTGAGCGCGACATCGAGGTCGTTGACCAGGTCGTCGGCTTGTTTGGTTTTGACAACGATGTCGTCGACATAAGCCTCGACGGTTGACCCGATGTGCTTTCCGAAAACGTGCTGCATGCATCGCTGGTACGTAGCCCCCACGTTCCGGAGACCGAAGGGCATCGTAACGTAGCAATACATGCCGAATGGGGTGATGAATGAAGTCGCAAGCTGGTCGGACTCCTTCATTTTGATTTGGTGGTAGCCGGAGTATGCATCTAAGAATGAGAGTTTCACATCCCGCAGTGGAATCAACGATTTGGTCAATGCGTGGCAAAGGAAAGGGAACTTTTGGACATGCTTTATTTAAACCGGTATAGTCTACACACATCCTCCATTTCCCACTCTTCTTCCTAACTAATACAGGATTAGCTAACCACTCGGGATGATGAACCTCCTTGATGAATCCGGCCTCCAACAGTTTGTGTATCTCCTCGCTGATGACCCTGCGCTTCTCCTCATCGAAGCGACGCAGGCGTTGCTTCACCGATTTGGATCCGGCCCGGATCTCCAAGGCGTGCTCGGCGACTTCCTTGGGTATGCCCGGCATATCCGAGGGACTCCACGCAAAGATATCGACGTTTGCGCGGAGAAAGTCGACGAGCACTGCTTCCTATTTAGGATCGAGGGTGGTGCTGATGTTCAGTGCCTTTCCCTTGGGATCAGCGGGGTCGAGGGGTACGAGTTTGACATCTTCCACGGGCTCGAAGCTATCGGCATGGCGTTTTGGGTCGGGAATCGCATTGGCGAGGCCGTCGAGGTCTACAGCCAAGATCGCCGACTCCAAAACAGCCTCGCCGTGCTCGACGCACTCGACGTCGCACTCGTAGGCATGTTCATATGAGGGCCCTACAGTGATGACACCATTTGGGCCTAGCATCCTGAGCTTGAGGTAGGTGTAGTTCGGGATTGCCATGAACCTGGCATAGCATGGGCGCCCTAGGATAGCGTGGTACGTTCCATGGAATCCGACCACTTCGAAAGTGAGAGTCTCCTTTCTGAAGTTGGTCGGTGTGCCAAAACAAACAGGCAGATCGACCCGTTCGAGGGGTTCTGCCCGTTTCCCTAGCACGACTCCGTGGAAGCCCCCGACGCTAGGTTGGAGGCGCGCTCTCTCGACCCCCAGAAGGTCGAGGGTCTGGGAGTAGATGATGTTGAGGCTGCTTCCGCCATCCATGAGCACCTTGGTGAGGCGTGTATTGGCGATGACGGGGTCAACAACGAGCGGATAGACTCCCGGGTTGGGGACATAGTCTGGGTGGTCGTCACGGTCGAAAGTTATGGCCACCGCAGACCAATCAAGGAAACGGGGGACTGCCGTTTGTACGGAGAAAACCTCACGTCGCTCTCGCTTGCGCTGGCGCGCCGAGAGGCGGGTCGAGGGCCCTCCGTAGATCATGAAGCAGTCGTGGATCTCGGGGAATCCCCCGTCCTTGTCGTCACTCTTAGGGTCCTCCTTCTTGTCGTCCTTCTTGACGCCGGCACCCCCAAAGTACCTGCGAAGCATATGACAGTCTTCGAGGTTATGGTTAGTGGATCCCTTGTGATAGGGACACGGTTCTTTGAGTATTTTGTCGAAGACGCCCCCGCCGGGGGGCCTCGAGGCTTCTTGTGCTCGGTAGCAGCGATGAGCTCATCGGCCAGGGCCTCGAGCTTGCCCTGCTGGCCTTTCTTCTTCTTGCGGTTGTTTCTCTTGGAGGCCCGGGTGGAGCTCGCGAGATCGTCGACCTTCTGCTCCCCCCTTTCTGGGTCGCCACCAAAGATTGCACCAACCGCCTCCTCATCGGCGGCGAAGTTGGTGACAATGTCCATTAACCCGTTGGCAGTGAGTGGAGTGTTACGGCCCAATTCTCGGACCAACTCTTTACAGGTGGTGCCGGAGAGGAAGGCCATAATTACGTCGGAGTCGGTGATGTTGGGGAGCTCGGTACGCTGCCGGGAGAAGCACCGGATGTAATCCTAGAGGGATTCACCTGGTTTCTGCTTGCAGCTCCGGAGGTCCCACGAGTTGCCGGGGCGCATGTAGGTCCCCTTGAAATTTCCCTCAAACACCCTCACGAGATCGTCCCAATCGTGGATCTGTCGAGGTGGGAGATCCTCGAGCCAGGCTCAGGCGGTGTCGGAGAGGAACAGGGGGAGTTGTCGAATGATGACCCGGTCGTCGGTGGCCCCGCCCAGCTGACACGCCAAGCAGAAATCGGCGAGCCAAAGTTCGGGTTTGGTTTCACTATTGTACTTGGTGAGAGTCGTGGGGGGGCGGGCAAAACCGAGCTGGGAGCACCGTCTCGCGGATAGCCTTACTGAAGACCCAAGGACCTAGGGGCTCGGGTGAAGGGCTACGATCTTCCGAACTGTCGTAGCGTCCGCCCCTGTGGACGTGGTAGCCTCGAGGCACGCCGTCACCGTGCTTGCGCGTGCGGCGCTCGACGATGTTGCCACGGGTGTCTCGAGGCTCGTGGTCATTGGTGGTGGGCTCAGGGGCCGGAGCTACCCGGTTTCGCCGGGCAGGCTCTGGGTGAACCGAGGCTTCTCTCTCCTATTGGGAGGGCTCGATGATCTGCTCAGAGGCTGCCTCGCATCGCCTCGAGGCAGAGCTCTCGGCCTGCTGCATGGCAGCGGTCTCGAGGAGTTCTCGGATTTCATCCCGAGCCCGACGGGCGTCGGGGTTTGACGGCTCGGGCATGTTGTGGAGGAGCATGGCGACGGCGATGACGTTCTGGCTGGCTCGAGCGAAAACTGGGGGGTCGGCCAGCCGGTCCTCGTTGATGCGACGGTTGACGTCACGAGATCTTTCGCGAGCTCTCCCGCCAAGTGCGCGTTCCGCACGCTCACACTTGAGGGTTTGTTGGAGTAGATCCAGGTTTTCCCATTCCTCGTCAAGCCTATCCTGCAACTCATGAATCTGCTCGAGCTGCGTTCCTTGATCCGCAAGGAACTGAGGATCGTCTCGCTCAGCAGGAAGCTCGACATGAGGTGGCGTGTGCCTTCCTTCGACTGGCTCTTCGTCATCTGATCCCGAAGTGCTTTCAACATCGATGTTGAAGCATTCGCGGGTTGGATCATAGGTGTCATCAGCCGAGTCAGAGTCAGGAGCACCAAAGTAGTAGTATGACGGGGGAATGTGTGGCCGTTACAAATCGTCACTGGGGTTGCGACGTTGAGAAGTAGTCACATGGGGCTCTGTTTCCGGTGTCTCCGTAGAGTCCCGATAATCAGAAGCCGGTGTCGATGCAACGAGGTCCATAGTGGAGCGTAGATGGTGCCCGGGGAGTTCCTCATAAGCACTCATGCAAGTGCTCACGGAAGATGCGTATACCCGGGCAGCCGAGTCTAGCCCAAACGGGAATGGTGATGGAGATGTTGCTGCCCGTGCCGAAATGGATGCTCCGGGCAGTGGTGTCTCACCGGATGGGGGAGCGGCGGGATTCTCCATTGGCATGTTACCCTCAGTCAAGCTCGTCCTACCCAAACCTTCCACAAGGAGATCTAGGCTGGCGCCTGGTTGGGGGGTGCCGGACCGGGGGATCCCATCACCCTCCGCGAAGTGAAGACGGTGGTTGTACCGGGCTCGTCGTCGTCGGGCGGCCTGCGCCCGCCTAGAGCGACGGTACCGGCGGATTGCTCCCCCGGGCTGGGAGAGCTCATAGTCCTCGTCGATTGGGTGCCTGGGTGGAAGTAGGACCATATCGTAGCCGTAGCCAAGCAACATGAACTCCAAACTCCCGAACCAGATCACCATGGCCAACAGAATAGGGCGTTCGGGGTCAGCCATCTAGGAAAAAAGGTGAGAAAGCGACGTTGGCACGCAGTGACCCCCTACCTGGCACGCCAACTGTCGGTGTTCGGACCCGAGGGGGTCCTAAACCAACGAGTAAATGCTGCGTGTCTCTTTCCTAGATGGTGATGCAAGGAGAACACACTGGGGTTTATCCTAGTTCGGGCAAAAGAAGGCCCTACGTCCAGTGGGGGGGGAGAAGTTTCTATTTCCTTGCACCGAAGTGCTCGTGTAGGGTTACAAGCATGCGAGAGAGGGCGTCGAGCCCAAGTCTCAAAGAGAGGAAAAAGAGGACAAGGGTGATTGCTTGAGATATCGGTCTCTATCTGGCGTCTTGCCTGTTGTCTCTTGTTTTTCTTCGTCGTTCATCGTCTTCCCTCGTTGTAGAACCCTGGCCTGCCCTTTTATAGGGCGAGAGGAGGCCAAGACGACGGGGAGCCTTGAGGTGATGTTTTGTCGATTCCTGTTGAGCTGACCGTAGCGAGGTGCTCTGGGAATGGCCGGCCATCCCTGGACACCATGGCGACGTGGGAGACGAGACGGCAAAATGACCCGGAGCGCCGTGCCACACCGTCCTTCCCTTGCCATTGAACTGTGCCGACCGTCGGGGTTGGGTCGAGGCCGGGTCGAGACCGGATGGATAAGGCCGAATCCCTGAGATTGCGGAGAATGGGCCTTGTCTTATCCTCCCTCGAGGGTGATCGATGGTAAACAGTGCGCGGTAAGGTAGGTACAGTGATGGTTTTCACCTCCCATCACGGGATGGGCGGTAAAACAGTGTGATCTGACATGGGCATTATTCCCACGTCGATCCTGGTTGCAGCCATGCCAGTAGGTGGTAGTAGGTAACCGCATTAAATGCTATGGCTTTTATCCTGGGGTAGGTAAAGAGGAGTCAAGGCGCTCGACCCGGGCTCACGCGAGTCGGAGTTTTTCCTGTGGGCGGACGAGCCTCGCGCGGGTCGGAGCGCCGTCGAGGTATCTTGCTGTACGGGATGGGGCGCGGTTGAGGCGCCCCGTCAAGCGGGCCTCGTACGAGTCGGAGCCGGAGCGCGGTCGAGGCGCCCCGTCGAGCGGGCCTCGTACGAGGCAGACTAGATACGCGGTCGAGGCGGGCTGCCTTTCATTGCGGTTTCAGTTGTTTTAGTTTTTTATTAGCGATGGATGTGGGTACCCCCATACTGTTGGTACCGACACTAGTCATGAATGGCTAAAATTGCTATCGTGGATAAGAACCATGTGAGGTTGGATAAATAGAGACCGGGTGGAGTCTTGTATGTTAGTTGTGACTTATAGTGACTCCGTCTATGTCGATTAAGGACCGGATCGTTGAAGGTCCTCTCATCATTTTGAATGCATATCTCTCACTTAGCTGGCAGGATAATTTGTTTCGATCATGAAGCTGAGTAGCTCAACTCAGGCCGGGGACATGTTCTATTAGAGTGCGCACACTGTGGGGAGCTAGATGTGAGTCCAAGGGTAGGCCGGACCTGATCATCCTAGCAACTGGTCAGTCCCTGAGTGTGCGGTGCTGATCATACCCATGAATGGACCTGAGTTATACCAAAGGTGACCTAAGGCTACCATGGCTGATGGGCCCGGGTTTGCGTTAGGAATAACTAACCAGCTAGTTGCAATCGATTCAAATCGCCAT
Organism: Saccharum hybrid cultivar R570; assembly: GCA_038087645.1. NCBI lineage: Eukaryota > Viridiplantae > Streptophyta > Magnoliopsida > Poales > Poaceae > Saccharum > Saccharum hybrid cultivar. The sequence goes on from JAQSUU010000795.1 coordinate 2,052,413, forward strand.
CTCTCCCGGATAGTGAGAACTTGACCGAGCTAGTTTCCTCATAGTAACTTAATGGAATGTGATGGTTATCATCAGATAGCATTATGAGAAGAAGATCAAAGCAAAACCTCTTTCATGACATCGTTCGGTGCCTACTGCTACAAAACCATGTCGTTTGGACTGAAGAACGCTAGTGCTACTTATCAGAGGGCCATCCAAACATGCCTAGGTGATCAGATTTGCGAGAACGCATAAGCTTACATTGATGATGTGGTAGTAAATACAAAGGATCCAACTATGCTAATTCAAGACTTGTAACAAACTTTCAAGAACTTAAAGAAGTGGAAGTGGAAACTCAAGACTTGTGCGTTTTTGGCATACCATCTAGACAACTACTCGGTTTCTTAGTAAATCATCAAGGAATCAAGGCCAGTACCAAACAAATCCAAGCAATAATAGAGATGGGTCCCCCATGCTGTGTCAAGGATGTTCAAAAGCTGACCGGTTGCATGGCGGCTCTCAATCGTTTTATCTCAAGACTTGGCGAGAAGGGATTACCCTTTTTCAAACTCCTAAATAAGACGAGCAAGTTCAAGTGGATAGAGGAAGCCAAGGACGCTTTCGAGAAGGTTAAGGCATACCTCATCACCCCCCCTATTCTGACACCTCCAAAGAAGCATGAAGCTATGATGTTATACATTGCAGCAACTACCATGGTGGTCAGTGCAGCAATTGTCATAGAGAGAAAAGAACAGGGACATGTGTACAAAGTACAATGATCCATCTACTACATTAGTGAGATACTGACAGACTCAAAGGTCCGGTATCCACATGTACAAAAACTACTCTATGCCCTCTTGATCACCTTTCTCAAGCTTTGACACTACTTCGATGGTCACAAGATCACAGTGGTAACTGATTTTGCACTCGGAGACATCCTACACAACCGAGATGAAACTGGACACATATCCAAGTGGGTAGTCAAGCTTGGAGCACTCAACATAGATTTCACTCTCAGGAAAGCCATCAAGTCTTAGGCACTCGTAGATTTCATAGCCGAGTGGACAGAACTCCAACAGCCTACATCAGATGCTATTCTCGACCATTGGAAAATGTACTTTGTTGGATCGCTCAAATTAGGAGAAGCTAGCGCTAGTGTCCTCTTCATATCTCTAGACAAAAAACAACTCAATATGTTCTTCAAATCCTTTGGCAAGCTACGAACAATGAAGCAGAATACGAAGCCCTTATCCACAGGCTCCAGGTAGCTATCTCTCTTGGAATCAAGCGACTACTCGTCTATGGTAATTCAGAAGTGGTTATCAACCAGGTCAACAAAGACTGAGATTGCACCAAATATAACATGGATGTCTATTGCGCTGAAGTACGCAAGCTCGAGAAACATTTTCAAGGACAAGAATTTTACATGTCTTGCACAATTTAAATGTTGCAGCAGACATCCTTTTCAAGCTCGGTTCAGATAGGGTGAAGGTCCCACCTGGTGTGTTCGTAGAGGAGCTATTAGCTCTCTCTATCAAACAACCTGATGAGATAACCCCTGAACTCCTAGCTCCCGGCACCCAAATATTGGTAATTGCACCATCATGGACTTAGATCTTCATTGATTACATCAAAGAAAACAAACTATCAACAGATAAAGAGGAAGCCACCCGAATCATTCAGAGAATCAAGAATTATGTCCTAGTGGGAGACAGACTCTACAGACGGGTCGCATCATTAGAAGTATTACTCAAATGCATCACAATAGATGAAGACAAACAAATTCTAGGAGAAATCCACTCAGGATGTTGTGGTAACCATGCTACCTCCAGAACTCTAGTAGGCAAAGCTTTTCATTCCAGGTTCTATTGGCTGATAGCTTTAAAAGACGCAGAAGAACTTGTCAGGAAGTTTAAAGGCTACCAGATGTTTGCAAGATAGGCTCACGTCCTAGCACATAATCTTATCTGCATCCCACCCGCTTGGCCTTTCTCATGCTGGGGGCTGGACTAGGTAGGACCTGTTAAGAGAGCTAAGGGTGATTTTGAGTATATTTTTGTGGCCATTGACAAGTTCACCAAATGGATCGAATACAAACCACTCGTCAAGTACAGCACAACCAAGGCAGTTGAGTTTATCCAAGATATCATGCATCACTTCGGCATTCCTATCTGAGTCATCATAGATTTGGGCTCTCCATTCATAGCTATCGAATTCAAAAGTTGGGCATAAGACTGCGACATCAGCATCGACTATGCATTAGTCACCCAGCCTCAGGCTAACAGACAAGTGGAAAGAGCTAATGGTCTCATACTAGCCGGACTAAAGCCTAGGCTATATGAAGAACTAGAAGACTACAATTCCAAGTAGATCGAAGAGTTACCCAAAGTAGTATGTGGGCTACGAACTCAAGTTAGCAGAGCTACAGGATACTCACCAATTTTCCTAGGATATGGATCAGAAGCAGTATTGATGGCACACTTGATCTGGACATCACCAAGGATAGAGCAGTATAATGAAGGTGAAGTGGAGCACACTCAAAGGCTAGAGCTAGAGAGCATGGAAGAAGTCAGAGTCAATGCTACTCTACAATCCGCTCGCTATCTCCAAGGCTTGAGGCGACACTATGACAAAAATACCCAACCCCGCACCTTTCAAATTGAATACTTGGTACTTTGTCGTATCCATAAAATAGATGGACGTCACAAACTACTCAACCCATGGGAGGGTCCTTTTATTGTTTTCAAAGTCACTCGACCAAGCTTGCTCGAGTTGATGACTGAAGATGGCATACCAGTTAGAAACTCATGACATATTAGCCAACTACAAAGATTCTACGCCTGAAGATTCAAGACAGATTTCTTTTTAACCTCCATACCCAAGAATATCATGTAATCAATGTTCATCGTCAACACTTGTTGTGTAGAACCACCTTATCCTAAGTTATTCAACCCGGATAAGAGTAAATAGGCCATTAAGCCTACACTCGCCCTATCCTGAGTTATTCAACCCGGATGAGAGCAGAAAGGCTGCAAAAGCCAATGCTTGCCCTATCCCAAGTTATTCAACCCGGATGAGAGCAAAAAGGTTGCAAAAAGCAAACGCTCGCCCTATCCTGGGTTATTCAACTCGGATGAGAGCAAACAGGATGCAAAAAGCTAATGCTCACCCTATCCCCGGTTATTCAACACAGATGAGAGTAAATATACACTCGCCCTACCCCAAGTTATTCAACCCAGATGAGAGCAAAAAAGGCTACAAAGGCCAATGCTTGCCCTATTAGCACACTAAGTCACAAACCATCTATGGCACTTAGCTAAAATTTGGTAAAATATGTGCCAAGCCTAATAAACAACAACTTGGAAGAGTCACATAAAATCAACTACTCGCATAACTCCTCTGAAAGATAAACAAGGCCGAGACATCCATATAAAAAGACTGAAAGATAATTATATTGGAAAACATATAGTTTCATTTATACAGGCAACAAGTGTTATCTTTACAAGAGGCGCACAGACACAAAGTCATTTACAGAAGTCAAGCACTGTCATTAGGAGGAGGGAGCTTGATATTTAGCTGCTCAGTAAGCTTCCCGGCCAGTTCATCAACTTCAAGCTCCGCCTTCTCAATAGCATCCAAGTACACTTGGCTCTCGACGTCTTCTGCAAGCTTGTCCAAGGGAATAGCTAGAGCGAGGACCCAGACATGGGCCAAGACGTTCCTAATGCAAACTTGAGCACCCTTCTTGATGAAGCCCTAAAGACGAGTAGGGATCAGTGAAACAAACTGGCCCCAAGAGAACCCGTTATCTTCTAGAGTTCGAAGAAGATCAGCGACTGATCGAAAAGACTTCCATAAGGCATTCCAGTTCCCTACGGCTGTCGCTAGTTTGCTAGACAGATCTTCTATGGTTTTCTTAGCCTACATAAGATCATGGTCAGCCCCATGCCTAATCAACCTAGCAAGGGCAAGTTCTTCCTCAGCATGTTCAGCTACCTCGTTAACCTGGTTGTACTTGGACTGAGCCGTAGCCTTCATGGCCTCTAGGTCATTCGAGAGCTTCTTGTTACTCTTCTAAAGAGCTATTCATACAAAAAATATAAGTTAGAAAACCAATAGGCAAAGAAAGAAGACAAAAGCATGGAAGTACTCGGGTACCTTCATAGTCCCTTTTGAAGCCATCGGACTTCTAAGATGCCTCTTTCAAAGCAGCCAGGGCATCTTCTTTCCTCCGCTCTGATTCACCAACTTTGGAGCAAAGGGCCTCTTTCAATGACTTGGCATCCCTGGCGCTCCGAATCAAGCTCATCTTGCTTGCTAGCAAACTCTACCTTAATGAAATCCACCTTAGAGACCATCTTCTTCTCAACCTTGCTAGAGCCAAAGAAGCTTGAGTGGGTCTGGAGAGAAGGCCTTGGATAAAGAAAAAATAAAGATAAGAAAGATAAAAGAAAAAAAAAGCAAGCTCAAAATCAAGAAGAAAGGAAAGAAAACATCTACCTAAAGCTTCTCCCCGAAAGAAGTCATCCCCGCTGCCAAAATTAACCATGCAGCAGATAACTCGGACAAATGATGCGTAGTGTCGATCTCTTGCACCACCTCATCCACCAGATGCTGATCGTCTACAAGTCGACTAGCCAGGGAAAGAGATGGTGAGGAAGTTGACGCTACGACCAGAGCCATATCTTGGACTGTAGAAACCCTAGCCACAGATGCAGCCAGGTACTCTACCACAGTCATGACCTCCTCAATCTAAGCAAACTCAACCATAGGCTACTCAATCAAGGTTGTCGCATCCTCTGCCATCGCTATGCTGAGGGTCCGTTTCGAGTCCTGAGACCCAGTAGGTAGGGAAGGATCAACCGCCAGCACAACCATGGCAGAGCTCGGCTAGGGGCTAAGGGAAGGTGTCAGTGATGATCTACAAAAATACAAACAAACTCTTCAAAAAATGAACCAAGACAAGCATACAAGACAGAGTAACTTACTTGGCAATCTTCTTCATGCCGATCCTAGTAAGCCAGCCAGAAGTCGACTTAGGCGGAGGCATAGTAGTAGACAAAAATATCAGCAATCGCTTGTGATGGAGCTAGCAGGACTGGCACCATGGCTCCACCGGAACCTTGGCTCATTCGTCGACTATAAACAAAAGAAATCGAATCATCAAGACAAAAGAAGATGGATCATCAAGGCTAAAGAAGTCAGATCATTACAGACAACATGGATAGATATTTTGACTACTTACCGACAGGTGATAAGGGCCGTGCTGTTGTCTTCCTCCTCATCCTCAGTAGCTCCACCAAAGTACCATTTTTTCACACTCGGTTTTCTAAAGAATAAAACCAGGCTAATCATATGTGTGCCCAGGAAGTCCACACATATGTCAAAATGAAAAAAGTATCAGAAACATTGTTATTATATAACGTATACATAGCTATATTAACACTTACATCAGAGTATCACGGAACAGTGACTAAACTTCAGGCTCCATTCTTCTCAGGGACGGTTGACTGGTGGTTCCGTATGCCAAACACTTCTAAAAGACTTCTGGAAACTCCACTACCTCTTTATCATCTTTCTGAGCAGCACCTCACTACACACTGAGGTGTGGGGGAAATAGCAAGAGTGAGTCCATGTCGAACTCAACAAGTATAACACAGAGTTCATGAGGCTCAAAAAGCTAGACATTGTTTTACTGCGTTTAGCTTTTAATCATCATATTATTAGCAATTGAGTAGCATCAAGATGAACCAATTCCCATTAATGAACCAATGATCAATTGTAATAAGGATAATGAATAGCATTAACATGAGCATAATAATAACAACAATAATTAAACATGATATAACAATGGTGATCAGCTATCTGTAGATGTTCTAAGGCTGCCCGTATCCGTGGGCACGACTAGTATACCAGTTTTTAACTCTGCGCAGAGGTGTACACTTTCACTATGAGTCATGCCTTATAATGCCTAGGATAGCTAGGCCCAAAACACCAGAAATCATATAAAGCCACTTAAAGGTTCGTCTAACAAGTTAGGGCCATTAGATTCACTCGACAGGCAGATGTAGGAACCCCCTTTTCAAATGACACAATTCCTTTTCGGCTATACTCATAGACTAGAGGTTGTCCTACACCCAACGTGGCAAGTTATTCCTACGTCATTTAAGGTAACCACTAACAAGATAGAAAAGGTCCTTTAAACAACTAAAGCCAGAGCCATATAGCCCTCACAGTTGTACTATATGTCCCGGATGATCATGTACAGATAAGTCCTTATGGAGAGAAACCAGAGCATCAAAATAACCCACATGCTCTAGCCCCCTTTTCAACAGTAATAAAATCATAATTAAAGGTTGATTGCTTAATCCATTAATCAAATTACAAGATCATTGTTCATATTTAAGCACTAGCAATAGGTACCCAAATGCATCCCCAAGGTTGACAAGGAATCAAGGTAACAATCACTAAGTTATAATCTCTAAGGTTGTCAAGGAGGACACATGCATATGTATGATAATTTCAGTGAATAGGACAACAAGGATGGTCCTATATTATACTTGCCTTGATGAAAGCTTTCCAGATGATACTGCTGGTCTGGCTCAAAATAATACTCCTGATCATCAAGAAACTGCTCACCGTCTATACTCGATCATCAAGCATCAACACACAATCATCCGAGCAATCATACACGAAGCAAACAACGAAACAAAATTAAAACAGTACACCAACAGTAGCAAAGCAGTATAAAAAGTTTGTAAAACTCTTCTACACGTTACTAAAATCACACAGACGTAAAGATCACAAAATTCGGAGTTAAAACGTGAAAGTTACGAATTTTCTAAGATTTCCTATAGATAAATAATTATTTTAATATAAACTCAAAAATTAATTCTTCCAAACCTACTGTACAGCTATACTAACATGTAGAGCTCACAAATACAAATATAACGTAACTTGAACGGGTCAAATCGGAGTTAAAACGTGGAAGATATGGCCTAAACAAGATTGTATGTGCATACGTATTTCTATTGTATTTCAGGATTTGTTTTTCTAACGGAAAACGACAATAAAGTGTGGGTGATGTCGAGATGATGTCATCATGCTAACAAGAGTTCAATGGACACGCATGGATGCTCTGCTGTTGTACAAACTGGGTAGCCATGATTTGTATCTACTAAACAATTTATATATAAAAACGCATTAATGTGAATATTAATCGAGTTAACATTTTAAGAAAGTGCCGACGCATGAACCTATGTCATTTTAAATTTAAAGGATCATGGCATAAACATTAATTATTCTAATCAAATATTTATAATTTATATAACCTGACACATATACGAGCACTACCCGAACCATCTCATGTTTTATATTTAAACTAAACAAATCATAATCAAGAACCATCTAATATTAATCGAGTTAAACCTAAATTGCTTTTTTAATTAATTAAAGAGAGCACTCGCTAACTAAACATTAATCAAATTAATTATATTAAAAAACGCAGGACATGAAAAACAGCGTTGCTAACACATAACTTCGATAGGCACTATTGCAAAACAACAAGAACGGATTTAAACCGGGATTTCTTTTAATTGGAAAGCTATTAAATAAATATATTAATCTAATTACTATTTAAATTAATAAATTCACAATCAAGTGACATGATAAACATCATTACTAATACATAGTTTACGTCGACACAAACACAACACGACGCGAATGAAATTGCAACCCTTAATTATTTTCTAATTAACCGCGATTAAATAATTATTAATCAAAATTTTTTAAATCAATAAATTTATAACTATGAGACATGACCAACGTTGGTACCATCACGTAGAGCGCGACTACATGAATCTAACACGACAAGAACTACTCAAATCGGACGTAAAACGAATAAACGGCGGAGGAAAAATAATGGAGGGCAAAACTGTAATTACCTCGTCTTCTACCTTGGTTCAGCCGTACGTGCATCGGAGGCTACTGCTGAGCTCGTGGGGTCTCCGCCTGGAGCTTGGCTGGCAGGGCGGCAGCGGGTGGCGGCCACGGCAGCAGTGCAGGACGGCACGCCATGATCTCCAGGAAGGCAGCAGAACATCAGACTCCTCCCAGGGCTCTTTCTCTCTCTCTGTGTATTGACAGGGGCGACTACAGGGCATTTCCTCCTCTTTCTGTGTGTATCTGCTATGGATGGGAAAGGGGATCGGCTGGTGGCAGTCTGATGGCCATGTGTGCAGAGATGGGATCACCTGGTGGCGGCGGTCTGCCTCCCCCTTCCAAGAAGACAACCAGCTCCGTTTATAAGTCGAGCGGTGACTAAGGAATCCAAGGCGAGCGCCGCTGCTCCACCTCACATCGTGGAGAGCGCTTCTCGCGTCAGGATGCGAGGATGAGGGATTCGCGAAAAGGAAGATGTGCCGGTGAAGAGGACGATGAGACAAATCTCGGAGTGGAAGCGGAATTCGCCGGAGACGTCTGAGGTGGCCGGAAAAGCTCGCCGAACCATCGCCGGAAGTTCGCCGGAACGCAAGCTGTAGATGAAGAACTTTGGCAAGAAGTGGAGGGAGCTACGAGCAAGGTTCACATTACCGGTAGCAAAAAAATACCAGAGGTCACCAATAAACGGGTTTATCGGAAAATTTCTCGGTCAAAAATAAAACAAAAAATACCTAATTTCTCTAAAAAATTATATAAGTTGTCTCTAAAGCATTTAATGTTAAGAACTAGCACATAATAGTATTGATATAAGAGAATATCACACTTTCATGTAGGTAGACTAGTGAAATTTGGAATCTCGGTGATAAATAAAATTTATCGGACCTCAGCGATAAACGGGATTATCGGGTTTATCGAAATTTTATCGCCGATAAATTTTTCCTGGGCTACGAGCGGCGGCTCACGATAAGGGTTGTACTTCTGAAACCAGGACGTCAAGGGCTACGCCGGCATATATATCGTCGTAGGGTTTGGAAACTTTTCAGAATTTCTTAATTTTGGGATTATTTTAATTCCGCGAAAAAAATAATTTTAGAAAATCTAAAATTACCTTTTTGGCCGTGAAAAATAGTCTGGAGCTCAGAAAAATCACGGGAAAAATCCTGGAGACTCTTGAAGAGATAAGGAACTCAACTAAATGGGTTTGGACTCATGAAAAGATTGATGAAGAGATTAAGAAAAAAGATTAAGCTCACAGAAATTGAAATTTTAAATCCAGAAAATGCCAAAAAGTTTTCCGGTGAGAAGCAAACGTCGTCCTATGGTATTTTGAAAATAATAGCACTTACCAACACCAAAGACAAACATCACAGAAACACCACATTATCAAATTAATATGAAAAAGTTTAAAACCACAAATTTCTATATTTAAATTAGCAGCAACTTAACTTATCTAATAAATTTATTCAAATATTGAAATTATTTATTTTATTTAGTATTTTTCATGCACAACCCAAAATAGGAAATTTTGGATGTGACAAATCTGCCCCACTTAACAGGAATCTCATCCCGAGATTCGAAGAGACTTGGAAGAAAGATAAAGTTGATCTACAAGTCTTCACTCTTTCCTGATCGACTCTTATCCAATGATGATGATGCCACAAGCTCAAAACCAACTTTGTAAACGTCTCCTTTAGACCCTTACGATCCTTGTAGATGGTTCCAATATGTTACCCACCCTGAGAAGAGATACCTACGCTCGATAGTGACCTTGCAATCATGTAGATAGCTGATGTTTCCAAGTGACGAAATAGAACATATAAAACCTTCATCTTGTATCGTCTTTAGTTTGGCAACCCCCTTAAGAAGAGATCAATTGGAGAACACCAATGGATAGATTACATTTGCTTCTGAGTGATAACTATCATCATATCCTTCTGGCATCCCAAAGAAATTCATGAGCATATACAAGAACAAGTAATCCTGCACTTCCTCGCGAGTAGAAAAAAGCAGTGCAGAAATACAGTTATAACTCAAGTTCTACGAATCCGATGATATTGTAGCTTATACCGTTGGAAAGATTATCAAATTTACTACAACTTTCTTATAGAACACTTCTCCATATTATGCAGTTAAGGTAGTCGAAAACTGTGCACAACAGAAACTATTTCAGGTTGCTGACAGCATAGATGCGTCGTCTTGTGATTTTCATAACTCCCAAACCATAATAGCTATCAGGGTGGTTCTTATGGCCAGAGAAAGATTTTGAAGTCTACTATTATCCAGAATTTATTCATGATTTTTGGGCATCCAAAAATAGAGATATAAGCTAAGGAAGACAGACTGTTCTAAAAAAATAGGATAAGGCAGAAACGAGATTCAGAGAGACTAGAGAGATAGATGACACTAATCTTCAAGTCTTAATGCTTTTTTGATTTGTGTTGATGAGATATAAGACATGGATCAAGGATAGCCAAAATATGACAAGAAAGATAAGGTTTGATCTTTAGTTCTTCGTACCTCATTGCTTGAGATTGATGATGGTAGCGGACACTACCCCACTTAACAAAGATTTTGTTCTACCTGGTAATGTCATTGAAGGCAACACTTTCTCTAAGGCTTGCTGCTATTGATGAGTCCTTCATGTGTTGATCCTCCATTGGGTTAAGATAAAGGAGAAAACATAGAAATCAAGAGTAAGCAAGGATGATATAGGGAAAAGACAATAAGAATTAGGATTGATCGAAGGTTTGGTAGGTCAAGAGAGGATACTACCCCACTTTAACATAGATTGAGCTAATTCTCAAGACGTTTCTAGGCCTCCTTTAGAACACAAGAACAGAGACGACACACAAGCATCACACCAACAAGACAAGCACACATCACATCATCGATACTACACGTGCTTCTTCAATAATGGTGGTCATCCTAATGGCAAATAGAGATGATGAAAGGCCATCGAATCTTTGAACCAGGTAGAATCAGAAAACTTTTAGTAAAAATAACATAAAACAAAAACCAAGGGAGTAAGAAATAATAGCTCAAAGGAAGCTATCAAGGAAGGGATACAACAGAACAAGAAAGAGGAAATAGTCAAAATCAATGAGTCAAAGGATGACAAAATAGTTTTATAGTAAAATAAGTTTTAGAATACGTCCAGTACTACTTGGCATACGTCCTACAGTCAACACCGCTCTGATATCACTCTGTCATACCTGGTTTTCTAAAGAACAAAACTAAGCTAATCATATGTGTAACCAGGAAGTCCACACATATGTCAAAATGAAAATGTATCAGAAACAATGTTATTATATAACGTATACTAAACTTCAGGCTCCATTCTTAAGGATGGCCGACTGGTGGCTCCGTATGCCAAACACTTCTGAAAGACTTCTGGAAACTCCACTACCTTTTTATCGTCTTTCTGAGCAACACCTCACTACACACTGAGGTGTGGAGGAAATAGCAAGAGTGAGTCCATGTCGAACTCAACAAGTATAACACAGGGTTCATGAGGCTGAAAAAGCTAGACACTGTTTGACTGCGTTTAGCTTTTAATCATCATATTATTAGCAATTGAGTAGCATCAAGATGAACCAATTTCCATTAATGAACCAATGATCAATTATAATAAGGACAATGAATAGCATTAACATGAGTATAATAATAACAACAGTAATTAAACATGATATAACAATGGTGATCAGCTATCTGTAGATGTTTCAAGACCGCCCGTATCCATGGACACGGCTAGTATACCAGTTTTTAACTCTGCGTAGAGGTGTACACTTTCACTATGAGTCATACCTTCCAAATGCCTAGGATAGCTAGGCCCAAAACACCGAAAATCATATAAAGCCACTTAAAGGTTCGTCTAACAAGTTAGGGCCATTAGATTCACTCGACAGGCAAATGTAGGAATCCCTTTTTAAATGGCACAATTCCTTCTCGGCTATACTCATAGACTAGAGGCTGTCCTACACCCAACGTGGCAAGTCATTCCTACGTCATTTAAGGTAACCACTAACAAGCTAGAAAAGGTCCTTTAAACAACTAAAGCCAGAGCCATATAGCCCTCAAAGCTATACTGTATGTCCCGGATGATCACGTACAGATAAGTCCTTATGGAGAGAAACCAGAGCATCAAAATAACCCACATGCTCTAGCCCCCTTTTCAATAGTAATAAAATCATCATTAAATGTTGATTTCTTAATCCATTAATCAAATTACAAGATCATTGTTCATATTTAAGCACTAGCAATAGCTAACCAAAAGCATCCCCAAGGTTGACAAGGAATCAAGGTAACAATCACTAAGTTATAATCTCTAAGGTTGTCAAGGAGGACACATGGATATGTATGATAATTTCAGTGAATAGGACAACAAGGATGGTTCCATGTTATACTTGCCTTGATCAAAGCTTTCCTAATAATACTGTTGGTCTGGCTTAAAATAGTACTCCTGATCGTCAAGAAACTCCTCACCGTCTATACTCGATCATCAAGCATCAACACACAATCATCCGAGCAATCATACACGAAGCAAACAAAGAAACATAATTAAAAAAATACATCAATAGTAGCAAAACAGTATAAAAAGTTTGTAAAACTCTTCTACATGTTACTATGATCACACAGATATAAAGATCACGAAATTCGGAGTTAAAATGTGAAAGCTATGAATTTTCTAAGATTTCCTACAGATAAATAATTACTTTAATATAAACTCAAAAATTAAATCTTCCAAACCTACTATACAGCTACACTAACATGTAGAGCTCGCAAATACAAACCTAACACAACTTGAACGGGTCAAATCGGAGTTAAAACGTGGAAGATATGGCTTAAACAAGATTGCATGTGTATATGTATTTCTATTGTATTTCAGGATTTGTTTTTCTAAAGCAAAACGGCAATAAAGTGTGGGTAATGTCGGGATGATGTCATTATGCTAACCAGAGTTCAATGGACACGCATGACAGCTCTGCTGTTGTACAAATTAGGTAGCCATGATTTGCATCTACTAAACAATTTATAAATAAAAACGCATTAATGTGAATATTAATCGAGTTAACATTTTAAGAAAGTGCCGACGCATGAACCTATGTCATTTTAAATTTAAAGGAGCATGGCATAAACTTTAATTATTCTAATCAAATATTTATAATTTATATAACCTGACACATATACGAGCACTACCCGAACCATCTCATGTTTTATATTTAAACTAAACAAATTATAATCAAGAACCATCTAATATTAATCGAGTTAAACCTAAATTGCTTTTTTAATTAATTAAAGAGAGCACTCGCTAACTAAACATTAATCAAATTAATTATATTCAAAAACGCGGGACATGAAAAACAGCGTTGCTAACACATAACTTCGATCAGCACTATTGCAAAACAACAAGAACGGATTTAAACCGGGATTTCTTTTGATTGGAAAGCTATTAAATAAATATATTAATCTAATTACTATTTAAATTAATAAATTCATAATCAAGTGACATGATAAACATCGTTACTAATTCATAGTTTATGTCGACACAAACACGACACGACGCGAATGGAATTGCAACTCTTAATTATTTTCTAATTAACAGCGATTAAATAATTATTAATTAAAAAGTTTTTAAATCAATAAATTTATAATTGTGAGACATGACCAACGTTGGTACCATCACGTAGAGCGCGACTACATGAATCTAACGCGACAAGAACTACTCAAATCGGACGTAAAACGAATAAACGACTGAGGAAAAACGATGGATGGCAAAACAGTAATTACCTCGTCTTCTACCTTGGTTCAACTGTACGTGCAACGGAGGCTACTGCTGAGCTCGTGGGATCTCGGCCTAGAGCTTGGCTGGCAGGGCGGCGGCGGGTGGCGGCCATGGCAGCAGTGCAGGACCGCACGCCATGATCTCCGGGAAGGCAGCGGAACATCAGACTCCTCCCAGGGCTCTTTCTCTGTGTGTGTATTGACAGGGGCGACTACAGGGCATCGCCTCCTCTTTCTCTGTGTGTATCTGCTGTGGATGGGAAAGGGGATCAGCTGGTGGCAGTCTGACGGCCATGTGTGCAGAGATGGGATCACCTGGTGGTGGCGGTCTGCCTCCCCCTTCCAAGAAGACAACCAGCTCCGTTTATAAGTCGGGGGGTGACCAAGGCATCCAAGGCGAGCGCCGCTGCTCCACCTCACGTTGTGGAGAGCGCTTCTCGTGTCAGGATCCGACGATGAGGGATTCGCGAAAAGGAAGATGTGCCGGTGAAGAGGACGACGAGACAAACCTCGGAGTAGAAGCGGAATTCATCGGAGATGTCCGAGGTGGCCGGAAAAGCTCGCCGAACCATCACCGGAGGGAGCTACGAGTGGCGGCTCGCGATAATGGTTTTACTTCTGAAACCACGGCGTCGAGGGCTACTCCAGCATATATATAGTCGTAGGGTTTGGAAACTTTTCAGAATTTCTTAATTTCGGGATTATTTTAATTTCGCGAATAAAATAATTTCAGAAAATCTAAAATTATCTTTTTGGCCGTGAAAAATAGCCCGAAGCTCAGAAAAATCACGGGGAAAATCCTGGAGACTCTTGAAGAGATAAGGAACTCAACTAAATGGGTTTGGACTCATGAAAAGATTGATGAAGAGATTAAGAAAAAAGATTAAGCTCACGGAAATTGAAATTTTAAATCAAGAAAATGTCAAAAAGTTTTTCGGTGAGAAGCAAACGTCGTCCTATGGTATTTTGAAAATAATAGCACTCACCAACACCAAAGACAAGCATCACACAAACACCACATTATCAAATTAATATGAAAAAGTTTAAAACCACAATTTTCTATATTTAAATTAGTAGCAACTTAACTTATCTAATAAATTTATTCAAATATTGAAATCATTTATTTTATTTAGTATTTTTCATGCACAACCCAAAATAGGAAATTTTGTATGTGACACATTTGAACAAATGAGAGAACTCAGATAAAGAAAGAAACTAGATAGGAAAGGCAAAACAGGAGCAATGATTTGCTCACCTAAGAGCATGCTGCCTGTAATATGGTACTCGGCGAATGAGGCTTCTTGGAAGCCGATGTACTGATGGAAGAGCCATCCACCCGCACCCTCTTCCTCGCGGATTGAGTACCTCGGGCCACCGGGCGAGGGACATAATCCGCAAACAGCAATCTGGGTTCACCCGCAGAACCCCCGGAAGGATAACTACAGCTCCGAACTCACTCGTCCCAATAATGCCCCCCTAGTTCCTGCCTTCTCCAAGCCCTCTAGGGTTGTTCTCCAAAGGCAGTAGAGGCATATCATCAAAGTTCCACCGCCACTCCTGCAAACAACCAAGATCAACATCAACAAGTTTAAGCAAAGAAAACGAAGAAAAAAAGTACATATGAGACAAAAGCAAACTTACAGCTGGAGGCGGATTCGTAGCAGTGAACTCATCAACCTTATGTGGGACGATGCTAACACCCTTCAAGATCTTTTAGAGGCACCCAAGGACATCCTCCTCTGTTAGCTCCCACGTGGGGACCATCCAGGATGGATCCTCGGTCCCAGCATACTCGAAGCCATAGTGTTCCCTCGCCTTCAAGGGTTGAACCTGGCGACGAAGATAGCTGGCAATGATGCTAAACCCGGTCAGGCCTTGTTGTTTCATGACCTTGATTCTATGAAGAAACGGTTTGATCTTCTTAAGTTCCTCAGCGGTTAGAGGTGTCTTTTCCTACCAATCATTTACAACTGGCCCAGCATCCGAGTTCACAGTGAGGGAAGGATCCATGTTGCTGACATAGAACCACCCAGTTCTCCAATCTTTCACTGAATCAACCAAAGTATACTCAAAGAACTCTTTTTGCTTATTTTGACAGAACTAAATCCCGCACCCACCAAAGACAGAGGTATTGTTGGATTTGGGGTGTGGCTTTAGATGGAAGAAATAGTGAAAAAGAGTGATGGAAAGGATGCCAAGGAAAGCTTTGTAGAAACATACAAAGACAGAAAGATGAAGAACCCCGTTTGGGGTGAGATGGTTCAAGGAAATGTCAAAAAACAAAGAAAATGATGAATAAAAGGAGATGCGGGAAGGCACAGGCCAGCATGAACAAAAGGAAAGAAAAGAACAATCTCGCCAGCATTAAGATAAGGAACCCAGAGCTCACCAGGCGCCTTCCACTCGGTAAGACCCTGCTCTTGGATCAAACCATCATCAGCTAACTCCTTCAATTGCTCCTCCGTAACGGTTAGAATAGGCAAGGCAGATGTTGTGGTCCGCATGGCAAGAAATTCCTTGTTCTTGATCACCTCAAGAACCTGATCCTCATCCACCTCGATGATCTTCTTGCCGCTTCCTACCCCCGAGTTCTTCCCCTTGCCCATAAAATAGCGATGCTCTCCAAGAAAGGGATGTATCCACAATGGACGGGCGGTGGCAGATGGACGGCGACGGCGGCAACGTTGGCTCTCTGAAAGGCAAGATTAGGGTTTGTGAAGCATGGAGGCGAGAAGGCAAGAGCGAGTGAAAAAAGAGGAAGGGGAAGGAGGCCTTTATACATTTACAATGATCCATTTGACATGGAAAACGACACAACGGTTCATTTTCTGTTGCAATACCATAACTGAAGTGACAACGACACACCTTTTCACATAGAACAGTGCAATGGGTAGATTTTAGACTTATTCATCCACAAAAACCGTTGCCAAGTAGTTACAACAAAGGAGAGTTCAGAAAGAACTCTGCATTTACAATATAAGCAAAGGAGTTTCAGAAACAATCCAAATGGCATTCAAAACTACCCAAACAGATGCACAAGACAACAACTCCAAGCAACAAGATTTGTTCTATTACAAATATCTTTAAGGGATATAAGATTACATATTTTACAAGACCCATCGAATTCGGTACTACAACGAACAAGGTAGCAACAAGGAACCCAGTGGAATTTGGCTCTAGAAACGACTACATGCCACAAGGGCACTAGTTGCTACTCGACAGAACACACTCTACTTGGCTACACTGTTTTCTTCAAAAGAAGAGCACAATGCATCCAAGATTGGTGTCAGCGACACAACAAGACAACATGGACTAGGTGAGGCTCACAAGCATCTATCTACCCAAGCATGATGTGATGCTCGATCAGGTGCCGATCTACACCGAACGGTCGCAAGGCAGAGCATAAGGATCAACCTGACGCTATTGGATGAGGGAACGAGTCCCACATCACAGGACTTCTTTCATCTTCTAGAATGGACTACCCAGTGCAATACCACTAAGAGATTAGTCTATCTTTAATCTCTATCACAAGACTTCTTCCATTTGCTACAAGCTCTACAAAATTTTTAACCTACGCCTGAGGGCTGCTCTACTTCACAAACCAACATATTCATGGCTATAGACTTCAAGCTCAATGACAAGACTTCACTGATTTGCAATAGCTCGCTAGGAGGGTATTTATAGACCTAGAAGCAGTGCACATGGACCAAGTTCAACAACAGATTCAACCTGGCAATCACCAAGAAAAGGAGCAGAGCAGTGATAGAAAGTCATAAAGGCAAAGTGACCGCATGTGAAGATAGTGCACATGGACAACATATCTAGACGAATATTCCAACACTGTGCAACCCGTGACTGCGCTGCATTTACTACACATCGGCCACCTACCACCTACCTCTAATAGACAGATAGATTACCTGAGAATGTGACAAAGGACCCTCTGTCCGAGTTTTTTCTACACAAAGAACCCGAGTATAGGCTCGGGGGCTGCAAGGTACATATCCTTAGGAAAGTTTTTCAAGTTTTTCAACCTAGAATTTTTAAGACCCTCCAACTTTTTGTTCCAAACACCAAGAGGCTCAGGGGCTACACTCACTGAGTGGCCTTTTTCTTTGGAAAAATGCACATCACTTAATGATTTATTCAGGAAAGACCACTTCAAGGTTTCTCTTTGAAAGAACCAGGACCAGGCTTGTTTCTCCAGGCAAGGCTTAAGGAAACAAGAAGGCTTTCGAGTTCAATCATGAAACCCTCGGGGCTTGTCAATACGGGACCCGTAGGGTTTCTCATCAGTACAATTACTAGTAGTGGGCCTTGGCTTGGCCCACCGCCTAACAAAGAAGGCATGGCGATGAACAACGCTGACTCCAAGTAGAATAGGCCAAACTAGCCAGTTTTCTAATAGAAAGTACCTTCTGTAATTAGATCAGGACACCTTCTTTGGAATCTGACTAGGACTATAATCGCACCATAGCCGTCTCTCTATATATAAAGAGAGGCTATGGGCACCCCTATAACATGATCATAACAATCAATCCAATATAAAGGCTAACGCTGACTAGATGTAAAAGCTATTACTCGATCACGAGGGCTCGAACCAATATAAATCGACTGTCTCTTGTGTTAACCATCGAGTTTAGCATATGTCGAAGTCCAAACAACTGTCCTGGATACCCCTGTGGCAGGCTATATGTGGTAAAACATCGACAATGGCTCTGGTAGGAATTCAAGCTTTGTCATACAGGAGCTCATCATGAATTTTTATATTTTTTTAAAAGATAAATCTACGAAACTATAGTATCACTAGGAATAAGATAAACAGCAAATCAGACTTTCTCATATTATATCTATCAATTACCTAGACTTAGATCAAGCATATGCTACCCACGAGTTTTAGGTTCAGAGTAAATTCTTATATCAAAACAGTCATATCCAAAACTCGGGAGAATTCAAGGCTGAAAACTAGGTACTTGAAAGAAATTACGACGGAGCAACTATTTATAATTTTTATTGCAAGAGATTATCTCAGACTCCATTATTTATTTAGCTCTAAAGAATAGAAACTAGACACACTTACTTTTTATTTTGCTTTCAAAGTTTTACGATCACACCAATATATATGTACAACTCGCTAGAATAAATTTTTATTTTATTTTTTGTTATTCATCTTTTTATTTCTTTAGCAAACATATAGCAAACTTAAAAATAGCAAAACTAAAAGGGAAAAGATGTACTTTGCTAGATACATGGGGATGCTTTCCCCCAAGCTGGATGTTGTCATAGTCAGTTGTTGAATGTTGAATGATCCTTCTTAGAGCATGGTTTGCAAGCAGATACCCATCTTATCCACCCGAAAGTTGGTTCAGGAAGTTGTACTTTGGGTGGAGTGAGATGAGATCAACTAGGTGAACTTGCTCTTGACCATATGTACCATCCTGCAAAACACTCCAACAAGAATACCAAAAACTCGAGGCTTGGATTAAGATAAGAGGTCAGTGGTCAGCCATTCAAGGATTTGCTTCTTATGAGTTTAGACAGATTTTCTAGGAGCAAAATTTTAGCAAGAGGTCTATTTGATATATTTTGAATTTTCTATTTTATAATGCAGAAAGAAAATATATATGCATGGTATTTTTATTATTATGCCACCACAGTCTTTTCTCTAATGCAGTGCAAATGCAAAAAAGTAAATATACTAAAAGAGAAAATAATTAATGCAATGATAGAAAATAAATATGGATAACTACCAATGTTTTCTCACGGCAAGGATTCAGATTTTAAAGTCCTCTAGACAGGACTAGGTCGGAGAGTTACTTTTTAGGTGCACCATTTTGTCTCGGTGATGGAGACATAGATGACTGCTCTTCTTGTGATGGTGATAATGTTACCTTCTCTTTCCATACCTATTTAGTCTGTGGGCTTGACTTTGGTGGAGTAGATTCTTCTTTCGTAGGTGCTTTAGACTCTTCATCGTCCCATTCATTCCATCAGGGTTGATGTCAGTTTTTCACAACTTCTTCTTTGTAGTCCTCCCATCCATTGATAGGGGTTTGAATGATCGACGTCTCCTCCTGGAGCAGGGCTTCTTTGGCTGCTCATAAGTAGTGTAACTATTAAAGTGATAGTGTACCTTTTCTCCAGGGAACTGGATGTGGATTTGTCTAGATCCGACGTAGATGACTGCATTGGTAGTTTTGAGGAATGGTCTTCCTAGGATGATAGGTGAATCATCTTCTTCTTCCATGTCCAAGACCATAAAGTCGGCGGGAGCATAATGATCTTGAATTTTAACCATTATGTCTTTTGCTATGCCCTCCGGGAATTGGATTGATTAGTCCACCATCTACAACTGCATATATATCGGGTACAACGGCTCATTACCAAATAAATATTCATAAGTTACCTTGGACATTGAGTTGACACCCAATCTAATGTCGTAGAAGGTCTTGTGGAAGATTTTCTGACCAATGGTACACTCGATCGTCAGTATGCTAGGATCGTCCTTCTTAGCAAGGAATGGTGGAGCGAGGAGGTGGTCATACTCCGATAGGATGGTGTTGATCATGTTAATTGTTTCTTCAGGTGACTGGTTGGCCCTGTTCTTCCTCGTTCTATTCTTCTTCTTGGTCACTGTTGACAGTCACTAACATCAATTATAAACTGTTAACCAAATATGTAAAGGATGAATATAATAAAACATCAACATAGAATAGGGGGTTATCTAACAGAATTCCATAGGTTTTGGCGAATCACTATTTTCCAGGTATTAAATAGGAAAAGAGCCAAATATATGGAGGACGTCGGGCTAAAAAGCATATTCCACCGCGACACCAAGCTGAGAAGCATCTAGAAGACATAAGAAGGCGTGCCACCAAAGGCGGGGCCCACCTAGCATAGTGCCAGTTAGGCCGACCTAGCCTCCAGGTCGGCCGACCTGGGTCTGACCCACTTGTCAACCAACTTCGCATGATGAAGTGCTACAGCGGTATCCGTGTGCTTGCAGATCATTCTTGATTATTCTGTGTGCGTTAACAAATAGCAACAAGTATTTTTGTCACCGTTGTCGGGGAAATGGTTGCTAAATTAATTACAAATCTAGCTTGTCCTTGTATTATACTTTTGTCTTTTCTATTTTATCCCTTTCTTTTCATCCTTTTTGTGTTCATCCTTATGGATGCCTTAAATTCCACTCTTATTTTTTGATTTTCACCTATGAGCACAAGCCTAAGGCCACCACAATCTTCAAAGCCCATCTTAGCACCTGGCTATGAGCTGCGCCCATGTCTTATAAACTTGATTCGGAAACAATCCTTCTTGGGAGAAGGTGATGCAAACCCACACTCACACCTACGAGAGGTTAAGCAGACCTGTGCATGCTTAATTGCTGACATGTCTGATGAGACCTTAAGATGGAAGTTTTTTTTTGTTCTATTTAACGGGAAAAGCTAAACAATGGTACAATCAGACCGTAGGGAGTGTGCAAGGAGATTGAAAAACACTGTGCACTAAATTTTGCTTACAATTCTTTCCCATATCTAGAGTGGTTAGCCTTCGATTAGAAATTCTACATTTTAAACAACATGAGGAAGAGTCTCTTAGCACATCTTGGGATCATTTTAATGACCTCATCAACACTGGCCCAGACCTTGCTATTCTAGACCTGATTCTTCATCAATATTTTTACATAGGTCTTAGCGAGGAATCTAGGGTATCCCTTGATGCAGCCTCTAGAGGAACTTTCCTTCATTTGTCTACTAGTGAAGCAAGGTCTATGCTTAAAAAGATTAGTGAAACAACTCCCTTCACTAGTAGTCATAATAAACTCCTCGAGAGAGAAGAAATCATCCCTTGAACAAGTGGAGGAAGTTTTGATAGCTAAATCACCACCACTCCAATCCTAAGGTTTAGCCATCAATCCCAAACCATAAAGACCCCAAAAACCTCCAAGTAAAGAAGAAAGTCAACATTCTAAAATTTCTTGTGAGGATAAATTATCTGATGATGATTTTAACTTCTAATTTTGCAAGATGCTTGTGGATCAATATAAATAAGATCTTTTTAGAAAGGCATCTTTTAGAAAGAATTGTCAACTTCTTTTCCCTCCTAGAGGGCATTAGGAAAAGTGCAAGGATGGCATGCCTAGTGATGCCATAGAAGGAGAACCAAGCCACTTAGGAGTTAATTCTATCTTCTCCCCTTCTATGCCCACACTAGAAGTTTCACCTGAACCCATCTCTCAACCCATCCTTGACCCTGATGACCCCTCTTATGCTCTCTCTCCTAAGTCTCATAATGATCCTAGAAATCCACAAACATAACCAAATCATAGGAGTCGTGAGAATCACATGGATAACAAACAAGAGCTATGACAATGGCTAGAATATATTAGAAATTAGTTAGAATGTATTAAGAATTCAAATGACATTGCAAAATCTTATTGGAAGGACAAGGAAGAAGCCTTATGGTCCAAACTTGGCCTAGATTCAAATGGTGAACTTAAATCAATCTCTTCAATAAACATGACTCATCCAAGTTTGGAGGAAGACTTAGACGAGACCAATTTTAGAGGCACCCATCCATGAGAAATCGTGGACAATAAAATGTCCAGAGACTATCATAGGCATAGAATAATAGAGACAAACTTTCCGCCTATAAACATCCATGATGAAACACCCATGGAGCTTGAAAAGGGAGATTATATCATTGATGAGCATGGAAGTTATTTCATGAACACCTCATCAAATCCATGCTCATATGACAAATCTCCTGAATTAACTAGTCTCTCTAACATTGCCACATATGGGATCTTCAACCCCCTCATGCTTCTTGTTCACAAAAATTTTGAAAGGGTGGTTGTAGATGCATGTGTTTATCATAAATATTGTAGATCTCATAGTAAGAATCTTGAGTAGGTACATGAAGGTTGGTGTTGTAGGGGAAACCACCTCACCAACTTGAAGCGTAATTAGAAGGTTTCCCAAGGATGAATTTGTGTCCTAAAACAAGCACTCTTGAGATATAACATGAGCTTGCACCTTCTGCTGTAATGCCCTTGTGAATTGAGCATAGAAATATAATCATGAGAATATTCCTTCTGGTATTTTGGCCACTAACCATTCTAGGATTAGAGCAAAAAGGATGAAGGATGACAACCCCAGGTATGTCCAACCAATCATCATGCAACTTTAAATTACATCCATCCAAACTTGACTTTGCTTTGTAAAATTCAAGCTTGGGGGAATGGGATTCTCTGAACAATCCTAAGCCATGTTGCTAATTTTGGTTTTCTTTACTTGTAAACCATGCTCAATTTGCTAAATAACAATCATGTTCTTTTCATCTCCACTTGAATAAATCTCTGTAGTGCTTTCAAGCTACCTTTGTCTGCCATAGCACGCTTTGGTTTTGGAAGTACTCGCCATACTTCCATTGGCTTCTAAATTAAGCGTGGTGCTTAGGTTAAATAACCTTCCTTAATCTAATTAGACATGGAGTCTAGTTTGGTTATTAAACTAAAAATTGCTTTAGTGGACACTGGTTATTTTTATTGGACTAACCCCTAACAATGCCTACTCTACTTAGCATTATTCTTTTAATCTTTATTTATATTTTATCCTTGAGAAATGCCCAAGTGTGTGTCCACTACCTTGATCATACCATTTTGAACCCTGCATTAAAAATTTGTTCACTTTGCAAGTATATTATTGAGTTCATATCCATACTAGACTCTTAATCCATTAATGCCTTTCCTTGGGAAAATATAAATAATGATACCCTAAATACTTCTAGGTGAAATGCTACAATGATAGCTCCGTGTGCTTGCGGATAAATATCTAAAATTATTAAGGAACTATCAAGGCTTTACCTAGTGATATTGCTAAATATTAGTGATGTTGCTAAGAATTGCCAACACACATTTCTGGCGTCTTTGTCGGGGATGAATTCTATCTCCATACTTGGTAAATGCGTTAAGAAATGCCAACTATCATTTCTAGAGCCGTTGCCGGGGAAGGCAATTGATTAAAGAATTTAGTAGGACATGTTCATGATAATATGCATGTACATTAGTTTTTGTTTATGCAGACTAACTTTGCTTGTTTTCTCCTACTTTGGATGAAAATAGGATAGTATACGTCGGTTTTTGATTTGCCAGACAATTTCATCGATGATCCGGAGTCACTCCTTAGGAAGAAATGGTCTCACGCTGCTTCTTCCACTAGTCCACTGACAGAATAACCAGTCACCCCGGCACCATCCGCTACTTCCATCATGGCCAAGTCACTTTGCGACTACTCCATCCCCACTGTTGCCAATGTGCCCAGTGGGCCCGCTGTCAACACAGACACGGGAAACTTTAAGCTCTGTACTAGCCTCATCATGATGGTGCAGGCAAACTAATTCTGTGGTTTGCCAAGTGAGGACGCAAACACACATCTCTAACACTTCCTCAAGCTGTGCGACACCATTGTCATCAAGGACATCGCACCCACGAGCATCAGTTTCCGCTTGTTTCCCTTCTCCCTTGCGGGAAAGATGAAACAGTGGTTTTACCAGGACTGGGAAGCTGTCAACACATGGGACAAATATTCCGCGGCGTTCCTCGCTAAATTCTTCCCCATGGGCAAAACCAATGCCCTAAGGGGATGAATTTTGAACTTCTAGCAAAACGCAATAGAAACTGTTCCCGAGACATGGGAGAGGCTGCAGGACTACATCCAAGCATGCTCGCACCATGAGATAGAAAATTGGTTAGTGCTCCAAAACTTTTATTACAGGCTAACACCTGTGTCAAAGGGGCACATCGACGCTGTTGCTGGAGGGTGCTTTCCTCTCCCTCCTCACTGATGATGCTACGGCTCTCATCAATAAAATGGTAACCAATCAAAGTTGGGGAAAGAAAGAAAAACATAAAAAGGCATGCATACCGTGAAGGAGACGGATATGCTTGCCGCAAAAATAGACCTTTTTATGAAAAGGCTGAAGAGCGTGCCCAAGAAAAAGAAGCAATAAAGGGCACCGTCTAGGCCATGGACTCAGACTTGGCATGTGAGGTCTGTGGCAATGTTGGCCATTCGAGGAACGACTGCCCCGAAACCCATGAAGAAGCTGCCTCCATCAACAATGGGTTTTGTCAACAAGGAGGTAATAAGGGTGGAATAACCATACCCGCCCATAAGGTGATTCAAATTTCAATTCTAATTATACTTTGAATCTACCTTCCCTAAAAGACTTGGTATTAGGCCAAGCTAAAATAAATAAAAATATCACTAAAAAGTTGATGTACAATGATAAAATGCTAGAAAACATCAAATCTAAAATAGAAAGTTTATCCTCAGTAAAAATCAATTAAGTTTTAACAAAATGATAGAAACTCAAATTACTCAAATAACTGCTGCTATTCCTGTCGACAACACGGGGAAAGTCCGGCAGAAACCTCCGAGTTTGTTAGTGCAGCTACAGAACAATGAAGGAAAAAAAAGTCTTGCCTGATGGACTCAAAATGTTGAGCTCTTGCGAAAAGCGAATCAGCAGTTATCTTTAAATTCAAAAATATTCAAAATGAAACATTTCTAAATTTAAATTTTCAAATTTCACTTCAAAATAAACTTTTTAGAAAATGAAATAAAAATCATTTTTGGTATTATAGATTTTTCTATTATCATTTCTCATTTTTAGAGTATTTATGAAAATTTAAAAATATCATAAACTTTTGTGGAAAATTAATTCTGAGCGAATGAAAGTTTGAAAATGCGAAAACCACAATGGCTATTCTCCAGAGAGTCGTTGGGCGCCATGTGCCAAAGGGGAGGCCGAGCAGGCCCACTATAGGTGCGGCCGCACAAGGGGATGGGGTGCGGCCACACCCTGCAAGTGGCCATTGGCGCTGCCACTCCGACAACAGCTCCTGTCCATTGCTCCCTTCCCCTCCTGGTCGGTGTTGCGCGGCTATAAAGCTGAGAGTGCCCGGGTTGAGCCCCTCACCTCTCTCACTCTCCACACTATCACTCTCTCTCATTTTTAGTGCTCAATACATTCTTGCAAAAATTTTCCACAAGATTCTAGTGCAAGGAAACTCTGCCAAAAATATTAAGCTCAAGCTAGTTCTCGGGTTTGTCATTCTATTTTTGTGCTAACCTTAACCCACACCTGAGTTTTCACTTGTTGTGTTGTTTTCACCATGGGCAGGTTCAGGAAGAAGGTTGCCGGTGCCCACAAGAAGATCACAGAGTTGAGCTCAAGTCGCTCCCGTGGGAGCTCAAGTGCGCGCTTCACCGAACCCGAAGAGAGCCCAATGCATGAAGACGAGGAAACCATGCTGACGGAAGAGCAAGAGCAGCTGATGGAGGAGGATGATGACGCACCCCACCTCGACTTGGAAGGAGACTAGGAGATGCAAGCATACAACCCCATTAAGAATCCTGAGTTCGTCCACATGCCAACGTATGAACCCGCACTTCTCCAAACAATAGGTATGGATGCCGAATTCACCACTATTTGGAAAGCCGATGGATGGGAGGAAGTTGATCCCGTTTGGGAAGAAGGTTCTCGCCTCCTAGCCATCCAATTTTTATGCTCATTAAAAGAAGTTGAGAATGGAATTACTTTCCTCTTGTCGAAACAAGAGTATTTTTGCACTTGGAGAGATCTCGCTTCTCACATAGGCTTCCAAAGAAAATGCTCAATTGACTTAGATCATGCTCTCAGAGGTTTTAATTGTCATGAATTTTGGAGAGGAATTTTTGGTCAAAATGTGGTTGGAAAATATCAACCTTGTAACATGAATATTCAACATCCTACATTGAGGCTCATGCATTGTTGGATTGCCATGACTTTATTTTATAGGCAAGATATAAGAAATGCTCATCAAGCTGAATTGCATGTACTCTATGGCATGATTAAAAAGACTAAAATTGCTCCTGTCTAAGAAATATTCAAGCATTGGTTAGACTTGTTCTACATCCATATCATGCACATCTCTTGTTACTCGTGTTGCCACTGGTGTTGGTGCGATGGATGGTCAAGATGTAGTTTATATTCTGACTCCTCACATTATTATTAATGAGCATTACCTATTGCAAGGACATCATTTAAAATAGTGAAGCTGGAAACTTGTATTTTTCTTCCCTGAGTATACAAATGAGATCCCGTTACCTAACCCGGATCTTCATTTGTATAAGTCCCAGGAGCTAACCTTTGCTCTCGAACCCCAGGAGGAAGCACGCAGGAGTTCTATGTCTGGCAGGTTTACACGGAGCAAAGCTAGGAATGAAGCAGGCAGCTCATAGTAGCCACAGCTGTCACCTTTTCTAGCTACGCCTCAGGCATACCATGCGGAGTGGTTCCTAGCTAAGCAGGCGCTAGGATTTAGGTATCATCCAGACTGGGATCACACCCCGCAACCACACGAGGCTAGAGGGTTGAGATGGCAGGAGGCTGACGAAACAGCATGGGCGAGACAGGCTCACTCCTCTGACTCCGAGGGACTACCACCACCTGTTCACCCATGGCAGTCTATTTCAGACAGTCGTGGGTTGGATAGCATCAACAACCATCTCGGAGGATTGGAGATCCGCATTAATGAAATCCAAAACACGCTTAACACTCACATGCAGGATATGACCCAGTGGCAGCTACAGCAGCAGCAATAGATGGCGCAGGTGAACGCGCTACTGAAGCAACAACACGACCAGCAGATGGCCTATTGACGGTCCATGGGGGACCCCCGCAGAGGTACATTGTATCATTTTAATTTTCACATTTATTTTTTGCATTTAATTATTTAATTATTAGCATTTACAAAAAATCTAAAAATTAGAAATACCAAAAAAATAAAATATGATAAAAACAACAAAAATATTAATTTCACTCCACAAATGTGTTTAAGAATGTTTAGTTTCTTCTATGTTGAAATGATGAATAGTAAGTTTTGGGAGGTCAGCTATTCGTCTCAATGAAGACTCCATTGCTTTGATGTTGCAATCTTGCCTTGGAGGCATAGCTCAAGATTTTAAAGTCAGTTTTCTTTCGGGATGGATGTTTGGTTTCTCGGTTTCTTGCAAGCAAGTTGGTTTCATGATTTACAATTTCAAATCCTTTGCTTGTAAAAGCTTCTCTGCTTTCTTCCACCTGTGGGGTGGTGGATGTCCCAATTGGCGCAAGGATAATGACCTTTGGCTAAAGGAAATAGAATCTGAATGGACCACTGTTGGTTCTAAATCCAAGAAAAGCTATGCAGAGGTGGTGCGCTCTACACCGGTCTCTAAGAAATCGACCTTTCTTCGCTTATCTTATCCTGACAATTACTTTGAGAATTTTCGTGATCAGTCGGATAGAGTCAAATCCAAGAATCTCAATCCCTCCTCCCAACATGGAAAGTAGCTGGTTACTTCTCCTCACGCTCAAGTTCAGCGTGTTCTTTGCTGGGTGCCGAAATAAAAATTTTTTTAAAAGGCGCCATCCAAGGGAGCAACTGAAAATTCATTAAAGAGAGAGGGCCACCAGCTTTTTGAATTCAAAGCTTCAAGGCCTATTAAAGTCGCCCAGCAGCCCAACAAGCCCCCCTTGACCCAAGTGACCTGCTTCAAATGTTTGGGCCCTGGCCATACCAAGAAAGAATGCACTGGTACGGTAAGGTGCAATCAGTGCTACAACTATGGGCACATCTCATCTTTCTGTCTCGCCAAAACTCGCGCGCAGTGGCGTTTCAGGCCTATTTCCCGTTCGGAATGCGAAGGGACAGGGGAACTCCATTTATATGCTGGGCACAGACACTCTCTCGGCCCCTCCATCTCCCCCACCAAATCTTCCGCGCCAAAAACCACCGCAGAAAACCCCAGGTCCACCATGGCGAACTGGCCTGCGGATCCCATCCCGCACCTCCCTAAGGGGTTCGAGCTAGACGAGACGACGCCAAGATCACTCCTCCACCATGAAGTCTACGTCACCGGCAGCTACACCCTCTACAACGAGGATCTGGCGATCATGCGCCTAGAGCCGTTGGTCCACCCAGAGGACTTTGAGGAGCTGAAGACAGCCCTCCGCTCTTTCTTCCACGACATCCATCAGGTTCGCACCTTAGAGATCCAGTGTTGTGCCCTTGGAGATGCTTATGTCAGGTTTACAACAACTTTAGACAGAGAAAGATTTCTTGGCCCTATTTTTCAATTTGGAAATTACTCGATGTCTGTGATCAAACATGATGAAGCCCAGAATGCACGTTCCTTTGATCTTGATAGAGAAGCTTGGGTCATGTTAGTAGCCTTTCCTGAGGACATTAAGGATTCTGTTGGTATTGCAAAAGTTGTTTCAAGTTTCGGTATCATGATGCATTGGCATGAACTAGAGAATCTGGCTAGACTAGTGGTCAAGGTCTTTTTGAATGATGATGCAAAAATTCCTACTTCAGTTAAGGTTAATGCTGGGTCACCACAGAAAGGTAGATCGTGACTGTTCCCTGTTATGTTTTAAAAAGGAAGCAGGTTCCAGAATTACAAGATGAGGAAGCCTTTGTGACTACTGGACCACTTCATCCTCGGCCACCTCAGCCTCCCCGCTGGATGGGACCAGTACAACCAGCAAGCTCAGACAACACCCCAGTTGGCTCTAACAATGGTGCAGCCATGAACATGGATGGTGGTGATGGACGTTGGCAGCATCAGTCTACTCCTCAAGGTGAGAACACCCACCAGTCTGCACATCTTGCTCCTGGTCAGTTTGTTGTAGGAGTAGTCCATCAGGCTGCAGCAAATGTGGAGGCCCCATTACCATCTAATGCTGGAAACAATGCAGTCCTGACTGATCGATGGCAGCTTCTAAACCCAATCCTACCATCAAATTGCCAGATTATGTTCGGATTGCAGCAGCTATTGCACCAAGGCTCAAATCAGTGATTGTGGGTCCATCTGCACCTTCTGATCCTATGGTCACAGTGGTTCCTTCTCTGATAAAAAAAGGTATCCAGCATCATACCCTTTGTTCCTTCTTTTGTCTTTCTCAGAAATCTTACTTGTCTAGATGTTGATCATGATACTAAAATACCATCCTATTTTGCTGATAATCAAATCCTCATACATCTTGCCTTTATCCTTTCTCCCCAGCTTGGTGAGAATGCCCTGGAGAAGCTGGCACTACAATGTCTTGATGAGGATGATCCTGAGATGATAGTTGAGTTACCAGAAAAGGATGAAGAGACCATGGCTCAAGATGTAGAAGTAACTAAAGAAGAGTTAGAGAAAGAAGAAGAAGTGGACTCTGACTTGGAGATGCTAGACATGCCCCCAGATGTGTTCAAGACACCCAAGAAGAAGATGAGAGCTGTCAAAGTCAGGGAGCAGCTGGATGATGGCTTCCTGAGGCGTAGCAAGAGAATGTCAGAAAAGTTGGGTGGCTTCAAGAATGAAGAGAGCGCCAAGAAGTTTAAAGAAACCAAAGGCAAGAAGGTACCAAGTGGCCCAAAGAAGACCCCGAAACCCAAGAAGACTCCAAAGGCCAAGAAGCCCATTGAGCCTAATGTGGATCCAGTGGAAGTGGCTCCACACCTTCCCAAGGACGTCTTGGCTGGCATTGGGGAGGGTTTCCTTCAGATTCAGCCTTCGGCTGTCTCTGTTGCTCTCCTGGAGGTAGATGATATCGATGAATAGTCCGAGGTTGAAGTCTTCAGGGGCACCAGTCACAGTTTGTGTGTCCTTCTCTTTTGCTACTTTTACTAGCTCCTCAGTGCAGTATATTTACTAGCTTAATAAGACACGTTGTAATCACATCTGGTGTATCTGCACTCTTAGGAGCTTTTCTTCAAACAATGTTATCGTATCTTTAATCAATCGTGTGTTTTGTTACATGTGTGTGCTATATGTTTCTCATGCCTATGTTAATGTGATGCTCTTTTTCATGAGACTAGTTTATCTAGTTTTATATCCTGCTCTCTGCTTGGCCTGTGGTGGCTCAAGCATTTGTTGTTACTCTTTTGTTTACCCCATGGATAACAACAATCCAAATACAAGGTACAGTAAGATCCTTTTCTGGAATGTGAGAGACCTCAATTCTCAAGAAAAATGGGATGCCATCCGTGATAAAATTAATGAGAGTGCTTGCCAGATTCTTTGTTCGCAGGAGACAAAAAGAGAAATTTTTGACATGTTTTATATTAAAAAGTTTTGCACCAGAACTTTAGATCAATTTGCTTTCTTTCCCTATGTTGGAGCTTCAGGAGGGGCTGTTGACTGCCTAGAACAATAGCATTTTTTATGGTTCAGTGATACAAGCTAATTCCTATGCTCTAACTGTCAAGTTCCTGTGTAGAATGGACAACACAGAAATTTTTGTCACTAATATTTATGGGCCAGCTAACTCAGCATAAAAGCAGAGCTTCATTACTTGGTTTATGAACCTGGACTCCTCAGACTTTGATCCCTGGGTTCTTGGGGGAGACTTCAATCTGATTAGAGGTCCTGAAAACAGAAATAAGCCTGGGGGTCATTTAGGTGAGATGAACTTATTCAATGAAGCTATTTCTGATCTAGATCTAATTGACATACCATTCAGTGGCAGGAATTACACTTGGAGTAATATGCAAGAGGACCCTCTTCTGGTTAAATTGGACTGGATTCTGACTTCACCCAGCTAGACCCTAACATATCCTGCAACTATTGTACAGCCTCTGGCAAGGCCTCTCTCTAATCACATTCCCTGTGTGCTCCACATAGGTACTAGTATACCCAAGTCAAGAATCTTTAGGTTTGAAAATTTCTGGATTGACCATCCAGGTTTTCTTGACACTGTTAAATTACATTGGTGCAATTCCCCCTTTTTTCCATGCTGCCAGGCATCTATCCGTGAAGTTTAAACAGGTCAGAGCAGGTTTAAAAAAGTGGAGCAAAAATCTTTCAAACCTAAGCAAGCTCATTTATAATTGCAACTGGGTGCTCCTTCTGTTAGATGGTCTAGAAGATCAAAGACTACTCTCCAGGTTGGAAACTTCTTTCAGAAAATTGGTCAAGCTATATCTTTCTAACCTCCTAGAATCCAGAAGGATATACTGGAAACAGAGGAATACCATGAGATGGGTGAAATTGGCTTATGAGAACACTCAATTCTTCTACACTGTGGCCACCATTGCTCACAAGAAAAATTTTATTGTTGCATTGTCAAATGCAGAAGGGAATTCTATTGTTGATCATGAACAGAAGGCCAATCTCTTGTGGAATGCCTTCAAGCAGAGAATGGGTGTTAGTGAATTCTCAGGAATCAGCTATGATCTGCACAATCTTTTGTCACCTTTAGACCTAGATGGCTTGGACTCAGATTTTAGCCAAGAAGAGATAGATCTGGTCATAAGAACTCTTCCAAACAGCCATGCACTAGGCCCAGATGGTTTTAATGGGCTTTTCATTAAAAAAATGTTGGGCTTTCATTAAGGATGATTTCATCAGGTTCTTCAGAGATTTCAGTAACCACAACATTGACCTTTCAAGCATCAATTCATCTATCATTGCCCTCATCCCAAAGAAGGATAATCCAGAAACAGTTAATGATTTCAGACCCATCTCCTTGCTCAATTATTCACTGAAATGCATAACCAAAATTCTATCTTTGAGATTGCAGAAAGTCATTTTGTAGCTTGTACATGCTAACCAATATGGGTTCATTAAGAGCAGAACTATTCAAGACTGCTTTGCATGGTCATTCCAGTTCTTACACATTTGTCACCATTCCAAAAAAGAGATTGTTATATTGAAACTTGATTTTGAAAAGGCATTTGACAAATTGGAACATCAAGTCATCCTGGAGGTCCTCAAACATAAGGGGTTTTCAGAAAAGTGGACTAATTTGATTCAGAACATCTTAAGCTCTGGCAGTTCAGCTGTGATGTTAAATTGAGTACCTGGAAAATCTTTTAAATGCAAGAGAGGAGTTAGGCTGGGTGACCCCCTATCACCTCTTCTTTTTGTGCTTGTTGCAGACTTGCTTCAATCTATAGTGAACAAGGCTTGGCAAAATGGTCTTCTTAAACACCCAATTACTGACAGTTTTCATGGTGATTTCCCCATTGTCCAATATGCTGATGACACCTTGCTCATTCTTCCTGGAGATGCTAGAGTGCTTTTCAACCTCAAAGGCTTGCTAAGACCATTTTCAGACTCAACAGGATTACATGTCAACTTCTCCAAGTCTTTTTTGGTGCCAATTAATATGAGTCATGAAAAAGCTTCCCATCTAGCTAGAACCTTTGGCTGTCAAGTTGGTGAGATGCCTTTCACTTACCTTGGGTTGCCTCTTGGCACCACTAGACCAGCCATCTCTAAATATGCCCCCTTGCTTTCCAGAATTGAAAAAAGATTGTCAGGTGTGAGCAAATGCCTTTCCTAGCATGGTAGGCTGATTTTGGTCAATTCAGTTTTTTCTGCACTACCAACATTTTATATGTGCAGTCTGAAACTCCCTCCCCAAGTCATTAAACAAATTCATATCTATAGGAAGCACTGCTTATGGAGTAAAGGAGAAATAGAGAAAAGAGGAAATGCTTAGTGGCTTGGGAAAATGCTTGCAAACCAAAGGACCAAGGGGGGCTTGGGATCATTGACATTCATATGCATAATGAAGCTCTTCTCATGAAATTTCTGGACAAATTCTATAACATGGCTGACCTTCCTTGGGTTATCTTAACCTGGTCGAAGTTTTACTCAAATGAACATACCCCTCCTCAAAGTAGAAGCCCTGTGGGTTCTTTTTGGTGGAAAGACATCTTGAAGCTTTTTGAGAAATTTCAGAATTTTGCAAAATGCACACCTAATAGAGGGAATTCTATGCTCTCCTGGTCTGACATTTGAGTTGATCAGGCTATAAAAGATAAATATCCTCAACTCTTCTCCTTCACTAGAAAACTGAAATGCTCAGTTCGATTTTTTATGAGCCAACAGCTTAACAGAATTTTTAGTCCTTTGCCTCTACCTCAAATTGCAGAAAACCAATTAGAAGAACTACAGCAGACCATTCAATCCAGATCCTGGGATGACTCCATCAGGGACTTTTGGCATTATGAGTGGGGCACATCCAAGTACAGCAGCAAAAAAGTGTACAACATCTTAATTGGTTCCAGCCCAGCTTCTCCTCTCTTTAAATGGCTTTGGAGCTCTTGTAATTTGGGGACACACAAGTTCTTCTTTTGGCTGCTTTTAAGAGATAGATTGAACACCAGAAATCTAATACAAAGAAAACAAATGGACCTACAGGACTGTAGCTGTGCTCTATGAAATTTGAGGTGTGAAGAAACAAGTTTTCATCTATTCTTTGAGTGCCCCTTCAGTAGATCTTGTTGGACCTTTATACCTGTTAATTGGAATCTCAACCTCAGCCCTCTTGACATGGTTCTACAAGCTAGAGCAGATTTCAATAATCCAATTTTCAGAGAAATCATCATTATGGGGTGCTGGATCATTTGGACTACAAGGTATAGAGTGATCTTTGATAATGGGCAGAAAAAATTGATCAATGGAAAAGAGAATTCAAGACTGAGCTTGGCCTAGTGTGCACCGAGGCCAAGGCACCCAGGAGTCTTCTTCTTAGCTCTTGGAGATATAGTTTCTCATAATGTGTTTTTGTCTTTTTCCTTTTGGGCCTGGTTGCCTTGTACTTTTTCTTCTTTGCTGTACAAGCCTCTTGTACATGTACATTCTTTCATTTAATGAAAAGCAAAAAAAAAAAAGGTAGGGGATTCCCCTACTGGTTCTTTAAAAAAATGATAAATAGTTGTTCTGACTATAATTCATCTGTGTCTAGGCTGTAACTTAGTATTCTCCAAAGATTTAAGTTTGATGGCTAAAATGTCTCATCCTAAACTTGAAACTTATGGGTTGCAAAAGCATGATTCTTTTCTAAGTTGTTGCAAGTTATGATATGGTAAATAGAATATGCTATGACTTTATTTTAAGAGAAACTTGACATTAGGAGTTTTCAAATTCAAAATGCTAAAATCAAAAGTTTCTTAATGATTACGAATTCCTACCATGGCCATATGACAATATTCAAATTCAAAACCTTAGTCATATGCTACTCGTATTCACATTGAGCTTTGTCAAATTATTTGTGACCCTTGTTGAGATTCTCGTCATGCACCCATGATCAAGGATTCACATATACCCACAAATAATATGCTAACTTTTACACAGAGAGTTATGCAAAAACAAGTTTTTCCATCCACCTATATAAATACTCCATTCATTTATCATGAGTCTTTCTCGCCAAAGTTTTCATATGCCAAAAAGAAGTATAGGGCTATGCTAAAAAATATATATATCTATGCTAAAAAGCATGAGAGAAAAAATGCATGCCAAAGAGCATGGAGAAAAGAAAAGAAAAAAGATAACCCATGCTTCTCAAGGCAATTATTAAAAAGAGAGAAAGTCATGATCAAAGGAGTACAAACAAATATTTAAAATTAGGAATCACTTTTAAACTCCACGTACTTGCACTTCTTGATCAAAGTGTATTGTAACAGAACCGACCAAATTATAAGAGCACAAGTACAAAAACAAGCACCGAGGCGCTCAAATTTTCGAACTTGAGCCCATATAATCCCGGTAGTCAATCGAAACCACAAAGGATTTCAAACCAACTTGCTTACAACCAGGATCGCATCATTCAATATACAACATCATACGTTACATTTAACAAGTAGTTCTGAAATAAGTTTACACAAACGGAGTCGCAATTATTACAAACCAAGTTTATAAAAGTAGCGGAAGCAAACGCACACCAGTTGTTTAACTACTGCCAGTCTTGATGATCAACAACCCGCAAAAGCATGAGGAAAGTACATAAAAGATGATCACGCCCAAGTGATCTAGTCTTCTTCACCCGCAGGGTGGAGACAAGTTTTGCAGAAGCCTTGATAGAGCATATCATCTGCAACAGGAGGGAATAAACCCTGAGTACTGGAATGTACTCAGCTAGACTTACCCGTCGAAAACCAGAAATAAGATGACACCAAGGATTATGCAAGGCTTACACAAGAGGCTAGCTGACATAACATTTTGCATAAAGGCATAAGTAATTGAAACTCTTATAGCCTGTACTAGCAGTTATTTTTAGCATTTACCTGTCATCTATCTTAGCACCTGTACTAAACATGCACTTGATTATAATCAAACAATTATCATCATTATATCCAGAGCAGGTATGAATTGTGGCAACATTGTATCATTCCCTTAACCACCGGTTCATTTAATGAGATCTATGTTGCCTCTGCTCAAGTCAAGTGCTCACTAACCGGGAGCGACGGCGATTCGAATCGAATTCCTATCCAGCTGGAGGGGTATTTCTAACACTCACCGTGCAGACCCCTGCCAGGGTCGCACAGGCCACCGTTTCATATGATTCAGGAATCACGGGTCCGAACGATGTCGCGACCCCAAGGGCGACACTCTGCCAGGTGATAGGGACTCTAACCCCCCCTTGGTCTCACGCCAATGTCCCCAAGCACATCCTTTCTCTCCTCCAAGAAGCAACCTACCATTCGATTCCCGGCCTGAACCACATTACTCGGCTTCGCGGTCGGAACGACTTATCCGGCCAACTAAGTGTTAGACTGCGTTCAACATGACTCAAGGACGTATAGCGAATCGGTCCTTAAACGACTCAGACGGGCATAGCTCCACACCCAAGACGTGAAGTGTCTTGCGGCTGTACTATCGAACTCCCGCCCGGTCTCAATTTCATTTTTAAGCATGGTTCCATCCACGATAGCCATAAAGCCACTCGTGACTCCTTCCTACATCTCGCGGATGACCGGAAATCACCCGACTTCTACCGTACTAAGCAGGGCTAAGCATTGACACGTGCCTAAACCTAATATAGGATTAAGTATGATATCTGGACAAGGAAAGGTATAATGCAACAAGTGTTTTCATATAACTCCTACAACTTAATGCAGTAAACAATTAAAAGTACTCAAGATTAATTTATAAATCAGTAGGTTCAGCATGCACCGGGGCTTGCCTTTCAGAAAGGACGAAGGCCGGTGGTCAGGACACTCGGGTAGATCTTCGGCAGGAGCTTCGTCACCGGCTGGTTCCTCTAGCTGCTCCGGCTGGTCCTGGACTTCCTCCGGAATCACAGGCTCGAATTCGAGGAGAGTTACCCCCTCCGGTACACCTATTGCATAAATGCACAATAAATATCATGAATGCATAAATGGGTGCAACATGCTCGGAATGAAATGCATTTCAGAAATAAAATAATAATCTAATCAAGTTACTTTATTAGTACGTGCAAATCTCTTCTCCGGTGGAGAAGTACTTACCTAATCTACCCAACCTAAGATATAGTTGTTCCTCTTCGGTTAAGGCCCTAACACCTAATAAACACAAGAGTGACATTATTTAGGTTACCACAGTAAGTTATTCTGGACAGCAGCTCAAAGATTCTGACATAACTGAAGATTCCTAACTCCAAAAGATATGATCTAAGACAATCTGGAAAGCTTAAGAAATGCACCACAATTTGTTTTCAGACCACAGCACTTAATTCCAAAGTTTACCTAGTCGAAATTCTAAAGTTCCAGAATCTGCTCTCTCTAAACAGAGAGCAGTCACTTCTGGACTGTCACTTTAAACAGCAATAACTCCCAAACTACTAAGCCAAATGCTCCCAATTTTTGACACAAGCTCATTTACAATTTTTACTATAACTTTGGTATTTACAAGTTTTCCAGCAACCACCTTTATCCAAGGTCAAACCTAGAAATACTATCAGCTGTCCAGAAAACCTAAAATTGTAAAGGTTAAATATTTATTGATGTGGCGAACATTTTCTAAGACCAAACTAATACTACTACAAGTTCACAAAGGTCACAAAAACACCAGAAAGTAAGGTGTGCCCATCTAGAATATTTATTTAAACTCATTTCTTAATTTACTTAAGTAATTTTGTGGAATTTCAAACATATATGTAAACTGCTCCTAAAATTCTACAAACATTACAGGAGACTCTCGGACCCAAAAAGAGGCTACTGTAAAAATTTGAACTAAATTTATTCACAGGAACTTCCTACACAAAATTCCCAAGCCAAAAAGGCTGATTTTTGTATAAATAACAAAGCATAGTAAAAAGTGTCAAACAACAGATTTCTTAATTTTCTTAGACACTCTAGGGTACCAAGACATTCTCCAAAAATTTATATGAACATTGCACATGTAGAAAAATTACAAAAATTCATTTAAGTATTTCCTAGAATAATAAGATAGCCTTATAACTTAAAAAGTACTTAAGCACTACTGCCCAAATTTTTACCAGAGCTAGAGAAAGTATAAATTAGTCTACCCACCAAATTTCATAATTTTTGGAACACTGAAACTCAAGATATAATTTAAACAAGTTTGCATGTGATTTAAAACACATTTCAAAGACCTATTTAAATATCCCAGAAACTACATATCACATATCAAACTCATATTTTTCTAAAATACTACACACCCTGTAGATTCCAACAAAATTTATCTCATAATTTTTGGGCAAGTAAAACCCTAGATCTACATTTTCTAAACATTATCTAAAACTGTGACAGAATAAAAGGAAATGAAATAATTCAGATTTGTTACTGGGCCGGCCCGGAAAACCAACGTGGCCCGCTTCGCGCGGCGCGGCCCACTCCGCGCGCGTGGCCTGCTCGGGCTCCCGCCTGCGCGCGTATGACTGACCAGGTGGCCCCACTTGTCAGCGAGAGAGAGGCGGAGGGGAGGAGCTGCGGTCGCCGGAGCTCGCCGTCGGTGAGCCGGCCGACGCAATTGGACGGACTAGCATGACCACGTCATCGAACTACAACAATTGGTGGAAAGAACGGGGCGGCGGAGCAACGGGAAAGCACTCGCCGTCGGTCATGTCGGCACGGTGGAGGTGCGCGGCGATACGCCGGCGACGGTGAGCCCCTACCGCCTCAACCAAGCCCGCTCCGAGTTTCCCGAGGTCACTGGAACGCTAACTACGGGAAAAGGGAGTGATGAGAAGGGCCGAGCCGCTCTGACCACGGTGGCCTCACACTCCGGCGAGGTCCCGAACGCGGCCGTGGCGGTGGAAGCGAGCAATGTGGCCTCACCTTCGCTCAAACGCCCCTGGAAAGGGGTAGAGGTGGTAGAGGGAGATGCTGCGGTGTCGCTGGCGGGAGGAATTGGGCCGAGACTCAATGATGATGGCGCACGAGCGCGGGGAAGTGGCACGGCGGCAATGGCACCTCGGTGCTCCGCCCTGGCTCGGAGAGGACGAGAGGGAAGCAGAGGCGCGAGTGAGGGACAGGGTCCGGCTTCGTGGCGTCCTTGAAGGCGTCGCGACCCGACGGGTGGGGCCAAGACCGACGTACGGTCGCCACCACGTGTCCACGCGTCGGCGAGGGCCTATGGCCGGTCGGCCACTCCCCCCCCCTTCTGATGAAACTGAATCGCGGTGAATGGTGACATCGACGATCGACTGACATAGTGACTTCAACGATGATTAACTCCTAAACCAGCTCGTGTTAGTGAAACCTCCAAATAGCAAAGTTGTAGACCTATTTGAGCACTACAAGTTTGTAAGAGACATCATGGGCTGGTTCGGCTTAGTTGGTGAGATATAGTGACACAAGTGGTGCCCGGTGAAACAGAAACGCAGTTTCAGAGATAAACGCCGACTGAAACCCTAACTTCTTGACACTGTATCTCCTAAACTATTGAGAACCAGGTGATGGTGATATTGACAATGTTGTAGAGCTATGTGTGAACAACAACTTTGTCAATTGGCTCAAAGACTGGTTCGGCCTGGTTTGTGAGTTACAAGTTGCCAAAGTGAGGTACAGTGAAACGGTTTTCAGCTTCACACTTAGCCAAAATTTGCTAAGTCCCAAAACAGCCCCTAATACTGACTTGTGGGCCATTTTTGAGCATGTTCTGGTCATTTTCATGAGATGGCCATATTAGAACTTTTGTTCCTTATGAAATTCTATACAACTTTGCTTAAGGTTGCTCCTCCATGCAAGATCTCTAAACTGGACTTTTAAATTGGTCAAACCAGATCACTCTAGGGGTCCAACTTAGTCAACAACATTTAGAAGGGCAATTTGGTAATTTTGGTCAACATGAACATTGCTCCACTACTTACCCTAAATGTAATTAAGGTGTTATAAGACCTAATTAGCCACTCTACACCTTGGTTGCACAAAATTCCTAGTGTCACATACTTTGGCACAAGTAATTCAATACTTTCACCCAAATGTTGCAAGCTCATGTTGCACATGTTGCATGAGTGTGTTGCACCTTACTCACTTTTACTTCACATGAAATATAACATATTAAGCTTATGCATGAAATGAATGATGCTTGCTTATGCTCATGCAAATGCAATGCAATTAAGGAG
This sequence comes from Saccharum hybrid cultivar R570, assembly GCA_038087645.1. Classification (NCBI taxonomy): domain Eukaryota; kingdom Viridiplantae; phylum Streptophyta; class Magnoliopsida; order Poales; family Poaceae; genus Saccharum; species Saccharum hybrid cultivar. Next base: position 2,092,490 of record JAQSUU010000795.1, read on the forward strand.
CTAAACACCTGGGGTGTTACATGTATGACTTTCATCTCCTTGGATCCGGTTTTTGACTTAACAATATATGTGATGTAAGTATGCCTCTCATTCATACCTACCCAAAACTCCACTCAAAAGCCTTTAGAGATAGGATGAAAGAAGGCAAAATTATCAAATGCCTTGGTGAGGATCATACACATTGAGCTATTGAGTTGATCATTTGAGGAACTTACATTTTACTTTGCAAGACTCATAAAACCTTTGGATAGAAGGTTGATCAAAGAATAAATGATTGGTAATTATGTTAAAACCGTTCTATCTTACAATCACAAAAGACATCGAAAAGCAATAAGCCCCATAAGGATTAAGTTAAAAGGGTGGATGGAATGCCAAACTTCCTTAAATTGCGGAAGAATACTTGGTTATAGGCATGGCACTTGTGAATTGTATCAGCATAGTAGCAACTCCTGATCAACGACCAAGTACTTAGCTATTTGCTTGGGACGAGCAAAGGTTAAGCTTGGGGAATCTTGTTGGTAGTCCTTAATGATCAATTTTACCCGCCAATTAAGACATAAAAAGAGGAGAAACTAGCAGTAGTCTTATGCATGTATACTATTGACCCAATTCCACATGTATTTGGTGATTATTGTTTTGCAGGACTTAAACTCGAATACATGGGAAAATACACCAAAAGGCACATTCTGACAAGGCGTAATGCTGCATTGCGCAATGGAATAATGGAAAGGCCCATCTACCTAGATAATTTGGGCGCGAAACCACCCAAGGAGCAGCCCAGGCCCAACCAGCGATCCACCATGCAAAGGCAGTGCGAGGGGAGGCAGTCAGGGTGCGGCCGCACTAGGGGTGCGGGCATACCGCCACCTGCCCCTCTCAGCGCCACCTTCGGATGGCAGTGCCTAGACAACATGTTGAGGCGATGGCATGCAGGGTTCCCATCGGATATGCTCTCCAAACCGAGCTCTAGCCTGTATAAATAGAGGGGTAGAGATCCCTCTTCAACACACACCATTTAAGCAACACCTCCTCTCCCTTTGTACTTTTAGTAGTTGTCTAGAGCAAGACAAAGCTACCTTAGAGGGCTTGGCTCCTTGGAAAAAGAGATTCTTGGTATGAATAGAAATATGAGTTCTTCCAAAGTCTTGTCCTCATCTTATAATTATAGTCATACCTATGAACTTGAGTATGGTCTTTATGTTATGATCTTGACATATAAACTAGAGTATAGTTTTTATGTCATGAGATTAGCATACATGACTTTATGCTTAACAATTCATACAACTAATATAGTTGGAATTAGAGTTAAGTTGAGGTGGTGGTTCATTGTGCTTTCGGGTGTGCCCAAGTCTTTTACTTGTTGATATGTAGGGTCGAAGTCTCAGGGGATTTGGGTAGTCTCTGTGTACACAGGCGTGGTGCTCGGATACGAAGAGACAGGTGAATGCATTGTCCTTCTCCACGATTAAGGGGTAGGCAGCAAGTGGTGATAGCCTTATCCATCCCTTGTATTCCCACACATGAGGTTGTTGACAGACCAGTACTCGGTGGCCTCCCGACTTGCATCGTACTTAGCACTAATACTAATTATGTAACTTGTAAATTGTTAAGGAACTATCAAGGCTTTACCAAGTGACATTGCTAAATTAGTGATATTGCTAAGAATTGTTAACACACATTTCTGGTGCCTTTGTCAGGGATGGATTCTATCTCCATACTTAGTAAATGCGTTAAGAAATGCCAACAAGTGCTTGACCACTAGTCCTACCAGGCACGACCCGGTCGAACGCTCGGCTGTCAGCCCTACTAGGCTTGACGTGCGGCTATCCACTCCCGGTCATGCGGCCGCTGCCTCCTAGCCGCGTCAAGAGGTGAATGCCTCCCTTTCGCATCGTGCGGCCGATGTTTCCCTTCCACATCGTGCAGCCGCGGCCACTAAGCGTCATCGGGTCGCTGCCTCTAGTAAACTCCACACGCTGATGAGCCTCCATTTTCTTGAGCAGCAAGTAGATGTTGCGCTACGCTGAAATCATATGTTGTAAGTGTATGTTTCAATTATTTCAGATGTTTCAGAGGTATATTGCAAGTGCTTCGTATGGATGTTGCAAAAGTATATCGGGATGTTGCTATTGTTGCAAGAGTATGTTCCAAATATTTTATCTGTTTTTAGTCTTATGTTGTAGCAAGTGTTTTAATGTTGCAAGTTGCAAGTGTTTCATGTAGATGTTGCATATGTTGTAGTGGCTAGATACGTATGTTTTCCAAATGTTTCAGATGCTTCATATGTATGTTGCATGTGTGTTATCTGGGTGTTGCATATGTTTCACGCATATGTTTGTAAGTGTTTCATCTGGATGTTACAAGTGTTTCATCTGGATGTTGCATACATTATGCAATGGTTACACACATGTTTCCCTGGTGTTTCATATGTATGTTGCAAATGTTTCAATTGATTTGGACGTATGTAGCAAGTGTTTCATCTTGATGATGCAAAAGAAGATCTGTTGTTGCACATGTTGCAGTGAGACCCATCTGTAGTAGCCACCTGCTGCAGCTACTGGGCCCACCTGGATATGGGTGGGTGTCGAGGGGGCGCCATGGTGTGAGTACGGGACATAGAATGGCGTGGGACATGAAGCATGCAAGGGCCACAGTGCGGGCATGGGATACAGAGTGGCACGAGACACGGTGTGGGCACAGGACATGGAGTAGCACAAGCCTCCACGTGAAGCAGGCGCAGCAGGTGCGGCCATCTGAACGCTAGCCCTGTCCGGACATCCGGGCGGGACCAAATACCAGACTTCAAAACATGACCTAAATAAAAATTATGGAGGCATCAACCGGGCTTATTGAGAATTGAGTGCAGTACGCTATCTAAACAGACGTCCCCGATGCCTCAAAACACCTACCTAGTAGTACCTACTACCTATGTGCATGGATCCACCGTCCCAACGGACTAAAGAAGCTTACAATGCAAGATGACCACTAAATGACAGCAACTCTTCGACAGGAAAGTCGATTTTTTTAGAAGCGGTTCTGGCCATTAGGCCTCTTAACTATTTTGAGTAATTAAAGACCATTTGTTGCAATTGAAAGCATCTCACAAACTCAACAACTACCAACAGTAAAGAAGAGGCTGCTAGACTGCTGAAGCTCAGCAGGCCGTCCTGTCCTGCTCACCACCACTGAACTGAGTTTGGGCCTAGCTAGCCTAGCTAGTAGTTTCGCATGAAAGCAACCAAGGCTTCTATGTTTTACCTGGCCGAGCTTTAGAAGCTTGATGCGATCGACGCCTAGCTCGTTGGCGATGACAAGGGAAGAGATTCAGGCGACGAGGAGGGCGAAGATGGCCATGAAGAGTCTCCGGTTCCCGCGAGCTAGGGAGGAGCAGGCCTTTCTTGTGGAAGTTGAAGGACGATGGAGTGTGGCAGACATGTCTAGAGCTTAGAGACAAAGACGAGGAATGCCGATGTATTTATTGAGATTATGTGAGAGAGTCAGGGGACTATTCGGACTAACATTGTTGGTTTTCACCTTTATTTAAGAAGAGTGTTGAGAGAACAAGGCGTTTGGTGAAAGCAACTTCATAGGAAAATGTGAACAATACATTATACATGCATGTCCTGCGCAACTAAAATGAAGAAGTACATTTGCAAATACATGAGCGACTGATGATATATAGCCTATTACGGTACCTGATTTTAAAAGTATGACTTCCTTCCAATCCCCCTCAGCCGTCATTAACTTCTCTTTAGCACCCATGGTGTTACTTCTTCCGTCTCAAAAAAAACATGATGCTACTGCCTCCATCTCAAAAAAAAATGTAAGTATATTGTTTATCGAGGTGTCAAACAATATTAACTTGATTTGATTAGGTTTATAGAAAAATAGTATTAATTAATATTTATATCTTCCAATAGGTTTATTATGAAACATATCCATAGTTAATATAGTGATAATTATAACGCTTCATAAATTAGCAATTTTCTTATATATTTGGTCAAATTTGGGATATATTGATTTGTTAGGAAGCGAGACTTCTATTTTGCTAGAGAGGGAGTAGGTTGAATTTATCTAGGTTATTAAAATGTAGATGCATGTAGGGGTGAAAATGGATAGATGAAGATCTGAAATATTCGATTCATGTCCGCTAAAACTTGAAATATGGGTTTACAATGAATGCTTGATATATCATGTACGTGACAATAGTTAAAATATGTCTGTAGTTTTTTTCGAGGATTGTTTTATCAATTCATGTTGGTGCTACCGATCATGTTACCGGGGAGCTGGAGAAGCTCACCATCCGCGACAAGTATCACGACGGAGATCAAGTCCACACTGCTAGCAGGGCAGGTATGAGAATTAATCATGTTGGTCATAGCATTTTGCATTCCCCAATTAGTAAACTCCATCTAAACAACGTTCTTCATGTTCCTAATGCCAACAAGAGTCTTGTTTCTGTCAATCGCCTTGCACGTGATAATAATGTATTTCTTGAATTTCATCCGGATCATTTTTTCATCAAGGAGCAGGAAATGAGGAAGACTCTCCTCAGGGGCCGATGTGAAGGCGACCTTTACCCATTGAAGCCATTTCCGAATAAACAAGTGCTTGGCGTCTTCAAGCCCACCGCATCCTTGTGGCACCATCGACTAGGCCATGCCTCTACTCCCGTAGTCTAGCAGGACCGTAGTCGCCACAATCTTCTGTTTGTTAGAGATCAAGTTAATAATTTGATATGTGATGCATGTCATAAGGGCAAAAGTCATCAATTGCCCTATCCCAAGTCAACTAGCATGTCATCTAGTCCCTTGGAATTTGTGTTTTCAGATGTATGGGGACCGGCTCCAACTTCTATTGGCCGACATGATTATTATGTGAGCTTCATTGATGATTACAGAAAGTTTACTTGGATTTATTTGTTGTGTCATAAGTTTGAAGTGTTCCACTATTTTCATGACTTCCAAAACTTGGTAGAACGACAATTTAATCGTAAGATTCATGTGGTACAACCAATTCGGGAGGGGAGTACCAGTCCTTGAATTCGTTCTTCACACGCATTGGCTTCGCTCATCATGTATCTTGTCCCCATGCTCACCAACAAAATGGATCTACTGAACGTAAGCATCGACACATTATCGAAGTAGGTTTATCTCTTTTGGTGCATGCATCCATGCCATTAAAATTTTGGGATGAAGCTTTCCTTAGTGCCGTGTTTCTCATTAATCATCTTCCCTCTAGAGTGATAAACAATGAAACACCTTATGAACGACTTCTCGGTGAAACACCAGATTACTCATTTCTTCGGTTGTTTGGGTGTGTCGTGTGGCCAAACCTTCGGCCTTATAATTCCAAGAAACTTCAATTCAGATCCAAACGTTGTGTGTTTCTCAGGTATAGTAATTTACACAAAGCTTTCAAGTGTTTGGATCCCTCGGAGGGGCGTGTATATGTCTCCAGAGATGTGGTGTTTGATGAAACAATTTTTCCATTTGCTTCTCTTCATCCAAACGCTGGTGCACGGCTCCGGGCTGAGTTAGCCCTTCTCCTTGATGTCCTCCTAAATTCCTCTACTAATTTTGGGGATGCATTTTTGCATGATCAAACATCGGTTAATTCTATGCCTACTAATGTTACATCCAACACTCCAGTTGTTCTTGATGACACAGGAACAAAAATGGGAACAAGAATGGGCTATTTAGGTGAAAGAACGGAGGAGATCAAGCATCATTTCATGTGTCTCCCCCCAGGGGGCAGCTCTGCCAGCATGCGATCCAATGCTGATCCGCCTGCGCTAGAATCACCGGCTGCGACGCGATTGGCTTTCGGGATCCGCGGCGCCAACAACCTTGTCCTCTGTTGTTCCAGGCGCAGGATCATCGGTGCCTGACTCGCCTCCTCCTGTAGCAGTGGAATCTGGTGCGGCTCATGCAATGCCACAACTCGATCCGAGCGAGGGGGGACGGCTTCCCAGGTGGATTTACCTGGATCTGATGTGCTAGTGCTCGAGTGGCATCGGATGTTGCTCCAGTTGCTCAACACCCTCCCTCTACCTACCATAGTTGCTGAAACCTTTGGTGATGAAAAATGGGTGTCTGCTATCAACAATGAGTATGGAGCATTGATACGCAACAAGACATGGCGTCTAGTGCCGCCACCGAAAGGAAAGAACATCATTGGACGTAAATGGGTTTATAAAGTGAAGAAAAAGGCAGATGGCACCATTGATAGATAGAAAGCACGGCTCATTGCGAAGGGCTACAAGCAACGGTATGGACTTGATTATGAGGACACATTTAGTCCCATAGTCAAAGCGGCTACAATTCGGCTTACCTTGTCTATTGCTGTTTCAAAGGGTTGGTCTTTGCGTCAGCTTGATGTACAAAATGTCTTTCTTCATGGTGTACTTGAGGAGGAAGTGTACATGCATCAACCGCCCCGATATAAAGATAAGAAGAACCGGATTATGTGTGCAAGCTAGACAAGGCCCTCTATGGACTCAAACAAGCCCCACATGCATGGTATGCACGGTTGTGCAACAAACTTATGGAGTTGGGGTTCACACCATCTAGGCTGACACCTCACTCTTCTACTACAGCAAGGGAAGACACACTATATATGTTTGTATTGGTGTATGTTGATGATATCATTGTGGCAAGTTCATCACCAGAAGCAACCAATGCTCTACTTAAGGATTTAGAGCGCGAGTTTGCACTCAAGGATCTGGGTGATCTGCACTATTTTCTCGGCATTGAAGTAAAGAGATCCAAGGAAGGGTTGGTCATGTCACAGGAATGGTATGCTGCTGATGTTGTGAAGCGCGCTAGTATGGATAGAAGCAAGCCAGTTGATACACCTTTGCTTGTGACAGAAAAGTTGAGTGCTACTGAAAGGGTTAGTCTCGGTTCTGATGATGCTACACAGTATAGAAGTGTGGTGGGAGCTTTACAGTATCCTACCCTCACACGTCCAAACATCTCCTTCACTGTAAATAAGGTTTGCTAGTTTTTACATGCAACAACTACTTCTCACTGGAGTTGTCACACCCGGATTTAAAGAACTAAACCAGGTAAGTCATATATGTGCCTAGGAAGTCCACACATATGTCAGAATGAAAAAGTATCAGAAACAATGTTATTATATAGCGTATATATAGCTATATTAACACTTGCATCAGAGTATCGCAGAACGGTGACTAAACTTTAGGCTCCATTCTTCTCAGGGATGGCTGACTGGTGGTTCCGTATGCCAAGCATTTCAAATAGACTTCTAGATACTCCATTACACCTTTATCCTTCTTCTGAGCAGCACCTCACTACACACTAAGGTGTGGGGGAATGGCAAGGGTGAGTCCATATCGAACTCAACAAGTATAACACAGGGTTCATGAGTCACAAAAGGCTAGACACTGTTTGACTGCGTTTAGCTTTTAATCATCATATAATTAGCAATTGAGTAGCATCAAGGTATTCTAATTCCCATTAATGAATCAATGATCAGTTATAATAAGAATAATGAAATAGCATTATCATGGCATAATAATATTAATAGTAATTAAAACATGATATAACAATGGTGATCATCTATCTGTAAATGTTCCAAGGCCGTCCGTATCCGTGAGCACAGCTAGTATACCAGTTTTTAACTCTACGCAGAGGTGTACACTTTCACTGTGAGTCATGATTCCCATATGCTAGGGGTCATGAATCCCTAAACACAAGAAACCATATAAAGCCATTCAAGAGTTCGTCTAACAAGTTAGGGGCCATTAGATTTACTCGGCAGGCAGATGTAGGAACCCCCTTTTCAAATGGCACAATTCCTTCTCGGCTATACTCATAGACTAGAGGTTGTCCTACACCCAACATGTCAAGTCATTCTTACGCCATTTAAGGTAACCACTAACAAGCTAGAAAAGGTCTCTTGAACAACTAGAGCCAGAGCCATATAGCCCTCACAGCTGTACTGTATGTCTCGGATAAATCATGTACAGATAAGTCCTTATGGAGAGAAACCAGAGCAACAATATAACCCCTTGCTCTAGCCCCCTTTTTAACAGTAATAAAATCATCTTAATGGTTGGTTGCTTAATCCATTAATCAAATTACAAGATCATTGTTCATAATTAAGCACTAGCAATAGCTACCCAAATGCATTCCCAATGTTGATAAGGAATCAAGGTATCAATCACTAAGTTATAATCTCTATGGTTATCAAGGTAGATACATGCATATGTATGATAATTTCAGTGAATAGGACATCAAGGATAGTCCCATGTTATACTTGCCTTGATCAAAGTTCTCCGGTAGATACTGCTGGTCTAGCTCAAAATAATACTCATGATCGTCAAGAAACTGCTCACCGTCTATACTCGATCATCAAGCATCAACACACAATCATCCGAGCAATCATACACGAAGCAAACAAAGAAACATAATTAAAACAGTACACCAACAGTAGAAAAATAGTATAAAAAGTTTGTAAAACTCTTCTACACGTTACTACGATCACACAGACGTAAAGATCACGCAATTTGGATTTAAAACATGAAAGTTATGAATTTTCTAAGATTTCCTATAGATAAATAATTACTTTAATATAATCTCGAAAATTAAATTTTCTAAACCTATTGTACAGCTACACTAACATGTAAAGCTCACAAATACAAATCTAACGCAACTTAAACAGGTCAAATCGGAGTTAAAACAAAGATTTTAGGCTCAAAACAAGTTTAGTGGCAAAACTGTAAATATTAGAAACATATTTTTGAATTACCGAGAAGAAATATGTTTTCAAAACAAAGAAACGTAATTCCTGGATTACGCCAAGGACTGCGGGTTCTAATAAAGAAAAACTTAGGGGCTCTTTTTGAAGTTTACCCCGCGAAGGGGTATCTTCTAATCCGAGCCATTGATCCGGAAACGGACGGCTGGAAACGTTTCCAGACGAAGGAGAGAGAGGGCGCCGACATCCTCCTCATCTCTGGCCGGTGGCCGCCTTGACCGACACAAGCGGCTCGCCGGAGATCCTCGGCGCTAACGTTTTTGACCACCATTCGGCCCGCGGCTAGTACCAATCGAGTGAGAAGCTCAACGCGAACTCATCTACGTAGGTTAGGGAGGCAAGAATGAACCAAGGACGTGATGCGGCTCAGAAAGGCGGCGGCGCCATTGCTGGCTTCGGCAAAACTCACCGAAGCTCTATGTTCTCACAATTTAGGGCACCACGGTCCAAAAGAAAAGTATGGGGAGGGAGAGAAGAAGATGACAAGCTCACCAATGCAAAGAAGAAAGGTGCGGGATCGCCGGCAATCTCCAACGACAGACGATAGTAAAGCCTAGGGTTTTCAACCCCCTAAGCTCGAGTTCACGTGGTTCGGCTCAGAGTTAAGATGGAAAAAGGGACGAGGGGGAACACGGCTACACCTTTATAGCCTCCAACACAACGTTTATAGATAGGAAATCCTGGTTTCCTCGGTGGATTCGGTTGCGATGGCGTTCGTCTCCGGCTCGATTACGACGGAAGGAGGAAGGAACGGCTGACATGCGGGCCCTTCCCGTCAGTGACATTGGAGAGGGGAGCGCGCACTCGCGGTGGATTCCTGGGCCAGCCCACGCGGCATGAGGGAATTCGGGGCTCGGCTCAGTTCGGCCCAACAACGGGAGAGGAGAGGAAAGAGGCCAGCTCGGGTGGGCTTCCAGGCCGCCGGCTGCACAGGTAAGTTTTTTTTTCTTTATGTTAATTTGTTTTCCAAACCATTATTTTAAATCCAATTCAAATGAGTTTTTTTAAATCTTTTTCTCTTGTAATAAAAACCAATCATCACAAAGGAAAATATGCAGCGACATGTATGCACAAGCATGTGTTTAACCTTATAATTAATTTTAACTTCTCAAAAATTATTATTTCATTAAGTTTTCATGCACACATAAATACACAATTAAATCATATTCTCCTATTTAAAATTTTTCAAAAATTAGGGTGTTATAATTCTACCCCACTTAATAGGAATCTCGTCCCGAGATTTGGAGAGACTAGGAAGAAAAATAAAGTTGATTTGCAAATCTTCACGCTTCTCTGATCATCTCTTATCAATGATGATGCCACAGCTCAAAACTAACTTTGTAAAGGTGTCCTTTAGGCACTTACGATCCTTGTAGATGGTTCCAACACGTTACCCACCCTGAAAAAAAATACCTACACTCGATAGTGACTTTGCAACCATATAGATAGCTGATGCTTCCAGGTAACGAAATAGAACGTATAAATCCTCTATCTTGTGTCGTCTTTAGTTTGGCAAACCCTCTTAAGAAAAGATCAACTAGAGAACACCAAAGGATAACTTGCATTTGTTTCTGAGTGATAACTATCATCATGTCCTTCTGGCATCCCAAAGAGATTCATGAGCATATGCAAGAACAAGTAACCTACACTTCCTCGCGAGCAGAAAAATGACAGTGCAGAAATACAGTTATAACTCAAGTTCTATGAATCTGATGATATTGTAGCTTATACCATTGGAAAGCTTATCAAATTTACCACAACTTCCTTATAGAACACTTCTCCAGATTATACAGTTAAGTAGTCGAAAACTGTACACAACAGAAACTATTCCAGGTTGCTGACAGCACAGATGCGTCGCCTTGTGATTTTCATAACTCCCAAACCATAATAGCTATGAGGGTGGTTCTTACCGTCAGAGAAAGATATTGAAGTATACTATTGTCTAGAATTTATCCATGATTTTTGGCCGTCCAAAAATAGATATATAAGCTAAGGAAGACAGACTGTTCTAAAAAGACAGAATATGGTAGGAACGAGATTCAGAGAAACTAGAGAGATAGATGACAATAATCTTCAAGTCTTCATGCTTCTTGGATATGTGTTGATGAGATATAAGACATGGATCGAGAATAGCCAAAAGATGAAAAGAAAGATAAAGTTTGATCTTCAGTTCTTCGTAACTTATCGCTTGAGATTAATGATGGTAGCAGACACTACCCCACTTAACAAAGATTTTGTTCAACCTAGCAATGTCATTAAAGGCAACACTTTCTCTAAGGCTTGCTGCTAATGATGAGTCCTTCATGTGTTGATCCTCCATTGAGTTAAGATAAAGGAGAAAGCATAGAAACCAAGAGTAAGCAAGGATGATATAGGGAAAAGACAATAAGAATTAGGATTGGTCGAAGGTTTGGTAGGTCAAGAGAGAATACTACTCCACTTTAACATATATTGAGCTAATTCTCAAGACGAAAGCCTCCGAGCCACCTTCAAAACACGAGAACCAGGACAACACATAAGCAACACATCAAGCAAAAGAAGCACACATCACATCATCGGGATGAGTTCGCGTTGAGCTCCTCACTCGATTGGTACCAGCTGCGGGCCAAATGGTGGTAAAAAACGTTAGCGCCGAGGATCTCCAGCGAGCCGCTTGCATCAGTCATGGCGGCCATCGGCCGGAGATGAGGAGGATGCCGGCGCCCTCTCTCTCCTTCGTCTGGAAACGTTTCTAGCCATCCGTTTCCGGATCAATGGCTCGGATTAGAAGATACCCCTTCGCTGGGTAAACTTCATAAAGAGCCCCTGAGTTTTTCATTATTAGAACCCGCGGTCCTTGGCGTAATCCAGGAATTACGTTTCTTTGTTTTGAAAACGTATTTCTTCTCGGTAATTCAAAAATATGTTTCTGATATTTACAGTTTTGCCACTAAACTTGTTTTGAGCATAAAATCTTTGTTTTAACTCCGATTTGACCCGTTGAAGTTGCGTTAGATTTGTATTTGCGAGCTCTACATGTTAGTGTAGCTGTACAGTAGGTTTGGAAAATTTAATTTTCGAGATTATATTAAAGTAATTATTTATCTATAGGAAATCTTAGAAAATTCATAACTTTCACGTTTTAAATCTGAATTTCGTGATCTTTACGTCTGTGTGATCGTAGTAACGTGTAGAAGAGTTTTACAAACTTTTTGTACTATTTTGCTACTGTTGGTGTACTGTTTTAATTATGTTTCTTTATTTGCTTCGTGTATGATTGCTCGGATGATTGTGTGTTGATGCTTGATGATCGAGTATAGACGGTGAGCAATTTCTTGACGATCAGGAGTATTATTTTGAGCCGGACCAGCAGTATCTACCGGAGAACTTTGATCAAGGCAAGTATAACATGGGACTATCCTTGATGTCCTATTCACTGAAATTATCATACATATGCATGCGTCTTTCTTGACAACCATAGAGATTATAACTTAGCGATTGATACCTTGATTCCTTGTCAATCTTGGGAATGCATTTGGGTAGCTATTGCTAGTGTTTAATTATGAACAATGATCTTGTAATTTGATTAATGGATTAAGCAACCAACCATTAAGATGATTTTATTACTGTTAAAAAGGGGGCTAGAGTAAGGGTTATATTGTTGCTCTGGTTTCTCTCCATAAGGACTTATCTATATGTGATTTATCCAGAATATACAGTACAGTTGTGAGGGCTATATGGCTCTGGCTCTAGTTGTTCAAGAGACCTTTTCTAGCTTGTTAGTGGTTACCTTAAATGACGTAAGAATGGCTTGACACGTTGGGTGTAGGACAACCTCTAGTCTATGAGTATAGCCGAGAAGGAATTGTGCCATTTGAAAAGGGGTTCCTACATCTGTCTGCCGAGTGAATCTAATGGCCCTAACTTGTTAGACGAACTCTTGAATGACTTTATAAGGTTTCTTGTGTTTAGGGATTCATGACCCCTAGCATATGGGAATCATGACTCAAAGTAAAAGTGTACACCTCTACGCAGAGTTAAAAACTAGTATACTAGCCGTGCCCATGGATACGGGCGGCCTTGGAACATTTACAGATAGATGATCACCATTGTTATATCATGTTTTAATTACTGTTAATATTATTATGCCATGATAATGCTATTTCATTATTCTTATTATAACTGATCATTGATTCATTAATGGGAATTGGAATACCTTGATGCTACTCAATTGCTAATTATATGATGATTAAAAGCTCAATGCAGTCAAACAGTATCTAGTCTTTTGTGCCTCATGAACCCTTGTGTTATACTTGTTGAGTTCGATATGGACTCACCCTCGCTATTCCCCCACACCTCAGTGTGTAGTGAGGTGCTGCTCAGAAGAAGGATAAAGGTGTAATGGAGTATCCAGAAGTCTATTTGAAGTGCTTGGCATACGGAACCACCAGTCAGCCGTCCCTGAGAAGAATGGAGCCTGAAGTTTAGTCACCGTTCGGCGATACTCTGATGTAAGTATTAATATAGCTATGTATACGTTATATAATAACATTGTTTCTGATACTTTTTCATTCTGATATATGTGTGGACTTTCTGGGCACATATATGGCTTACCTGGTTTAGTTCTTTAAATCCGGGTATGACAGAGTGGTATCAGAGCGGTGTTGACTGTAGGACGTATGCCAAGTAGCACTGGACGTATTCTAAAACTCATTTTACTATAAAACTATTTTGTCATCTCTTGACTCATTGATTTTGACTATTTTCTCTTCCTTGTCCTGTTCTATCCTTTTCTTGATAGCTTCCTTTGAGCTATTATTTCTTACTCCCTTGGTTTTTGTTTTATGTTGTTTTTACTAAAAGTTTTTTTATCCCACCTGGTTCAAAGATTCGATGGCCTTTCATCATCCATAATCGTCCCTTAGGATGACCACCATTGTTGAAGAAGCACGTATAGTACCGATGATGTGATGTGTGGGCATGTATGCACAAGCATGTGTTTAACCTTATAATTAATTTTAACTTCTCAAAAATTATTATTTCACTAAGTTTTCATGCACACATAAATACACAATTAAATCAAATTCTCTTATTTAAAATTTTTCAAAAATTAGGGTGTTATAGGAGTGCAGTGAAAAGAATACTGCGGTATGTACATGGAACTTTGAGCTTGGGGTTGCAAGTTAGAAGATCAAGTTCCATGCTAGTCAGTGCCTTCTCTGATGCGGATTGGACAAGATGTGTGGACGACCGGAGATCTACCAGTGGGTTCGCTGTGTTCCTTTAGTCAAATTTCATCTCATGGACAGCTAGAAAACAAGCAATGGTTTCCGGGTCTAGACTGAAGCTGAATATAAAGTACTAGCTAATGCTACTGCAGAGATGATGGGGATCCAAAAGCTTCTCATGGAATTGAATATTCCTTATTCTCCAGTTTCTTGCTTGTGGTGTGACAACATTGGTGCTACTTATTTGTCACAAAACCCGATCTTTCATGCTAGAACCAAGCACATCGAGATAAACTTTCATTTTGTCCGTGAAAGGGTTGCTCAAAAGCTACTTGATATACAGTTCATTCCTTCTGGCGACCAGCTTGCAAATGGTTTCACAAAGCCGCTTTGTACTGCCAAGATGAAAGATTTTAGAGTCAATCTCAACCTTGTAAGTGGCTGAGATTGAGGGGGGTATTAGATAATATGACGTCTCCTCCAATACATGTCCAGGTTCATGACTAGGTTCGGTTGTATCCAGTGTATCTGTTTTGGGTCGTTCATAGGACAATATGAAGAGGATAGATATCCTGTGTATTCTGTTGTGCTTTTGACTCTGGTAAAAGCCACCGCCAGGGGCTATTTCCCGAGCTATATAACACGTAACCGAGTGGTAGGGACACGCATTTCTACAGAATGGAGACTGAGAGTGGAGACGCGGTGGAGGCATTCCTTGCTCAGATCTATGGCGAGTGGGCTACTGTCGCCCCTCCTCTCTTCCGCGAGCAAACTACTCGACCTTCTCCGGAGCCGGCCTTCAGGTTCCTGCCCTCCTCCCAGTGGGCGGTCCACAGTTTCCGGTGATGTGGAGCGGCTGGAGCGGCTGCTGAGGCGGATCCAAGGCACGCTTGACGACGTAGGGGAGCGAGAGGTCCGGGACAGCTCCGTCAAGCTGTGGATCGAGGAGCTCACGGACTTGCCCGTGACGCGGAGGACGTCCTCGACGACCTTCGCTACGAACTACTCCGGCGCCAAGTCCAAGAACGCCAGGAAGCCGCCGCGGCGGCCTCGTCTGCAATAGTCAAGCGGAAGCACGACGGCGAGGATGGCACCATCTCTGAGGTGACACATCTTCTCGTTGTTTGTTTTTTTCTTGCTCATTAAAGTTTCTTGCTTGCCGGCAAATAAACGTTGGTTATTAATTGGCAGATGCTTCGGAAGATCACACGCCGGTTCGAGATATCTGCAGATCGTGCCGCCGTGCAGCTCAGGCCAAAGGAGGAGGACTGTGGCACCAGTGAGGTGATACTGTTTCTTTTTTTTTTTTGACTCAAAACAGGAGGGGTGGAAGCCCCTACTGTGCTTTATTGCAAAAAAAGGGTTCAGAATACAAAATCATGAGACAAAAAAGGTTACAAAAAAGATAAGAAATATTATGCATAAGCATGCAGCCATGAATCAATAGCAGGTTGAAAATTGCTTTTTGCTCTCATGATAACCAAGGCAAATTCAGACTTGAAGATTGCTCTGCATCTTTGAACAGATGCGGGTATGCCTTTGAAGATGACATCATTTCTAATCGCCCAGATCGACCAACACATAGTGACGATAATCTCCATGAAAAAGGCAAACCAAGCTGAGCTCTGAAGCTGACCACTAGGGATGAAAACGATCGGAAACGATCGATAGGAGGCCAAATCACTTTCGTTTTCACATCTTTTTCTCGAAAACGAAATCGATACGATATTGTCGGAAACGAATACGGCGCCGATATTCCGATAATTTCGAAAACAATAGTAGTCGATCGAAAAATACATCGATAACGATCGGAATCCATGAGAACGGTATCTAAAAACCGATAAACACGCCAAACTGTAGAACATGAGAAGATCCATATAACTCGACATATCTCACATGACAATAGTAAATAAAGCCACAATTGATAAGATCACAAGCTGAAACCACACAATTCACACAATCTTATGTCTCAAATAGTGGCAAACCACGCAACAGTATGACAATTCTTGACAAAGATATAAATAAACGACCATGTTCTAAGTTGACTCGACATAAATAGTGATCAAAACATGAATTATTAGAGTTTCTTTTTCAGTGGAGGCTATAGCATGTAGGTTTCTTAAAGATGAACGTCAAGCATGTCATCGTCGTTACCGGCCACATCTTCCCGTCCATATTCTGAGTATTCATCCTACATAATTTATGATGGATACATACATATGTTAGTTCTCATACAAGGCAACTATAGATGAGTTAGTTACGAGCATCATATTAATGTACGGAGATATGTAAGGCTCGTAGCAATAGATGTATTAGCGCAATAGTGCTAATAAGAAATAAAAATCTGAGAAACACATAGCTAATAAGAAGCAAACACAATATATGTATGTGTCGTAGGTAGCAACCAACACATCATATACAAGGTAAAGGCTAGAAAAAAGAACCTCGAGTGTTGATTGCCTTCTTGTTATACACATGAAATACTTCCGTTAGATAGTTCCTTTCCAAAAAATTATTTACCTTGTGTGCAGATGTGATCCTTTTTTAAAAAAAAATGTCTTGTGTGCTTGCAGCTTGCGTGTACAGATGTGATCCTTTCCAAAAAAGAATTTACTTTGTGTGCTTGCGTGTGTAATGCGTTGTATATCTCTAAATAAATAAGGATTCATTAGTTAAAGGCCTTTGAATCGATAATTACCGACGGTAAATTACCGGTTAAATACGGGAATCTTCAAAAACGATCGGAAGAGGGCAAAATCATTTTCGCTTTCGTTTCCGATTATTTTTACCGTTATCATTTTCGTTTTTTCGGTTACCGCTATCATTTTCGTTTAGGCATAAAAATCGGAAAAAACTCGAAAACGATTTCGAAAAATCAGAGATTATCATTTTCATTTTCATCCCTACTAACCACTGTGTTGAGTGCATCGTCTGGGTCTGACACATTCAGATGAAGAGTATTCCAACAGGCCAAGGCAAAAGGACAGTCAAAAAGAAGGTGAGGAAGAGTTTCCAAAGTAGCATCTGAACAATGGACACAACTGTAATCGGGCAAAAACATGTTCCTTCGCTGCAAGAGGTCTCTAGTGCTTAGCCTATCCTTTAGTAGTAACCAAAAGAAAATTTTCCTTTTGTTCTGACAGGAAGATTTTCAAAGCCACCTATAAACTGGATGCACTGCTTGATGCCCAATCAGGGCTTTGTAGGCTTTACTTGAGGAGAAGATGGAGGAGCCCCATGAATAGGACCATTGATCAGGCTGATCCTGAAGATGTGTGTTCTGGACAATAACTTCAACTTCCTGAAACTGCCCAAAAGCTTCAGTTGAGTGAGGCAAATGAAACAGAGATGGAAGCAAAATCAAATTCAGAGCTGAATGAACTGAGATGTGGTTGTTCTTAGAGAAGGAATGCAGCTCGGGGTAGGCTTGAACAAGAACCAAGTCATTCCAGTGATCTAACCAGAAGAAACAAGATTTTCCATCTCTAACCTGAACCTGGGCCATGCTCTTGAAAGATTCCAAAAGTTTCAAGATACCCCGCCACCAAAATGAGCCTTTGGGATTATTGGTGTGGCGAGGAAGGCGGCCTCCAGAATAATATCGATCCCAAACTAGCTGGACCCAGGGGATATTCAGACGGTTATAAAACTTGTGTAGATGTTTGAGCAGCAAGCATTCATTATGAGTTCGAAGGTCAAGAATGCCCAAACCACCTTGAGGTTTTGGGGCACAAACCAATGGCCAGGCTGCTTTTGGGGGCTTTCTATTGTTGATATCTGAACCTCGCCATAAGCAATGCTTTCTGAACTTGTCTATTTGTTTTATCACTGTTTTTGGTAAGAGGAAGGTGCTCATAGCAAAAGTGGGTAAAGCAGAAAAAATTGCATTAGTGATCTCCAACCGACCAGCTTCATTTAGGAATGATGAAACACTGACTAATCTTCTTTCACATTTTGACACCAGAGGCCAAAAGTCAGCCACCGTTGGTCTCGTAATACTTAGTGGAAGACCCAAATATGTGAAAGGGAGAGACCCCTTGGAGCACCCAAAAGCATTGGCCAGAATATTGAAATTGTCATCAGTGACATTAATAGGTACCATAAAGGACTTCTCAAAATTTACCTTGAGGCTAGTAGATTCATCAAATTGTTGAAGAAGATTTTTAAGAAAAGTTAGCTGAGCCACATCACCTTGCATGAATATTAAAGTGTCATCTGCATATTGCAAAATTGGGAAGTCTGGATCATTTGGCAGAGGAACAGGAGGGCTGAGATCTCCAGAAGCTTGAGCGGCATTTAGGAGAGTTTGCAAGAGGTCTGCAGCTAACACAAATAAAAGTGGAGATAAAGAATCTCCCTGTCTAACACCCCTTTTACAGTGAAAAGCTTTTCCTGGCACTCCGTTGAGAATCACAGCTGAGGTTCCAGATTCAAAAATAAGCCTCATCCAGTCTAACCATTTGGAAGGAAAACCCTTTTTCTCCATGATTTGCAACATTAGCTGGTGCTCCACTTTATCAAAAGCTTTTTCAAAGTCCAACTTTAAAATAACCAACTCTCTCTTAGACCGGTGACAAAGATGTAAATATTCCAAAGACCATGCCAAACAATCTTGGATACATCTAAACTTGATAAAACCATATTGATTTTTGTGAATGAGAGATGGCAGAACCAATTGAAGCCTATTTGCTAGAATCTTGGTGATGATCTTAATTGATGTGTTCAAGAGAGAGATAGACCTAAAGTCAGATACCTTCTCTGCATCCTCTTTTTTTGGGATCAAGGTGATGTAAGAGGCATCGATGCTTTGAAGACAGATCTGACCATTGTAAAATGCAGCACACAGATCATGGAAATCCTCACAAACAATAGGCCAGCATCTCTTGATGAAGTCAGAATTAAAGCCATCAGGCCCTGGAGCTTTATCTGAAGGTAGCAGCTTCACCACTCGATCAATTTCAGATTTCCTTATGGGTGCTACTAACTGTGACAGATCTGGATGGGCAGTGAAAAAGAGATTTCAATCAAAAAGCAAACCAGTTAAGTCACTTTTACCAAGCCTATCTTTGAAAGACTGCCAAATCAGCATAGCTTTGGCTTCATGGCTAGTAACAACATTACCAGAGTCATCGGAGAGTTGAGTGCTCAAGTTTCTTCTGTAGTTGATAGTGGCATGAGCATGGAAAAATTTGGTGCTGGCATCTCCAAGCGTTACCCATTTTATTTTTCCACGTTGTTTCCAATAGCAACGTTGCTGCTCCAAAAGAGAGATCAGATGATTTTCCAAAATTGTTCTGAAGTTCCATTCCACAACAGACAGGTCACGAAACTCTTCCACAAAATTCAGAAAACTTAGAATCAACTTGACCCTGTCAATAGATACCTTTAAGCTAGACAAAGACCGACTCCAACTCTTTAACACCTTTCTTAAATTTTTAAACTTTGCTGTGAGAGACTTCGCTGCCTTGATGATGGAAAGGAGTATACCAGCCCCCTTGAACCTGTGCTAAGAAATCAGCACGCTCCAGCCAAAAATTTTCAAATCGAAAAATGTGACCTTTTGGGATGGTTGTGTTGATGGAGATCAGGCAAGGGACGTGATCCGAGGTCTCCATGGAAAACTGAGTAACACTACAATTAGGATAGGAAATTGTCCACTCATGTGAAGTAAAAAACCAATCCAATCTCTCCCAAAGTGGCGATAGCTGTTTGTTGGTCCAGGTATACCTCTTTCCTTTCATAGGTATCTCAATCAAACCCAGAGAACTTATGGCTTCATTAAAGAGAAGCGTTTCTGCAACATCAGCACCTGGTTTGTTCCTGTCTTCAGGGTTCCTATACAGGTTAAAGTCACCGACAATTATCTAATCAATTGAGTCGGGCATTTGGATATTTTGAAACCAGGATAAAAATTCTCTTTT
The DNA here is from genome assembly GCA_038087645.1 of Saccharum hybrid cultivar R570. Taxonomy (NCBI): domain Eukaryota; kingdom Viridiplantae; phylum Streptophyta; class Magnoliopsida; order Poales; family Poaceae; genus Saccharum; species Saccharum hybrid cultivar. The sequence continues at coordinate 2,112,402 of JAQSUU010000795.1, forward strand.
GCCGGTTGTAGTGCAGGGAGCATAAATGTTCGTTAGAATCCAGGTGGCACCACTATGATGAGAGGTGAACTCGACAGATGTTGCATAATTGTTTTGAAACACCATGTTGCCTTGAAAAAATTGCTCTTCCACAGAATAATCGACCCCCCTGAGGCTCCAACCGAGGGGAGAAACTCAAACCGATCAAAAGAAGGGGGACAGAAAAAACGAACGAAACTAAGATCAAACACGGCACGCTTAGTTTCCTGCAGACAAACGATGTCACAACCACTTTCAACAATGCAGTCTCTAATCGAGTTCCATTTCTTATCCGAGTTTATGCCACGGACATTCCAACTGAGAATCTTCCAAGATCTAGTATTCATGGAAACAGGATTGAAAAAAACACAAGAGCTACTTAGATAACTAAGAGCAGAAGCTGATAGATGGAGCTTCATTCTTGAGGCCCCTTGCTGCTTCCTTCGCCCCCATCCTCCTTGTCTTTCAAGGTCCTGTTCTTCTTAGGACAGCCCACAGGTTTCTTGGAGGCGGGTTTGGCATGGACTTTCTCATCATAAAGTTCATCCTCCTTGTCCTTCGAGGTCCTGTTCTTCTTAGGATGGCCCACAGGCTTCTTGGAGGCGGGTTTGGCAAGGAGTTTCTCATCAGAAAGTTCTGAGGGATCCACGTTGCAGAAAGTGGTGCCTAGTTCACGCACTACAGAAGAAGAAATGAGAGGGGGTTTAGTGGCACACCCCAGACAGTTCCGATCTTTGCAAGTGGAAGGTTTAAAACCTTTATTAAGAGCAAGAAGACGATTACTACGCCTGACTTCAGAGTCTGAAAGAGCAGTGGCCTTACCACGCTTAACTCCTTTCTTCGGGGTAGCAGGAATGGTGGTAGAAGCAGGTGTTTTCATCAGAAGGGCCTCTTGGTGGGCAGAAGGAGCAGCACCATCTATCTCCTCTTGAACAACAGATGAAATCAGAACAGCATCAGCCACCTCCTCTGGGACAACCTCAGGGGGCACCGGCTCTGAGCTGTCCACACAATAGATGTCTGTTAGGACAACCGAGGGGCTGGAGTTTGGAAGAGAAAAGGAGAAAGAGTTAGCGGAGTACTGCTGGTTGATGAGGGCCCAAGCTGGGGATTGAAGAAATTGACCAGCCCATTCAAAAGAAGCCTGTTGGAGCAAGAGTAGAGTGAAAAAGTCCATCCACGCCGCTGGAATGGCGACAGTTGGCAACCCAGGATCAACCTGAGAGAAGAACTGGACCCAGTATCTGAGGGAAGTGGGGCTGGGGGTGTTTGTGGGAGAGTGTTTCTTGCTGCATTTCTTTCCAAATTACTTGCGTGCTGGCAAATAACCGTACATGGCTTTGCAGCAAATCGGGAAGGATGCACAGCGGTTCCAGGAAATCTCTACAGATCGAGCAGCCCCGCAGCTCAGGCCAGAGGATGAGCATGGTGGCATCAGTGAGGTAACCCATATTCCTGCTGCAGTTCCTCCCAATTACACAACATCAGTGGCAAATAACCACCAGTTGATTCGCAGCGAATCAGGGAGATCACATTCAGGTTTGAGGAGATATCTAGAGATCGAGCCACCCTGCATCTCGGACCAGAGGATGGCGAAAGAACATCTGGGAGGGACTCTTGGTGTAGAACCACGAGCCACCTCCTGAATGAATCCCTTGTTTTTGGTAGGAGCAAGGAGAAACAGAGTATCATAGAGTCAGTGTTATCCTTCAGTCAGGGCACCGGAACTCATGTTCTCCCAATTGTTGGTATGGGTGGCATTGGCAAGGCCACGATGGCGCAGATGGTTTATAATGACAGCCTAGTCCAGGAAAGTTATGCTCTCATGGGTTGGGTTCATGTTTTCCAAACATTTGATTTAGTCAGGCTAACAATTGCAATTACCGAATCCTTGACCAGGAAATCATGTAGCTTCAGTGAATTAAGCTGCATTCATGATGTTCTGAAGAAAGGGGTAAATGGAAAGAGTGTATTCCTAGTGCTGGATGATCTATGGAATGAATGGCAAGATTTGCTGTGTCCACTCAAGTCTCCTCGAAGTCTGACAGTCCTGGTGACTACTAGGAGTAAAGAGGTGGCACGCCTTGTGCAAACAGCTGGACCCTTTATCCTTGGCTCATTACCTGATGATCATTGCTGGTTATTGTTCCAACGCTGTGCTTTTGGGGACAGTATGATCGATGAACAATGTAGTTTGGTTCAGGTTGGTAGGAAAATTATGCAAAAGTGTGGTGGACTACCATTGGCAGTTAAGGCGATAGGTTGCATGTTACGGTCCAAGATGGACATGCAGATTTGGATGGAAATATTGGAAAGTGACTTTTGGGAGTGTTCAGATGATAATGAAGAGATCTTCTCTGCTCTCAGGTTGAGCTTCTATAGACTGCCATCAAGGCTGAAACCTTGTTTCTTGCTATGTAATTTTTTTTCCAAAAGGTTGTCTATTTACCAAGGATGAGATGATTCACTTGTGGGTTGCTCAAGGTTATATCCATCCTAGTAAATGGAAAACACCAGAAGAAGTCGCTGCTGATTTACTTTGATGAGTTGACTGAAAGATCTTTAATCGAAACATGTGTTGACCGCACTTGTGATTACACCGAACAGTTTCAAAGATGTTTAATGGAAACATACCGTGGTAATAATCGCCAAGACATGAAAAGGCAACGCTCAAGATCATTTCTTTTCAACTATAGCCTGAACTTTGCTGAGCTACATACTGGCCGGTCCTGAGGCTGCTGTACATGGGGCCTGCCTTCATGGATGTACAGAGTTGGGGTGAAAACCCCGCCCGGTTTCTCCGTGGAACTAGGCCGGCGACGGTGACGCAACCTGCGGCTCTGTGTTGGTAGTGTCGCTGCAGAATTGGTGCCCGTGCTGGTGGCTTCTGCCCTTGGCCAGGCGGGTACCGCAGGTGGCGTGCTCTGGTGGACATTCAGTATCTGGGTGAAAACCTTGCTCGGTTCCGCCAGGCCGGCGGCGGGGGCGTAGCCGCGCCTTCTGCCTTCTTGGAGGCGTCGCCGAAGATTTTGTCCGTCAGAGCAACCTGGGTCGAAAGACCTACCCTTGTGCTTCTTCCTGCATTGTTGGCGTCCGTGGATGTCAAGGCCCTTCGCGAAGGCATCGCTAGAGCACTACTGCAGCCCATCCCTTGAAGCTCTTGCCGGAGTTGCTCCTTCCAGTGCTGTACCTGTCTGCGCTTCTTGCTCATCTTCGCTTTGGTCTGACCAGCCTGCTTGATGGTGTTGTCGTCATTAGCGGATGCTTTGCCGCTATCGCTCTCCTTTGACGGATGCTTTGCCGTCGTTGCTGCTCGAGCGGATGCTTTGCCGCCTATGTTGCTGGAGGCGCCCCCCCCCCCCCCCTCATGCCGGCTGCTGAGGGCGCGGTGGCCACCTCCTTGCTGCCTCTTCGCAGTGGATGCCTTGCCACTGTCACTCCATCGCTTTGGGCTCCTCCTCAGGCAGGTGCTACTGAGTGCGTGTCGAGCCCTTCCTGGGCTCCCCCTCAGACAGGCGCTGCTGAGTGCGCGTCGAGGCCCCGACTTGGGCTCCCCCTTAGGCAGGTGCTACTGAGTGCGCGTCGAGCCCCATCTTGGGCTCCCCCTCAGTCAGGCGCTACTGAGTGCGCGTCGAGCCCTCGACTTGGGCTCCCCCTCAGGCAGGTGTTGCTGAGTGCGTGTTGAGCCCCCACGCTTCGTTGACATCATGTTGCGCGGGCGGATGCTTTGCTGTCTCCTCTTGGGGGATGCTTTGCCACCACGGCTTCACATCTTTGGCTAGCTCCGCGTTGATGGTTCTCTCCTTGGCAGGTCCAGTCGGTTTGGCGCTGGTGGATGGGTCTCCCTTTCCGCCTTTCTTTCTTATTTGTTTGTTGTCTAGGTTATTGGCCACTTTCTCTGTGGTTATGTAACTGGCACTATGGGTATGCCTGTAGTTGCTTTATGTAAGCCGTTCTTTCGGCACTCCTCTTCTTAATAAAAAGACACATGAAGTCATGTTCGAGAAAAAAATCATTGCTTGAAACTTTGGGTGGAAGAATGAGTAATACAACCTTGAATCCATCCCTTTTGTCAACTCAATGGTTTAGGTTGCATGATATGACTTGGGACCTTGCAAAATCTCTGTCCAGCCACATGTTCTCTGCAATGCCTCGTGATCGAGGTAGTCTTAGGGTGGAAAATAAAGTTCAGCACTTATTTGTTTGTCAAATTAAAGATCAGCACTTATTTGTTTGCCAACCCAATGGCAAATATAAGGATTGTCAATGGGATAATTTACGCACACTGGTCTTAGGATCCTTTGACATTGTGACCTTTTCTGACTATATTGGCATGCATAATTTTGCATACCTGAGGGTTCTTGTATTAGGTTGTCGTCTATTTTCTGGGTCTATATCTTGTATCCAGAATCTGAAGCACTTGCGCTATCTATGCATATGTCCTCATGCAATCAAACCTAACCCGGATCTCTCCAAAAGAGGAAATACCAAACCCGATTTCTTTCCGGAAACAATATGCAATCTTTACAGCCTAGAGAAACTGGTCATTGTCACTCTTCATACACAATTATGCATTAAGTCTTGTGATCTTGTCAGTCTAAGATACCTTCACCTCTCTGTTCACTCCAATTGTTTCTCATTTCTTCGATTTTGTGAGCTTTACAACTTGGACACGTTGTGCTTGGATCACTGCTACGGCATTACAGAGCTTCATGTATGCATTGCAAACCTCAAGAAGTTGCGACGCCTTCAGCTTTCTCAAATTGCAGTAATCAAGTTGAATCATGATTCTTTCCAATGTCAGAATAATAACAATAAATGCCAGCAAATGGAGGTAACATTTCCTGCGCTGGAGGAATTAGAATTTTATGGTTTGTTTTCTCTAGAGGACTGGTGTGGATTGCAGGACTCAGATTGTCCAAAGTTGCATAACATCATTATAAGAAACTGCTGCAAACTAAGAAGAATACCTTATTTTGGTTCTGTCAGAAAGCTAATATTAAGCAAGTTAGCGCTCACAAATCTCCAGCTTTCTGTTCATAGTCGTCTCAGCTGCACATTCTTGATATCAGAGATTGTCTAAACCTGAATTCCTTGGTGGGGCTGGAAAGTCTTTATTCTCTTGGGAGCTTATATATTGCCAACTGTCCTGAACTCATCATCCCTCGTAAAATGAAGCTGCCATACAAGCCTCACCATATGCATGTATTCATCGATGAGTGCCTTGGACTGATGGATTGGTGTGGCGAACAAGGATTTTACTGTCTGGTCTTATGTTATTCTTGGATATTATTTTAAATTGCTTTGTTATTCATAAGCTATCTTTTTTTCCATCATTAAATCACCTTTTGTGATTCCTTGTTTTATATTACTATTATCAAAGTTGTTTTATAGGGCATTGATCTAATGGTTGTGATTAGGATTATAAGTTCGCACTTCAGTTACTTATCTTAGGAAATGCCAATACACCTCCTATATGTAATATACACAAGTAGGCCCTAAAATTTTCCATGGTATTATCCTGGTCCCTAAGGTTTTAAAATGCAAATCCCGGTGTCTAAACTTACTAAGCGTGCCATTGAGGTCTAAATATCCTTGATTAATGTGTAAACATCTAGACAAACTTGGAAATGATTCCTTTATGTTACTTATGGTTGATGAGGCAGGTAATTTAGATGCAAATTTAGGGGTTACATTATGTTATGTTTCATAATGACATAAGTAGGTAACTTAGATGAAGGCTTAAGGTTTTACTTTTGTTATTTTCCACTAGCTCATTAACTCGTGCTCTTGCACGGATTTGAATCTTATGAGACATGAGTTGACTAATAAAATTACTTATATTAAATTACACTTTTTTCGCTTTATTCATTTTTGAACATAATATGCATAATAGATACTCTATAACGTCTATCTAGTTGTGGTAAACTTACCAATTGATGATCTATATATCTTTTCCATGCATATCATAATTTTTCCTTTGCATGGCACCTTTGCATATCTTCAATATCCATTTAGTTGAAAACTTAGCTTAAAATCTAGTAGACCATATCTAATAATGAATCTAAATTTTGATTGTCAAATTTTAGTCTTATTATTTGGTATATATTTTTATCCTCAAGTTAAGTTGAAAGACTTGTGCTTGTTGTATCTTTTATTAACTCCTACTTTTAAGAAAAAAAAAAAGAGGAATTTCGGTCATAGATTGCACTCTTAAGTGGGAATGTGGGATCTAGGATGGGGCAGTGGTGCTAACCGTGATATTAGTATTTAAGCATTATAATGACTCTTTACTATAAAGACTCAAAGGCCAAGAAGATAATAGTCACCTTTGGTCTACGTTAACGTCCCTCACTTCTCAAGATGTTTGAATATTTTTGTCATCTAGAATTTCTATGTGTAGACATGGCAAATATTTTTGTTAAATCGACAAATATATCTAAATTAACTCATATAAATTATATTTCATGGTTATTGATATACTTTTAAATATTTTGTTAATACCATTGGTATATGAGTCATTATAGAAATATTTTTCATGAGCTAAAACATAACATATATATATATATATATATATGTGTGTGTGTGTGTGTGTGTGTGTGTGTGTGTGTGTGTGTGTTTATTGCTCAACCATGCATGTGTACTTTATTTGCATTATAGCACAACATTTACAACAACAACAACAGCAAAGTCTTTTAGTCCCAAGCTAGTTGGTGTAGGCTAGATTCGAAACCTAACATGAGCCCCTAGTCACGGTTCAGGCACGTTGATAGCTGTTTTCCAAGCACTCCTATCTAAGCAGAGATCTTTAGGTATATCTCAACCCTTTAAACATTTATGTTTACTTTAATCAAATGTTAATATGTTAATATTAATAGAAGTGGGTACATGCACTTGCACGCGCGCGCACACACATATGGCGTATGGTTATTAAACATTTTTTATAATAGAAGATGCTGAAAATTTAGATGTAGATTTGAGTGATACTTTAATATTGTTTGAATAATGACAACAGTTGCAAATTTAAGGGGTTATGTAGATTACCTATCACAGTAAAAGGTAGGTAATTAGATGCAAATCCAGGTTAACTACATATCTTGTTTCTTAACTGCATTGGTGGGTAACTTAAATAAGATTCCTGGGTTACTTTATGCTGTTTTACACAACCATAGAGGTGGGCAATCATTCAATCACCAAAATAGATCTAATGGTTATTAGAGCTTGTTTCTTTCACCTTTTTACTGACTTCTGCCAACCAGAAGCTAGAAGCTGAAACAAACAGCCCAGCTGTTGAGCTGGCTTTTGAAAAGGTAGAAAGCTGGCTTATGAGAAAATGAACTAAAAGCTAAAAACCACATGGGGAGGAGGTTTTTTAGTTTTTGGTGTGATGGAAGGCTAAAAAATTATTACAAAGTCAATAGCAAAAAGCCAAGAGCCACAAAGCCAATTTTTGAGATAAAAGCCAAAAAAATTGTAACTCAAACAAACAGGGGCATACTATCAATGGTGATTAGAGTCTATTGAATTGATGTCCAGATGTTTTAGATTTTTATGAAAAATTCTTGAATTTGTGTTTATTTTCTAGTGAGTTTCGTGAGAATTAACATGAAATCTCCATTGGAGACCTTTAATTGGGAATTTTAGGATTTATCCTTTTTCTCTAGCATGATATATATTTACATAAAACCTAAGTTGAAGTTATATAAGCTCTTAGGACATCCCTTTTTATGATATCATGAATCTATATTTTAGCTTTCACATTTTAATCTAGTTATTGAATTTTTTTACCGACATGTTAAGCTAAAATTTCAATGCTTATTATATCTTTTATTTTTATTTTACTAAAAGAAGAATCTATGTCTTAGGTTAGCTCCATAGTTCTTATAATGGCATAAATAGTCGTTTCAACTTACACCACATCACTTGAGATGTTGAGTTTAAAAAACTATATATGAAGTACTATTGTTTTATAAATATAGTGTTTAAAATGAAATTACCAATATTGATATAGCATAATGTTTCATTCAAAATGTATAAACTTGTTTAAAACAACAACTTACGAATTTTATTATGATTGAGTATTAGTATAAATATATGACTTATGTTATTGCTATGTGGTATGTTTAAGGTAACATTTTTCCACACTTGATAAGCTATTAAAATAAATATTTATTTTAATGTATATATTTTTACTTGGTCTTTGTTAGGGTTGAACAACTTGTGTCTGCACACACAGCCACTCAGTCTAGGTTGCAGGTATAGACATTACATAGTATGGGCCATAAGGCCTACATGGGCCACAGTAGGAGAAGACTATATATGTCTATATACATTAACACTCCCCCTCAAACTAAATGTGGCTGAGAAAATTTTGATTTAGACATGTTTAGTTTGAGTATATGAAATTGATGTTGATCTCGAGTCTAGGCCTTGGTGAAGAAATCTGCAAGCTGAAGTTCAGAAGTTGTGTACTGAAGATCAATAGTAGATTGCTGGCAATGGGATCTTATAAATAAGGCATCAACACCAATGTGCTTACTGAGCTCATGCTTGATAGGATTGTTGGCAATTTGAATGTCACTAGTGTCGTCACAGTGGAGAAGAGTAGGATCAACACAAGTAACCCCAAAATCAACGAGCAACCAAAGGAGCCAAATAATTTCTGTTGTTGTTGTGGCAAGAGCTCTTAGTTTAGCTTCTGCACTCAACCGAGAAACCACAGATTGCCGCTTACACTTCCATGCAATTGGCGAGGCACCAAGGAAAATACAATATCCAATAACTGATAGACGTTCAACAGGATCACTAGCCCAAGTAGCATCAGAGTAAGCATGAAGCACTAGCTGGCTGGATGTGGCATAAAAGAGTTGGTGGGAGGTTGTACCCCTCAAGTACCACAGGACACGAATCGAATGAGCGTAGTGAACTGTGATCGGTGCACTGACAAATTGAGTGAGAATGTGAACTGCATGGGCAATGTTCGGTCTGGTAGCAGTGAGATAGACAAGACAACCAACAAGATGGTGGTACCGTGTTGGATCCGCAAGAGGAAGACCATCTGTGGGTTTCAAGCGATGATGAAGCTCCATAGGGGTAGCAGTAGTCCGAGTGTCAGTGAGACCAGAACGAGCCAGTAGGTCTTGAACATACTTGTATTGATAGAAATAATAGCCATCAACAGTGGACTAAATCTCAATGCCTAGAAAGTAGCTTAAAGAGCCCAAATCAGACATCATGAATTGTTCACAAAGGTTCTCTTTAACAAAGGCAATGTAGTTCAGATCATCCCCAGTGATTAACTGTTGACGGTAGTTACCGTTCATCATAAACCATTAACATAACTTAAAGAAATGCTTGAAAAGGATCACCAATAGAAACTTAGAGGTTTAAACTGACAATTTCCACGAGTTTTGGTGAATCTGTATTTTTAGCAAGATTATTCCAGAAAACAGGAAAGGATGATCAAAACGTCAAAAAGAACCAAACTTAACCATAACGAAAACTACTCCAGAAGGTTCTAGAGGGCACCAGAAGACACCACACAGTGGCGGACCCCGAGAGGCTGCCAGGTGGGGCTAGCCAACCCTACCATGGTGTCGCCCGGTCTGCCATGGTGGCCTCTGCCTGTCAGCTTCCATAAGCTTCCTCCACCACCTCCTAGGATTGTATCAACGCCATCCTTCAAGTCAGTTTGATCCAAGGGATCATATTGCACCCCCAGGGCTATATAACTAGGCCCTGCCCCCTGGAGGAGACCTCGACATTTGCCATAAGTCAAGATTAGACCAAAAATTAGGGTTTCTAGAGATTAGGGAGAGAGAGCTCTAGTTCTTCAAGTTCTTAGTATATGCTTTCTAGCCAGGTTTAAGTAGAGTTTGGGCTACTGCTCAGAATTTTAGATCTGTCGTCTGGAGACTAGTATTAGCCATTGTATCTATTTATTTATGACTTTGTGCTACTTCAATATTATGTTGCTATTTATTATGTTCCTAGTTTGCTCTAACTTATTGCTTGATATAGTTATGATTGATGATGAATATATGCATATGTTTATGGAGCGCTTAATTCAGTACTCGAGTGAGTTAAGTGGTTAACACTATGTAAGTGTAGTGTTTAGATATTGTTTGCCTGTGGATGCACTCTATATGCCAGGTCATGTGGTAGATCGCAGATGTGACACTCCCGTTAAGTCCTTTGTAGTCTACTCTCCGTATGTAGAACAAGTAGAACATCAGTTACGAAGGAAGGGAAAGCTCTGTCCTTGAACTTTCCTAGGTAATGTTCCTTATGTATAGATCCAAAGTTAGTTATACTATAGATGAGAGTAAATATGCTTTAGTGTACAAAAGACGTAGGAATCTTTTGTACATTCAAGCATATTTACTCTCATCTATAGTATAACTAACTTTGGATCTATGCATAAGAAACATTATCTAGGGAAGTTCGAAAATAGAGCTTTCCCTTCCTTCGTAACCGAGGTTCTACTTGTTCTACATACGGGAAGTAGACTACAAAGGACTTAATGAGAGTGTCACATCTGCGATCTACCACATGACCCGGCATATAGAGTGCATCCGCGGGCAAACAATATCTAAGCACTATGCTTACATAATGTCAACCACTTAACTCACTCGAGTACTGAATTAAGCGCTCTACGAACATATGCATATATTCATCATCAATCATAACTATATCAAGCAATAAACTAGAGCAAACTAGGAACATAATAAATAGCAACATAATATTGAAGTAGCACAAAGTCATAAATAAAAAGATACAATGGCTAATACCAGTCTCCAGACGGCAGATCCGGAATCCTGAGCAGTACCCCAAACTCTACTTAAACCTTGCTAGAAAGCATATACTAAGAACTTGAAGAACTAGAGCTCTCTCTCTATAATCTCTGAAAACCCTAATTTCTGGTCTAATCTTGACTTATGGCAGATGTCGAGGTCTCCTCCAAGGGGCAGAGCCTGGTTATATAGCCTTGAGGGTGCAATGTGAGCACTTGGATCAAACCGACTTAAAGGATGGCATGGATGCAATCCTAGGAGGTGGTGGAGGAAGCTTCTAGAAGCTGACAAGCAGGGGCCACCATGGTAGACCGGGTGACACCATGGTGTGGCCGGGCCGGTCGACCCCACCTGACAGCCTCTCGAGGTCCGCCATGGTGTAGTGTCTTCTGGTGCCCTCTGGAACCTTCTAGAGTAGTTTTCGTCGCAGTTAAGTTTGGTTCTTTTTGATGCTTTGATCCTCCTTTTCATTTTCTAGAATAATCTTGCTAAAAATCATTGTTCGCCTACATGGCCGTGTAGGCCGTTTACACGGCGTGTAAACGCTACTCGATGGGTAACTGTGTAGGCCGATTAGCCGTGTAAAGCCGTGCAAAACCATTTCGACCGTTTAAAAGGCCGTTTAAACGGCCGTGTATACCGACTTTTTGCTAAACGATGGGTGACCGACCGTTCACCGTTTAACGTTTAGGCTAACACTGCTAAAAATACAGATTCACCAAAACTCATGAAAATTGTTAGTTTAAACCCCTAAGTTTCTATTGGTGATCCTTTTCAAGCATTTCTTTAAGTTATGTTTACGGTTTATGATGAACGATAACTACCATCAACAAGCTCCTCCAAGCTAAACCTTTGCTTGTCCCTGAGCAAAGCTAATCTTAATGATGGATCAGGAGTTTCTACAATATTTTCATTTGTCAAAAGTACACATGCATCTAACAAAGAATTCTCCTCTGGATTGAAATTTACTGATCTGTCTTTTAAACTTACTGTTATTACCTTCAACCATGGAGCTTTTGAGCTTTCACTTGGGTCATGAGCAATTTAAAGATAGAACAATCAAGTCAAGCTTTTGAGCTTTCACTTGAGTCATATAATCAAATCAAGATGTGCATGTGTGTGGAGTGATGGAAATATATAGTGGCTATCCTAATTCTACTTTGCTCCTTGAAAACATATCTCTCATTTAAAACTCAGAAACATTTGTAAGAAAACATAGGCTATCTTATTCATCCTTTTCTTTTTCTCTCTTTTTTTTCAGGCGGGCATCGAAGTACCCATTATTTTAATCATTCGGATACTTGTCTATTTTTTCAATTCTTTTTTTATGAATAACTTTTGCATAGCCCATGCTTCTTTTCTGTATAGTAAATATTTGAGAGATAGCACAAGAATTTAGAGCATTTATTTGGTGGTAACCTATATGGAATATTTTTTATGTTTTATCCCAGTGTAGGAGTAAAACATTTTTGAGTAGATCTAGATGGAAAGCATATTTTTGCGCCTACCCCCAATATAGGAGTAGGGCATATGTGGGTGGTGTGTACGTAATCTTGATTTTAAGAGTATGACAAACCTCTCACAAGGCATCAACAAAGCTTGACCAAACTCACTACAAAGCAAGTAGCATATAAGTGGAAGTTTTTTCTAGCCTAGATAAACATGTAAGGCTCTGGTGAGAATTCAAGCTTTGTCATACAGAATCTCATTACGTGGATTTTCAAGTTTTTTCAAAAGAAATATCCGGAATTCAAGTATTACTTAGAATAAGATAAATAGTAGCTTAGATCTTCTCATACCATATCCGTCAAATACCTAGACTTAAATCAAGCATATGCTACCCACGAGTTTTAAGTTCAGAGCAAATTCTCATGTCAAATTAATTTTATCCAAAACTCGAGAGAACTCAAAGCTGAATACTAGATACTTGAAAGAAATTATAACAGAGCAACTATTCATCTATTCCATCATGAGAGATTATCTTCAAATTCTATTTATTTATTCTACTCTTAAAAACAAGATGACAAACTAAAGCACACCTTAAGCAAACTTAAGAAAATTAAAGGCAAACTATATTACACACTCTCTTTTTGGGTTTTTGTTTTTAGCATGCAGAAATTCAAACTCAAAGATAGACACATACTAACGTAAAGATAATAGTAAATTTTTATTTTGTTTTTCTGATTATGCATTTTTTTCTAAGATAAACTTAAAAATAAACTAAAAATAAAATACTAGAAAGAAAAACTTACCTCTGGTACAAGGGGTCCTCCCCCAAGCTAGGTGTTAAAGTGGTACTCACTAATGAGGCAGCGGATGGCCAATGTTGAGGCCACTGAACAACCAATCCTAATTGTTCTATTCTTGCTTCTGGCGTCGTTGCCAGGGAAGAGCAATGTGGCATAAGAGAATTGACAAATAAATACTTATTGATAAAACCATAACATTTGCTTTAGCGGGCTTACCCTTTTCTATTTTTGTTCATATCTTATACAGGGTAAGTGTAGGATTAGTTGTGATCCAACAACTTTCATCAATTAGAATCAACCAAATCAAGAGGAAGCTCAACACCAGTTTTTGAAGCTATGGCTGACAAGATTCTGCATGAGTTCTTTGCTCTAAGCACCGAGAACATTCGCACTGGACCAACACTCAACACCGACAATCTTGAGTTTGAGCTCAAGCCAAGCCTCATCAACATGGTGCAAGCTACTCCATTCAGTGGAAAGGCACATGAAGATGCCTATGCTCATTTTCAGAATTTTCTGGAGATTAGTAGCACAGTTGTCATCAAGGACGTTACTCAAGACATCGTACTACTTCGTTTGTTCCCATTCTCACTTGTAGGAAGAGCGAAGCATAGTTTCTACATCAACAAAGATCACATCAATACATGGGCAAGATGTTTAAAGGCCTTCTTAGAAAAGTTCTTCCCTGTAGGCAAGACCAATGCCTTAAGAGGAAAGATTTCAAACTTCCAACAACAAAAAGGAGAGACCATTCTAGAGGTATGGGAGCATTTTCAAGAATATGTTTCAGATTGTCCCCATCATGGAATAGAAGAATGGTTGCTCATGCAAAGTTTCTACCATGGATTAACTCAGAAATCTCGTGAACAACTTGATGCCACTACTGGAGGATCATTTATGTCACTCACCCTTGGGAAAGCTAAAACTCTTATGGAGAGGATAGCCTCTAATCAAGGTTGGTTATCATGCAACATTCAATCATACAATAAGAGTGAAGAAGTCCTAGAAGAGGTGTGTGCATTGTCAACCAAGATGGACATACTGTTGAATTGGCTCAAACAGCGAGACAATTATAAGAGAGATCGTCAGGCCATTCAAGATGCAATCAATGCTCAAAATAGATGTGGAGTATATTTAGGGGTATTCCCTGAATCTTAAGAAGATATCAATACCGTCATTAACAATTCTGCTCCACAACAGAATCAAAGATGGAATCAACAACAACGGTCTACCTACCAAGGTAAGTACCAAGGTAATTATTATAATTCTTCCAATCCTAAATAACCATCCATGAGGGATTTAATCTTAGAACAAGCCAAGATTAATGATAATATTTCAAAAAGACTTGCTTTTAATGATAAGGTCCTAAAAAGTATAAATGCTAAAATAGATAGTTTTTCTTCTGCCATAAAAGATCAATTGAGCTTTAATGAAAAGATAGAATCACAATTAGCTCAGTTGGCTGCTGCTCTGCCTTTTGCCACTAACCTTGAGAAGGTCAACACCACAACTACAAGAGGTGGCAAGTCTACTCGTGATCCACCATATCTGACAAGGACAGGTAAGACACCAGTGGTAGTGCAAGAGGAGAAGAAAGATGATAAAGTTGAAGAAGTTATACCACAAGAGAAAGAGTTGCTACAAGATTTTCATGACACCACTCTCCTACTGTTCCTACGTGGAAATCAGAAAGCCAAAATGCATGAGCAATTTGGTAAGTTTGTGGAGGCAATTCAAAAGTTATATATCAATATTCCGTTGCTAGATGTCATTCAGGTACCTACCTACGTGAAATATCTACGAGACATCTTCAACAACAAAAGACCACTGCCCTCCACTAAGGTAATCAAGCTAACAGAGAAGTGTAGTGTGGCCATCCTGAACACGTCACTTCTCAAGAAGAAGGATCCAGGATGCCCCACTATTGATTGTTCGATCGAAACCCAGAACTTTGAAAATGCATTATGCGATCTTGGAGCAAGTGTCGGTGTCATACCCAAGAAAGTTTTTGACATTAACATGTCATCAACATAAGTAAAATTAAAGTGCAACCACGTGGTGAGGTGTGAATGAACAATGCTAGATCATGCTCACTAGGAGTGAAACCTGCAGTAGTAACAACCAAACTGAACCGCTGAAACCAAGCACGAGGTGCCTGCTTGAGGCCATAAAGAGCACGCCAAAGATGGTAGACATGGCCAGGTGGAACCTCGACCCCTGGTGGTGGGTGCATATAAACCTCCTCACGCAAATCACCATGTAGAAAAGCATTCTTAACATCCATTTGGGAGATAGCCCATGAATGAACAGCAGCAACAGCAATAAGAGTATGAACTGTGGTCATGTGAGCAACAAGAGCAAAAGTCTCCTTGTAGTCTCGACCATACTCCTGTTGGAAGCCCCAAGCAACTAAATGAGCTTTGCACCATTCAATAGAGCCATCAACTTTGGTTTTAACCTTGTACACCCACTTGCAAGTGATGGGGACAACATCTGGAGGCAATGGGACAACCTCCTAAGTATCAATGCGTTGTAGAGCATGCAATTCATCAGACATGGCATTTTGCCAAACAGGGAGGTTGACTGCTTCCTGATAAGAAGAAGGCTCACAAACAACACCAGCAGTAGAAAAACCAAGATGATTAGCTACATTAATAGTAGATTGATCCCTCAGGTTATAAGGTGGTGAGGAAGATTGGGCCATGGTAGGAGAAGTATCAGCTAATTGAGGGATGGCAGGAGGAGAAAGAACTTTGGAATGACGATGATAGTGAAAAGGAAAAGGAGTGATAATTGAAGGTTTTGATTTTGAAGGTGGAGGGGGTGTTGGAGCAGGAGGTGGTGGATTTGTTTCAGAAGGTGGAACAGTGTCAGTAGGGGAATCAGGAGATGGAATAGAGATAGGTGGTAAGAAGAGGAAAGATAAAGACTCCACAGATGTCGATGGTGAAGGAGTAGAAGAGTAAAAATACGGTCTATTTTCAACAAAAGTGACATCACGAGATATGCGAATATGGTGAGCTGAAGGATCATAATAACGATAACCCTTATGTTCAAGGCTATAACCCAAAAAGACACACTCAACTGATTGGGTTGTTAGATTTGTGCATTCATGAGAAGGCAAAAGAACATAACATGTGCAACCAAAGAAACGAAGATGAGCATATCCAGGTGAGGATCCATGTAAGACCTCTCTAGGGCATTTACCCTGAAGATGAGATGATGGTTGGACATTAATGAGGTAGACAGCAATAGAGATAGCTTCAGCCCAAAAATGAGAAGCTACAAAAGAGGAAATAAGAAGTGTTCATGCAGTTTCAATAATATGACGATGTTTGCACTCCGCAACACCATTTTGAGCGTGAGCCCCTAGACAAGAGAGTTGAGGCAAAGTTCCTTTAGAAGAAAGAAACTGACGAAAAGCAGTTGAAAGATACTCCCCCCTTGAATCAGAACAGAAAATGCGAATAGGAGAAGAAAATTGAGTATGAACCATTTGGACAAAAGACCGATGAATTGATAACAATTGAGAATGATGCTTCATGAAATAAATCCAAGTATAACGAGAATAATCATCAATGAAAATGACATAATATTTGTGGCCACCTTTGGAAACAAAGGGGGCAGGTCCCAATAAATCAGAGTGTACAAGAGCAAAAGTTAGGTAGTTTTTGAATCACTAGAAGGGTAAGGGAGCTGAATTTGTTTTCCCAGCTTACAACCAGTACACTCAAAAGAGGGATCAATGGATACTTGACCAAGAACACCCTGCTTGACTAAGGTAGACAGACGCGAACCACACAAATGACCCAAATGGTGATGCCATTGGGGAAATGTAGCCACAACAAAAAGCTGATGATGATGTTGCAGAAGAAGATGATGGCGATGCAATAGGCGACAAACGAAGATGATCAAGGATGTAGAGGCCTGATGAGCTCCTATGGTGATGGCCAGTACCAAGAAGAGCTTGGGTACGATGATCCTGAACAAAGCAAGAGGTATCATCAAACCCAACAACACAATTGAGATCAGCAAGTTGACCAACAGAGATCAGATTCATAGAAAGTTTAGGCACAAGAGAAACATTAGAGACACTAAATTGAAAGGTGGCAAGATGACCCTGATGAGTAACAGTGCAAAAATTACCATCAGCGGTCTGAACACAACGAGTATCAGTGACAGGATGATAAGAATCCAAATGAGAGGAATTGGAAGTCATGTGAAAAGAAGCTCCAAAATCTAACACCCAACAAGTAGTATCTGAGTGTGATGCAAAAGACAAGGAGCTAGCTGACATGTATGCACTGACTAGAGCAGAGAGGCTATTGGATTGCTGTGGAGGTAGGGGTGCTGCTTGAGTGCTATCAGAAAAAGTTGCAGCTATCCCACGCCTCGAGGTAGCACGCTTTGCTTTCATTTCAGCTAGGAGGTGTGGGTACTTCTTGAAGCATCATGCATCAAGATGATTTGTTCGACCACAATGATTGCAGGGAATCCCATGAGAGGTAGCTAGGGCTAAGGCTGCAGCTTGAACAAACAAGGGAGGAACAACTAACACTGAATGTTGAGACACAGTTAGTTTGCAGCAATAGTCCTAAGACGTGTCTCCTCGGCAATGAGAACAGACAATGTTTCAGCCAGTGCTGGAAGAGTAGGTCTCCCAAGAAGTTGAACACGAATGAGTTCAAAGTCAAACCGTAGACCCATCACAAAGTCAAACATAGTGTTTTCTTGATCATACTTGTCTCTAGAAGTCCAAGAGGTGATACAATCCTTGCATAAGGAAGAGGGCTTGGGCACCATGGAGGCAAGCTAACTTGATAGCTTAGTGAAGGAAATGTAGTACTCCTCAATTGACATATCTTGTTGTTGCTGAAGATAGTGAAGATTCTAGCGAATTGAATGTAGCACCTGGTTTTCCAAAGAAGACCAAGCATTAACTATATGTGTGCCTAGGATGTCCATACGACACATATAGCAACAGAAATGGAAATTATCAAAGTACAACGCTTTATTATATATCGAAACATAGTTACAGCAAGACTTACATCTATTACAAATCATAGCGGAAACTATTCTATATCTTCTCTTTGGGTCTCCATACTCCATAGGGACAGTTGACTGGGGGAGAACTCGCCTTGCACTCTTGGAACATCTCGTGTAACTCATCTCTTGAATCCACCATCTGGTACCCATTCGGGATTTTTGTTGATTGTAAAGCAAGTGTGAGCACACCATACTCAACAAGTATAACAAAGGGGTTCATGAAGGCTCAAAGGCTTGACACTATTTGACTGTGGTTAGCATTTTTAGTTGGTCATATTTTATTAAACCTGAGTCACTACTTTAGTGGTAAACCAACCCAAGTTGAAAGTAATATTAGTCAATATTAACATCATTCCCAAACCATCCAAGTAACCACTAATCAAGAAGGATCCAGGCCGCTCGTGTCCGTGAGCATGGTTGATATATCAGTTCAAAGAATTCTGCAGAATTTGTACAACTTTATCCCCGAGCCGTGATTCCCATATGCCAGGGACCCATCGACCCCATATCACCTCTTCAAAGGAAGTGCGGCAATGTCTCACTACGTAACCTTTCACTAGACACCCTAACTAGTTAGTAGCTGCGAGGTTTCAGCGGCAAGTGTGCATAGATGTCCTCCTCTGAGAGGCACATGTGGTTGTGGCACTGTACACACCAAGGCAGGAGAACAGCTATACACCACGAGGCACCCCCCTCTTGCGCCTTTCGATAACCACTAACAAGTTAGAGACGTACTAGTTGCTTGATTAAGATCATAGCCATGTGATACTCGTGGTTGTACGGTACCTCCTAGGTGGCTGCTTTAGGATTAAGTCCTTAGGGAGAGGAATCTAGAGCACTCAAAACCCATGCTCCAGCCCCTGGTCCATGTTGCTAAAAAGTACCATTTTATCACATTGCATATATCATTAATCAAGTTAAATTATTTGCTTTGGTTCTACGCGGCAGCAACTATCCAACATGCATACCAACCCATAGGAAACAAGGATATGTGGTACAAGAATCATCTAGGTAAAGTCCTTATAGGCATTTATAATTAGACACATGCATATGTATGAGTTAAACATTGTTCATAGGTACAAGGAAGCCTTTGTTACACTTGCCTTCCAAAACACTTGCCGATGGTTCCACTTCTCAAATATGCTCCTTGTGTAGCTCCTCTTCTAACGTCGACAAACAATCGGTACAAGCATCACAAGAGGACCTAAAAACAATACACTAGGTATTACAAAATAGGGTAAATGTTTTAAACACGTAGAGCTTGCAACTATGCTCGTTGAGCGCAAAAACAACTAACAGAAAACCACGTTTGAAAGATAGGCCAGATAGAGACTAGAAGGTTTTGAGAAATGATAGATCGAATGGAATAAACATGATGGATATGGGCTGACTTGGAGGATTTATACAACATAAAGATTTATATATGAGAGGTAGATGATTAGAGGGGTGTATACAAGATGGATAGGATATTAGGAAGGATGAAGTAAACATACAAAGATTTGCAAGTTTGATGAGAGGAAACATATACATGGCAGTGAGATGGTATAGTGAAATACTATTAAGAATATTTATTTCTAGCCATAGAACATGAAGACCCAAAAACAATGGTGGTAGTTGACATAGATTGAATTTGCCAACAGCGAGGAGATTAGAGATACATGGCGAAAAGTGAAGATGAACCTATAGCTCAGGTTCAGCAAACTCCTTTAGGATACGACGATGATCATTTGGATTTGTGAAGAGAACACTTTGGAACATATTTCGACAAGTGGCTGCACTAAGGTGGATGCTAGATTAATGATACAATTATAGTGAATTGTTCAACGGCTGAACATGCCTGTGCAGCAGGTAGCGGCGAACGTAGTCTCCAAAAGATATATCTATGCTTAACTTCAGGGATAGATATTTGGTGGAATTATGTGCAGCTACCATACACAAAGTCATGCCAAAGGGATCAGCGATTTGAGCGGTGGTTAGGTGGGGAACATGGCAAGACAACGATGCACCCAGGATGTGCACGGCAGTGGACAACAGGGATTATGATCATTGATAGCATGCTCTTATCAGCACAAATTAGCGATCCATGTTGTGGGGTCATTGTGGACTGTGTGAGGTATGTTCTAGCAAAAGGGCATGTCATTTTGAGCAGCGATCAGCCTAGGAATATGATTGCAATTTGGAGACGAACCGCTGCTAGGACAGCAGAGACAGACAGCAATGAGAACACCCGAACTCGGTCTTTGCAGCACCAAGCATGAATCTCAACTGCACATAGGTGTGAAACTATCATAGGAACATGCTAGAAAAGGATTGAACAATTAGGCCACTGATGTTCTCGAAAATGTGGATGCAAACTCAGTGGCATAGTTGTGCCTGCAGCAGGAACAGCAAGCACGACGACAACAATATCTTTGGCATTGTCGATCCTATGGCTAAACTGTTTTGTGGAAGTGTATGAAAGATCATGTTCTACGCTGTGGTAGAAGGATTTCATGATTAGTGTGGTGGTTTGACAGGAAACACCTAAACAAGTCGGTGTTGCACAGCTACTAGGGCAGTAGAGCAGTGAGCACTAAGGCGACGACATCTCTTTTGTCTTCGATTTTCTGGCCATGGAAATTTGCAGCGGCATGTGCAACTTAATGAACAACATCTTGATCAAAGGGCTCGGTGACCAGAGCGCTAGATCACTGGGAACACGAATGCCAACAGGCAGCAGCGTGCCTGCACGGCAGCACGGACAGCGAGCACATAAAGGATGATATCTCTTTCATCTTGGATCCTATGTCCACGAAAATTTATATAGGTGTGTGCAACTCTATGATACTCATGTGGTTCAAAGGAATCGACAAACGGAGATGTGGACTGCTCAGAACACGCATGCCAATTGGCAGCAGCGCGGCTGCGTGGCTGCATGGACAGCAAACACGAAAAAAAAAATGATAACTCTTTTAGATTGGATGATATGGCCACGGAATTTTACAGAGACATGTGTAGGTACATGATACACACATGGATCAAAGGAATTGCAAAATGGAGATGCGGATTGCCGGGAATGTGCTTGACAACTGAAAGCAACGTCGCTGTCCGTGATGAACAAAAATATGATCATAGGAAAATTTCAAAGGAATTCGACCCCATGTGAATTATGACACGTATTCTACAGGAATAACATGTAAACATGATGGAGATTATGCTGGGGTCCTCACGTTGGGGTTAGCAGTAGTTGAAGATGAATTTAGCGGCAGCCTTCTTCGACGATGGGGTGACGATTGGGACTGCGATCAATCGAACAGCATCAGTTCCACATTGGAGCTGATCTGCGCCACACGAAAGATCGAAGAGATGGATGAGAGATGAAAGGGCAGAGAGTACCCTACAGAAATATATGGAGAAAATGACCTTGCTGCAGGTGACGATCAGAGGCGGCGTCAACATGACCGCGGGGGCGATGGGGATGCAGCCATGGGGTTCGCTGCATGCTCTGGCAGGATTTCGATGAACGGGTTGCGATGCATCAATTCGGGACCTTCCTGTGTTGCGAGAGAGAGGTTAAGAGAGGGATGAGGGATGAACAAGGCGCTGCACAGAGACATAGGGGAAGAGGAGCGACATTACCGCAGGTGAGATCAGCGGTGGTGATCTTCATAGACAGCTTGCTCGATCTTGAGGATGATCACTGCAGCGGCAAAATGGAATTGTAGACACGTTTTTCTTTCTGTTTTGATGGAGGGGAAGGAGAGGGAGTTGGTGCTGCAGCCACGGGGAAGGGAGAGGAGGAGTGGGAAGAAGAAGGGGGCGCCCATGGTGGAGGAAAGAGAGGAGGAGCGGTGGTGTCTGCTGAAGAGGAAAAATATGGAATAGGAGAAGGCAGCCATGGAGAAGGAAGGGGAAAAGATGAGGAGTTGTTCCTGTGGTGCCTGCGTGAGAGAATGAGGGGGAGATGAGGGAATATGGCTGCTGCGTGAGAAATATAGGAGGAGGAGGAGGTATGGCTGTTAATTTGTGCATGGATCCATGCAATTGAAAGAGGGATAATGTGGAATAAAAATTGGTGCCATCAAAAAAAGATTTGAAGAGAGGTGCTGCTGGTTTGTGCCTGAGAAAAAGAGGAGGAGCAGATGTGGTTGTTAACTTTGCATGAGGGAGTGAAATTGCACAGAAGAAAAGAGGGAGGGAGCCATTGCATGCACTTCTTTTAGAGCTGAAATTGATGGACTCTTGGAGATTAAGAGGGGAATTAAGGTGGATATTCTTGCATGTGAGGGAGAGGGGAATGACGTAAAGGAGAAGAGAGGTACTGCTGTATGTGCATGCAGATGAAGAGGAGGCAGGTGGGACAAGGTGATTAAAGAGAAGCAATATGTAAGGATGAGGAAATTGAGAGAAAAAGAGGAGGCGCACCTCTACTTCACGGGAAGTAAAGGAGAGATAACTGCAGAAATTATGGAGGGTGAGGATAAGAGAGATGGGACTAAGGAATTAAGAAGAAGAATTATGTGCTGTTGTTTTGCTTGAGAGAAAAGAGAGCAGGCGCCATAGAGATGAGAAGGGAGAAACATGGCTGCCATTGCATGCAAATGGAAAGTAACTATTTGATGGAGTAAAGAGTGTAGTTAAGAGAATTATGCATGTCTAGTATATTATGGGAGAAAGAATTATGTGCATCCATTTTACATGGGAGTAGGGAGGGTGTGGGAGTATAAAGTAAAAGATGTGGCCAGCCATGGGAGGATGAATGGCTGCATGCCGTTGATGCTGGACACATTTTATACTATTACTCATGCAATTAGAGAGGGAAAGATAGGAGAGATTGATGAGAGGCATGCAAAAGATGTGAGACTGGGGAATTAAAAGTGTTGGCGCCATCAGGAAGAGAGGGCTGCATGTCCACGTGAAAAAGAAAGAGAGTTCAACGAAGGATAGCTTGGGCTAATTTGGGCCTAACTGAAAGCAAGAGAAGCGAGAAAGGGATAAGTTGGGCTGCGTTATTCATGATAAAAAGTGAGAGTGGGTCGGCCAAATTGAGATGAACTTTGATTAAAAGAAAAGAATGACATGAAAAACTTGGCTCAAACCCTAAGCGCATCTTGAAAACAATTAAATCATTTTACATACATAAACACTATGCAACGGCATGAATGCAACAAACCACTAAGTTATATTGCAAAAATTTTAGAAACCCACATTTTTCCACTATCTAGAATATCAACAAATTAACTAAAGTTGGGAATTTTTAGAAAAAATGATAAAACCATTTAACGTTATTTAGTGTTTTCTAAGTCACATCCCAAAATTAAAATTTTCAGGGTGTGACATTGAATAGCGAAGAGCTAAGCTGCTTTGCTGATAGCAACCTTTCAAGTAATCCCACATTTCTTTTTGCAGTAGTGTGATCCTCAAGGTAAGAACGAATGCTCAAATCAACATTCAGGCAGATAGCTACCATCACACGGTCATCAGTAAAGCGCCAAGCTTTGACCTCCTTATCATCAGCATTAGCTGTGGCTGCTGGTGGATCATCAGTAAGATGTGAAGCAAAACCAGCAGATTGCAGCAACACTTTGAGAGAGAAAGCCCATTCCCTATAATTTTGGCCTGTAAGCTTTACATCCAGGATAGGTAAACCAAACGAAAATGGTGCAGGACTGGTTGATGGCACACCACCACCAGAAGAAGAAGCTGGTGGCACCATGGCAGAGGCTGGCGGTGGAAAGCAGACCAACACAGCAGCACAAGCAGCAGCACAGGCACCCCCTTCAGCAGGTACTGTGGGGATGAAATGGAGGGAAGGAAAAGGGGGAGGAGGAGCTCCACTTCAACTGGGGACGCAGAGGATGCAGAGCCACACTGGGTGCCGCCTCAATCGGCGAAACAGAGGAGAGGCGTGGCCCCCAGTCCCCACGACGGGCGGATGAAAGTCCCTAGTTTTGTTTTGGCTAATTGATGAAACCTAAGTACTAATCACATGTGCTTGAGTGTTGATAGCAAAAGGTGATTGGTACACTCCTAAGTGATGGCAAGATTCATGTTGATCATGATGACTTGGTGCCATACTTGAAGAAGAAGAGGAGATGGAGTGCAATCCTATGGAGCTCAAGGCAAAGGTATAGATAGGATTTGCTTTTGGTGATCAAGACACCATAGAGGGTGTGATCACACTTAGGATCGATAGCCGTACTATAAAGAGGGAAATTTCTAGGGCTATTGATCACTTAAGTGCCACTAGATGAGGATTCATTTGCATATGCATTTAGATCTAGTGGTGAGCTAACTTAACGCCTCGAAAATGACTGTTAAAATGCTAACACACATGCATATGGTGATGTACACTTGGTGATGTTAGCACATTTGGTGCTTTCGTGGAAGTGAAATGCGTATTTTCCAGTACACCGGAGGCGGAGAATTTCTCTAAGTCATCGTGGATAGAAACGGAGGCGAACGAAGGTCACTGGTAGTGACCGGACGCGGTCTTGGCATGACCGGACGCGTCCGGTCAGTGGCAGCTATAGTCTGGAATGAGACGCTAGGGCTTTGCACCAGCGCGTCCGGTCGGTCACGGGACCGGCGCGTCCGGTCAAGCCCCAGAGAAGTTGCGAAGCACGCGAGGTCGATCGGACGCGGTGGCGCGTCCGGTCACGATCGACCGGACGCGTCAGGTCGTGAGCGGGTGCTTACTGGAATTGACCGGACACTGGCACTGTAGCATCTGATCAGTACAAGCGGCGCGTCCGGTCAAGCCTCTCCGCAGCGCGAGCATCTGACGACTGGACGCTAGGGCGCGTCCGATCAGTTCTGATCAGCGCGTCCGGTCACTTGTCGACTTCGTTTCTTGACCGTTACGATCGAACAAACGAGATTTAAATCTTGACACGTGGCAAACATTGGGCGGTGGTGCGAGACACGACCGGACGCTGTGTCCACGTATGGTCAGTTCGATCGGCGTGTCCGGTCAGCATGACGGCAGCAGCAACTTGTCCCTAACGGCTCTATTCTTTGGGGCTACTTATAAATGTGTTTGGCCGGTTTGGGGAGCTCACTCTTGGATATTTTGACTCTCTAACATCCTCTTGAGCTAAGCACATCCCCTCCCACTTATCTCCCTTGCTTGATTGCCTAATCAAAGTGAGATCGAGTGATCTCAAGTGCATTTGCTTGTGAGTTTGTATCTAGTTGGCATTTGGGTGTTCTTTTGCTGGATTCTTGTTTCTCTTGGTGGTTGCCGCCACCTAGATGGCTTGGAGCAGCGGAGGAGGTCCGGCACAAGTTGGAGGTTGTTCGTGGCCGGCTCCGGCGACATGTGAGGGGCTTTGCACCTTCCCCGGTGAGAGCCATAAGGTAGCTCTAATATATTGCGTGTGTCATTGAGTTACTTCACTAGCGGTAGGTTCTTGTGGTGCTCTTGGAGATCTTGGGTGTAGATTCCCAATTAGCCACCGAACCACGTAGTGTTGGTCGATACAATGGGGACTAGCGTGCCGGCAAGCACGTGAACCTCAGGAGAAAATCTTGGTGTCACTCTTGATATTGTGATTGATTGTCTCCCGGTGATTGGCTTCACATTGATATTCTTTATTGGTTCATTTGCCTCTACACGTCGGTATAAAATCATCTTCTCATCATTTACTTACCGTAACTTTACCTTGTGTTTTAGCTTATTTAGTTGTGCTTGTTCTTGTTGCTAGCTCTCTAGATAGTAGTAGTTGTAGCAACCTAGCTTGTGTGTGTCATAGAGACATTAAGTAACTAGAATTGCAACTATGTGGCTTGCTTAACACTTAGAGCTGGAGCAAACCGCATTTATCGCCTTTTGTGTTACTAATCTTTGCTCTAGTGATTTGTAGAGTTTTAATTTAGGCTATTCACCCCTCTCTAGCTAATTTGGACCTTTCAGCGGAGAAGGGCCTGTGCGCGCGGCACAAGGGAGGTCGATGCCACAATCAGGTGTCAGGAAGAGCAACACGCTCGCGGGTGAGGAGAGGCAGAGGCAGAGCGCCGGCGGTGAGTAGAGGCAGAGCACCGGCGGCTGCAAGAGGCTTTATTACCATGTTAGGGTTGAACAACTTGTGTCTGCACACACAGCCACTCAGTCTAGGTTACAGGTATAGACATTACAGAGTATGGGCCAAATGGGCCATAAGGCCTGCATGGGCCACAATAGGAGAAGACTACATATGTGTATATACATTAACCGTCTTCATGGTGAAATGTAGCATTATGTTTACCATTAACTTAAAAATGGTAGAGGTGTGGAATTTAGAAATATATATAACATACTTTATGGATATTGAATTAATTTTCGTAACAACTTATATTAGTATTTACAAATAGATTTGAGAGATATTTTTATTTATTTTTATAACAGCTGAGCTGGACAATTTAGATAAATTAAAAGATGTTACTTTATATTATCATTCATAATGATAGAAATGGGTAATTTGAATGCAAACTTAGAGGTTATATTGCATTGTCTTTTATAATGGCATAGGTGCGTAATTTATAAAGAGGAGTCATAATTATCTTCCATGATAGCATAGGTGAGTAATTTATATACAAATTTAGGATGTTATTTTGAATTATCTTTCATAATGGTAGAGGCGGATAATTTATATGCAAATATAGGGTTATTTTGAGTTACCTTTCGTAAATGGCAAATGTGGGAATTATTTTGTATTATCTTTCATAATAGCAGTGGTGGGTAATTTAGAAGCAAATCTATGGGATGTTTTATGTATTTTTCATAATGGCATATGTGAGTTAAAGACTAGATTTTTTTATTATTGTGAGAACTTTCAGGATTTATCTTTTTTTAGCATGTCTGATGAGAACTAATGTGGAGGCTCTGTAGCCTCTAATTTATAATGGTAAGATAAGATAATAACAAACATGGGTAATATAGAAGCACATTAGATCCAATGCCTATTGTTGTCAACAATGATCGAGTCTATAAAATCGCTAGTTGGATGTTTTACATTTTAGGATATCGTCGCATGAAGATTTACATCCAATTGGTAATAGCTAGATTTTTTTTTGAGGTAGGTAATAGCAAGATTTACGATGTCTACTTTTGCATACACAACATCTAGGGTGAAATTGTGATGGATCGTCAACCAACTTCAGATATTATATCAATTGGCACCATGTACATGGATACACGGTATCATTTGCAGGTTGTCCCAAGCTGTCATTAAGCTGTTTTTTTTTTGTTTGGCCAGTCCTTAAGGGCAGTGAAAAATGAAACTATATTTCAGAAAACATGGTTATGGAAATACAGGTTCTATAACTATTAGAGATAGAGTCCTTATATGACTTTATATTACACTCATCTTGTAATAGAAATTATTTCAATATAAAGATTGTGGAGAGACCAATTGGCAAGTCCGTAATCTATTGTGATCCTAAAGATAGTGACTGAACTATGGATGCTAGTACTAGCCTTCCAAATGGACCTGCAAAGTTGTTTTCCTTCTACGTCTATGTAATATAGTTACTGTTTCACTTGCATAATTCATGAGTACTAAAGATTGAAATAGTAAATAGTAATCATGAAGCTCACCCTATTGTTTTTCCTGTACTGAACAGGTTTCTGAAATGAAGGTTTCCTATATAAAAAAGGCAAAGGAGTATGGGCACCGCATTGCTTATTTCAAATGCTCTCACCTCTCTCTAGATATTTGCCCTGAGCAGGGGCCAGAACTCGTTTTGTCACTGGATAATTGGTTGCCATCAGAAGTGCGGCTCTTAGAGGTTGTTGATGGAGGTCTTTCTATACTTCGCTGGCTGGAGATCAGAGGATGCCCAAAACTTCTAGCGCTAGTGGGTTTGGAGAAGCTGGACCTTCTCAACAGCTTAGTTTTAGCTGATTGCCCTTTGCTTTATATATTGCCTGAAATGAAGTTCCCGCCAAGGTAGACGTCTTTAGTAGTCCACGGATGCCATAAGCTTCTATCTCTCCACTTAGATTTCAATCATGAAACTTTGATTGAACTTGAGGTATCAGATTGCCAAGGATTCATGCACATTGGAGCTCTGGAGCATCTAATAAATCTGGAAAGCTTGGTACTACTTCATTGCCCTCTACTTGGACTTCAGGAACTGTTGCCAGTCATTCCTGAATTCGTTTCTGTATTCCTATGTCCCAAATTGAAGAAGTGGTGCGAAATCCAAAGTATTGAATATGTGGTAAGCTTCTTGTGGAATTAATTATTAGTGCAGTTGCCTACTTGTTGCTTCTTAGTTTATTTTCCCTTTACTTTTGGTGATCTGCTGAGGTGTTGTTCGTGTCATACAGGAAAGTCTACCGGACGCACCATGAGTGCCTGACTACCTGTAACACCACGGTGATTGATCGAAGCTGACGAAATGAGATGGAGAGGTGGCTGTTTGTAATGTGCAGATGCTGCTTCGGGGCTGTGGACGTTCCTGTCGAAGAGTTGCTGTCATTTTGTGGTCATTGTAATTTGTAAGCTTCTTTAGTCCATTGGAACGGTGGATGCAAGGTAGTAGGTACTACTAGGTAGGTGTGTTTGAGCCATCGGGGACGTCTGTGTAGACAGCGTACTGCACTCAATACTCAAACAGCCCCGTTGATGCCTCGATAGTTTTTATTTAGGGTTGTTTTGCGCCATTGTCTGCCCTACTGCAAGCTGGGCTCCACGTCATGCATGTACGACCCACACTCAAAACAATTTGTTTACCTTGCGTCC
Source organism: Saccharum hybrid cultivar R570 (assembly GCA_038087645.1). Lineage (NCBI taxonomy): Eukaryota > Viridiplantae > Streptophyta > Magnoliopsida > Poales > Poaceae > Saccharum > Saccharum hybrid cultivar. The sequence goes on from JAQSUU010000795.1 coordinate 2,141,214, forward strand.
TTGCCTTTTGTTGATTTGTCGGGAGTCCTAACGTTCGCCGGTACATTGGACAGACACAAACCACGCTAGGGCACCCACCAAGTACCAACAGCTATATATAGCCAATATCTACGAAGAAAGGTTCGATGAATTTTCTGTCTGCGTGCTGCTTGCATTGGTCACCACGCTAGCTAGCTAGCTTTGGTTTACAGCATTTCTGTTAACGATCGAATAGTAACTGAGCCTGAGCTGACAGGGAGCTAATAATAAGGCCAGGCATTTAGGCATCATGGTCGTCAAGGTTCTAGACTTTCACTACTCTACCGGAGAAAGAAAGCATCTGTGCCGGCCACATTAAAACCGTTGCAAAGGCAGGCTAACCGGCGGTAGATCTGTCGTCTGTCAAAGCTAGCGGCCATCTATGCCGTGGTCTCGTCACTCCTCGCTACTGGTGCTGCGATGTCGCAACGACAGCGCCCGTGCTGGTGCAGCAGCTCCTCCTGGCAACGGCGGCGGCACCGCCTCCCGTCACCGGGCTACCTGGCTGCCGGACCTCATGCGGCAACATGAGCGTGCCGTACCCGTTCGCCATCGCCGCCAACTGCTCCCTCCCGGGCTTCAACCTCACCTGCGAAGACAGCACGCAGTACAGCCCGTCGAGGCTGCCGCTCGGCGAAGGCTACGCTGACCTCCAGGTCACCAACACTACTGGATTCAGGTGCTTTGCCAGGTGCCGAAAGCACCCGGCAAAGGCGACTTTGCACTCGGCAAAGCCTTTACCGGGTGCAGCCTCGACAAAGAGCTTCCGGCAAAAAGTTAGTTGGCAAAGATTTCTTTGCCGGGTGTTTTTTATCGGGCACCCGGCAAAGACTTTGCCGAGTGCAAACCCGGCACCCGGCAAAGAAAAGTGGCCATGACGGAGCCGCTCCGTCAGCCCTTGCTTTGCCGAGTGCCATGTCAGAGGCGCCCGGCAAAGATTTTTTAATTTTTTTTTCAAATTTTCTTTACCGGGTGCCGCACAGCGTGGGCACCCGACAAAGAGTTTTTTTATTTTTTTTTCGTATTTTCTTTGCCGAGTGTCGTATCGGCAAGCCCGGCAAAGATTTTTCTTTTTTTATATATAATTTATTTGCCGAGTGCTGCACAGTGGTAGCACCGGCAAAGAATTTTTTACTTTTTTCGTATTTTCTTTGCCGACTGCCCTGTCAGGGAGGCACACGACAAAGAATTTTTTTAAAAAATCTTTGCCGGGTGCCCTGACCCTGACACTCGGCAAAGTTGGGAATTTTGAACATGAGGAATTCCCAGCTTTGCCGAGTGCCAAGGTCAGGGCACCCGACAAAGCCTCTAAAGTTAATTTTTATTTTTTTATTCTATAATCACAAACGCAGCATATAAAAGATATATATCACATCTGAAGCATCACAAACACCATATAGCACATATATATCACATCCATCTCATTACAAACTCAATCCCACATATAATCACATCGCCAACACAATATCTCACATACACGACATCACAAACATAATAGGTCCAATTACAATCGAAACAAGCCGATAGTCGATCACAGTGCATGACATGTCCATCAAGCGGTGAAAAAGAGATACAAACTAAAGGTGGGGAGGAAACTGAGTGCCTGGTGAAGCAAACTCGACACCGCCTGCTTGTGCCTGAGACGGGTTATTCGAACCCGCCGATGGAGGCTGCATAAAAGACAAGATATTGCATGTGTTAGAGTGGTCATCTAATGAAAGCACTACTTGAAGCAATTTGGTTTCATACTCACTGGACTAGCTACGCCAAGCGGCGGCGGTGGAGCGAACTGTGGCACAGGTACACCATTCACTTGCCCAAAGTTCTGCAGGAACATCGTAATCTCCGCCAGCTGCTTGGCCTGCCTCTCTCGCTCGGCCCGCTCAGCCTGTCTCTCCCGCTCGGCCTCCTCATGCCTCGCCGCCAGCTCCCGCAGCTCCTGAGCCATCCTCTCATTCTCGACCTGCAACATTTCAATCGAATGTTTCAGTGACGCAAAGGCAACTAAGTTATGTAAAGATCAATGTACAAAGAGTTAAACGGGACAAACCTGGAGCGCATTGACCCGCTGCTGTGAAGGGGACGGCCGCTAGCGTATGGCCGGGCCACCGATCGGGGTCTCTGCTCGGATCCGGGAGAGGGTGGGAACAGAGCCGGACTCGAGGGTGTCATCGCCAAGCCAGTACCGCCCATGCTGCTTGCCTTGTCCGAGCCTCATGACCATCGTCCCATCAATGTTGTCGGTATTTGGATCCCAATCTGGCCCATGGACCGACCTTGCCTCCGACGCGTAGGAACTAATGCGGGTGTGGATGCTCGGGTTGCTGTATGACTCGGGTGGGTCATCCGGGCTGAAGGTGACAGCGGAAGTCGCCTTTCCCTTGCAGGCCAGTCCATATGCCACGAACGTGGACACAGACTGGCCACCATGCGACGCCGACTGCGAGAAAGACAATAAGATGATTAGAAGAAACATGCAGAATGGAGCGTCAGAATACTAAAAATGAATTCACGTACCCATGCTTGCTTGTACGTGTCGAGGCTGCGGCTGCCTTGATGGTGTGTGGGGCCTGTGGCCTGCAAAGCCCGCTCCTGGTGGGCTTCGTGCTCTTGGATATAACCCTCTATGAACCACCTATCCACAATCATCTCCCAGCAGTCGGCAAAGAACTCGCACCACCATGGAATCATCTACATGTCATAAATAATTTGAGATGTAAAAAGACCAAATGAAAGGTACTTAATCTCAAAACAAATCAGTATTATTCTTCTTCATTTACCTCAAGAAATTGTTCCCGGGTCAGAGACATCTGTCTTGCCTGTGTCTTGCTGACTTTCTGACCAAGTCGCATGGCATAGTACTTGATGATGCAAGTGAGGCACTCCTCGTAGTGCATGTCGCTGATGCGTTTCCAGGCACTTTTCACCAAGTTCTTCTCCGCCCTCTCGTCCTGTCCCTCTTCACACCTGAAAAAACTCTGCAGACAGACATAATGTATCAATTCATTATATCAAAACGTGTTAAATGAATATGATGTATTGATCAAAGTTGTGTGAACGAGAACTTACCCAGAACTCTCTCCTGACCCGCTCCTGCTTGTCTTCATAATCTGCGTCGAGGGCAGATTTATAGTGGTCCCACGATTTGGCTGGCCCCACAGTCCCATTGTGCGTGACAATGCCAGGGTAATAGTGCCTGCACACTAGCCCCAAGATGTGGTTGGGGTTGCGTGAGTCACCAGGCGACACAGCCTCCTAGTGCCTGCACAAGTCATTAATAAACATTATTAGTTTATCTGACATTTTTCAACAGGTTATATGAAGTAGCTGTGATTAAATCTAAAGTTAGTTACCTGTCCCCCTGGGGGCGGATCACTGGGCGTAGGGGAGGAAGTGGGGGCCCAGGGAGTTTTGAGGGACCTCGCAAGTAGGGCCTGGCCGCAGCAGAGGCAGTGGAACTACTTCTGGCCTCGCCGCCCTCCTATGTGCCTCCCTCGTCGTCTGTCGCCCGAACCTGCTCGTCCTCCGAGGAGTTCGTGGTACGGCGCTCCTCCTCCGGCACGTCACGCGGGCTGACTAGAGGAGGCTGGCCCCTCCTGCTGCCGCTGCTCCTGGCCCTCTGCCTCCTCCCGTCCGACGCGTTCTCTCTGGCATCTGCATCCTCACGTGCCCTCTGGTACCTCGAGTTCACGTTCCTTGGCCCACTGCCACCCGCCATCTTTGTTCAATCATCTGCAATTAAAAAGAAACAAACAAGACATATTATTACATGTATTAGAAATAGATGCTAAGTAAATAAACAAAACACGATTACAAAATAACATTGTATTACATGTATTAGAAGTAATCATCATTATTGGGATTATTTGGATCATATGTCTCATCATCACTATCAAAATTATCCAAATAAACAAGATTGTTCAAAGGTTCAACGTTGTCTTCATCGTCATCGTCTAAATGTAATCGCTCAAGCATTTCTATGTCCTTGGCATTTTGCACCTCATCTCCTTCCTCGTCATCAACCCTTTCATTGTCTACTTCCATTCCTATCGCCTCGGTTAAGTCTATCACCAACCTCCCTTGTAGCCCATCTTCTTGATAGAACTCTCCATCATATGTGTTTGGGTTGAAGTTGTAATCTTCATCGTTTGGTACAGCTAGCTTACCATGTGGCGATACCTGGTGCACAATAGACCAACCCTGAAGAGCCTTGTTGCCTTGGCATGCGTATGGCAAATAATAAACCTGCACGGCCTGATCCGCCACAATAAAGACATCTTTTCCTTGATAGACGGAATCGTGTCGAACCTTGACTTGACCAATATTAGGGCATGAGAGCATCTATCTCAGCATGAACCTTGGCACCAGTCTTCAAGTGCGGTCTAAGGTCCGTGACAGTGACACCTTTCCTAAAGTTCTTGGTGTCTTGTCGGAATTGATGGTTGGAATCTAGGAATTAACGATGTTGATCGAACGACGAATACTTGCCACCCTTCTTCAATCAAATGAACCTCATAGCTTCCTGGCATATTAGGCACAGGAACTTCCCCTGAACACACTAGGCGCAGAATAACTCATACGCCAGGAAGTCATGCATGGAGTACTGGTACCAGACGTACATTTTGAAGCTTTGCTTCGATGCTTGGTCGTATGTCCACACCCCTTCATTCCAAGCTTTGATCAGTTCATCAATCACAGGCTCCATGTACACACCCATATTCTTTCCCAGGTGTCTAGGAATTATCAACGTCAAGATCATGTTTTGTCGTTAAAAGGCGACGCCAGGGGGGAGATTAAGGGGGTAACAAACACGGGCCAACATGTGTAAGGGGCGGACATGCTGCCATAAGGATTGAACCCATCAGTTGCCAGCGCGACACGTACATTACGAGCCTCATCGGATTTCAAACGATGCTTTTCATTAAACCTGCCCCATGCTTCACCATCAGATGGATGCACCATCTTATCAGGATTGTACCGTTTGCCATTCTTGTGCCACATCATCTGTTTTGCGGTTTCCTCAGTCATGAATAGCCTTTGAAGCCTCGGCAAGAAAGGAAGGTGCCGTAGGACTCGGGCGGGTATCTTAAGCTGACTCTTCTGGCCACCACCGTCACTAGACTCTACCTCTAGGAACCTGGAGGCTTTACACTTCGGACAGTACTTTGCCTCCTCGTGTTCTTCCTGAAATAGGACACACCCATTCGAACAATCATGTATCTGCTCATATGGCATCTTCAGTGCTTTAAGGAGCTTGTGTGCCTCGTACATGGACTTCGGCAACACGTGGTTTCAGAAGCAGGGTGCCAACCACGGCCAACACCTTATCAAAGCCTTCTCGACTCCAGTTTAAATCAGACTTCAACCCCATCAAGCGACTTATGGCATCTAGCTGGGAGACCTCAGAATAAGCTTGAAGGGGTTTCTGTGCCGAGTCCATCATGTACTGGAACGCATCTATGGCTGCCTGCATCTCCGCCTCCTCACGTCCTTCAGCAAATTGTGCTTGGTGAATGTCATCTACCATGTCTGCTACCCCGGCATCAGCATCGAAAGCCTCGACGCGTTGTCTCACCACCTCCTCTCTCATACGATCGGCTTCACCATGGTGGACCCACCGGGTGTAGTTCGGCGTAAACCCATTCTTGTGCAGATGTGTACCCATGAGTTCCTTGTCTAGCATTCTCCTATTACCACACTTGCTGCAGGGATACAAAGCCATTTTCGGGAATTTTGTGGCCTTGCCAAATGCACGATTCAAGAAACGATCGGTCTTTTGCATCCATTCATAGCTAACATCACACTGACTTGTCCGGCCCGTGTACATCCACTAACAGTCCGCCATCCTATAGCATATAAACATCTCCACAGGTGACCATCAATTGCATCTACGCGGTGTCCCTACTCTCTAATAGGTGAGGATAGGTCCTAATCCCACCCGCGAATGCATAGGTAAGGTTAGTTTCCATGCTCCGCTCCAGTTCGAGACGGAATTTTGGCAGCATCTCCCCACTATTCTCCCGATACACGTCCTGCAAGGGAGAGTGTGTATCCGGAGAACAACAGATAGGTGATGCTGAAACTCTCTCTCGAACCGGAGCGGAGCATGAAAACTAACCTCAACTACGCATCCGCGGGCTGTCCAAAAAACGTGGACAATCCGAAAGAGATACAGTCACAGATATGCAAAGGTCTGCATATCTCCAACCATATCTCTTTCAAAAGGGAGACACCTAACTAGCTTACGCGACCAAAGACCACATACAGATAGAGGGGTTATACCTAGGGTGCCGGTGAGGTTCGAGTAGCGGGGCGGTGGAGAGTCGGTGCAGTGGCGAGTCGACACGGTGCAGGAAGACCCACAGCGTCGAAGAAGACGATCGGGGTCGCCAAGTCCCTCCCACAGGTCCTCCTGCAAAAAAGGGCAAAAATGGTTAGTGTCGACTCAAAATTTCGGCAGCACCGCCCTTGCACGGGGAGGTTTCCAAAACCTGCAAAAAACATGGCACGAAGGCCAACAACCACATATATATCAAACATGGCACAAAGGCCAACAACCACATATATACCAAACATGGCACGAAGGCCAACAACCACATATATACCAAACATAGGTGCAAAGGCCAACAACCACCAAATACATCAAGAGGAGCCGTGTAATTTAGTTCTCTTTCCATGCACATGAAAGTATTGAATTAGTACAACAACAATTACTACTAACCTTACAACTACTACTAACACTACTACTAACAACTACTTAACTACTAACACTATTAATACTAAGAACTACTTAACTATTAACAACTACTACTACTAACCACTACTACTTACTAACTACTACTATTTACTAACCCTACAACTAACACTACTAACTATTACAACTAACACTACAACTGAAACTACTAACTACTACTACTAACACTACAACTAACTACTACTAACACTACTAACTACTACTATTTACTAACTACTACTAACACTATAACCACTACTACTTACTAACTACTACTATTTACTAACCCTACAACTAACACTACTAACTACTACAACTAACACTACAACTAAAACTACTAACTACTACTACTAACACTACAACTAACTACTACTAACACTACTAACTACTACTACGTACTACTAACACTACAAGGGTAGGGCTTACCTTGGCGGCAAGAATGGCAAGAGCGAGGGCCAGCGACGACGGCGGGGATGACCGCAGTAGCGCGAGGATCAACGGCCGGTCGGAACGGCGTGAGGATCCACGGGCGCTCGGGTTGGCACCTTCCTCTTCTTCCTCCTCCCCCTTCTCTTTCTTCCTCTTCTTCCTCCTCCCCTTCTCTTTTTTCCTCTTCCTCCTCCCCCTTCTCTTTCTTCTTCTTCCTTCCTCCTCCCTTCTTCCACCTACCTCCTCTACTGCTGGCCGGCGGTGGGAGGAGCCCGGCGGGCGGACCACGGGCAGCCGCCATCGTCGGGGACGGCCGGCGAGGCTCGGGCGCCGGGGCCGGGCAGGAGCTCCGGCCGAGCGCCGGCCGGGCCGAGCGTCGTCGGGGTCGCCTGGGAGGGCTGCGGACGCAGGGCCACCGGATCCGGGCGGGAGCACCGGTCGGCCGCCGGGGCGAGCGCCGCCGGGCGTGGCCGCGGCTCACGCGGGCGCTGGGCCGCCGGTGCCGGCGCCGCGGGGTCACCGGGACGAGTGAGGCGCGGACGAGGCGCAAGTGAGGCGCGGGTGTGGCGGACCGGCGAGGCGTGGACGCGACGGAGCGTAGCGACGGCGGCGGCAGAGCGCAGGCGCGTGGTCGGGTCGGGCGCAAGCGCGGTATAAAGCTAGGGTTCGGACGTGGGCCGGCTGGGCCTTTTTAGTTGCGGGCCTTTGCTGGGTGCCAGGTGATGACGGCACCTGGCAAAGAATTTTTTTATTTTTTTAAAAAAATACTTTGCCGGGTGCCTCCTGAGTTGGCACCCGGCAAAGGCTTCTTTGCCGAGTGCCCTGGGTGGCACCCGGCAAATTATGGATTTTTTTTTTGGCCCTAATTTTTTTCTGGGGCCTTGCTACAGTAAACAAATCCCTATTTCAAAATTTTGGACAATTTTGAGTTTTTTAACTATATTTCCTTAATTTTTTTCGTTTCATTGAATTTTTCTGACTATTCCAAATTTGAACTGCAGGTACATGAAATAATAGAATTTGGTCATTCAAAAAATAGTATTCATGATATTTAGGGTATGTCGAGGCCGTATGCAGGTAGTGGCATGAAATTTCGCGCATCATTTTGTCGTAACATGATGATGTACTCGCGGAGAAAGTGTATTTAAATTTTATAAAATCCAAACGATGTCCGAAAATCACGAAACTTCTCGAGATGTCTTGTCATCACATGTGAAGGCCGTGGTAAAAAATTGAGAAAGTTTCGAGCAAGTTGCGACGTCGGATGCCAAAAACTCAGACATCGAAACTTTCTTAATTTTTTTACCACGGCCTTCACATGTGATCACAAGACATCTCGACAAGTTTCGTGATTTTCGGACATCGTTTGGATTTTATAAAATTTAAATACACTTTCCCCGCGAGTACATCGTCATGTTACGACAAAATGATGCGCGAAATTTCATGCCACTTCCTGCATACGGCCTCGACATACCCTAAATATCATGAATACTATTTTTGGAATGACTAAATTCTATTATTTTATGTACCTACAGTTCAAATTTGGAATAGTCGGAAAAATTCAATGAAACAAAAAAATTAAGAAAATATAGTTAAAAAACTTAAAATTGTCCAAAATTTTGAAATAGGGATTTGTTTACTGTAGCAAGGCCCCAGAAAAAAAAAATTGAGGCCAAAAAAACAAAAAAAATTATAATTTGCCGGGTGCCACCCAGGGTACCCGGCAAAGAAGCCTTTGCCGTGTGCCAGCTCAGGAGGAACCTGGCAAAGTATTTTTTAAAAAAATAAAAAAAATTCTTTGCCGGGTGTCTAACGGCGTGGCACCCGGCAAAGGCTCCACCGTCACGCCGACCACCTTTGCCAGTGGCCATATTTTGTCGAGTGCATAGCACCCGGCAAAGACTATTTTTTGCCGACGGCTGGACTTTGCCGAGTGCCGGGCACCCGGCAAAGGCTGCTTAGCTGGAGGCCTTTATTTGCCGGATGCCTCCAGGCCTGGCACCCGGCAAAGATTTCCTTTGCCAGGTGTCCGGTAAAAAGCACCCGGCAAATGATTTTGCTCCCGCCAAATCAGCCGCTTCCTGTAGTGCAACATACATCTTTGACAACGCCACCATATATGTCGCCAGCGGCGCCATACTAAACCATACCTCAAGGCTCCAACCCAGAGCAAAGGGCAAACACCACGTGGGACTTCGCCCTTGGCAACAGGCCGGGTGCAAGCCCTGGGCTGTTCGTCCTCTCATAGCCATACCACCACAACAAGTTCATCGTTCTGGGATGCAACATCCAGGCCAAGCTGTTCGGGAACACCAGCCGCCTCATCACCGGCTGCTCGTCCTTCTGCACGTTGGAGATGCGCCGGCACAAGGAGGTCGTCTGGGAGCCCGTCGAGGGTGACAAGTGCAGCAGGTGCTCCGGCATTGGCTGCTGCCAGGCCAAGATCCCTCTCTACTACCCGTCGTACGATGTCGAGCTCAAGAGGTTAGACTGGCACGACGACGACATCGACCAAGTGACGCAGAATCTCGTGCTCAACGGGGAGGAGGGCTGGATCGAAAAGGTTTGGTGCCACATGGTTAAGGGAGCAAATGTCTCCGGTCTCAAAGGGATCAGATTCGGAGGGGCAACGCCGGATCTATCCATGATTCCCGTAGTGCTAGAATGGGCAATGAATTCAACCCAGCCACTCCATCCGGGGAAGGCTGCGGGATAACACCATAAGATGTCCCTCGGAAACCAAGACCATGTTCGCTTGTCTTATAAGCTGTACTTTTTCAGTCAACGAATAGTGTTTTTCTCTCAAAACAAATCAGCGAACCGCACTTTCAGCTATGGCTTTTCAGCCAAGCAAACAGGGTGCAAAACTGTCTGCGAGAGTAGTAACAGCAAATGCATTGACAAGAACACCCCTTTCCGCAGCGGCTATGTGTGCCAGTGCCTACCGGGCTACCAAGGCAACCCTTACCTAGCTGCTGGATGCCAAGGTTCGGTCATGTGTGCCCATCTTATTACCACTCATTTGCTCCACCTAGTATATATTGACTACTTTCGATGATGACTTGCTTTGCTTCAAGAGTATTACTGGTGTATGTAATAGACAAAGCCCAAAAATATACTGTGTTTAATTTTGTGTTTTTTTCATGATCTTTCGGACTCAGATATCAACAAGTGTGACGATCCAGAAGGCTACCCATGCTACGGTGAATGCACCAACTTGTTTGGAACATACGAATGCCAATGTCCACGAGGTTCTCATGCAACTCTTCAATAATGCATGGCTGTGTTAAACCTTCCACAGGTAATCGCTGCAACTTGCTGCCCCTCATGTTTATACAATTGTTGCATCATATGTTGTTGGCATAAATTAAAAAAAAAGGTGATTCCATGAATCAATTAAAATCCGATTCACAAAGGAATCTTTATTTATATGAGGGGAATTATTTTATGAGCACCATTATTTGGAAATAATGAAATTTACCTTTCACATCTCAAAAACTGAATCATTTATGTATGTGTATATTCTCAGGCCTAATCATTGGCTTAGGACTTGGGAGTGGTACAACGGTTCTCGTTCTAGCCATAAGCACCACATTACTGATACATAAAGTCAAGGCAGAAAGAAAGAAGAGGCTAAGGCAAAGATTTTTCAAGCAAAATCATGAGCAGTTGTTACAACAATTGGTATGTCAAAGAGCAGATATAGCAGAAAGAATGATCATTACACTAGAAGAGCTTGAGAAAGGCACTAACAACTTTGATAAATCTTGTGAGCTTGGTGGTGGAGGACATGGCATAGTCTACAAGGGAATTTTATCAAGTCATCATGTTGCAATTAAGAAGGCAAAGATCATGATACAAGAAGAAATCAACGAGTTTATAAATGAGGTTGCAATTCTTTCTTAGATAAACCATCGAAATATAGTGAAACTACTTGGATGCTGCATTGAGACAGAAGCCCCATTACTGTTCATGAGTTCATATCCAACGGCACTCTTTACAAGCATCTTCATGTCAGAGCTCCAACATCAATTTCTTGGAAAATTAGGCTTAGGATTGCTGTTGAAATTGCAGCCCCATTACTTGTTTATGAGTTCATATCCAACGGCACTCTTTACAAGCATCTTCATGTCAGAGCTCCAACATCAATTTATTGGAAAATTAGGGTTAGGATTGCTGTTGAAATTGCTAGCTAGAGCTCTCACATATCTTCACTCCTTAGTCTCTACGCCATAGTCCACAGGGATATCAAGTGCCTTAACATACTTCTTGATGATAATCTATCTGTGAAATTGTCAGACTTTGGAGCTTCAAGATATATTCCTATTGATCAAGAACGGATACATACACTGTGCAAGGGACATTAGGATATTTGGATCTTATGTACCACAGCACGGGACTCCTCACCGACAAGAGTGATGTCTATAGTTTTGGTGTGGACCTTATAGAGTTGCTTGCCAGAGAGAACCCAAATTGTTATAGATCCCATCAAGGTTTTGCTCTTGTTAGCCATTTTTCTAGTTTGCTCTCTCAAGGAAACTTAGTCGAAATACTGGATCCACAAGTCGGCAAAGAAGGAGATGGAGAAGTTGTTGATGATGTCCTATTGGCAGCAATATGTGTCAAGTTTAGAGCTGAGGAACGGCCAATGATGAGGCATGTTGAGATGACGCTTGAAAGCATCCAATCTTCAAAGGAGTTTTCTAGTGACATGACAGATGACGATATATCTAGTGAAGACAATATCCTTGAGGCAATGAGTTGGGATTAATTTAGGTTGGATCCGAGGAAAAGTTGTTAGATAATGTTCGCATGGTAGCCTCGACCTTGCTTCGGTTTGTTAAGATCGAGTCACAATGATCAAGTTATGTTCTTTGGATATCAACAGTAGTATAGGGCATATAAATGAACTTGTACAATGCAATGCACAACAGCTTCTTAATTCACAGCGATAATGTTCTTCCTCCCATTATCATTGCCGTGTATAATATGTTATTATAATCCATAAATGGTACTTATCTAGGTGCTCATTTTCCTGGATTTATTATAAGATTTGATTACGCTACTCTTTCAAAGGTAGGTGATGTACCTGTTAACGGTGAGGCACATATGCGGTGACTTTGTCAACTCAAAGATTTGTTGAATTTGTCTTCAAAGGTGTTTGTAGTGATAGGATTTGTGTGTGTGTTTATAGAGGTGGGGTGAATGTCCGTACAGGTCTTTGGACGTCTGTGTCTGTACTATGTACTAATTCGACAAAAAAAAAAGTAGCGGAGAGTCATATATGTTTGCATTCACAAGATCAATTATCTCACATTTTCGCGAAGAGAAGTAATCATTTGAGCGGTGTGACAATTCAATATGCCAACGTGTGTTGGTGTCTTGGTGAGCACTCATCATCGCGCTCCGGAATGTAAAAACGACTTTTCTAAGCTCTCTTTTCCTCCTAGATACAATTAAGTCACCTTTTCTTCCTTTTTTTTTGCCCAAGAGATACGCACTTGTTGCAAAGAATGATGACGCATGCAATAAGCATATACGTACTAGTATATTTCCGATGTGTACTGTACACATTGACCGGGTCGGCCGGGTAAACCCGGAAACGAAACGAAAATGTAAATCAAAGACGTCGACTTCGCCTGCGACGACAAGCCGTGCATGCATCAGCCAACAACAGTCCAACACAGAATTAATCCACCCCACCAAATTTGGTCAGCCGCTCCATCCACCCAACCCGCACGACGTGCCTGATGCTCTCTGCTGGTCCCTGGTGGACGGACCCTCGTATGGAATCCGTGGTCGATCTAGCTACGGATATACACGCTACGTGTGTGTGTGTGTACTAGGGCTTGTGGAGGATGCCCCTGGCGTACACGGCGGCCTCCACGACGGTGGTGATCTCGTCGGCGACCTCCGTGACGTTGCACCGGTTCCCCTGGAACGTGGCCACCGCCGCCGTCGGCCTCGCCGCCGCCACGCAGTCCAGCAGGCTCTGGTTGCACCACAAGTTGAGGTAGTCGTCTGCATGCATGCGGTTCCATGCACGCACGCACAAGCAAAGAACACATCAGTTAAAGCAGCGGGCAGGATGAAAACAAGGAAAGAGAAGAGATCTTGTACTCGATCGATCTTGAAACGCGACAAATGATGAAATGAATGAATGCTTGTGACGGAATTGCTGCATGTATATATATTATACGTACTGTCGGTGGCCTGGACGCAGGCGTCGTGGAGCATGCAGCAGGCGTCGATGGCGTCGCAGGGGGCCTCGCCGGGGCACCCCGTGTACGACACGCCGCAGTACTTGCCGTAGCGCATCAGCGGCGCTGCATGCCGATCGATGGCAAAAACATGCATACAGTCAGTTGGCTTGTGGTTCCACGTAACATTTGTCATTGATTCACACACGCAACTAATAACGCATGCATGAAGGCACGTACGTACCCGTGCAGTGCTGGGACTCGCACGCTCGGCTGCACTCCTGCGGATGCACAGATCGATGGATCACATCGCACTGCAATGAGTATATACACACGCGTCCATGCTTGATGGACTGAAATAAAGGTATGGGTCAGACCGATACCGAGTCGTCGTCGCCGCCGCCGCCGAAGATGCTGCCGGCGGCAGTGGGCGACTGGCTGCCGGCGACGGCGAGCAGCAGGATGAGAAGAGGAGGAAGAAGAAGACGATGACGACGATGACCAGTACTGCACCGCTGTTGCAGGGGATAATAACGGCCGACGGCGAGCTCCCTTCTTCTTCCGTCCATTCTTGGCTGATGATTCGGAGAAGGGATTGTTTGGAGCGCTGCTCAATGGATCAAAGGCTGGGTACTAGCTTGCTGCGTTTGAGCGGTTTTCTTGCAGCATGCAGGTTTATTATTTGAGCTGCTGATGAATGAAAGCTAAATATGAATGAATTACTAATAGGGGATTATAAGTGCGAATTTAAGTTTGGTGCGGGTTGGTTGGGAAAAATGCAGCTGTTCGAAGTAGCTTAGTCCGGCCACCAATTGCTTCGCACCATAAACTGATGGATGGACGATGGACGATGGCGACGACTCGACGGAGAACCTCACCGAACTAACAATATTTTGTTGCTTTGTTTCCCTCTATCCATCGTGTGTTTAACCACATACATCTACATCATGATCGATCGATTACGTTAAGTAACAGTACTTCAACTGGCTCTCGTGCTTTTGAGGCTTACTTAATCCGGAGATGAACTGGCGGCGTGTCAGCATACGCTCCATAATTTCAGTACGTTTGAACCTTATCTAAGGAAAAAAAAAGGATTCCGTGATCTATGTTAGCTCAACTGCAAGAGTAGCTGGCGGACCAACGCTAGCTCAGGGTGGTTGTCCGCCCGGTGATCTATCAGAGTCTGAGTGTGATCTCCACGTGACCACGCGCTGCTTTGTTGCTCTTTGTTTGCCGGGACATGTTGCCTATGCCTCGTTGCATGTCCTTGTCGAGTTGCCGTTTTCTGGTGGGACTGATGATTATGGCCAAAGTTTGGGTCAGTAATTTGACCATTCCTTTGGCAGCCAACCAAAAAGGCTTTTGCCAAACATCTCTTTATTTAGGCTACCCCCTACCGGAGTTTTAGCACGCACGGATTTGGACCGTAACCCAAAGTGGGCTACAAAGTTTTCTAGGCTGGGCCATTAGTTTTTCACCTTTTTGAATAGAAATTCAATGGGCCTTTGATCCACGTGGCCACCAAGGCTTGGCTTTCCTATGGTACAAATGAGGAGCCATTTGGTAGAAGATTATTGAGCACTCCTGAAGCTGTTTTGGGGTTTTCCCTATGATAATGCTCTGTCTCGAACGTCCGACCTTCCGGACGCGGCAGATAATGATACGCCACGGTGGCCGCGCGTCCTCCTCCATCATCTCTCCACTGCCTTATCCACTCGTCACACCATCCCGATAATTCCCACGCCATGTTGCTTCCCATCCGCTCGCTCGCGCGAATGTTGCTTGCGTGCCTCTTGCATATTCCGTCGCACGTGCCGCCGACTCCCTCTCTAGCTGGTGGCCGAGCCCTCACCCACCCGGCGTCCTCCTCCCCCTCCCTGCGGCTCCTTCCCCCACACCGCAACTCCTTCACCCACCCTGGCGTCCTCCTCCCCCCACCCTGGCAGCTCCTTCCCCCACCCCGGCATCCTCCTTCCCCTCCCCAGTGGCACCCCTCCCCCATACCAACGTCCTCCCCCTCTGGGAACCCCCAATGCTTGCAGATCCGGCAGCATGTCGCTCCTTGCACCAGACTCTCTCTCTCCCCCTATGTTGTAATTGTATGTTTCAATTGTTTCAAACTTTTCAGAGGTATTGAAAGCATCTAGGCCCCGGTGTTGGTTTCGGCAATTGATGACAATGCATTATTACCATGACTAACGTGTGTTTTGCAGAAACGTTGATAAGTTAGGTCATGGAGTTGATAACTGCTTTGGGCACTATGGTATTCATGTCCCTTGATGGAAATCGTTTTGGTTTTCTAAGGATCAACGACAAGATTAAGGACGGTTAGTTTCAGATGTCAAGGTGTTGAGTTACATCCGGAATAGTCGTTAGGATCTTTGTTTCTTCCTTTGACCGTACTATAAAGGGGGGCATGAGCGAGTAACTTGACCTAGGTGAGTCTTTTGTTTAGGTGTGGTGCACACTTGTCAAACTTAGCACTAGGTAGCTCTGGTAAAGCTCAAAGTTCAGCTGGAAGCAACTTGGTTCAAGTTGCGTCGCGTTTCTAAGTCGTTTGAGCAGTTTACCTTTGACCGGACGCGGTTCCTATCATAACCGGACGCGTCCGGTCAGTACTAACAGTCACTGCGTCGTTAACTGGTTGACCGGACGCGGTCCCTGCGAGGACCGGACGCGGTGATCAGTCTAACACGAGTTTCAGAGGGTAAAAGTGTAATCGGACGCGATTGTGAAGTGATCGGACGTGTCCAGTCATGTTCCAGTAAGGTTCTTAACTGACCTGACGTGTTCGGTCATCTATGATCGGACGCGGTCGAGCGTCAGGTAAAAGTCCAGTAAGGGTCTTGCACGATCGGACGCGTCCGGTCATCCCTGACCGGCGCGTCCGGTCACTCAGCGCTGACTTTCGGTTTTCGACCGTTACACTCGACCGGCGCATCCGGTCACGTCGACCAGCACGTCCTGTCAGTACGTGTTTTGCAAATTTGGCAGATAACGATTGGTTTTGTCTGAGGGGTGTATAAATACATCCCCTCCACCTCTTTTAGAGGTCTCTTGCTCATTTGTTCAGCTGAGAAACACCTTTGGAGTGCAAGGGAGTGCAAAAGCCCTAGTGAGGATAGTGATTTGAGAATCAAAGTTTGAGATTCCTCACTAGTGACTAGAGAGTATCAAGTGTGCATCCATCTCCTCATTAGGCTTGTTGTGGTCAAGTGAGATTTCTAGCTTGTTACTCTTGGTGATCGCCATCACCTAGACGGTTTGGTGGTGATTGGGAGTTTGGTGATCATCCGGCGAGCTTGTGGGTGACCCAACTCATGTTGTGAGCGGTTTTGGACGATTCACCGCGACAGAGTGTCGAAGAATCAACCCGTAGAGAGCACTTGATCCTTGCGCGGATCAAGGGGGAGCTACACCCTTGTGCGGGTTCTCCAACAAGGACTAGTGGGGAGTGGCGACTCTCCGATACCTCGGGAAAATATCACCGTGTTCCTAACCCTTACTTTCAAGCATTTACTTTCGTGCATTACTTTCATTGCTTGTTTACTTTCCTAGAATTGCCATGCTAGACTAGGATTAGAACTTAGGGTGTAAAACTTTTATCGGTAGAATCACCAGGAACACTAGTAGGCACTAGGGGTGAATTTTGGCTTATAGGATTTAATTCTTGCAATTAATTTTTAGAAAAGCCCAATTCACCCCTCCTCTTGGGTATCTTGATCCTTTTAATTGGTATCGGAGCCGTGTTGCTCATTATTTAGGCTTCAGCGCCTAGATCAAGATGTCTAATGGGGAAGGACCACCTCCCACCTTTGAGGGAGACGATTTTCCATATTGGAAAATTCGTATGGAGGCATACCTTGAAGCCATAGATGTTGGGTCCCCCTATTAGGGATCCCGCCAACCCAAGTGGTGACGAGGAGAAGTACGACCGGTGGAATGCAAAGGCAAAAAATGCACTCTACCGGGGCCTAGGCAAGGATATCTTCAATTGTGTGCGTAATGCCAAAAACACTCATGAATTGTGAGAAAACCTTTGTGCTCTCCATGAGGGAACTAAGAGTGAGCGTGAGAAACGCTATCATATTGCTTTAAATAAAATTAATTCTTTTGAGATGCTTCCCAAAGAAAGTGCTAATAAAATGTACACTCGATTGAATGTTCTTGTAGAGGATCTCAATGCTCTTGGACTCACTCAAATGAGTCAATCGGATATTGCAAGGAGGATCTTGAGCGTTCTTCCCATTGAGAAGTATGGTCACATTGTCACCGTGCTTCACCAAAGTGATCTCTCCACCGCAACACCGACTCAAGTATTGGGAAAGATCAATGCACATGAGATGTACATGCATATCACTCCGGAAGAGGGCTCATCATCTTCCAAGAAGAAGGACTTGGCCTTCAAAGCTAGCCATGAAAAGAAAAAGAAGAAGGGTCAAGCCATGATGGTGCAAGAAAGCTCAAGTGAAAGTGATATTGATGATGCATCACTTGCACTCATGGTGAGAAAGACCACCAAGATGCTAAAGAAGCTCAACAAGAGTGGCATCAAGTTCGATGGCAAGAAGAAGAAATTCTTCACAAGTAACAAAAGGAAGCCAATATCCGAGATGGATTGCTTCAATTGCGGTGAACTTGGCCACTTAGCTCCAAAAGACAAGTACAAGAATAAGAACAAGGGCAAGAAAGATGATTCAAGTGATAAAGAAGATGAGAAAAAGAAGAACAAGCCATACAAAAAGAAAGATGGCAAAAGAAGAGAGTTTTACAAGAAGAAGAAGGGAGGCAAAGCTTACATTGTTGGTGATTGGCTCACCGACATTGAGTCATCATGTGAGTCCTCCGGCGATGAGAGCGACGATGAGAAAGAGAAGGTCGCCGCATTTGTGATTGGGCCATCATCATCTTCGCCAACATCTTCATCACCACCTTCACCGCCACCTTCACCATCATCGTCCACTTCTCACCTATGCCTTATGGCCAAGGGTGAATGAAAGGTACAAAACCATGAGAGTGATGATGATGATAGTGATAGTGATGATGAATATGATGCACCTTCTTATGATGAACTTGTAAAATTATTGAACAAATATTCTAAAATTATAAGAAGAACTAGAAATGAAAATGATGAGCTTCAAAATGAAAATGACTCACTCTCATCTAAGCTTGAGAAGGCACATAAGACTAGTGATGAGCTCAAAGATCAAAATAAAATTATGTCTTCTACTCTCAAGGAGCTCAAAACTTCAAACAAAGAGCTTAGAGATGAACATGATAAACTTGAGAAGAAGAATGATGAGCTCAACACTAGGCACAACTTGTTAAAAGACAAATATACTACATTGAAAATCGATTATGAGTCTTATTGTTGCTAATGAGCTTGCTATTGAGACACATGATGCTACTAACCAAATTGTTAAGATTGATATAGCTACATCATGTGATGACTTGATTATTGAGAACATTGAGCAAGGCTCTAGTGGCAAAGGCAAGAGTGTGATTGAGTCCGACAACTATGATGAGTATGTCAAGCTCAAGAGTGAAAATGAGATGCTTAAGATTGAGAACAAGAAGTTGATGGCTCTTGAAAAGCAAACATCAAATGAGTCACTTATTAAAGAGAACAAAAAGCTCAAGCAAGAAAAAGAGCATCTCAAGACCGGCCTAAGCAAGTTCACAAGAGGCCAACATTTGCAAAGTGAGCTACTCATGAACACCGTCATGAAAATAGATAGAAGTGGCATTAGTTACTTGGCAAATCAAGAGAAGAAGGCTAAAGCTCAACAACAACTAAGCAAGTCAAAGCCCAAGCCAAAGAGATGTGTTGAGTGTGGACAAGAAGGCCATTTTGCTCATGAGTGTAAAACTCCGCCACCACAACCCTTGCCCAAGCATGCTAGACCCTTTGCTTTTAATGCTCATTACATGCTTAGAAAAGATTCAAGTGGAAAGATGAAAGTCATATTCTTGGGTCCCCCTAACAAAAATAGGCCAAAGAAAATATGGGTTGCCAAGTCACTAGTTGAGAAAGTTAAGGGTCCCTCTCAAGTTTGGGTCCCTAAACAAAAGGCTTGATCTCTTGTGTGTAGGTGAACTACAAGACCGGTGGATCTCATTGGGTTATTGATAGTGGTTGCACTCAACATATGACCGGTGACCCTCGTATGTTCACCTCACTTGAAGAGAATGGGGTATGTCAAGAGAAGATCATATTTGGGGACAATTCAAAGAGAAAAGTCAAGGGTATAGGCAAGATTGCAATATCAAATGATCACTCTCTCTCAAATGTGCTCTATGTTGCTTTATTGAGTTTCAACTTACTATCCGTTGGGCAACTTTGTGACCTTAGCTACCAATGCTTGTTCACTCCTAATGAAGTGGTAGTTACAAAGATAGATGACAAGCAAATGATTTTCAAAGGTTTTAGATACAATAATCTCTATCTTGTTGACTTCACCTCCGAAGATGCAAACTTGATGACATGTTTGTTCACCAAAACTACTCTTGGATGGCTTTGGCATAGGAGGCTTGCTCATGTTGGAATGAACACTCTCAACAAGCTATTGAAGAAAGAATTAGTGAGAGGATTGAAGGATGTAAAGTTTGAGAAGGATAAACCTTGTAGTGCATGTCAAGCTGGCAAACAAGTTGCAAATACTCATCCAACCAAAGCTTACATGTCAACATCAAGAGTATTAGAACTTCTTCACATGGATTTATTTGGTCCTACAACTTACAAGAGCTTGGGTGAAAATCTCTATTGCCTAGTGATTGTGGATGGCTACTCAAGATACACTTGGACTTTCTTTCTTCATGACAAATCCGAAGTGGCAAATTACTTCAAGAAGTTTGCAAAGAGAGCTCAAAATGAATTTGAAGTCAAGATAAAGAAGATTAGAAGTGACAATGGCAAAAAGTTTGACAACACAAACATTGAAGCTTATTGTGATGAAATTGGAATCAAGCATGAAGTTTCATCAACCTACACTCCTTAATAAAATGGTGTAGTTGAGAGAAAGAACCGGACTTTGATCACCCTTGCACGAACAATGCTAGATGAGTACAACACACCGGAGAAATTGTGGGCCGAGGCAATCAACACCGCATGCTATGCTTCAAATCGCCTCTTCCTATAAAAGTTCCTTGGCAAGACCCCCTATGAGTTGTTAAATGGGAAGAAGCCGGACGTCTCATTCTTCCGGGTGTTTGGTTGCAAATGCTACATCTACAAGAAGCGTCAACACCTAGGGAAGTTTCAAAGATGTTGTGATATTGGTTTTCTTGTTGGTTACTCATCAAAGTCCAAAGCATATAGAGTATTTAACCATGCCACCGGTTTGGTTGAAGAAACATATGATGTGGAATTTGATGAATCTAACGGCTCCCAAGGAGCAATTGAGAATTGTGATGATGTAGGTGATGAATCATTGAGAGAGGCAATGAAGAACATGCCGGTGGGAGACATCAAGCCTAAAGATGATGTACAAATTGTTAATCCACCATCTTCATCACATGTGCCTCAAGATGATGACAAGAATGAGAGAGTTGAAAATAAAGATACTCATGTCTCTCATGAACAAGCCGAGGCACAAGCTCAAGATGTTGATGCTCTCCAACCCTCTCCTCAAGTGGTTGATAGAAGAAACTCATCTCTACTTCAAGCACATCCACAAGATCTCATCATAGGGAGTCCTACAAAGGGTGTAATGACTTGATCTCAAAAGCTTGCTTCTTTTGTTGAATATCACTCTTTTGTCTCTTGTCTTGAACCTAAGAATGTAGAAGAAGCTCTTCAAGATCCGGATTGGGTGAATGCTATGCATGAAGAATTGAACAACTTCACCCGCAATCAAGTTTAGACACTTGAAGAGCATCCAAAAGGTGCAAGAGTCATTGGAACCAAGTGGGTGTTTCGCAACAAGCAAGATGATCAAGGCGTAGTAGTGAGGAACAAGGCAAGACTAGTTGCAAAGGGGTTCTCTCAAGTTGAAGGTCTTGATTTTGGAGAGACCTTTGCACCCGTTGCAAGACTTGAAGTCATTCGTATCCTTCTTGCATATGCATCACATCATGAAATGAAACTATATCAAATGGATGTGAAAAGTGCATTTTTAAATGGCTTCATAAATGAACTAGTCTATGTTGAACAACCTCCTAGGTTTGAAGACCCTAGATATCCTAATCATGTTTATAGGTTGTCCAAGGCGCTATATGGGCTCAAGCAAGCCCCTAGAGCGTGGTATGAGCGCCTCCAGGACTTCCTCATTAAGAAGGGCTTCACTATTGGGAAGGTTGACACCACACTATTCACCAAGAAGCTTAATGGAGAGATCTTCATTTGTCAAGTCTATGTTGATGATATCATCTTCGGGTCAACAAATGAAGATTATTGCAAAGAATTTGGTGAATTGATGTCAAAGGAGTTCGAGATGTCAATGATTGGTGAGCTAACATTCTTCCTTGGTTTTCAAGTCAAGCAAATGAGAGAAGGGTTTTTCATCTCTCAAGAAAAGTATACCAAGGATCTTCTCAAAAGATTCAAGATGGAAGAGTGTAAGCCAATCAAGACCTCAATGCCATCTAATGGACATCTCGACCTAGACGAGGGAGGTAAACCAATTGATCAAACTCTCTACCGTTCTATGATTGGTAGCTTGTTGTACCTCACCGCATCTAGGCCCGATATCATGTTTAGTGTGTGCATATGTGCTTGCTTTCAAGCGTGCCCTAAAGAACCTCACCTAAGTGCCGTAAAGAGAATTTTAAGATATCTTAAGTACACCCCAAGCATCGGTCTTTGGTACCCCAAAGGAGCTAGATTCCAACTAGTTGGCTATTCCGATTCGGATTATGCCGGTTGCAAAATTGATAGAAAAAGCACATCCGGAGGTTGCCATTTGCTTGGGAGGTCCTTAGTATCTTGGTCATCTAAGAAGTAAAATAGTGTGGCTTTGTCCACCGCTAAGGCGGAATACATTACCGCAGGGGCTTGTTGTGCACAAATCTTATACATGAAATAAACCCTCCTAGACTATGGAGTTGTTCTTAAAAAGATGCCGCTTTTATGTGACAATGAAAGTGCCGTTAAAATTGCAAATAATCTGGTACAACACTCACGCACCAAGCACATTGATATCCGCCACCACTTTCTAAGAGATCATGTTGCTAAAAATGATATATCACTAGAAGGTGTAAGAAGTGCAAATCAATTAGTGGATATCTTCACTAAACCCTTAGATGAGGCTACCTTTTGTAGGTTGAGAAGTGAACTTAATGTGCTTGATTCTAGTAACCTTAAAAATGAGCTTGTGTTGTCCCTTGCATTGCATTGTATTATATATCATGTTTAATTCCCCGCAATGCATCTAGAACTTGTCTAACACGTTTACGATAACCCTCCGTTGGAGGAGTGAAGAAGCCTAACCGTGGATCAAACTTGACAAGCAACCTAGTCTTCCTTTCTCGCTTTGCATTGCATATGCATGGTTGTTGCTTTGTCGTTTCTTTTCAGTTTAGCTTTGAGTAACCTCTGTGTTCGTCCATGAATAGAGAGAGCATTTGAAGCTCCCAAGGGTTCACAAAATCTATTGCATGGCCATACGTTGCTCCTCGAGTGTTTATAGCGTATTTTCTTAAAAATAATACTAGCCTAAGGCAAAATACTTTGAAAAACTTGAGGGTTTGAGTAAGGTCACTCATATTAGGTTCCAATTGGTGTTTATTTGAGTCTCTTTGAATTGGAACTTGATTGGGAGAAGTCACGTCGAAGATCGGATTGAAGAAAGGTGTTAAACAGCGACCGGACGCTGAACCGGACGCTGCACCGGACGCATCATTGCTGACCACAGCATCCGGTCTCGGCGTCCACCAGCGCGTCCGGTCATCCCGAAGAACTTCTCTAAGATCTGTGACCGGACGTTGCACCGGACGCGTCGTTGCTGACCACCGCGTCCGGTCCCGGCCATCACCACCGCGTCCAGTCATCCGCTTGAGTTTTCCGGGCAATCTATGACCGGACCCTGTCAGCGTCCGATCATGCCTAATCGGACGCGTCCGGTCGTTCCAGGAGCTTACTGGACTCTGACCGGACGCTGCCTTTACCGCGTCCAGTCATGCGACCACCGCGTTCGGTCATCACGTGAAAAGCGGATCTCATCCTTTTTAACTGTACGTTTCCGATCTCGTTCTTCTTTCTTCAATCCGCTATCGCCTTTTGCCCTAACCGCATCCTCGCCGAACACCACCTCCTCGCCGAGCGCCGCCTCCTCGCCACCGCAGTCGTGCCGTGCCTCCACGCCCGCGCTCGCAGCCGCGCGCGCCACCGCACCGCCGCCGCGCGCCCGAGCTCACTGCCCGCGCCACCGCCGCAGCGTGTCCGCGCTTGCTGCCCGCGCGCCGCCACAGCTGCTGCACTGCCGTAGTCACCCCGCGCATCGCCGTCTCTGCCTCGCGCGCGCCACCGAAGTCCGCGCTCGCTGCTCCTACGGAGTCTTCCTCCCTCCCGTAGAGACCTAACCCTAGCCGAGGTTTTTTCGCATGTTTCCGTCTCCGTGAGCGTCTCCGTCTCCACAAGGTGACATCTTTGCCTTGGATTAGGGTTTGCCAATGAATTTCCGGTGAATTACTAATACAATCTTTGATCTCGTCGATACTCCAGGGTTTTGATCGTCGTTTTTGGGTAACCCTAGCGCGTCGAGATCATCTTCTGTTCATTGGAATCATGCTCATCCGAGGTACCTATCGCGGTCTATTCACATCTTATCTAATATGCTTGCTTTCACTAGGATCTCATCTATTAGATAATATATGTTGCTTATAGTAGATCCATTTATTCTATCGTTTCAGTGCGTCCTGTCGGTGCTTTGTGTGTCAGGTGATCAGCTATTAATCCGAGGCCAAGCCTGCGGATACGGATTGAGGCCAAGCCTTACAAGAGTCAGTACACCATATGTCACTATCTAGGTTTTCTCAGTCGCAGCAGTTTGTCAGTATGGTTCGCTGCAAGAATGTCGATGGTGCACCTAGTGACGGAGACGAAAGTCCTCCTAGGAGGACAGAGGTGGCTCGCAGCAAGCGAGTGAAGATAGCCACCAAGAAGAGAAAGAGGACACTCACAGAGGTAGAGGTGGCTTAGGTAGTTGCATATAACGGAACCGTCCAAATTATAAGAGCACAAGTACAAAAACAATCACCAAAATGATCAAATTCTCGCACTTGAGCCCATATAACTCCGGTAGTCCAATGAAATCACGAGGGATTTCAAACCAACCAACATACAAGCCAAGATCGTAGTGATTCAACATAACAAGTCACATGTTACAACCATTTCACAAGTAATTCAATATACATCGGAGTTCAACATAGTTATTACAACTTAAATTGAAAAGTAGCGGAAGCAAAGTAATTTGAAACTAACATTTCTCTGATTTCCAATACATGCCAGTACCAAGGTCGACTTCCAACAAAAGCATTAGAGAGAAGATAAATAAGAAGGATCATGCCCATGATCACACTCTGCCTCAAAGGCAGAAGCCAACCAACTCTTGCAGTAGCCCAGTTACTTCACAACCTGCAACAGTGGGGATAAAACCCTGAGTACGAGAAGGTACTCAGCTAGACTTACCCGTCAGAAACCAGAAATAAGGTGACACCAAGGATCATGCAAGGCTGATATAAAGTGGGGCTAGCTTGACAACTTTTTGCATAAAAGCTTAATATAGATGATCAATCATTAATGCTTAAGCATCAAGTTAATTATCATTAACCTATCATCTATATTAGAACCTGTACTAGAGCACTCACTTTATTAGGAGCAAACAATATTAACCATAGCAGGTATAAATTGAGGCAACCTTTTTCCATCGTGATCCAATTAACCATCAGTTCAATTTAATTGAATCTACGTTGCCGCTGCTCAAGTCAAGTGCTCACTAACCGGGAGCGACGGCGATTCGAATCGAATTCCTATCCAGCTGGAGGGGTATTTCTAACACTCACCGTGCAGACCCCTGTCAGGGTCGCACAGGCCACCGTTTCATATGATTCAGGAATCGCGGGTCCGAATAATGTCGCGACCCCAAGGGCGACACTCTGCCAGGTGATAGGGACTCTAACCCCCCCTTGGTCTCACGCCAATGTCCCCAAGCACATCCTTTCTCTCCTCCAAGAAGCAACCTACCATTCGATTCCCGGCCTGAACCACATTACTCGGCTTCGCGGTCGGAACGGCTTATCCGGCCAACTAAGTGTTAGACTGCGTTCAACATGACTCAAGGACGTACAGCGAATCGGTCCTTAAACGACTCAGACGGGGATAGATTCACACCCAAGACCTCCATGTCTTGTTGCTTCACTATCGTCATCCCGCCCGGTCTCATTTTATTTTATTAACACATGGTTCCTTTCCACGATAGCAAATATAGCCAACCGTGCCATATATGAATATCCCTATATCTCGCAGGTGACAGAAAATCACCTGACTTCTACCGCTTAAAGCAGGGCTAAGCATCTACTCGATCCTAGTCTATGTAGGATTCAAGGATTCATATATCTGGACAAGGAATGATATAATGCAGCAAGGATTTCCAACCAACTCCTATCACTTAATGCAGCAATACTTATAACATATATAGAATTAATTGCTTTAAAGATAGGAGGCTTATAATGCTCCGGGGCTTGCCTGGGATCCGACTTAAGTCAGAGTTTGTCAGATGAAACTCTCTTGGCGAGCATTCCCTCATTCTAGCACTTGTCCGATCTTTCCATCTCCGAGATAGGTCCACCAACACCATCTTCTGGTTAGCTCCACATCACGTCCTTCACACGTTTCTGCTAGCGTACCTATATGGGGTGCAACAATGCATATGTATGAATGCATAGAAATGCAATAAACAAAATAATCATAAAAGCATACCAAAGTTCACATAAACCCTAGAGCTAATTAACTTAATCATCACTACGGCATAACATAGAAGATTGCAAACACATAAATCAAGACACAAGTCTTATAAGATCCTAAGGTACCAACCCAAGTACTTTCAAAGGTATGAGTCACACTTCAACACATTAGCATGACAAAGTTAATCAAAGTACTAGAACTAGAAATTGCTACCTTCTGGACATCAGAACAGCAGCTAAGTAATTTAATCGTAACTGGAGATCTACAACTCCAAAAGACTGGCAAGAAGACATTATGAAAAGCTTATGAAATTATCTATATTTCATTTATAATCATCACAGCATGATTCCAAAGTTTAACATGTCGAATTTACACAAACACAGAAACTGGTCTAACAAGACAGAGAGCAAGCAATTCTGTAACCCAACTTTCAACAGCTATAACTCCTAAACCACATGGTAAAATGCCACCAAATTTTAATAGAAGCTAGATACATAAATTATCTACAACTTTTGTATAAATAAGTTTCACAACAAAGCACATTATCATGAAGAACTTTGCTAAGGTCCCAGATCTGTCCAGAAACCTCATTTGCAAGAAATAATTATTAACTTATGTTGCAAACATATAATTAGACAAAACCAACTTTACCAACATTTCACGCATGACTAATGAACACCAGAAAACATAGTGTCCATTCCTAAATAATTTCTTTTAATGCATTTTCTTAATTTATTTAGATAATTTGGTGGAATTATGAACACATATCAAAAGTGCATAATAAATTCTACCAAAATTACAGAGGCCTACACATGCTCCCAAAAGTCTACTATCCAAATTTGAAACCATTTGGACATGTATAACAACCTCTATGAAAAAGACAAATGGCTATAGCAATAAATCATGTGAGAGCAAGTTAAACTTAACACTCAATATTTTCTGTGAACACAAGGCCATATTATGAATCAATATGATAGAGAAACATCATACTAAGGTAATGGAACAACATTTTCTATTTTATCATTTATATATTATTTATAAGCTATTTATTAAGCCATAAACAAGTTAACTCAATAACTAGATCATACAATAAGCAATGACCATGAAATTTATACCACAGTACATACATGGCATGACAAGCCTACCATAAAAATTTCACATCATTTGGAGCATCACAACATCAGTTATGAATTTCCCAAACAACATATGCAAGGAATGCCTAATTAGCAAGATTAAATCTAAACCTCAGTAAAACAGTAAACAACTATCTTGTTTAATATTTTTATTAATTAGAGCATGTCATCACAAGATTAACAAAACAAGAATCATCATTTTTGGAGTTCTAAAACTCCAGATCATGCTCTGGTTAGGTTTGAAGGCATTTCTAGAGCTCTTTTTCAACTTAAATAAACACATTGAAAAACATCTATAAACATATAGAATTTTATGACTCTACTGCATAGATCTCTTCACAAGGTTTCCAAAAAGTCCCCATTTACTATTTTTGGAATTACCTAGCATGAGATATGAATTTTAGAAGATTTACATGAAATCTAATTTCAAAACCAGAATAAAAGCAACCCTAACTAATTTCGCTAGGTGTACCCGGCTATGCACCCGAAACTGTCACTGCTTAAATGACACGAGGGCCCCACGGTCAGGCCGGGCCCGCCTGTCATACAAGAGAGAGGCACAGGGAAGGGAAAACCGGTCTTCATCTTCTACCTCCGTCGGCCGAACAGAGGAGGCGGCTCGGCCGGTCGGTCTCCGGCGAGGGGGGTCACCGGCGGCGGCGACTAAGGGTGGCATGAGCTCCAACGTGCCCTTGCGCACCCGTAGAGCTACACAGCTCGGCCCGCGGCGGTCCCCAGCGTTGTGGCCACCGGAGCAGGCGGCGGCGACGGCGGCGGCCCGATGGCAGCGGCCTCCGGTGAAGTTCAAGGCCGGGGAGGAGGTGCCGCGCGTGCGGCTTGGCATGGCGAGGGTGGTGCGGCGGTTCGTTCGGGCGGAGGAAGGCCGGAGGTAGGAGAACATCGGTGGCCATGGAGTTCTACCGGACGGCCATGGCGGTGACGCGCTCCAGTGCCCTGGAGCTTGGGCGAGCGTGCGCGCGGGGCAGAGCATGACGCTGCGAGGGCGGTGGTGCTTGCTGTGGGATGCCAGGGAGCTCGGAGACGGAGGGACGACGGTGGCAGCTCGGAGCTCCTTGGGCGGCCATGGTGGGCGCGCGCTCCCATGACGAACAGAGCGAGGCGAAGGTGGAGGCGAGCTCAGGGACGAGGGAGGAGACTCAGACGTCCACCCTTGAGGGCGCAGAGGCGCGGGGCACGCGTCCAGGGATGTGGGGCGCGAGCTCGCGCACGGTAGCCACGTCCACGGACAGGTGCCGCCCGTTGAGGCATTTCACCGAGCACGTGGCGGGCAGCGACGTGGGCAAGGTGGAACGCCGTTTTGGGCCGCTTCCAGGCCGAATTAGACATTGGGCCATAAACAAAGTTTGTTCCTTATAAAATTCTTCACAACTTTGTCAAAGGGTGCACAGTCATGCAAAGCTTCTAGGTCACACTTTTGAAATGGTCAAACAAAAGTGTCCCAGGGTCCATACATGGTCAACCATCACTTAGAAGCACATTTAGGCAACATGATCAACATGAACATTGTTCCATTAAGTGTCCTAAGTGTAGTTAAGGTGTTGTAGAGGCCAAACATACCCACCATGCATAGGTTGCACAAAAGTGTAGGCCTCACATGCCTTGAAACATAGAACTCAAGTGAAATGCTATAGTCATTTCATGTGACTTTTTTATTCCAAACTTTATGAAACTTTTCCAGGGATCAATATAGATAGTTATTGATGTGAGACATGTGAAGATACTTTGATAGCAACACCCAAGCATATATCTTTTAATTGAGCCTATATGTAAGCAAGGGTGCAATATCCAAGTTTAGGTTGAGGCTTACCTCCATAGGTTTGATTTTGGCATCGTCATCTCCACTAATCTATCAGGTTTGATCTTAAACCCACTGTCTAATTGGTGATAAACACCTGGGGTGTTACAGCCCTCCCCCCTTAAAAGAATCGCGTCCCGAGATTCGGAATGGAAGACCTTTTAAGGAAGAGAGACACGCTATCTGGTTCACAACATTTGCTATAGCTTTTAGCTACAAAGCTTCAACATCGGTGAACAATTTGGTCAAAGGCACTTTCTTGATACTTACTCTTTATGGTAAAATCTATCGGAAGAATTTCCTTCATTGACTTCCATGAAGCATTGTTACTTTGGGATGAATCCCAGATAGCACATTACTGCATTCTCAATGTACGGAGATCATTTGGTCCATGAGTGAACCACTCACAAGTATCTGACTTTCTAATGACCACAACATAGGCCATATAAACTTGACACTAGACCAAAATAATCAGAAGTATACTCGTTAAAATGACTCTATGTTCACAAAGTTTGAAAAGCAGTCCTCTACCAAAATGGCTTGAGCACAACCTTCCAAAAGTGTGAGACCATAGACGGCAAATATACTCTGAGACTTTAGGATACTGACTAACCAATAGACAAGGTCTATGTTGGTCGTAAATGTTCATTCATTTAGGCACCAACTAATGGAAAACTACTTAAGGTTCCATGTGTGCAGTTCTCTTTCTCTGATGACAACACTGTATTATCTGAGTCTATCGAGAGGTTAGTGAATGTGATAGCTGACTCTGTTGGCTTTCTATTTCTGCCAACAGCTATCTAAAAGATTCTTTTATTCAAAGACAACAGTCATCTAGGTTGAAGCAGATGCAATGTCATGGGTAAGAACATTTAAAGGTACCAAAGTATGTCATCATTGGAAAATAATTCCCAAAGAAAGATGTAACGAGGCCTTAAGGACAACAAAAGTTGTACTTATTCACTTAACCGCGGGGAGTAGTCTACCACCAAGCGATTGAGTAAAAATTTTCCTTTATTACTTAGTTGCACTGTAAGTTAAGTTGACTTGCAGCATAACAACTTTGTCAGGCCAACTTTCACCTTGAGGCTTCCTTTTTAGGATCAAACAGCAGCTCGAAGATAGAAAATCTGTTGTTTGACACTTCTCAAATTGCTTTCGAAGATTCCTCAACCCTTTGTCCAATAAAGTTATGAACAAACCGTTTGTGGCATCTATGGGCACAAGGATGCGGATCGGAACTCAGGCATACTTTCTCTAATTCTTCACCTTAGCGGATAGAACACCTTACACTATCTGTGTGATTGTCCAAGACGGAATTGACTTGATCACAATGGCTCTAGAAGATAGAGTATCTCTCAAGTTGTGGCTAGATGATTAACTTCTTGTTGGATATTGCTCTGTAAGACATAGCCTTAGTAGCTACCAATGAGTCATTACCTAACTGAAGATTAATCTTCCTATTGGTAACTAATTAGTTGTCTGTCAACACTAAAAAGTTCCAATTCTTCATTCTTGATCACAATAATTGTGGTCAATACAAAGCAGATGGTTGCCATCGAAGTCAGCAGATAAGAAGTCACACCAAAGATGGTTGATTTCGACGGTATGGCCATTATGCATACAACGGTTAAAACTTGCATATTGTAACGATCGAGTCTTATCCAACGGATGGCTTGTCCACTTAAGTGTTGTGTGTCCTTTTTATCCAACAGGAATGAGATACGTTTCTCACTCGATGATGGTCGTCAATATTGGGACAACTAAGTAGAGTCACATGTCTACCACCTATTGCAGTCTGTTAATGTTTATGTCGGTGACCTATTCTTCAAAGATTTTCCTCTTAGCAACTTCAGAAGGAAACTCCACTACTTTTGGTCTAAGATATGGATCTTATGATACAATATGGAGAGATAACCAAGAAACAGTTCACATGAGAATAACACGTTGATGTTGTTCCGCAATGGATCATGACTAGAAACCACGATACCAGCGCGTGCCGAGCAGCACAACCTTGTGTCGGCCGCCCACAGGAGGCTCTCGGTTTCGTCGCGGCACCGTCAGTTGCTACTCATAACACCATTACCGATCACACCACCAAGGTGAAATTTGAAGTGAAACAATTTGGGTGGTAAAAATAAGCATTATACAAGGGAGGGATAGCAAGCAAAGGTAGTCACCAGGTTTGGAATTAACCAGGAGGTGATTCGAAGATCAAAACATAGCACAAGAGAACATAGCTCAATTGCCGAAGGTGACTAAGCACGAGATTTTTACTTGATTCCACTTACGCCTAGCGTTGATGAAAGTTAACTGGGTTGGTCAGTCGATAAGGGTCTTTACAAAAAGGGTTGGACAACATCCACAGCTTATACAAACATGTCGGAGAACTAAACTTTGGGCTTTCGGTCAAGCAAAGGCATGGATACAAACATTCAAGGACTAGCCACTAAGTCTACAGGCTAAGGCTCATAAGATAGAGAACCTAATGGAAGATAACAACTATACAATTACGTATGTGAACTTTGTTATAGGATAAAGTTATGTGACCCTTGTATGCTCACCAAGGACAAACGAGATGACAACTAGGGCACTACCTAGATAACAAGCACACATACACATCACCATCAAGCAGTCGTTTGAGAAAATTCAAATGAATGGGCTTAAGCAACCAATACCAAGCACAAGGCTCACCCAAACAAGCATTTATCTCAAGCATGAACTAACTACAAGTTTAGTCCAAACAAACGTTAATTAAGGAGGCCAACTTAGCAGGTGCCCAGAATCTAGACAGCAGCATAGTAACTACTTGTTTCAACCATAACTGAGGTTGTAGACCTTCTATAAAGGTGATCCTAGACTTTCTAGATAGCTTAGGACGATGATTACACTTCAGTTATTCATACCAAAAGCAAATTCATAGATTAACATGACCAAATTGCTAATGTTGCAGATCTGTACCAATATGGATAGAAAACTAACAATAACTTCAAAATGTACAACTGGAGTTCTAGGGACACAACAAGGCTGAGCCTTAACTTTATGTAAAGCTTATTAAGTTGTCTATAACTTTTTTTTTATTATCATATTAAGATGATTCTATATCTAACAAGGCCAGACAAGACAAAGAAGACAT
Organism: Saccharum hybrid cultivar R570; assembly: GCA_038087645.1. NCBI lineage: Eukaryota > Viridiplantae > Streptophyta > Magnoliopsida > Poales > Poaceae > Saccharum > Saccharum hybrid cultivar. Next base: position 2,173,580 of record JAQSUU010000795.1, read on the forward strand.
CTCTGCCCAGATTTGGACAGATTCTGTCATTCCCCTTTACAAGCTCATAAGTAGAGATTTAGACCACCAAAATTAGTGTTATAGGACATTTTAGAAATCTTAGAAAAAGTACAACACTTCTTCTATTATCTCCAAGACATGATTCCCTATGCACATGGGTCAAATAAATCAAACATTCAGATCTATTCAGAGCATAAACAAAACCTGACAGTAAACTTCGAAAATTCATAATTCTCAAACCATAATACCTAGGGTCATGGAATTTTAGGACCAGCTAGATAAGTAAGTTAGCTACAACTTTGGTATTCCCCATAACTATAGAAAACACCATTATGACCATGAAAGAATCACTACAACAGAAACCGTTCTAGCAGCCAATGTTTAATAAGCAAAACAAAGCTTGTCTTTGTTCTACTTAACAAGAGAGCACACAAACATGTTATTCTAGTAGCTCTAAATATTATTACCTTAGACCAAACAATTTAATTCATTAATGAGAATGACAATTACTTAAGTGAGGTCTAGAGCATTTGCAAACACTTAGGTGAACAACATATCCACCACTTGGTTAAGCTAGAGGATATCTCTAAGTTCAAGCATGTAGCCACACTTATTTCTAGTAAGGCTAAGCATATATTTTTCTCAAGCAACATGGAACAAGACATTTTTGTTTTACTTCACTCAAGAAAGATAGGGTAACACATTGATCACAAGTTACACCCTATAGAACAAGGGTGAGAAGAGTATAGCCATGCATAAAGCAACAATCATGAAGATGCATGCTTCGTCCTATTCGTCCTCACAAGATTGCCAACCCAAGGTGGTGATCACGTTCTATGTCGATGGCATAACACGCATTCTCTCGATATATAGCTAGTCGATAGCTACATTCGACTTAAGCATTCGTGGTTAGCGTACCTGCAGAAAGGTTTCATTGCAGCCCAACAATTCCCTAATTATAGCACACAATGAAATAGGAAGATAAAATTCTAAGCACTCCCATATATATATACCCCTGTATACGTACATGTAGCACCAAAACTACCCGAATCATTCGATCACCCACAATTAAGTACCTTCATATATACATGTGTGTAACATGTAGATAATCCAGTAACCAAAACTAGCTCTCCCCTAGACCGCAGGTTGTACGATCATGCTCTCACAACTCACACTTACCTGAGCGTAGGTGCGACGTTGCATAAAAGTAAACTAACAACATATATGGCTATTTCATATATGAAGGCTACCTCTAATCTGACACACTGGGTAGCATAATGTGGGAGAGTTATCACACATACATACCTTGGCCTGGGCGTAGATGCATAATGAAAACCCCCAAGTTAGTACTTATATAAGCCACCTAATAATCCTTATATGGGCATAAGGGAATTGACCACTGGCATACTAGGTTTAGAATTCAGATTTCACAAACCTATATATAGCTATAAGTTGATAAAACTGATTTTATAAAACAAAACCTTTGTTTTAAATACACATACGACAAGTTTAATGTTGAATCTTGCTCCGATACCAGCTGTAACGGAACCGTCCAAATTATAAGAGCACAAGTACAAAAACAATCACCGAAATGATCAAATTCTCGCACTTGAGCCCATATAACTCCGGTAGTCCAATAAAATCACGAGGGATTTCAAACCAACCAACATACAAGCCAAGATCGTAGTGATTCAACATAACAAGTCACATGTTACAACCATTTCACAAGTAATTCAATATACATCGGAGTTCAACATAGTTATTACAACTTAAATTGAAAAGTAGCGGAAGCAAAGTAATTTGAAACTAACATTTCTCTGATTTCCAATACATGCCAGTACCAAGGTCGACTTCCAACAAAAGCATTAGAGAGAAGATAAATAAGAAGGATCATGCCCATGATCACACTCTGCCTCAAAGGCAGAAGCCAACCAACTCTTGCAGTAGCCCAGTTACTTCACAACCTGCAACAGTGGGGATAAAACCCTGAGTACGAGAAGGTACTCAGCTAGACTTACCCGTCAGAAACCAGAAATAAGGTGACACCAAGGATCATGCAAGGCTGATATAAAGTGGGGCTAGCTTGACAACTTTTTGCATAAAAGCTTAATATAGATGATCAATCATTAATGCTTAAGCATCAAGTTAATTATCATTAACCTATCATCTATATTAGAACCTGTACTAGAGCACTCACTTTATTAGGAGCAAACAATATTAACCATAGCAGGTATAAATTGAGGCAACCTTTTTCCATCGTGATCCAATTAACCATCAGTTCAATTTAATTGAATCTACGTTGCCGCTGCTCAAGTCAAGTGCTCACTAACCGGGAGCGACGGCGATTCGAATCGAATTCCTATCCAGCTGGAGGGGTATTTCTAACACTCACCGTGCAGACCCCTGCCAGGGTCGCACAGGCCACCGTTTCATATGATTCAGGAATCGCGGGTCCGAATAATGTCGCGACCCCAAGGGCGACACTCTGCCAGGTGATAGGGACTCTAACCCCCCCTTGGTCTCACGCCAATGTCCCCAAGCACATCCTTTCTCTCCTCCAAGAAGCAACCTACCATTCGATTCCCGGCCTGAACCACATTACTCGGCTTCGCGGTCAGAACGGCTTATCCGGCCAACTAAGTGTTAGACTGCGTTCAACATGACTCAAGGACGTACAGCGAATCGGTCCTTAAATGACTCAGACGGGGATAGATTCACACCCAAGACCTCCATGTCTTGTTGCTTCACTATCGTCATCCCGCCCGGTCTCATTTTATTTTATTAACACATGGTTCCTTTCCACGATAGCAAATATAGCCAACCGTGCCATATATGAATATCCCTATATCTCGCAGGTGACAGGAAATCACCTGACTTCTACCGCTTAAAGCAGGGCTAAGCATCTACTCGATCCTAGTCTATGTAGGATTCAAGGATTCATATATCTGGACAAGGAATGATATAATGCAGCAAGGATTTCCAACCAACTCCTATCACTTAATGCAGCAATACTTATAACATATATAGAATTAATTGCTTTAAAGATAGGAGGCTTATAATGCTCCGGGGCTTGCCTGGGATCCGACTTAAGTCAGAGTTTGTCAGATGAAACTCTCTTGGCGAGCATTCCCTCATTCTAGCACTTGTCCGATCTTTCCATCTCCGAGATAGGTCCACCAACACCATCTTCTGGTTAGCTCCACATCACGTCCTTCACACGTTTCTGCTAGCGTACCTATATGGGGTGCAACAATGCATATGTATGAATGCATAGAAATGCAATAAACAAAATAATCATAAAAGCATACCAAAGTTCACATAAACCCTAGAGCTAATTAACTTAATCATCACTACGGCATAACATAGAAGATTGCAAACACATAAATCAAGACACAAGTCTTATAAGATCCTAAGGTACCAACCCAAGTACTTTCAAAGGTATGAGTCACACTTCAACACATTAGCATGACAAAGTTAATCAAAGTACTAGAACTAGAAATTGCTACCTTCTGGACATCAGAACAGCAGCTAAGTAATTTAATCGTAACTGGAGATCTACAACTCCAAAAGACTGGCAAGAAGACATTATGAAAAGCTTATGAAATTATCTATATTTCATTTATAATCATCACAGCATGATTCCAAAGTTTAACATGTCGAATTTACACAAACACAGAAACTGGTCTAACAAGACAGAGAGCAAGCAATTCTGTAACCCAACTTTCAACAGCTATAACTCCTAAACCACATGGTAAAATGCCACCAAATTTTAATAGAAGCTAGATACATAAATTATCTACAACTTTTGTATAAATAAGTTTCACAACAAAGCACATTATCATGAAGAACTTTGCTAAGGTCCCAGATCTGTCCAGAAACCTCATTTGCAAGAAATAATTATTAACTTATGTTGCAAACATATAATTAGACAAAACCAACTTTACCAACATTTCACGCATGACTAATGAACACCAGAAAACATAGTGTCCATTCCTAAATAATTTCTTTTAATGCATTTTCTTAATTTATTTAGATAATTTGGTGGAATTATGAACACATATCAAAAGTGCATAATAAATTCTACCAAAATTACAGAGGCCTACACATGCTCCCAAAAGTCTACTCTCCAAATTTGAAACCATTTGGACATGTATAACAACCTCTATGAAAAAGACAAATGGCTATAGCAATAAATCATGTGAGAGCAAGTTAAACTTAACACTCAATATTTTCTGTGAACACAAGGCCATATTATGAATCAATATGATAGAGAAACATCATACTAAGGTAATGGAACAACATTTTCTATTTTATCATTTATATATTATTTATAAGCTATTTATTAAGCCATAAACAAGTTAACTCAATAACTAGATCATACAATAAGCAATGACCATGAAATTTATACCACAGTACATACATGGCATGACAAGCCTACCATAAAAATTTCACATCATTTGGAGCATCACAACATCAGTTATGAATTTCCCAAACAACATATGCAAGGAATGCCTAATTAGCAAGATTAAATCTAAACCTCAGTAAAATAGTAAACAACTATCTTGTTTAATATTTTTATTAATTAGAGCATGTCATCACAAGATTAACAAAACAAGAATCATCATTTTTGGAGTTCTAAAACTCCAGATCATGCTCTGGTTAGGTTTGAAGGCATTTCTAGAGCTCTTTTTCAACTTAAATAAACACATTGAAAAACATCTATAAACATATAGAATTTTATGACTCTACTGCATAGATCTCTTCACAAGGTTTCCAAAAAGTCCCCATTTACTATTTTTGGAATTACCTAGCATGAGATATGAATTTTAGAAGATTTACATGAAATCTAATTTCAAAACCAGAATAAAAGCAACCCTAACTAATTTCGCTAGGTGTACCCGGCTATGCACCCGAAACTGTCACTGCTTAAATGACACGAGGGCCCCACGGTCGGGCCGGGCCCGCCTGTCATACAAGAGAGAGGCACAGGGAAGGGAAAACCGGTCTTCATCTTCTACCTCCGTCGGCCGAACAGAGGAGGCGGCTCGGCCGGTCGGTCTCCGGCGAGGGGGGTCACCGGCGGCGGCGACTAAGGGTGGCATGAGCTCCAACGTGCCCTTGCGCACCCGTAGAGCTACACAGCTCGGCCCGCGGCGGTCCCCAGCGTTGTGGCCACCGGAGCAGGCGGCGGCGACGGCGGCGGCCCGATGGCAGCGGCCTCCGGTGAAGTTCAAGGCCGGGGAGGAGGTGCCGCGCGTGCGGCTTGGCATGGCGAGGGTGGTGCGGCGGTTCGTTCGGGCGGAGGAAGGCCGGAGGTAGGAGAACATCGGTGGCCATGGAGTTCTACCGGACGGCCATGGCGGTGACGCGCTCCAGTGCCCTGGAGCTTGGGCGAGCGTGCGCGCGGGGCAGAGCATGACGCTGCGAGGGCGGTGGTGCTTGCTGTGGGATGCCAGGGAGCTCGGAGACGGAGGGACGACGGTGGCAGCTCGGAGCTCCTTGGGCGGCCATGGTGGGCGCGCGCTCCCATGACGAACAGAGCGAGGCGAAGGTGGAGGCGAGCTCAGGGACGAGGGAGGAGACTCAGACGTCCACCCTTGAGGGCGCAGAGGCGCGGGGCACGCGTCCAGGGATGTGGGGCGCGAGCTCGCGCACGGTAGCCACGTCCACAGACAGGTGCCGCCCGTTGAGGCATTTCACCGAGCACGTGGCGGGCAGCGACGTGGGCAAGGTGGAACGCCGTTTTGGGCCGCTTCCAGGCCGAATTAGACATTGGGCCATAAACAAAGTTTGTTCCCCTCGGTCTGCTCTACGTTTCTTATTTAAGGTGCCCGGCCATTTGAGCTTTGTAACAGCGGATAATTAAGCTCCAAGATGATAGTGTCAATATGTTAACAGCGATCACGGAAACTCGCTTTCGGAGGTCGAAACTCGATCAAACTTAGTGCAACTTTTTGCATTCTCTTCTCCATAACATAATCTTGAACTTTTATTTTTGGACTAACTCAAGTTGCTTAGCAAAATTTGGAGAACGCGGGATGTCAACATCGATGTCACCGGAATTAGGGCTTAAAAATGTCTAAGTGCTGAAATCAGCCCTAAAACTGCCTTGTGGGCCCTGTTTGAGCATGTTCCACACATTTTCATGACTTGACTCTTAAACAAAGTTTGTTCCTTATAAAATTCTTCACAACTTTGTCAAAGGGTGCACAGTCATGCAAAGCTTCTAGGTCACACTTTTGAAATGGTCAAACAAAAGTGTCCCAGGGTCCATACATGGTCAACCATCACTTAGAAGCACATTTAGGCAACATGATCAACATGAACATTGTTCCATTAAGTGTCCTAAGTGTAGTTAAGGTGTTGTAGAGGCCAAACATACCCACCATGCATAGGTTGCACAAAAGTGTAGGCCTCACATGCCTTGAAACATAGAACTCAAGTGAAATGCTATAGTCATTTCATGTGACTTTTTGATTCCAAACTTTATGAAACTTTTCCAGGGATCAATATAGATAGTTATTGATGTGAGACATGTGAAGATACTTTGATAGCAACACCCAAGCATATATCTTTTAATTGAGCCTATATGTAAGCAAGGGTGCAATATCCAAGTTTAGGTTGAGGCTTACCTCCATAGGTTTGATTTTGGCATCGTCATCTCCACTAATCTATCAGGTTTGATCTTAAACCCACTGTCTAATTGGTGATAAACACCTGGGGTGTTACATTGCAGATGCAGCAGAGGCAGCAGAGAGAGGTGGCAGGAGTAGTGGGATTCGTATTGGCGAGCGTCGCTTTCACCTTGAAGGTCGACAGCTCGGTACTGAGGCCACAGAAGAGACAGCGGATGCACCTACAGAGCAGCCTACAGAGGACCCAGAGGAGACTGAGGAGCAGACAGTTCACTCTCCACAGCGTCGTCGCTCAAGACGTACGTGAGCTCAGGTGACTCCCAGGCCAGAGGGCCAGCGTCGTGGAGGTCGTCCACCTCCCAGGGCTCGAGGTCACCCCCTAGTTGAGCACTTTGACCTCAGGGGAGCTAAAACACGACAGGTGCAGGCACTCAGGTTCGTTGAGGTCACTCGGTGGTTCCCACCTCAGCGGGATCCCCGGGCTTCAGAGGGCTTCTACACACCTCTGCACGAGGACTTCTATAGAGCCTATGTTGATAGCGGGATTGCATTCAGACCACAGAGAGTCTATCGACTGGAGGCCTTAGTTGAGGTGGTTGGTGAGAAGCTCCGTCCGCACCTATCCTTTCTACCTGGATTGTCAGATCTTCTTGGATGGACTAGAGCCTACTGCAGGACTTGGGTCAGAGAGTTCTATTCTTCACTTTGGATTGACCCAGCACATGAGTTTATACACTTTGCATTCAGAGGATGTGACTGCAGACTGTACAGCACCAGGGTACGGGAGATCCTTAGACTCCCAGCTTCAGAGACGAAGATACACCAGCTGTGCTTTGGACAGACCGCACCTCCCAGACATCCTCATAGCGGGACAGTGCCACCTACAGACATGATCAGACCCTGCTTCCATGAGCCGTTTGGCGAGGGGTCTAGACATACACCTGCCAGCCTGACACCCCTAGCTAGAGTCCTTGATGCTATTGTGAGGCGGACACTACTTCCGAGGCTGGGATATAGAGAGGGACTGACTCGTATGCAGTTATGGGTAGTGCATCACCTCATCTCACAGACATCATTCAATATTTGGGATTTGGTGCAATGTGAGATGGAGGATACTTTGGCAGAAGGATTCAAGGGTCACAGGCAGCTACCCTATGCTCATTGGATTTGTTTTCTTATTCGTTCTGCGTGTGACCTACCTATAGAGATTAGAGCAGAGATGTCTGATACCACTATAGCTTTTCTAGAGTATGACATTCAACAGCTGTGGGCTTCAGTTACCAGAGAGTAGGCACCTGGCCCAGGATAGCGTCAGAGGCCAGAGGTTCTAGAGATAGCTGCTGAGCAGGACGAGACCGTTGAGGGTCTTGCTGAGGCCGAGCTAGCAGATCTTGATGCTCAGCCAACTGATCCAGTCGAGGATGTCGCTACTGACAGCACAGATGAGGATTATCAGCCCATCCCCTGGTACCGCTCTCCTCGACCTCACGACCATGAGGCCAGTGGTTCTGGCTCAGCCTCCCGCTCAGACCTAGCCATGGTGGCTATACTTGAGAGGCTGACCCAGGCCCAGGAGACACAGGAGGTTCAGATGCAGAGACAGGCTCAGGACACAGCTGCCGCATTTGCTCAGATTCAGGCCCGTCAGAACGAGTTCCAGAGGCAGCAGCTGGAGTTTCAGAGGCAGCAGTTTGAGATGCAGAGATAGCAGGCAGCCACCCAGCAGCAGTATCTAGAGCTCTTGTGACACCTTGTCACTATTGGGGTACCTCCACCACCGTTTGTCCTGACTCCAGCACTACAGTCAGTGGACCTCAGAGTCAGGGCCAGCCAAGCTTTCAGTTTACCTCACCCCAGCAGTAGGTTCCTCAGACATTTTAGTCCCCGAGCTACACTCATATACAGACGGGGTTCACTCCACCAGCTCAGCCGAGACCTCACCTCCTCTCGGGCACTCCTTTCACTGACTTGAGTGCCTCCTACAGTGAGCTGACTGGTCAGCCGACACCCTCGCACACCACCTTTGTGACCACATCAGGGATGTCAGCTTCAGAGACTGCTCTTCTCCTAGTGTCAGGGGCCGAGACTACAGAGACTATACCTTCGTCAGTTGCATCGACAGATCCTCCTACTATTGGTGTCTTTCAGGCTCAAGCGACATTGACTGCTCCTATTGTTGCTACTACACCTTCAGTTCCTGCACCTGCTCTACAGACCCAGACCGCTTCACTACCACATCTATCTACAGAGGGTCAGCCTGACAGTTTAGAGTCTGAGGAGGATACTTCACAGTTCGTGATCACTCCACGCTCCTCGGCACCCGACACGACAGCTTATGTTCCCTCGTGGATCCTTAGTTTTCTTTTTGATGTTTGATGCCAAAGGAGGAGAGAGCGTAGATTCAGGGGGAGTGTTGATAGAGGGTTTTTGTTTTTCTTGTGTGCTACATTCATGCATCATGTTTAATTTTTTGCCCTGCATTTTGTGACAAGTGTGCTTGTGAGACTTTATCTGTTATATCATGTCACTTAATTGTGTTTAGCTCATAAGGTTGTGCTTCCGTGTCTTACTCCGATTTCATATGAGCTATGCTTTATGTGTACTAACTCTTCATGTTTTATCTTATAAGTACACTCAGTTGGCTTGGAACACATAAGCAATTCCTAACCCCTTGTGCTTATAGCTTTGTGCTTATGTGAACCAAGCATGATTGAAAACCTTAACTTATATCTTCTGAATCTAAGTGTTGTCATCAATCACCAAAAAGGGGGAGATTGAAAGCATCTAGGCCCCGGTATTGGTTTCGGCAATTGATGACAACACATTATTACCATGACTAACGTGTGTTTTGCAGAAACATTGATAAGTTAGGTCATGGAGTTGATAACTGCTTTGGGCACTATGGTATTCATGTCCCTTGATGGAAATCATTTTGATTTTTAAAGGATCAACGACAAGATTAAGGACGATTAATTTCAGAGGTCAAGGTGTTGAGTTACATCCGGAATAGTCGTTAGGATCTTTGTTTCTTCCTTTGACTGTACTATAAAGGGGGCATGAGCGAGTAGCTTGACCTAGGTGAGTCTTTTATTTAGGTGTGGTGTACACTTGTCAAACTTAGCACTAGGTAGCTCTGGTAAAGCTCAAAGTTCAGTTGGAAGCAACTTGGTTCAACTTGCATCATGTTTCTAAGTCATTTGAGTAGTTTACCTTTGACCGGACGCGGTTCCTGTCATGACCGGACGCGTCCTGTCAGTACTAACAGTCACTGCGTCGTTAACTGGTTGACCGGACGCGGTCCCTGCGAGGACTGGACGCGGTGATCAGTCTGACACGAGTTTTAGAGGGTAAAAGTGTAATCGGACGCGACTGTGAAGTGATCGGACGCGTCCGGTCACGTTCCAGTAAAGTTCTTAACAGACCTGACGTGTCCGGTCATCTATGATCGGACGCGGTCGAGCGTCAGGTCAAAGTCCAGTAAGGGTCTTGCACGATCGGACATGTCCGGTCATCCCTGACCGGCACGTCCGGTCACTCAGCGCTGACTTTCGGTTTTCGACCGTTACACTCGACCGACGCGTCCGGTCACGTCGACCAGCGCGTCCGGTCAGTACGTGTTTTGCTGATTTGGCAGATAACGGTTGGTTTTATCTGAGGGGTGTATAAATACATCCCCTTCACCTCTTTTAGAGGTCTCTTGCTCATTTGTTTAGCTGAGAAACACCTTTGGAGTGCAAGGGAGTGCAAGAGACCTAGTGAGGATAGTGATTTGAGAATCAAAGTTTGAGATTCCTCACTAGTGACTAGAGAGTAGCAAGTGTGCATCCATCTCCTCATTAGGCTTGTTGTGTTCAAGTGAAAGTTCTAGCTTGTTACTCTTGGTGATCGCCATCACCTAGACGGTTTGGTGGTGATTGGGAGTTTGGTGATCATCCGGTGAGCTTGTGGGTGACCCAACTCATGTTGTGAGCGGTTTTGGGCGATTCACCGTGACGGAGTGTCGAAGAATCAACCCGTAGAGAGCACTTGATCCTTGCGCGGATCAAGGGGGATCTACACCCTTGCGCGGGTGCTCCAACGAGGACTAGTGGGGAGTGGCGACTCTCCGATACCTCGGGAAAACATCGCCGTGTTCCTAACCCTTACTTTCAAGCATTTACTTTCGTGCATTACTTTCATTGCTTGTTTACTTTCCTGGAATTGCTATGCTAGACTAGGATTGGAACTTAGGGTGCAAAACTTTTATCGGTAGAATCACAAGGAACACTAGTAGGCACTAGGGTTGAAGTTTGGCTTATAGGATTTAATTCTTGCAATTAATTTTTAGAAAAGCCCAATTCACCCCCCCCCCTCTTGGGCATCTTGATCCTTTCAGGTATGTTGCAATTGAATCATATGGATGTTGTAAAAGTAGATCGAGAATGTTGCACATGTTGCATATATTGCAATTGTTTTCAGAGGCATGATGCAATGTATGTTTTGAGTGTTTTAGATGTTTCATAGGTACGTTAGTGTTTTCCGGACGCATGTTGCAATTGTGTTATCTGGATGTTGCATATGTTTCACACATATGTTTCATGTGTTTTATTTAGATGTTGCATATAGTTGTAATGGTTTTCAAGTGTGTTTTAGGTGTTTTTTTTCAAGTGTTTCAGAAGAATGTTTCAAGTATTTCAACTACCTTCAAACGTATGTTGCAACCATTGTATAGTATTTGGATGTTTTAAAAGTAGATCAGGTGCTGCATCTTTCCGCCTCCCACCTTCTACTACATCGTCTCTCCCAGAGCCGGAAGGGTATATGACGCCGCGCCTAGGTCCTTCCGAATCGGAGACGCCGCACGCCCTTCCCTCTTGTTGCTCGGGCAGCGCGAGCCCCGCGTGCAGCACGAAACGGGCACGGCGCTGCACGGAGGGGCGCGGCGGGAGGCTTGCAAAGGGAGCGCGCATGAGATAGCAACATGGTGGCGGGATGGGGGCGTGGAGGAGATAGGCCACGGGGCGGGAGGACGCGCACACGTATGCTGACGCTGTTTTCTGTACACAGGTGTTATTTTTTGAGGTGTGTCCGAACGCATCCTGGCGTCGAACGTCCAGACGCTAGGCATACAGTTTCCTATCAAACCTGTCAAAATAGAAGTGCTCCTCATGAGGAGCTCCTGAAAATCATTCTACCGGGTGTCAGAAGAAGCTGAGAAAAGGAGCTTCCACCAGTTTCCTACCTATCTGTTGAGTCAAGATCCCTTTTTCCCTCCTACACCAACTCGTAGCCAGGCCGTGGTAGGGCGGCGGTGCGTGCACGGAGTAGCAGATCGAGGTGGGGCAAAGTTGCCGGCGTGGACCTAAATCGCGACACAGATGGACGAGAGGAAAGTTGTCAAGCCGCGCGGGTGACGCGCGGTGTCAGGAGTCGTCGGAGCGAGCGCGGACCGAAGCACACGTTGAGACCCCTAAGACGCGTGATGACACCGGAGCTAGTGCATTGAAGGACGGGGACGCTGAGGAGTGACTACGTGGAGTGAGCGGACTCCAAGGACGACGGGGCGTGGAGCTACCAGACCGGGCAGACACCGGGACACGGCCCGCAGAGCTGCAGAGTGAGCGGATGTTGGGGACACCGAAGCACGGGCGCACGCAGGACGAGGACACTTTGGTGCGGCCACATGGAGCTACTAAGATTGACCGCACTGCGGTCCTATAAACCATCTGGAGGAGAAACCGATGCCGCAGCGCTGTACGCTACACCATCCGGAACGGGCGGCCGTCCGCTAAATCTAGCGGCTTCCAGGACGTCCGCTATCGGGCGTGGGGCCATGGGCAGACCCTGCCACGCGTGCGGAGAGGGAGACCGGGGGAGAGAGAGCGCATGCAGGGTGGGCCCTACTATTTTGACTAGCTAAAAAATATTATAACTCACAAACCAAAAAACCAAATTAAATTCCGATTACACCATTGAATTCGTTTCAATAAATTCCTTAAAACAAGATCTCACATGGATATATTTAGATAAAATTTATTTATAAGCATGTGGGTCTCACTGTTGGTAGTTGATATAGAGTATGAGATATAGAGGATGGATGAGTACGGAAGAAAATGATATAGAGAAGAGAATTTTGATGACTAGAACGGAATATTCATTTTAGAGGATGAATTTAGAGTACGAAGAGCGTGCATAACCTGATGATGTGTTTGGTACGGTGCATGCGGGCAGCGAGCACTGCATCCAACCGTGCGTATATTCACACGAAGTTGATTGTTTGGTTGTTGGAATCTTCAATTCAACCTGGCTCCGTGGGTGCAAACGATATGGCAACATGCAGGATCCTGCAATGCGCTCAGATCGAGCATACCTGTTGGGCCTGGCTCCGTGCATGTAGCTATATAGTGCAAGAGACCCACACGTCATTGATACATATCCGTTCTAATACATACAAAGTTCGGCCCACCAAACATAGACTCATGCCTTGTTTAGTTCCCAAATTCTACTCCCAAATTTTACTAAGCAAAAAGAAGATTCTCATCACATCAAAATGTCGACACATGTATGTAGTACTAAATGTAGATGGAATTAAAAACTAATTACACAGTTTTGTTGTACTTTACGAGACGAACATTTTGAATCTAATTAGTCAAAGTTTGGACAATTTTTACCAAATACAAACGAAATAGCATTCTGTGAACTAAACGAGGGCGAGAACTAAACAGGTATATGTCATTTTATCCTGACATCCGTGAAGACCTTTGGATAGGACACAATGATGCGTCTATTTAATGTCAGGATGAGTGGATGCAAGCCATGGGCATCCGTATTTTAGAAAGGGTGAGTGTCTGGTTTGTTGCAGCTATGGATGCAAAAGTGAGTTGAGCCCGTGTTTAGTTGCCGATTCAGGCGATCACGGATGTCAGGATAAAATGACATATACCTGTTTAGTTCTCGTCCTCGTTTAGTTCACAAAATTCCTGTAGCATTTCGTTTGTATTTGGTAAAAATTATCCAAATTTTGACTAACTAGGCTTAAAATGTTCGTCTCGCAAAATACAACAAAACTGTGTAATTAGTTTTTGATTTCATCAACATTTAGTACTCCATGCATTTGCCGACATTTTGATGTGACGGGGAATCTTCTTTTTGCATAGTGAAATTTGGGGAGAATTGGGTAACTAAACAAGGCCAATTCATCCCCAAATTCCACTATGCAAAAAAAAAATTCCTCATCACATCAAAATGTCAGCAAATGTATGGAGTACTAAATGTAGATGAAATCAAAAACTAATTGCACAGTTTTGTTGTACTTTGCGAGACGAACATTTTGAGTCTAATTAATCATTTTTTAGATAATTTTTTACACTAAAAAATAAAACGCGCTACAGTGTTCCGACAGAAACACTCTAGCGCGCAGTGCCGAATCCGACGTCCCAAATCGGAACTGAACACGAGAATACATCAATTCAAACATTTGAACTACGAAAAACTCGTTTTCCAAAAAAAAGTCAAAGGTCTTCACGGATCCCTGAATGACATTGAAAAATTCTTGACTCAGGCCTTTTAGTTCAGAGAATGCTTATAGATAGAAACAAAGAAAATATATGGGTGCAATGAACTAAATGTTTGGGGTTTGTATATTTTTTTTACAAACAACCCTCCCTAATCTACATTCATAAGCAATTATACAAAACAAAAAAAACTCCGTCCGGCGGGGAGAGGAACCAGACATGCAAACACTGAGGCTTTGTTTAGATGCTAAATTTTCTCCCAAATTTTACTATGCAAAAAGAAGATTCCTCATCACATCAAAATGCCGACACATACATGGAGTACTAAATATAGATGAAATCAAAAACTAATTGCACAGTTTAGTTGTACTTTGCGAGACGAATCTTTTGAGCCTAATTAGTCAATGTTTGGACAAAAATTCACAAATACAAATAACACGGCCTGACTGAACTTCTAGCTAACAAAAAATTAGCATGCCTACCCTCATAAATAAACTCCACCTTACTCAAGGCTTCTCTTCTCGACTTATCTCCAAGATGATTGTTCCGTGTCTCTCAAAGCCATCACCCTGCATTCTCCTCACCGTGGCAAGGGCTAGACATTCTCTGTAAGCTAGTGCTTCGTCCACCTCTGCTTGGTCTATGGCAGTGTTTAGTTCCTTCAAAATTCCAAAAATTTTACAAGATTACCTGTCACATTAAATCTTTGAACGCATGTATGGAGCATTAAATGTAGGTAAAAAATAACTAATTGCACAGTTTGTCTGTAAATGTCGAGACGAATCTTTTGAGCCTAGTTAGTCCATGATTAGATAAATTTTACCAAATAACAACAAAAAATGCTACAGGAACTTTACCCACACTTTACAACCATCTAAACACACCCTATACCTTGAAGAACAAGGGCCGAGGCACCTAGGAAATGGCCCATTTCATCCCTAGCCACTGCCACAGCCGATGCTGCTGTCCTCGTGTTTTTGGAAATCGCCGCATCGACATTGATCTTTACAAGACCACTAGGAGGCCTAATCCACCTTGCTCCGCTCCTCTGGACTATCTGCTTCGCCTTGGTCACTGGCTGATCGGCTCCAACTCGTGAATGACGTGCTTCACAAAACAGTGAGTAGAGAGCGGGCTCTGACTGACCCCCGTGTATAGCCTTAGGGGTGTTTGGTTTGGGTGTTAAAGTTTAACAAACACTGCAGCACTTTCGTCTTATTTGACAAAAAGTTTCCAATTTTGGATTAATTAGGCTTAATAGATTCGTCTCGTAAATTACTCCTAATCTGTGTCGACATGCATGCAATTAGTCTACATTTAGTACTCTATACATTCTAGGGAACATTAATGTGATGGGTGTTAAACTTTAACAAATGGTAACCAAACAGGCCCTTACGTCTCATGTACCAGATCGCCCAAAGGCGCACCACCACCCACGTCAGGTCCTCGTGTGGTAGATGGTTAATTACCACCGATAGCCAAGCTCACGTGTCAACCTCTGGAACCTGACTCAGGAACTCCACGATCTCTTCCCTGTCTAGGCTGCACACATCTTGAAACATTACACTCGGGCCTTGTTCACTTCCCCATGCCAACCCAAAATATTTTCTCTTCCACCCATAACATCGAATCTTTCGACACATGCATGGAGTATTAAATATAGGTAAAAAAAGATAACTAATTACATAGTTTGTCTGTAAATGTCGGGACGAATCTTTTGAGCCTAGTTAGTCCATGATTAGACAAATTTTGTCAAATACCAACGAAAGATGCTACAGTAACTTTTCAGCTACTTTTCGCGGAGTGAACACACCCTCAATCAGCGAGTGTTTCCATGAATCTGACTCCCCACATAAAGAACATCTTTTGTTCGGTGCCATATGCCTTTGATGACAAACGTCTCCCGTCGGTACAAAATTTCGGGCTATCTCCATAAGAACACACGCGCCTTGGATGACACTCTACCATAGTTACTCCATTCCTTTTTCTCTGAAGCGGTGTTTGACCACCGACCGTATGCTCCTCCCAAGCATTTGCACCATCAGGCCGAACGCACCAAAAAAGACCCCAGATTTCTCAATGAACTAACCGTTTGGGTTTTGTATATAGACATGGCCTCACAAACGAGAAGTGCTGTTTGTAACAATGGGCTTAGGCCCTCAAGGAGAAACCTTTGAGTTCAAAAAAAAAGGAGAAACATTTGGCTGCTTCAGAGATAGTACAACCCCATCGGTGGCGAGATCAGAGATGATATATTTTTTTTTGTTGTAAATTATAAGTCGTTTTAAGTTCCGTGTTAAGTTATATTTTTTACTTTATCTAGATTTATAGAAAAATTTACAGACCACGGCTATGTCAAACAATTTTCATTAGATACATCAAGAAATATATTTGTGTAAGAGCATTCGTCCCCGACGTGGGTTTTGGATAATTAATGACAATCAAATTAGGGACTAACATGTTTAATCTAAGTGAATACGCAGGTGTTAGTCCGATGAAAGAATTTGAATGATCACATTTGGTGATGATAGCACCCTCAATTCCATTGATTGGAAAGCGTTCCTTCTCAAGTGGCTCGATTAGATTTTATATTTTGGCTTAAGTTGTACGAAACACCGCACTATCAAGAGGGATACAAATTAGGCTATCTACATGGGGAATTAGTGCTCAATATGTGTTTGATTATGCGTTTGAGAGACACATTTGCACTCACAGACACTTAGAGAGGTGTTTTATGCCTGGGAGCACCGGTAGTACCGGTAGGCATAAATCCCACCCGGTGGCAGTGCTTAGTTCTGCGTGTTTTTATACTAGCGGTAGTACCAGTGGATGGATCGGTAGTACCGGTCCTGACCGGTGGTACCGGTGAAAGTTCGATAATACCGGTAGGCCAAATTCCCGTAGAACTCATCTTCGCTGTAAACTATACTAGCGGTAGTACCGGTGGATAGATCGGTAGTACTGGTCTTAACCGATGGTACCGGTGAAAGTCCGGTAATACCAGTAGGCTATTTTCTCGCAAGATCTCCAGTAGGTTGATTGTAACGGTCGGAACCTTTGGGACCAGTAGTACCGGTACCGCTTCGAAGATAAGTGTATAAATAGCTCTCTCCTTCATTTCTAACCGTGACCCATGCCATTTACTCCCACCTACCTTCAGACAAACAGCTCCCAAGCATTGACTCACCCTCTCTCTCTTCCTCTTTGCTCCTAGATCCAATCCCTTGCAAGATTTGAGTAGAGAGAAGAGATTTGATAGTGGAAAGCTTCGATTCGCATCTTGAGCACTTGGTTCCCCTCCTAGCTGGCTTGGTTTGTGTTTGTTACTCTTGGGTTCTTGGAACCCTAGCCGGCTAGGCGTTCTTCGTGGTTTCCCGTGTTGTTCTACCTGTGAGGGCACCCCGAAGTGTTTGTATCACCCGTGTATTCTTAGTGGAAATCTCGGGCTAACCTTTGTGGTTGCTTGAGGGAGGCAAGGAGATGGAAGAGACTCCGACCTTAGTGGTCACCTCAACAACGAGGACGTAGGAACTCCTTTGTGGGGTTACCGAACCTCGGGATAAATCGTGTGTCCCGCGTGCTTGTTGTTGTTGCTTGTGATTACTTGAGATATTACTTGTTCTTCGTGTTCTTCCTCTATCCTCATCTCCTTCATAGGTTGTGGGTGCCCGATCTACGATTTGGTGAAGGAACAAGCAAAAGGGAGTTCATCATCTTCATCAACATCATCTTTTGGTAGTGGGGTAAAAGTCAGATCTAAAGTCAATAGGGTACTGGTAGTACCGGTGGTTTGCATCGGTAGTACTGGTGATCTCTCACCGGTAGTACCGGTCCAAACCAACCGGTAGTATCGGTAGATATTTGACTTCCGTTTTTTTAGTTTTTGAGTTTTAGGTTTTTTAGATTCGTCTATTCACCCCCCTCTAGACCTATTAGATTCTTTCAATTTGACAATGATTCTTTTGATTGGTAGAGGTTAATACATTTTTCCAATAAATTTAATCAAATTAGATAAGTTCTATTAGACTTAGAACAAAGTCAAAACGACCCCTAATTTGAAACACAGAGTGTATATTTTTCGCACTTGCTAGCGCCTGTCTGGACGCTAGGCGCTAGTGTCTGGACTGTCGCATAGAGGGAGCACACCAGCAGTGGGCCCACGCTGCCTTGGTCGTCGCCCTGAACGTTGTCCGCGCCACCGCCACTTCCTACGTGCATCCCATATGCAACACCTGATCTACTTTTGAAACATCCAGATGCAACATTTATAACATACAAAAGAAGACAAAGAAACACTTGAAACAAGCGTCTGAAACACTTGCAAAAACGTCTAAAAAACATTTGAAAACCATTCAAACATATGCAACATCCACATGTAACACTCGCAAACATACGTATGAAAACACTTAAAACATATGCTTGCAACATGCATGTATATGCAACATTCAGATCTACTTTTGCAACATTTAGATAAAACACTTGCAACATTCGTCTGAAACAGGTGAAATATTTGGAATACACACTTATGTGTATAGCATTACAACAATGTGCAATATCCTGATCTACTTTTGCAACATCGATATAACACTTGCAACATATCTCTGAAACATCTGAAAAGCTTAAACATACTATTGTAACATGCGCTTTTAGCGTAGTATCTGCTTGTTGCTTGGACGATGGACGCTCGTCGGCGCGAAGCTCGATGCCGCAGAGTGGTGCGGAGGTCGCTGATGTGGAGCTCGGTAGTGGTACGGACCTCAGTAGGGGCAGGGGTAGGCGGATGGAGTGCGGACTCGACGGGAGGCACGAGTCCGAGTGGGGGCACGAAGGCAGCGGCGGGCGAGGCCGCGCGGCTGAGGGCGGAGTCTGTCCCGAGCATGCAGGTGACGCAGACGGGGGCGGTGCGGACGATTTATACGGGTCTGTTCGGACGGACAACCTATAAGCAGCATTACCCTGTATTATATTTTAAGATCTTTGCAATACATCTACCATCTCAATTGAAAATACAAACACCGGGTGCATCTTTGTAAACTACGAACGTATAAACGAAATTTTATATATTAAAAAACTACAGTACTGATTTTTTTTTGAAAACAACCACTGTACTAATTTGAATGGCAGAAGCATGGGCGAAGCTTCACCGCCCATCCCATCGCCCAGATTGACCGCCCAAGCCTCTACACCTCACATTCCTCCCCCACTCCTCGTTCGTCCAGCAAACACCACCTCCACCCAACCAGAACTCCTCACGTGTTCCACCGACCATCCCCCGTCCACCCACCACCCCGCCACACCGCCGACCACACGCCCTCCCTCCGCACCGATCCCCGCGGCGCGCGCCACGCTCCTTTGACCGCCACGTCATCCCACTGCCATGCGGGCCCCGCACCCCGCGCGCGGCCGTCCTCAAATGCCCCCACCCCTCGCCTCACCTCCGCACAAACGCGTCGTTTCCGCCCGCTCCACAGGATCCTCTGCGCCACCGTAACCGTGTGACCCCGCCCGTGCCGCCGCCGCCGCCGGCGATCCCGATCCGCCGACCCGTCCCACCCCCAGCTCGCAGCCATGTCGCCGTCGGAGCCGACGCGGGAGGAGAGCGTGTACATGGCCAAGCTGGCGGAGCAGGCGGAGCGGTACGAGGAGATGGTCGAGTTCATGGAGCGCGTGGCGCGCTCCGCGGGCGGCGCAGGGGGCGGGGAGGAGCTCTCCGTGGAGGAGCGCAACCTGCTGTCCGTCGCCTACAAGAACGTCATCGGCGCCCGCAGGGCCTCGTGGCGGATCATCTCCTCCATCGAGCAGAAGGAGGAGGGCCGCGGGAACGAGGCGCACGCTGCCTCCATCCGCGCCTACCGCTCCAAGATCGAGGCCGAGCTCGCCCGCATCTGCGACGGCATCCTTGCGCTGCTCGACTCCCACCTCGTCCCGTCCGCCGGCGCTGCCGAGTCCAAGGTCTTCTACCTCAAGATGAAGGGCGACTACCACAGGTATACCCATTACCGCCAGCAGATCTCACTTTTTTCTTCTGCGTATCCGCCTTTAGAGGCTAGACTATGCGATATATTTATGGAGTGGCCGAGGAGGGAGGTTTCTTGGTGGATGTACGCTCGATCTTTATATGCGATGTGACGGAGTTGATGGATTTTCGCTTATTATATGAGGGATCTTTGTGTTTGGGATTCAGATTAGCGGGGTTTTTGAGTCCTTATTTATTGCTGGTTATTATTATTATCTGTGGGGGCTGCACGATCTGATTTGGGCCCTTTGTATATGGACCATGGTAGTTATGGTTTGGAGAAGTCAAAACTTAAGATCTGTAGTATGCAGATGTTTCGTGTGGGGATGACAGGGGTCTGAGTGGTGATTAGAGGTCTAAATTTAATGCGTGATCCTTTTCTTTTTTTGAAATTTTTTTGTGGGTTACACTCTTGTTATTTGTGGTGGTTAGTCAAAAGAAACAAAAGGAAAGCGATTGTGGTGCCTGTGACGTTATTGAGTGAGGTTGTTTTTCTTTTATTTCTGGTGCATGCTCAGGTTCCCTATCTATGAATTTGTCTATATGATACAGTACATGATGATGTGCTGTCTCTTATAGTAGAAGATTGAAGGATATGAATTTGTGATCCATGATTTTTTTCTTTATCCGCTACTGCACGTATATCTTGGTATCTGATTCTCCTCATGATGATTTTGCAGGTACCTTGCTGAGTTCAAGTCAGGTGCAGAGAGGAAGGATGCTGCGGAGAGCACCATGAATGCTTACAAAGCTGCTCAGGTTTGATCTTTGTGTACATGTTGATAGGTTGACTGTGCATATCTTGTTAATTGAGATTCATTGTTGTTGGTTTTTGGTTTGTAGGATATTGCTCTTGCTGATCTGGCTCCAACCCATCCCATAAGGCTTGGGCTGGCACTCAACTTCTCAGTGTTCTACTATGAGATCCTGAACTCCCCTGATCGTGCTTGCAACCTTGCAAAACAGGTTTGCTGCTTGTCCTTCAATCTCCCTTGGTGATTTATTTTCATTTTGAGACATGATGTCTCCAAGATTGTATAGCTGGACAACCGGCGGAGTGCATAGACAGCCTCTGTCTCTATCTGCTTATGTAGGGTTTGGTTTGTTCAATAAAAGATGGTGCAAAGGAAATAGTTCACTTGTAGCTGATGATATATGATGCTAGGGATCCGTAGATTATAATAATTTGTTTTAAATTGGTATTGCAAGCAAAACTTGATTGATGGCCATCACCGCTAGTCTGCTACTTACATGTTGTTGGCCCTCTATACGGAATTACTGGTTTGTGGTGAACTGTAGATCCCTAGACTTGAACTACTTTGCATCCCCGAACAAATTTTCTAGCACTCTATTGGGGGATTACTGTCTGTGTGCATGTAACACAGGTTCGTATTTACTGAAACATCATCTCTTATTATTAGGTGTGTCATATTCAAGTAATGGATCTAGTTATTCTGGGATGCTAACAAATGCTCGCTGTTGTTTCTTCACTCAATTTGTCATGTTTTGTTGCATACATTTTCTATTTCATGTTGAACATTGACAAGCTACAACCTAATGATTATAAGTCACCTAGAGAATTCTCAATTTCCCTTTTAGATGGCCAAAAATGTCAAAATTTTTTGCATAGTAAGTGTCACATCGAATCTTTGGACGTATGCATGGAGTATTAAATGTAGGTAAAAAAATAACTAATTGCATTGTTTGTCTGTAAATGTCGAGACAATCTTTTGAGTATAGTTAGTCCATGGTTAAACAATTTTTGCCAAATAACAACGAAAAGTGCTACAGGAATTTTTTCCCCAAAAAATTTTTGCAACTAAACGGGGCTTATGATGGCTAGACTGATTAACTGGTCTAGAATACATAAAGTTGGACAGAGGACAGTCTTCATATAGTACTTCAGATGACAGATGCATTCCTAGGCAACGAAGTAGTACACTTGTCGTCAATCTAAGCATTCTTCACTTAATATTTGCTGGAGTTGACTTGAATTAAATTCAATGTTTGTTGTAGGCTTTTGATGAGGCAATCTCTGAGCTAGACAGCCTGGGAGAGGAGTCCTACAAGGACAGCACTCTGATCATGCAGCTCCTGCGTGACAACTTGACCCTATGGACTTCCGACACCAACGTGAGTTTCTTCTTTCCCACAGAGCATTGTTAAGCATGTGACCTCTGGCTCTCTTTGCCCATCATCACTAGTCATGGTTCTCATGTGACCTTGGTTCTTTCTTTCTTTTCATCAGGAGGATGGCGGGGACGAGATCAAGGAAGCTGCTGCTCCGAAAGAATCCACAGAGGGTCAGTAAAGATGGACCCAATCTCCCGACCTGCTGCATCAGCTGATGTCGGGGAGTGACCAGGACCGCTGCTGTTCTTGAATTCTGATAGCTTATCTTCTAGTATACCTTGTGTTGTTGTCTTTCGTCATCGCACGCACCGGTGTATGCATGCGATGGAACTGCTGCCATTGCTGCTGTTTTAATTAAGCACTCTAGATGTCATGCCGCACGCTTTGTTTCGGTTTCAAGTCGATAAATGATGGCTGGATGCTGGTTTTCGTGCTCCAAGCCGGCCACGAGGAAAAAGACCTGCTTCTCTTGTGTTGCAGGGTTGTGTTAGATTGACTCACGGAGTATTTGACAGGCCTGCTGCCGAGTGGTATTCTGTTATGATGTCTTTGCAAAGCTATTTGGCCCTTGTTTAGTTCCCCTAAATTTTACTATGCAAAAAAAAGATTTCTTGTCACATCAAAATATCGGCAAATGCATGGAGTACTAAATGTTGATGAAATCAAAAACTAATTACACAGTTTTGTTGTACTTTGCGAGATGAACATTTTAAGCCTAGTTAGTCAAAATTTGGATAATTTTTACCAAATACAAACGAAATGCTACAGGAATTCTGATACGGTGTTTTTCTCCCCAATTTACCGAACTAAACGAGGCCTTGGCTTAATGTCTCAGAATAATCTGAATTTGCTGCATTGGATTTGTGTGGTCGCTGCTGGGCAGAGCATTGTTGTCGGCATTTCTTTGTAGCAAGTGTGTGCCTATGGCCGCATGCACACGCATCACGCTTTTAGGCCGTGCCCGTTGTGGCATCTGATGCGCATCTTTTGGGGGTATGGGCCAAGAATCATGAAGGTTCGATGCATACCGAGAATACTAACAGTTCCACTAGTGCAATATGCGCAAGGCAATAATTCTGCCGTTGTTCTGCACTTCGATATTGGCACGAAAGATGATGTAGATGTCTGGAGTCATCTGGTCGAGATTACCGCCCTCGTCAGTACTAGCGTGTTGAGTGCGTTGTTAACTCGTTTTCCTTTTCTCTCAACTTTGTTTTTACGAAACGTCAAAGCCCGTAGACTCCAATGCCCCCAATCTTCATTTCGTGGTTTTTTAAGTCTAAGGCGATGACGTAGACATCATTTTTTCCAACACTACTGATTCAAAGTGATGAGACCATCTTTCAATAATGCCCATTCAAAGCGATGAGACCATATATCATGCAGAGTAATAGGTCGCTTTAGTTTTGTGCCAAGTCTCTTAACTTTGACTAAGTTTAGAAAATATTCCTTAAAATCTATACCATAAAGTTCTTGGTAGTACACTTATTTAGTATTGCAGTTGATGATGCACTTATTTAGTATTGTATATAGATGTTAATGAGATACTATTTCATAAATTAGTTGAATTTTAGAATAAAAGAAATTTGACTTTCAACAAATTAAAACGATTGATATTGACCATGGGCCTTTTGAGTTGCCTACAAATCTTGTCAGCATTTAGCTTTTCAATCAAACATCACATAAAAAAACATCCAAAACACCACGATTTCCACAAAGACATCAATACCATAAACTGAAGCAGCGGCCAATTTCATACCTACGAGCTGAAGCAGCGCTGTATTTTATATATATGATTTTCATACCTCCTAAGCAGTGCATCATAGTCAAATCTGACAGAGACGTGAAGACAAAAATAAGAGTACAAGACACTGGAACTGGAGACTTTGGCATTTGAATTTACAATGCAGTGTTTCAATTTTTTTTGGGTTTTTTGAGACATGAAAATATACATATATAGACCATAGAATCTATCTAGACCGATGAAAGAAAACTTCTCCGATGACAAAACATACTGAACTCTTCTAGACTAATTTTTTTAGTTAATTTTCGCTAATTTTTCTTATACCCATACACAACGCAGCAACAGACTGGACGACGTAGATACGAATGGCATAGCATAGTAGGATGTAAAACAGATGAACCACGTGCAACGACGAAAATACTCAGTCGTCCTCGTCGGGCCTGCTTGCTAGGCAGAGCTCATGTAGCTCGTTCAGTATCCATTCCTCCCCAGTGTGGCCTCCGAGA
The DNA here is from genome assembly GCA_038087645.1 of Saccharum hybrid cultivar R570. Classification (NCBI taxonomy): domain Eukaryota; kingdom Viridiplantae; phylum Streptophyta; class Magnoliopsida; order Poales; family Poaceae; genus Saccharum; species Saccharum hybrid cultivar. The sequence continues at coordinate 2,198,107 of JAQSUU010000795.1, forward strand.
ACCAGGACCCTGGTGCCGCCAACCACGCAGGTGCTGTGCCCCCAGGCAAACTTGGGGGGCTGGCCGGGTACATTCAGGATCCTCCATGTCGGCTTCTCCTCTGCAGGATCGATCAGGAACAGCTGCGCTGGGGAGTGGAGTCCCGCAATCGAGCCCCCAAATATGATGATCCGTCCACAGGGCAGGCTCACTGCGACATGATCGAGCCTTGGTGGCGGGCTGACATTTGGAAATCCAGTCGTTGCCAACTGTCTCCACTGCGGGCTATCTTCGCTGACATCCATTGAGTAGGCATCGCTGGAGCGCAGTCGGAGTGAGCCGCTCTTTGCCAGTCCACCAAACATGAACAGTTTAGTTGTACCATAGACGGACAGGGTGTGGCCGAGGCGGGATGGAGGTGACCAGGATGTAGGAATCTCCCTCCATGCAGGTTTCTCCTTTGTGAGGTCAAGGAGGAAGGTGTCACTGAGAAGAACACCAGACTCGGTGCAGCCACCTGATACAACGAGCTTCGAACCATCCAGGGTGCATGAGCTGTGCCAAGACCGTGGCAGAGGAGGACCCTCGCTTGCAACCTCCCTCCATGTTGGCTGCTGAGCATCAAGGTCAAGGACAAAGACATCGTTGAGCAAACCTTGCTGTCCGCAGCCTCCAAATACTACCAGCCATGACCCATTCAGCCATGATAGAGTGTGCCCCCACCGGCCAGGTGGAGAGGCAGAAACCTTGACGCGGCGCCATTCTGGCCTTGCAGCCTCCAAGTTAAGCACAAATGTATCATCCATAGGCTGCATGTTGACACCCTCCCCTCCGAAAAGGACAAGACGGTTACCAACAGCGCAGGCACTGAAGTTGCATCGGGAAGGCTCAACACGCCCTCCAACTGTGAACTTCCTCCATGAGGCTGCCTCAAGAGTTGTTAACTCTCTTGCAAGACGACCCCATCCTACCATCTTGGTGCTCATCTCAAGCCTGACAGTGACATCCCTTCCCCATGCGTTCTGGCAGACCATCTTCCTCAGGTGATCATTCTTGGTTAGTTCATGCATTCTGGTGCAGACTGATCCAATGGATGCAACATCTCTTGGTGACAGGCGAGATAGAATGTTGTGTGCAAGAACTTCGTCTGACAATTGAAGTATACCACAGTGGTCTGAACTCTGGATTTTTGGAGCATGCTCATGGGAAGCTGAGTTCAGATCTTGAATGCTGAGCCTGTTGTTAGACTGTTGCTTATACACCGGATATGATACGCTGCTGAGATCAATGTTTGCCTCAGAAAATAGCTGGATTCCAATAACATGTGTCACATAGCCATCATCCCCATGCATAGGAATGAGCCTTAATCTGTTGTAAAGTGGAGCACCATCCTTCCGGAAATTCAGCAGCTCGCCTTGGAATTCAATCCCCTCATTGAGGCATCGCCGAATCTCAGAAACAACCATGGGATCAACGAGAGGATGTCGCCTTTGGGCACGTGGATCCCGAAATTGTAGGAATCGGCTGAAAGACAAGTTTGAGTGAACACAGTTCGTGAGATGCTTTGTCAAGTTTGTCAGTGTTAGAAATCTTAAAGTTGGTACAAGCAAGAAAGCATGGCAAACAAGAATGCAATCAGAAAATAACTACTACAACACGTTATAGTATAGAATTATTTGGATCAACTAGCCTGACAAAAAATAAATGACTTCTCCCTGCTTCCATGTGGATGTTTATTGTCTTATGTCAACATTAACAGGAAACAAGTTCTAAATTTGACGTTACCATGCTGCTACTTTGGCACAACATTTGAATTTGTACCAATTCCAGTACTGAAATTCTTAGGTAGATCTGATGCTAAATGCCTATACAACTTCATACTGGATCCAATGATCACCTAGCTTCTATTTAACATAATGATATGAAGTAAACTGGAATTCCCAATGGTTTCCTGATCTTTCACTAACATCCAATTTCAGAGAACAGAATTTTACAACCAGGCTTTGAGTCAACCACCTGCTCGGGTGCTCACCCAATTTGTCATGGCCAACAAATACTTTTTGTACACCCATATATTCTAGGTATTATTCTTGAATAATGCCTTTCTCTATGTGCAAGTGGCCAACTTTAGAAGTGCAACCTAAGTATCAAGCAAAATATCTTTAGAAGCGCAACCCAAGCACTAGTATCAAGCAAAATATCTCATAGGTAACCATCAACATGCTCTTGCCCTTCCTCCCCCCCACCTCGCCTCTTCTGCTCATAAGAAAACCAAACTGGCTCAGGCAGTGCTACTACACGATTCCAAACCTATTACTTACAATCCTCATTCAACAAATTTAGCTACAACATGAACAAATCCAAACTAATTATCTCCGGAGACCCTGTCTATGCGTTTTTTTCTGCATATGCACGATAAATATTTTTTGTTAACTTTTACCAGTCATATTGCTTATGTGATTACTCTTATAGTCTTATACCAACATGGGCAGTGGTTCATCAAATTATTTCACCACTGTCGCCATTGACAATTACTGAGAGGGAGGCTGCATACCAGATCAACACCTAAGAATCACTCAAATTGACACTGGCTATCAAAATCCCATAGTACGGGAGGCCATACTTTGATTAAATCATCACAAAATCCTTGGTTCACAGAACCATCCAATCAAAAGCCACGACCACATTCTAGAATCCGTACTAAGAAAGCAAACCTGCTCTGCTCATTTCTGTCTTTTGCCGCAAGCATCGTGAACACTTACGTCATTTGGCCTGAAGATTGGAGAACCTAGTGCGAATGTGTAACGGTCTGGAGCTTTACTACGCGGATCCTGAAATCTTAAATCCTGTTGCAACGAGAGGTGACTCTGTGGTTCCAGCTGCCGCTCGCGCCGGAGGCGCCAAGCAAGCAAGCGGCATTCCCCAGCATCACGAATTGCCAATCCCGAAGCGGAGGAAAACAGAGCAGGAAACAGGGAGCAGAGCACTGACCAGTTGCGCCCGAGCACCTCGTGCGCGCGGTACCCCGTGGCGGCCTCGAAGGCGGCGTTGACGTAGATGACGGGGAAGTCGACCTCCGCCGCGTCCGCCACGACGATCGCCGCCGCCCTGGGCTCCCCGAGCCCCGCCGGCGCCGGCGCCCCCCACGGCCACCCCGGCTCCGCCTCGGCGTCCACCTCCATCCCCTCCTCCTCCCCCTCCTCCTCCTCCACTTCCACCACCTCGTCCTCCTCCCACAGCCTCATCCGCTTCACCGCCACGACGCCGCGACCCCCCGCGTCGTCAAACATGCGAGTCCGGCCGGCCGGTCGCCGCCTGCAGTCCCGCACCCACACCGCCTTTCTCTCTCCTCGGCGTGCGCCCGTGGTTTGGTTTGGTGCGGGAGGAGGAAAATGGGAGATTCTGCCAGGGTGAGGAGATATTTCTGCGCCTCGATTTTATAGGCGCGGGACGAGCCGCAGAAAAGGGACGTGGTTGCGGGTTATTAACGGGATCTGCCACGCGGGGATGGGCTGGCGGAAAATATCTCCCGCAGAGGCGGTAGGGTGGGCCCGGAGAGGTCAGGGACTGAGGGAGGGCGCCAGGTGGGGCCACCAGGGACTGGATCCCCGCATCCAACGGTGCACCGTGGGTTTGCTTGGCTTTGCAGGGAAGAAGCTGGGGGGAGTGGGGGACGGCAGAGTACTCTTCGTTTTAAAATACGTGTCGTTTTTGTGTTTCGAAAAATAATTTTAACTAATTATATATTAAAAATATTAATATTTATGATATATAATTAATATTATTAAAAAAATCTTTAAATCTTGTTTTTTAATAAATTTATTTAGAGATATAAATATTACATATATTTTATACAAATTAAATTAAACTTGTGACACGGACACCAACAACGACATATATTTAGAGACGAAGGGTGCAGTAAGTATCACGGCCGGTGGCAGCACGTGCAACAGCCAACAATACTCCTTTTGAAAATTGGAATATTGGGTATTGCCTTTTTTTCTTTTACCTAAATATATAAGAAAGAATTGCTTTTCTTTCCTAAGAGAAAACAAATTTATTTTCTTTAACTTTTCTGCCTAATAGCTTCGCATTTCCTTTTCTTCCTGGACACTGTCGCGTGCTGGACATTGCTCTTCCGTTTTCCTTCTAAATAAGGGAACGTGTAAAAACCAAACCACCCGCTCTCTGCTGTCCAGATTATAAGACACGTACAATATTTAGATTTAAATGTTGTTATAACCTTTGATCAATAGTTTACTCAACAAATTTTAACTATTTAATACAGTATTTTTTGCGGTTACATTTGTGATCATATATACTATCTAATAATCATAGATTGTAACCATAAAAAATACAATACAAAATATAAATTAATGATTAAAGCATAACTTAGGAGACGGCCGTGTACCATGTTAAATTGTGTGTCATACAGTTCTTGATATGCATGCTCATAGAACGTAACTGTATGATAAATAGTACGGTAAGATACCGTTACAAGGCTTTTTCACTATGGAAATACAATTGTTCTCGGAAGGAGGTGCAAAGAGATGGCGTGCCAAACATCCCATCTGAAAAAGCACCTAAGAACCAGCATATATACATTGAAAAATATCATGTGAAATATCAACGTCGTCAGCTAAAGAAAATATCTTTCCCGATCAGAATTAGTTTCTCGCATCTTACTCAAAAGTCGTTGTGGCGGTACGTACGTACTTATTAAGTTTTGTGTCTAGACATTCCTGTGTTTTAGTTGTGCGTGTATTTTTCTTTTGAAGCATAGTATACACAAATACCCACAAACATATAGACCTACTCACTCTATGATACACACTCTACCGGGTATGTTTGAAAAGAAAAAGTTGAGCCGATAAATCTTAAAATTGACGAAACCCCATAGACATGTCACTATCAATGAATACATTGTCTATCATTTATAAAGATAGCGTCGAGCATGTCTCATTATAAGCAATTTATTAATCTGTTAAGTTATGCTTATTTCGTGTGTGGTTACTTCTAAACAAAGACAACATGCACTTGTCAAGTATTATTGTATTATTCATTAACTTTACCAATTATTTAGTGTACTTTTTGTATTTTACTTGTAAGGATGTCATGCCTTTAGGAAAAGAATTCATCAAGTAGCTTTCAAGTTTTTTTTAATTACGTTTATCAACCGTAGATATATACTGCATGATGCTTACAATGACAAAGTGATACACTTGTCATGCTAGTACCTCGGGTTTAGAACATATGTCGTTTAGGATGTAGAAGCATACCCCATGTATTGATGTGGGAATTGCAAAGATCATCTAGAATGAAATTAAACTACATGTAGTTATTTATATGAAGGGATAAACTATTGTAAAACAATAGTAGTAGATGAAGTGACACAGTGATGTGAACAACTAAATACATGTTAGTGGCATACGTCTCACTAACATGTATATCATAATCGCATATGCTAGTATGCTATAATTACATCTAATAGTGGCTTGCTGAGGTGGATATCTTGCATGTCGAGATAGAACTTCTTGTTGCACTTAGAATTATAAGATATATAGGTATATATATGGTCTATGGGTTACCACTTTGACCAATAGTTTTTTATGTAGATATTGATTTCTTCTTTTTTTTGAATTGAGATATTGATTTCAAATAAGCATAATTGCATCTAAATATATATATTGTCAATGTAGGATGTTCTTTAACAATTAATGGTTAAAGTTTCAAAAAGTTGGGCAGGAAGAAATTCTAAGATAGCTATTTTCAATCGGACGTGGTAGTATTAAAAAATGAAGATACCTACCTAGACTACACTCTCTTTTGAAAACAAACTATACTTGTCATATGTCATTGCTAAATAAAATTCTTTTACACTTGTCAGTCAGATTCAAATTTCAATCCCTTGTCCACTTATGCTTTTATATATCAATATCATTCACCCCTTATATATATAATGTCTCTTCATCCCTCTATATATCATGTCATTTCACCCCTCATATATATCATGTCTTTTCGTAACCGATACCATGGCAAATAATTGCTTGTCATAGTCAGTACACCAAGTTTTGTGATTAATATTGTTAACATCAATTATTTAGTGCAGTTCTATGCTTCATGGTCACAATGATAAAGTCACAATTGTAACAGAACCGACCAAATTATAAGAGCACAAATACAAAAACAAGCGCCGAAACGCTCAAATTTTCGAACTTGAGCCCATATAATCCCAAAGTTTACCTAGTCGAAATTCTAAAGTTCTAGAAATCTGTCCTCTCCAAACAGAGAGCAGTCATTTCTGGGAAACCATTTTAAACAGCTACAACTCCTATATTACTATGCCAAATGCCACCAATTTTTGACACAAGCTAGTTTAACAAGTTTACTACCACTTTGATATTCACAAGTTTTCCAGCAAACACTTTTATCAAGGTTCAAATCCAAAAATGCTACCAGCTGTCCAGAGAACCTAGAAATACAAAAATTAAATATTTATTCATGTGTCAAACTACCCTTATGACCAAACTAATGATGCTACTAGTTGACACATGACCCAAAACCACCAGAAAGTAGGAGGTGCCAACCCAAGACATTTATTTCAACCCCTTTCTTAATTTACTTAATTAATTAAGTGGGAAATTAAACTCATATGCAACTGCTTAGAAAAATTATATAAACATTACATGAGGCTCTCAGGCCCACTAGGAGGCTACTGTAAAAATTTGAACTAAAGTTATTCATAGAAACTCCCTACACAAAATTCACAAGCCAAAAAGGCTGATTTTTGCATAAATAGGAACCCCTATTGAAATGTGTCAAACAACAGATTTCATATTTTTTCTAGTATCATTCTAACCTAAGAACAACACTCCCAAAATTTTACCTTTACTGGACCTATATAAAAATTATGAAAATTCATTCAAGTATCTCCTAATATAAAATGACAACATCATAACTTGAAAACTACTCAAGAAATAGGATCCAAACTTTTACCAGAGCTAGTATATACATGAAATAACATACTCACCAAATTTCATAATTTTTGGAACACAGAAGCTCAAGATATGATTTAAACAAGTTTGCATGCATTCAAAAACACATTTAAAGTTTCAATTTAATTCTTCCATAAGCTCTACTACAAGTGCTCAGATTATATTTTTATTAATTACTACACTTCACTACGAGTCTAACAAAATTTGAATCACCATTTTTGGATCTATATTGCAAGAGATATGGATTTTACAAAGTAGCAAGAAAATCTGAGAAGCAAATAAAGAAAAACAAAAAACGAAACTAAAACCGGCCACTGGGCCGGTTACACCACGCGCGGCCCGCTAATGCGATAGCGCAGCCCAGTCAAGCAGCGCGGCCCACTCCCGCCCGCGGCCTGCTCACGCGCGCGGCCCGCGCTCGACCTCCCGCCCGCGCGCGCGGCTGACGAGCGGGTCCTGCGAGTCAGCGAGACAGAGACAGGGGCGCGGCGAACCGCGCGCTCCGGCGAGCTCTATCTCGTCGGAGGCGAGCTCTCACGGAAAACGGAGCCCACCCTCGTGATCTCCATCAAGCCCTGCATCGATTTGTGTAGGTGGGGTGGCTTGGGTTGAAGCGGAAGGGACTCGCCGTCGACGATGGCGGCTCGACGGGGCGGTGGTGGCGCACCTCGCCGTCGGCGACCTCAATACCCTACCCTAAACCCTTGGTGAGCACCCCCGTGCGACCCTGGTCCCGATGCATCATCAAACACTCGAAGAGAATGGCCCAGAGGCCTTGGCCACGGCGAGCCGTCGCGCGGACGAACGCCGACGAGGTCTTGCGGTGGCGGGATTGGCAATGCGGCCTTACCGTGGTGCGTCTGAGGGTAGGGATGGGACGAGGGGGTAGAGGGGCTCAAGGCGGAGCTGGTGGCCGGTTTGGAGGCACGGTGGCGCGGTGGAGAGCGCGTGCGAGCACGTCGGAGCGGCGGCGGCAATGGCGGCTCCGTTTTCTCCGCCAGGAGGGAGAGCGAGGAGGGAATGGAATGGATGGGCGAGGTCGGGAAGGCATCAGGGGCACCTCTACGTGCTGAGCAGCTGGCCAAGGTGCCAGGGCGCGCGCGGCGCGTGGGGGACACGCGGCGGCGGCGGCCTGCGACTGTCGGCCACCCGCGCTCTGAACTTCTGAATGAGGCCGGCAATGGTGACTGACAGCCGAAGTTTGAGCTCCTAAATCTCCTAATCTGGCTCGAGTTAGTGGTAGGTGTTAACATCAAAGTTGTAGAGCTACATGAATACTACAACTTTGTCAATTGTCTCAAGGACTGGTTCGGCCTGGTTTGTGAGTTATATGGTGTTGAAGTGGGGTACATTGAAACTGAAATTCTAAATTCCAGACTTAGAAATTTTCTAAGTGTTGAGCACCCCTCAAGCTGACTTGTGGGTCACTTTTGAGCATGTTCTGGTCATTTTCATGAGATGACCATATTAGAACTTTTGTTCCTTATGAAATTCTCTACAACTTTGCTTAAGGTTGCTCCTCCATGCAAGATTTCTAAGCTAGACTTTTTAAATGGTCAAACCAAAGCATTCTAGGGGTCAAAACCTAGTCAACAACATTTGGAAGGGCAATTTGGTCATTTTGGTCAACATGAACATTGCTCCACTACTTACCCTAAATGTAATTAAGGTATTATAAGATCTAATTAGCCACTCTACACATTGGTTGCACAAACTTCCTAGTGTCACATAAGTTGAAACAAGCAAAAATGATAATTCCACCAAAATGTTGCAATATCATGTTGCACATGTTTCATGAGTGTGTTGCATAGCACTTGCTAATCATGTTTCATTAAAGTGGGTGGCATGTCTCAAAAGGAAGTTGCACATGTTGCACTTGGGTGTTGCACACTACTCACTTCATAAACACACATGAAATATAAACACATGTTGCAATGTTTCAAAAACATGTTTCACATATTATAAGCTCATGCATGAATGAATGATGCTCAAGTTCATGAAATGCAATGCAATTAAGGAAGCCAAACACCTGAGGTGTTACAACAATCATGCTAGTCCCTCGATCTAGCTAGTTCAAAACACATTGTCGTTTGTGACATTAAAATGGTTTACAAAATGATACTTTGACCAACAATTTCTTCAAAAGCCTTGCAATTTAAGTAAATTAATAAAAAAAAATTAAAGCCTTTTATGTAACATCTATATTTTATATATTATCAATCATAAAAAAAGGCATTACAAGCAGACATCCTTATTAAAACGGCATGTAGTTTTCAATGAAATGGAGAAGTAAGAAATACAACAAAGGGTCCATATCGAAGGGCTTAGTTGGATGACAAAAAACTAATTGTTAGCTAGCTAATAGTTTAGATAATTGTTATGGAGTAGCTGGCTAATAATTTGGTGACTATTAAATTAATTATGGCCTCATGATTAAATGCACTTTTGCCTTTGCTGTCCGCATACGAGGCATGTAAGTTGTAGGTGAGTAGGACATTTGGTCATTTCTTAATCCATTACCTTATTTTAGCTCCTTTCAACCAGTTAATTGACTAAGGGTAGATGAATCCCACTAGATTATATTAATCAGATAAAATAATTTGAAAGTGATCCAAACAAACTAGATTATAGGCTAGGTTATAGTAATCCAACCATCGGATTACTGTAATCCTATAATCAATCGTTCTCAAAATACCTTTATAAGATTATAGGTTATTTGTACTCCAACTAACAATAATCCACATCTATGGCCCTGTTCATCTGGCTTATAATCCGTCTTATTCAGCTTGTTTTTTCAGCCGGAACAATATTTTTCTCTCACAAAAAATCAACTAACAGTGTTTTTCAGCCGGCTTATAATTCCAGCCGAACGGCTCCTATAATCCACTTGAACCGTCTGATGGAACAATCAAATGAGCAGTTACCTGGGATAACTCCGCACATTACTCGAGAGTAACCGATGTGGGAATTTTTGTCTGTTACTCCGCGATCACTCCATCTCCATAATATTGCAGTGTCTAGGTGCATTCCCCCGTCAGCCCCATCCGATCGAACTCCTCTGCTGCGCTGGTGCATATAAGCAGGCACATGACTGAGTCTTGCGCGTACAACATTCTAGAACCACCCTACCTCCTTCTATGTTCCTACTATTCCCGAGCATTTCCGTTTTAGCCTCTGCCCTCTGAGCGCATAGAAGTTTGAAGACAGGCTTTCGAAAACCAACGCAGCGAATCAAATTTATGGGAAGCGTACTTCATTGCGTGGCGCGCTGCTCCTTTGTTCTCGGCGATCAACACACGTCTACGTCTACTTACCACTGGCAACACTCCCGCAAATGACTACTTTCTGGTGGCCATTCACGGGACTGCACAACGAACCACTATCCGCATCGACTGAGGTTCACGACTTCGAGCAACCCACTGTGTGATTCAGTGGGAATGACGTTTCGATGCCTCCGGCACTTGTTCCACCTTTGGGTATACCTTTGATTTTTCTGGATTCATCATATTCATTATGTTCTATATATGTTCATTGTGGTTTTCGTCACATTTACTTCTGTGAGTAGACCATATATAAGCATACATACCATGTTTATGAACCTTTTGTTATTTTTCTGGATTAAATCACGCCTAATTGACCTAAATATCTAACCATCCCTAGTTCACTCATACCTTTATTTATAATCAGGTCAATTCACTCCACGTATCATGCACAGGCTCTCCATCTCTTGTCACAGTCAGCATAACAACCACTAATATTGACGTCATAATCAGTCAAAATAGATGTACGCAAAAAGATACAGTACCCTTAAAAATAAAGGAAAAAGTCTAATTGACCTCCCAACTATTGTGGATGGTCTAGTTTACCCCTTCAACTATGAAACGGTCTAATTTACCCCCTGAACTTTCCAAAACCGGCCAAATCACCCCCTCGAGCGGTTTTGAACGGTCGTTTCGCTACAGTAACAACGGGTTTGCTACAGTAACAGTGATTTTGTCCTTTTCTTTTAAATTTATTTTCTCTGAATATTTAAAAAATCATAGTAAATCACAAAAAAAACACAAAATAAAAAATTCAATTTTGTTGCACTCCACGTGAGTAGATCTACACAGTGAACATATAATATAGTATGCTTTAGTACAAAGTTTTTGCTGTAAATTTTGATCTATTTTTTTTTTCTATAATTAATTTGAATAATTCATACAACAAAAACTTTACTAAAGCATAATATATTATATATTTATTGTGTAGACCGTTTCATAGTTCAGGGGGTAAATTAGACCGTTTTATAGTTGAGGGGTAAACTAGACCACCCCTAGTAGCTGGAGGGTCAATTAGACTTTTTCCTAAAAATAAATAACTTTTGCCTATTAGAATACCATTTTCCTTTTCTTGATCTCTGGAAAAGAAGAGGGCCCGGAGAGAAGGAGATAGATACCCCAGCCCAGCCGCGAGATATGCTCGTCTACGAGGCAAAGCCGGCGAGCGGCCAGGGGTCCAGAACCTTCCGTCCACCGGCGCCAAAATATCCCCCGTGGCCGCGCCGTAAATGGCCGGCGCCACCGGAGGGCAGGACCGTCACCGGCGCAACCTGTGTAAGGGCCAGTTCAGTTCCAACATTTTTGGCAAAATGACAGTGTAGTAATTTTCGTTGTTATTTATCAATTAGTGTTTAATCATTGTCTAATTAGGCTTAAAAGATTCGTCTCGTCCATTTCGTCTAAACTGTGTAATTAGTTTTATTTTTTATCTATATTTAATGCTTCATGCATGTGTCTAAAGATTCGATGTGACGGAGAATCTTGAAAAATTCTGCAAAAATTTTTGGAACTGAACATGGCCTAAGACAAATATCTCCTCGCGTCGCCAGACCGATCTGCCGCTCTGATCGTGCACCACCCCACCCCGGCCCGCACGGAAATACTAGAAAATATCTCGGCGGCGCGCGAGGGCCACTTGCCCGGCGCCACGTACGCCACCCGCCCGGCCGAGCCTGGTCTCGGAATGTTCGGCCGCCGCTTTCCCTTCTGCCGGCTCGCCGTCGCTGTCGCCGCGGCGCGACAGCTGAGCCTGAGCTCCCGGCCGGTTTGCGTCGCGGATCTAAGGTGTTTAGAACATGAGCGGAATTCAGGAACCATGACGGTGTGGTCGTATAAGAAACGTAACAGTGTGCTTTTGATTTGTCATTTGGCCAGTGTTTCAGGGATCTGGGCAAAAACACGAGGGCGAGCGTTTTGTGGTTACATATGTTGGCCGAGCAAATAATTTTGTTCATGGAAAAAGGAAACTTTATTTCGGACTGGATTAATCACTTTCCGCTGTCTCTTTTCATCACAGATACAGTGCAAATTGCAAATATCCTTCAAACCGCTTCAGATCCTAAGTTATAGTTCGCCGCGCCCCTTTCCCCGGCGTCTGGCCCGTGCCCTCATGACTCTCTGAACATACCTCTAAAATACAAAACATTTGCAACATGAAGCATTTGAATTCAACGTACGTCTGGAGCAGATAAAACATTTGGAACATAAACTTGCATCATGTGTGTGGAACATATGCAACATATAGATAAAACACTTGCAACATGAAACACTTAGTAACATAAGACTGAAACAGCTGAAAGATTTCAAATATACTCTTGCAACATACATGTATGAAACATGTGCAACATCCACATCAAAACGTTTGCAATATAAAGACTGAAATAGCTGAAACATTTCAAACATACTCTTGCAACATGCATGTATGAAACATGTGCAACATCCACATCAAAACGTTTGCAATATAAAGACTGAAATAGCTGAAACATTTCAAATATACTCTTGCAACATACATGTGTGAAACATATGTGCAACATTCACATCAAAACGTTTGCAACATACGTCTGAAACAGATGAAACATTTTGAACAAACGCTTGCACCATGCCTCTGAAACACTTGCAACATATACAACATCCCGATCTACTTTTTCAACATCCATATGAAACACATGCAACATACCTCTGATAACATCTGAAACATACATTTGTAATATAGTAGGAGGGAGAAGGCAGGGCCGGTTGATTCCGGGCTCGGAGTGTGAGTTAACACCAAGCGGCAGTACGCGAGCACCACTAGCACAGGCTGCGCTCGTGCGTGCCCTTTGCTAGCTCCGTGGGGACCGACCCGAGGCGTGCGACGACACCACCAGTACTAGCAGAGGCGGGCGACGTGCCCGACGGCGCGAGTGGGCGCGCGGTGGGACTACGGGAGCAAGGAGCGAGAGGCGTGGGTGGGGCGCGTGAGGGCAAGAGCGAGGAACGAACAGTGCAGGATGAGGGCGTGCAGGGGGAGATGGTCACTGTGGCGAATGCAGAGTGGGGCGGGCTGATGGCTGCACGGCTCTGTGGAGCATGCGATGGACGAGTGAGTAGGTAGATATTTTTAGAGAGATGGGGGAGACGTACAGAGGAGGAGGCAGGCTTGTTGAGCCGATAGCGCGCGCAGGCCGACCCGAAGCATTACTGTGAAAAAAAGCATTACAAGCAAACATCGTTGTTAATTAAAATGGCATGTAGTTTTCAATGAGATGGAAAAATAATGAATAGAATAGAGGGTCTATATCGAAGGGCTTAGTTACATGATAAAAAAACTAATTGTTAGCTGGCTAATGGTTAAGATAATTGTTACGAAGTAGCTGGCTAATATTTTGTTGACGAAATTAATTAGAGCCTCATGATAAAGTCACTTTTGCCTTTGGTGTCCGTGTAGGAGGCATGTAAGTCGTAGGTGAGTGAGTGGGACATTTTGGTGATTTCTTAATCCATGGACTAGGTTAGGGGTGGTTGGATCCCAACTAAATTATACTAATAAGATAAAATAATCTAAAAGTGATTCAAACAATCTAGCATATAGGCTGGGTTATAACAATCCAACTATCATACTATTATAATCCTATAATCAATCTCAAACATACTGTTATGAGATTATAAGTTATTTGTTATCTAACTAACAGTAATCCACTAGATTACTATCAAAAAGGCCGTCCTAACAACTAGTTGGATGGTTGGCTAAAATTTAGTCCACCTGTTTGGATTATCTAAAGTATTTTTTAGTAACTAACAATTGTTTAGATTATATAAGGTATTTTAGCGGCTAACAATTAGTACCGTATATAAAATTGCCCAAGACACTTGTTGTCTAGTTGGTTGCATTGCATGTCCACAAAAAAGAGAACTTATGAACACTTGATTATTATTATAATCTAGTTGGTTGCAAGAATTTTTGTTCATTACTATGTGATTACTCCATCCTGCTATCCTCATGGTGTCTCGGTGCATATCATGCGTATATCACTGACATATAATGTCAAGTCATTCCACGTATCATGCACATAGCACAAATGCTCGTCTCATCTCGTCACAGTCATCACAACAGCTAGCCAGCCACCGGAGTGCAGAACCGTCACTGCCGCAACCTGTAAGATAATCTCGTATGTGTCGCCAGGCAGCCCGATCTGCCACCCCGGCCCGGCGTAAATGGAAAACATCTCCGGGGCGCGCGATGGCCCATCCGATCCGATCGAGTCTCGGAATGTTCGGCGGCCGCTTTCCCTTCTGCCGGCTCGCCCCGTCGCTGTCGACGTCGCGGCGGAGCCGGCCAACGCGATAGTTGAGCTCCCGGTTTGCGTGCGTGCGTGCGTGCGTGTATATATATATATATATATATATATATATATATATATATATATATATATATATATATATATATATATATATATATATATATATATATATATATATATATATATATATATATATATATATATATATGACCGGAATTCAGGAACCATGCATGAGGTGTGGTTGTATAAGTAAGTAACCGTGTGCTTTTGATTTGTCACTGGCCATTGTTTAAGGGACCTAGGCAAAAACACGAGGGCGCGAACCATTTTGTTTAAGGAAAAAAAGGCACTTTACCCCTGTGTACTCCGTATGAGATATTTAATTTCCTACTCGCACGTTGCGAATATTTTAAAATTTTATTGCTCGTACAGTCGTACTATTGTATCGCGGCCACCCGAGCAAGGCGAGGTACTCGGGAGCCGGGACAGCACAGACGCCACATATGAACTGTTTGGCTGATAGTTTTTTTTTTACTACTGCCTGGCTGATGTTGTTTCGAGAGAAAAATACTGTAACAAATTCACCGGGAGTCCATATTTTACCGGCGTCCGATCCGTAGCGCAGTCCGGATCAGTCATGTTCTTGGACTCGATGTTGGATAGGAAGTCGCGAGGTGTTCTGAACTACTCAACGGGCTCTAGTCCACAGACTCTATCGCAAAGTAGTTTCACAAAAAGTCTCGAGTTTGTGGAGTACTACCTCCGTCCTGAAAAGAATATAACTATATGTTACGTGCCACGAAAAGTGGTTCACATTTGACCAAGTTTTTATTGAATAATATTCACAGTTATGTCTTTAAATTAATTAATTATAAAAATACATTTCGTAATTAATCTAATAGTATTTATTTGATATCATAAACATGGATATCCTTTTTATCTATAATTGGTCAAACTTTAAGTAGTAAAACGTGACACTATGTTAGAATTATATTCTTTTGGGGACGAAGACCTCTTCATGTGCTCTCACAACTTCGTTTTTTTTCTAGTGCAGAGTCACATGGAGGTGAACCTGTTTAGCTAAAAAACTTGGATGGGAACTGAAAAATATGGAGTGAGCAGTCCTAACACACCTTTACTCCCTGTGTCCCTGTTTAGTTGTCGCTATTGGTTTGGGTGTCGTTTAAACTTTCTTAAGTTTGAATAGATTTATAGAAAATATTAGTAACATTTGTATCTTTAATAAAATTATTATCAAAATAGATTCAAAGATATATCAAGTATATTTCTCAAAATTTTTGGAAACCTAGAGAGAGTTTTTCATACTTTTAAAATATTATCCAGTATTTACTAGATTTATAACTAAAAAACAAAACTGCCTTTTAACCATTTCAAACTGGGGGAGAGGGATGTAATTTGGACTATTTTTTGAGAGCTTAGGGGTGGTGGTGGTAAGATATCTAATTTTAAATTCAAGAGAAAATAGACTATTGTGATATTGAGGGAGTTGAAATGACTTTTGCCACAAATAAAACTCATAAGAAAAGGCCGGTAACTCCTGGACTGCAGCCTGAGAAAGGCCCGCTAGCAGCCTAGCAGCAAACGGGCAACCCAAAAGACCTTAAATATGCTTTATAAGAGAGCAGACCCATTATCTCTGTTTGAGCAGGAAGTGATAAATTTTACCCAAATAAATCTAAGTTGTTCAATTAACATTTAGGGCATGTTTGGTAGAGCATCTTTCTGGCTCCAGCTCTGATACCTTCAAAGGAGCCCTACCAAACGTTTTATAAGAGGTGCTATTTTTCTGTGAAAAACAACTCCTCGGGTGGAGTCATGCCAAACATCCCCTCAATGTCTACTAGAAAATGTGACTGATTGGTAAGCTAACAACCAGTGCTCTAATAAGGCGACAGATCTTTATTAAAATCCTTAACATAATTTCGTGCCAAATTTGAACTTATCTCAAACCGAAAAAAGATATAGAATATATTGTGTCAAATTAATAGGACAAATGCAAGCAGTTCCATTTCTATCTTATTTTCAAAAACCTTTATGCATTCATTGTGTATATATAATAACTAAGTAAGAAAGCCGAAGAAAATAAAATCATCATAGTCATACTACTCCTGTATGTACTCCTACATGTCCTTAATCTTTTGGTCACCGTGCTGAGCAGCAACGAACTCCCTGTTCATCGTGCACGTGAACACGGGCCGCGTGCCCTTGCCCCGCCACCCACGCTGTCCACCGCCGTGTCCTCTACCTCGGCCTTGACCACCTTCTACATGGTCATGGCGCCGACGCGGATGCGGCCCCGGCGATGGCGCCAATGGCGGCCGACACCCAGGCGGCGTCGCACGACGGGTACAGGCTGCCCACCACGACCTCCCCGACGTGCAGGGGTGGCCAGTTTCAATGCAACGTTTCATGTCACTATTTCTAATACTACTGGTCTTAGAAACTGGAACATGAAATAAACTCTCTCAATGGGATAATTTCGTTTCACTATTTCATAGACGTGTTATAGCATTTAATTCTTGTGTTTTGCTGTGATCAAATATGCTAGATGACTTTGTAGCCGTTTGTTGCATTCAGATCAAACTGTACGGCTGCATGGTAGGGATTAACTATGTATAAAAACGCACTTGCATAGTCTGTCAGGTAGGAAGCACCTGTTGTTATTTTTGTCACCTGCACTGTACCTGAAAGCCTGCTCCCAAAAATTGAAATAACTTTCAGTTGAAGATGCAAAACAAGTCTGAATCATAATGTGCGCATACAGGAGGATCTAAGCAGTATATGTACAGGGGAAGCAGCCGGCGATGTACAGAGGAACAATCGACATCGAAATCGACTGAGAATCAACGAAAGAAAGAATAAATCCACAGAAAGCAGCATACAGGAGGTTACGTTGACGGCGAAGTTCCCCGTGGACTGCTCCTGCCTGAACTGCGCGAGCGAGCGGATGGCGCTGAAGACGGACGTCGAAGGGAGGCGCGTGCAGAGGCGGACCCCGGGTCTGGGCGGATGAGGTCGAGCCTCGAGCGTGCTACCCCGGGCCACGGCGATCTCCTGCGAGGTATATATGGCCATCCGGCCCACGACACGGCGGCACGGCCCATGGGCCGCACGGCCCAGCCTCCCCGTGCCCGTGCCGGCATGGCCCGTAGCCAGTGCCGTGTCTGGGCCACCGGCCTGGCACGAGACACGGCACGGGCACGGCACGGCCAACAGGTCGGCACGGCGGCCCCAACGGCCCAGCGGTCCCGCCCCGTCGCCGTATATAATCGCGCGGCCGCGGCGCAGCGCCCCCTGAACCCTAATTCATTTGCTCCCCGCGCCCGCAGCCGCAGCCTCGCTCGCTCTCGCCGCTCCCGCTCTCGCTCTCGGCTGGATCTGGAGCCACCGATCCGGCGATCCGTGGATCCGCCGCCGCCGTTCGCCTTCTCGCCTTGAGCTCGCCGGACCAGCTCGTCCTTTCCCTCTCCCGTCCTTTCCCTCCTCCCTCCTCCTCTCTGGTGTACCATGTGAGTCGTTCTCCTCTAATCTTCCGTTGCCGCTTGCCGGAGGTCTAACGGTGCTGTCTCGTTCTTGGGCTCGCTCTTCCTCACCTCACGCCTCTCCCTCTTCTTCTCCGGTGCTGGCTCCGGTGGATTAGGTAAGTGAAACCCTAACCCTAGATCTGTCTTTCCCTTCCCCTGTTCTTATTCTTGTTCCCCTAGAAGGCTAGAACTGATGATCTTTGATCTGCATCTGATGATCTGATCCCTTCCCCTGTTCTTGTTCGCACTTCGCAGGTCTCCTTTGCCGATGGTGCCTGACGCGGCGTCGTCCTCTTCTGGAGGCGCCATGACAAGGACGTCGGCGGCGAAGTGGCCCTGTCCACCGTCGAGGGACGGTGCTGGAGCTGGAGGGGCAGGGGCAGCAAGGGGCCGGGGCCGGGGCCGGTGCCTGCCTCCCCAATATAATTCTACCTACTTGATGCTTAAGCATTTGATGCCTTATAGAGAAGTCTTTTCTGTCTGGCTGAACTCTAATTATGGTGAAACCTTGTTGACTCCTGCTCATTGGTATGTGGCTGAGGAGATTATGAAGTTCTTGAAACTGTTTTATGATACTACTGTTCTTCTGTCTGGTGTTTACTATCCCACTTCTCCACTGATGATACATCATATACTTGACTTTGCTGAGCATTTGTATAAAGCTGAGCATGATGATAATTTCAAAGCCATTGCTGCCCCTATGAAGAAAAAGTTCCTTAAATATTGGAAGGCTGGCTGGTGCTGTACTCTTTTCCTTTGTAAGGTTTCTCACAAGGGTGAGTTTTACTTACAAAGGTTTTTAACGAGGCAGCATCAGTATTGCACATCAGCTCCTTTTAATATGAAAACTTAAAAATTTCTGTGAAAACTGAGATGATACATGTGTAATTTGCGTGCAAAGTTTTTGCGTGCCGCGGGCGGCACGACACGGCCAAAATGGCCGTGGCAGATGGGCGGCACGGCACGGTCAACCGGTCCATGTGCCGTGTCTGTGTTGGTGCCTCGGCACGTGGCACGGCGCGACACGGCACGGCCAGCACGGCGTGGCACGGAACAGTGCCGTGTCGACACGGCACGGCCGTGCCACGTGCCGTGCCGTGCCGGCACGGTGGCCATATATACTGCGAGGAGACGGACCCGGACTCGAAAGCGGCCTACTATTGCATCCGCCACCCGAGCAAAGGCGAGGTACTCGAGACAGCACAGATGCGGGATGCCATAGTCATCGGGGAGTCCATGTTAGCCGTCCGTAGCGGATCGGAGTTCGGATCAGTCACGTAAATGTTCGTGAGCGTGCGTGGACTCGATGTAGCATGTAGGATAGGATTGTGTCAGAAGTCGTGACTGATATGTGGACAGGAGGTGTCTAGAACTACTCCACAAACTCGAAAACATGAACCGGAGGGGTTCCAACCCCTACACAGATGCAACAAAGGGACAAAATATATTTTATCTTTCTAGACTATAACTATAATATAATAATATTGCTCCTCAAACTCTAAAACTAGATTTTTTAAAACTATTCAAATTACCTTTCTGCCTTGGGCTGAAGTGGTTTCGAAGGTGGATTTATATTTTCTTTAGTTAAATTAAAAATAATATGGTAAATACTTCATGAGGTTTTTAAACCATAGAAAAGTGTCTCTAGGCTTTAAAAAATTTAAGAAAAATTCTAAAGATAGACAAGTACATGGAAATTCTAAATAAAATATTTTGAGCTTGTGAACATATATTTAGCTCTAGAAAAATAAAATAATATAAAAAAATCTATAAAAATTCCAAAATATTATAATCGACGTCTAAACATGTTTTAGAACGATTTAAAAAATTGGATATTTTTCTATTTTCCTATGGCTAATCATGATTTTTGGAAGTTTTTATAGAGATATTTTTATGGGATCTAAATATTTTATTTTGGTCCATGTATCCCAATCTATCTCTTAGACATTTTCAAAAAGTTTGGAACCTTAGAGGGATTTTTTTTATAGTTTTAAAATCTTATCAAGTATTTACTAGATTTTTAACTAAAAACAAAACTGCCTCTTAACCATTTCAAACTGGGGGAGGGATGTAATTTGAACTATTTTTGAGAGTTAAGGGGGGTGGGGGTGGTGGTAAGATATCTAATTTTAAATTCAAGGAAAAAATAGACTATTGTGATATTGAAGGAGTTGAAATGACTTTTGCCACAAAGAAAACTCAAGGCCGGTAACTCCTGGACTGCAGCTTGAGAAAAGCCTGCTAGCAGCCCAGCAGGAAACGGGCCACTAAACACCTTAAATATGCTTTTATCAGAGAGCAGATCCATTATCGCTGTTTGAGCAGGAAGTGACAAATTTTACCCAAACAAATCTAAGTTGTTTTTGCGAATACAAATCTAAGTTGTTCAATCAATTTTTTTTGAGACGTTGTTCAATCAACATTCGATGTCTACTAGAAAATGTGACTTATTGGTAAGCTAAAAACCAGTGCTCTAATAAAGCAACAGATCTTTATTAAAATTCTTAATATAATTTCGTGCCAAATTTGAACTTATCTCAAACCAAAAAAGATATAGAATCTATTGTGTCAAATTAACAGGACAAATGCATGCAGTTCCATTTCTATCTTATTTTTCAAAAACCTTTATGCATTCATTGTATGTATATAAAACTAATAAGTAAGAAGAGTCTCAAGTAAGAAAGCGGAAGGAAAAAAAAAAGTCATATTCATACTACTCCTACATGACCTTATTCTTTTGGTCACCGTGCTGAGCAGCAACTCCCTGCTTGTCGTGCACGTCCACACGGGCCGCGTGCCCTTGCCCCGCCTCCGCCTCGGCGCCATCGCCGTCCGCCGCCGTGCCCTCCACCTCGGCCCTGACCACCTTCTCCATGGTCATGGCGCCGACGTCGGACGCGGCCCTGGTGACGGCGCCGACGGCGGCCGACACCCAGGCGGCGCCGCGCGACGCGTAGGGGCTGCCGGCCACGACCTCCCCGGCCGCGGAGAAGGCGCCCCAGGCGCGCTCCGTGACCTGGTACCGCTCGTCGACGCCGCGCGCCGCGCCACGGGCGGCGGCCGTGCCGAGGCTGAACTTGTCGCTGAGCCCCAGGCGGCGGTCCAGCGACGCCACCCGCGCCGTCGCCGTGGACAGCAGCTGCTGGTGCCGGGCGTCGAACGACTGCGCGCGCCGCAGCGCGTCCTTGCTCAGCACGATGCCCCTGGCCAGCATGGTGCTCACCACCTCCTCCGCCTTCTTCACGGCCTCCCCGGTCGGCGTTCCCGGACCCGCCGGTGACCTTGCTTCTGTATGGGAGTAGGCTTCCGGTGGCAGTTCGTAGTCTTCCACTGGCGTGATGTTCACAGGAACATCGCCGCACATGCTTGATCCCTGCAATCAAGAGGAGATACAGAAAGTTAAAAAGAAAATGTTGAGAGATAGATGCTAGACGGACGCAAGGTGTGCATGATGCATACAGAGAGCAGCAGAGCCGTGTCAGCTCCATGGAACTCCTTGAAGGTGACATAAGCGACCTGAGACGTGTCGGAGCCCCTGCCATGATTTAGAGCAGAAGCAAGCACATGGGAGTTGGGAACAATTGTGCATGGTTTAGGACTTGGGAGTTGGCAAGGGAATCGAGATCATACCTTCGCATCTCGACATATTCGATCTCGCCGGAGAAGGAGAAGAACTCCTTCATGTTCTCCGCGGTCGCTGAGAGAGGCACGTTTGTCACCTTGATAGTTCTGACCTGAAGCAGAGAGAACACTAGATCAATCAATGAATGATCTTTAGTTATTAGCTTGTACTTGTGCAGAACGAAACACATGTTACGAATATGTTGCTGAACATTGGTCACTGATTTGATCTTTTCGCCGAAGAAAACAGTTTTTGTGGTATGACCGTATGGGCATGAGGGCATCGATTAGTTTTTTCGCCTACCCCGGCGGCGCTCCTATGAACAGACCCACAGCAAAGGCCAGCTGCTGCAGACGAAACCTCCCGAGTCGCCAAACCCGTGTGAAACCCGTAAACCAACCCAACCTAGCACCTCACTGAACCTGCTCTGAAACCGCCGGAAACCATCAGAAACCAACCCATATACTAGACACATGGGTTGGGTTGAAAATTAACCATAACCCGGGAAACCCGGACCATGTACAGGCCTAAGTAGATGCAACAAAAACCACTAAAATCTCCCCCCCCCCCCCCCCCCCTGTAAAACCCGGATGATATTATGCGCCAAAAAAAAAAACAAAAAACACATGAACGATATGAGCAGCAATGCAAGATAGTGGTGGTGCAGGGAGATGAATCGTCCAACTCACGTCTGAAACATCGATGGTCCAATTGGGGGAAGTGCAGGGCTGTGGTGAAGGTGATGGTGATGATGTGCAAAATTCAGCTGGAGCGACTCCTATCCTCAAATAGCCAGGGTCCAGCCGGACCTGCATTAGCAGACATGCACGGCGATCATCAGCTAATCAGGGCTTATGCATGTTTTACCATCTTCCTGATGAAGAAACTGAAGCAAGGCACACCTAGCAAGCATCCTGGGACTAAACAAAGTTCAGTTCCATTAATTGACTACTAATTTGTCCACTTATTAACGGTTTCTTCTTTGTGCATTGAGCAGACTGCTGACCAGTGCAAAGTTGGAAATACACAGCGATAAAGAATAGCTGAATAGGCCTCGTCAGTCAGGTGCGTCCCTAGCTAGATGCGCTTTTCGTTCGGTACTGTAAGAAAATCTCATGGATCTGATCATAGATAAAAACACACCCGCTGTTACTAATGTATGTGTATGATGACGGGGCCTTGTTTTCTAGAATCGATTTCACTGCATGCACTAGTGTCTGCTTTCCGATTCTGAATAAATCTATGTATGATTTCAGTGCATCTATTCCATATTTCCATTACATCTCGTTTATTCAGGAAGGGGAAAAACTGTTCCATGATGTATGACCAAGGTAATAGTGACCAACATCGACAAAATGTGCAGATCAATTGGAACGAGCTGAGAGAAAAAAATTGGGGAAAAACAGGCTGTAGATAACAACTGAATATACGTGCAGCAGTATCCAAGTGTGGCCACTCACCGCCATGAACACACCCAGGACGACGGAGCCGGGCTAAGCCACGGTGATGGATCGGATCAATCTGCGGCGACACGGCAGGGTAGCGATTGCCGCGGTCCTGGTGCTCACCGGCGTGTTCGTGTGGGGAGGGAGAGAGAAATAGCGAATGAGAGCGTGGGTGGTGCAGCGGCAACTTCGGTCCAGTCCAGAACCGCTTCTAACGGGCAAAGCAGCTCATGATTCTCAAAAAAAAAACCTTGTATACAGTACAGCGCATGTCCGACCACACACATATGGCCCATGGAACTTTGCCTAGCTTATTACTATTATCTCCCTAGCCCGGCCCAACTGTTTCGGGGGACGGGCCTATTAACTCTTTAGCAGAAACAGAGGCCTGTCATGGCCCATATAGAAATATAGGCAAACAAAAAACTTTACGTCAGTACACCGGTTATTATAATTTCTCTGAAG
Source organism: Saccharum hybrid cultivar R570 (assembly GCA_038087645.1). Classification (NCBI taxonomy): domain Eukaryota; kingdom Viridiplantae; phylum Streptophyta; class Magnoliopsida; order Poales; family Poaceae; genus Saccharum; species Saccharum hybrid cultivar. The sequence goes on from JAQSUU010000795.1 coordinate 2,221,758, forward strand.
TGGTCTTCCATTTTTCTTTATTTAATTATTTTATTTATCAAATATTTAGGAATAGCAGACCAGTGATCATAAAACACAATTGAAATATATGAGGCTGGAAGATATATGTCACCTCTGGGCCGGGGTAAGATCATTAGTATGTGCTTATTATTATTAGAGTATGTTCGTTTTCCCATACTGTACGGTCGCTACTACTGGATTGGTTTTTGCAGGCAATCGTTTTGGGTTACCGGAGGTGGACCTTCAAGTAATCGTCATAGCACGGATAACAAGTTACGTATCATATACATATGAAACTAAGAGTTCAAATGTTTCAGAGTCCGCTTCTTTCTAATCAAGATCAACAATCTTTTAATCCTCTAAGTGTATTTGATCCCAATTTCTAATCTTGTCGTACTTCTCATCCCACACGAGGTCGCTCTCTTGGTTGAAGTATGCTCTGTTTTGATGCACGCATTTATGCATGATGAAGCCACATATGTCCGCTACCGTTGTGCACTTCTCGTCGATTCGTCTCCTTTCCCACCATCTTTGTGAATTCATTAGCACCCCGTAGTTGATGATGAATTTCTCGGACTCAATGAGGTACTCGCAACTGTAGAATCCACATACTAGTGTCACTGGAGGTTGTTTGACCCACTACACGACGCACTACATGATGACACAATCGATTAAAACATATAGACAGCATGCATTGTTATTTAATTTGTACTGATATGTACAGAGATGTAGCTCCTAATGGCTATATTGTGGCCATACACTACTACACAAAACTTTATGGAGGCGAGCGTTTTTCATTTTTGGAGGTGGGCAAAGGCAACCGCCTCCATTCAAAGGTCACCGTTAATGGTGGCATAACGGAGGCGGTTGCCCTGCCCGCCTCGGATAATCTGTTTACGGAGGCGGGCACCTTAGAACGCCCGTCTCGGTTAATCGATCGGAAAAAACAAAAAAAAAAAATCCATGAGCCCACCGGCGAGCCCGTTCCCGAGCCCATCGGCGAGCCCGTTCTCAGCCCAGTACCCGGATCTAGCCCCACCATGCCGCACGCAGGAGCAGGGATGCAAGCTGCCGCCATCACCAGATCCCGGCGCAGCCGGCCTCCTCTTCGCGGGATCTGCGTCAGTGGTGGCCGGATCCGCATCAAGGAAGCTCGATCTGCCGGATCTTGGTGCACCACGCCGCTGCATCGTCGTATCCGCCACTGGGAAGCGCAGATCGAAGCCCCGCCGCCATATCCGGGCACCTCCTGGCCGGATCCGCCGTAGATCGAGCCACTGACGCGTTCCTCCACTGGATCCGCCGCAGATCGAGCCGCAGGCGTGTTCCTCCACCAGATCGAGTGCCCGCTGCCACCACCGAGCACCGCGGTGGAGGGCTCCCCGACCGGTACCGTCCGACGCCGCGCTGGAGGGCTCCATGGCCCAGCCCCGCCACCCTCATGTGCCACCATGCCGTTGGGCTCCTCCCCGCTGCACCCCAATGCACACGCCGCCTCCATCTAGTAGAGGGAGGTGGAGCAGGAGAGGGAGCCATGCTCCTAGAGGAGAGGGAGGAGGAGAAGGAGGGGGAAGGGCGCCGCCGCCTGTGGGGAAGAGGGAGAGGAGACAGAGGAGGCGCTCGCGGTGCTGAGTCTGGTACGGCGCTCTCGCGGAGGGAGGGGACGACACTCGTGGCACTCTCGGAGTGCGGAGGAAAGGAGGGGCCTGCGCAGAGGGAGGAGTCGAGGCTGGGGCGACGGGATGGGGTGGAGTGAGTGAGTGTAGGGTTGTGAGGATTCGTTTATATACGCTGAGCACACTATTGGGCCGAGATGGGCTGTCTGGGCTATGAGATGGTCTAGTATTATCCGAGGCGGGCCTTATAGTGTGCCCGTCGAGGCGTTTGCGTTTAAACAACCGCCTTGGTTAATATCGATTAATCGAGGAGGACATTTTAAGGTGCCCACCTTGGTTAATCGATTTTACAAGCCAGTTGTTTATAACCGTTTCGGTTAATAAAAAATGATCGCCTCGGTTAATCCCAGGCATTAACCAAGGCGGTTTGAATTGCCGCTCGCCTCCGATGCCCATTTCAAAATGCCTCACAAAAGATTTTTTTTGTAGTAGTGATACTTTGCCTTGTTCTGCTCACTTCTTATGTCGACAGATTAGGGATCCTCGATGTACATCCTGTATGCGTTGTATGAAAACAATGGGAGTCAACAACAAATTTAATACGATTATTTGTGTAAAAGAATAAGTATTGTCATTTATAAGTTCAATATGCACTCAAATTCTTTGTACGACTCATTTGGGTAATCCAAAGAGTCCAATCTCTATCTCTATATATTTAAACGCGAGCCAAGCTCGCGCCAATGACGATGGCCACGTTACCTTTAAATCCCAGGCCATCGTATAGTATGGTATGGGACCTATGAAAGTTGCAAAAACACTACGTGAGAACAACTAAGGGATGTCTCAATGAACTGAATGGGGTGATTTCGATTGTATTAATTAGACTGCTAACATGCTACAGAACTTAATAAGGAAAGAGACACTATTTCTCATCTTGTTGTGCCTTGTATTCCACATAGATGAAGTGCCCGTCTGGTTTGGCTTCCTGTGTAGCCTGCTTGGTGTACCCTAGGTACATATCACGGACACTTTTGATAGTGACTAGCAAGGTGGAGCCCACGTGTCATACTCTTTTCCCTTTCTTCCTTATCACTCCCTGAAACTTAGCCCAAAACATGACATGGTTACGCCTAGTGCAGCAGCCCATCCTATACACCGGGTCATGCTTGTTTGTCCTAACCACCAGGGTGTAGCTCGCTCGCCCATCTAGGAGCGTGGCTTGATCGCTCATGCTGGATCTGCCCACTGCCACACCTATCCGCAAACTTAGGACATTGATAGGCTCCACTCAACAGTGGCTCTTGACTGTGCCACCATTGGACTTCATTGTGCTGCACCCCAGTGAGTTGTTCCTCTCTTGCTCACAGACACTGCTAAGGTTTCTCGGCACAGCTGGCGCATCTAGGGCGCACAATGGTCGGCGCCAGACTCGATGCATGTAGGACTGGGCAAATGAGCTGCTTTTTTGGCCTAGTTCCAGATTTTTTTTGCATCTGATGAGCTAATGGACCATGCTGAAATCAGCATGTCTCGAGAACTTTAATGGTCCCAGCAAGAAATTATGTTTTTTCTTTTATTAGCTCCTAGCCTATTTACTAGGATCAATTTTTGCTATGACATAAGGATTAATATGTTTTTACAATGACATCCATACTGTAATCAGTTAGCATGCTAGGCACACAACTAACTCATGGCCAGGAACTGCCACTGCCCAGGCCGGTGGCAAAGCTATAGTTGCGTACCTCTCCATATATCCCATCACAGCAATCCCCCTTCCCTTGTCTAACCAAGGGGACTGGTAGCCACAAAACCTCAAATACCCAACCCCAAATCTCTATTGCCAAATGAAAAACCATAAAGGAGTGTTGGATTCCTTGGCTGGCAGTGTCATCACCTCATTGGACCAGGCTAGCCATTTGGTAGATGCTCAAGGCTATATAGTATGCTTCGCTAGCTCGCAAGCCTAGGCAAGGAAATATGGAGAGGGATTTCATGAGTTGGAAGGAATCGGATGAGGCAAAAGAACATAGTGAGGCAAATATGATTGACTCCCACAAAAATAGGATGCCGCATTGCACCGGCTCGTGTTGCTACACGAGGAAAATCCGAGATTGGGAATGGGACGAGGAGCAGCTGACCCAAATGGGATGCTCGCCCTATAAGGTTCCTTCGTGCAAGGGGGGTTACCTTCAACCTAGATGGCTCCCTATGTTATCATGATGCTGCAACCGTGGAACTAGCACTAAGGTTGAAGGCGGTCCTCGAGGAAGTTGTTAATGGTACTTTCAAGCCTAATAGGGAGGGTTATCAGCTGAGCCGGGCACTGGGAAACAAAGAGCATCCTGGTTGTACACGAGGGTTCGGACTTGTTCCATGGGAGCTTTCCTCCCCAGATGACATCTCGTACAGAAGTAGTTTGAGGAGGACTGCCCAAAAAGAATTGGAGTGGCAATGTAAGATGGAGGCTGTTCGACCAGAAATGAAAGAAAGCAATAAAAAATTACGTCCAGCGTTTGAGGAGAATTTAACCAACTGTCCTTCCGCACCAGATGAGGATGCTGCCAACTGGCTCATCAGCCCAGATCCGGTACAGAGTAGCTGTGGAAGCATAACCCTTCCTCTCGATGATACATGTCTCACGTTCCCCGTTGATAAGATCACGACCCCAACAACTTTTAACTTGTACGTGCAGGAGAAGTTCTATAAGACCAAGGTGCCGACAGGTCTTGCCTATGCTTGTGGCCGGGGATGTGCTGCAGAACCATCAATTGCCTATAGGGTACTCCATGGTGACCATTGATGCAGTAGCTAAGAGCAGGTACCATGCAGTTGAGTTAGATCACCCAAAGGATGAGGATAGGAAGATATTGGGGGAGAACTTGGGTTGCCAAGTTTTTTGGCGCAAGCGCTACATATCCTTTGGCTTGGATTCCGAATCCAATGATGATGAGGATGGCGAAGGCTTGGAAGACTCGCACAAAAATAGGGAACCAAGTATTTCATCACCGCTATGAACCAAGACTTGCAAGATCAGTCCATCTACAAGGAGTACAACTCAACCATCTCAGAACGTGCAAGAAAACACAATGATAGAGGAAGAACTTCTAGGTGTTGAGCTTGGCCGCGCGGGATAGAGAGGAGGCGCCACCTGTATGGCAGTTTCAGGTTGGGGTGATCTGGTGCCTCCCAGAGAAGTTCTTAAATTAGGACCGAGAATGCGGGAGGCGCATAATTGGTATAGAGCTCAAGTGAGAGTGCAGTTTGCGGCAAGATATATGGATAGACATTTTTACAGGGGATAGAAAAGTCATTGTGGATTCAGTTCAAGGGATTGTCTCAACTTTACCAAAAGTTGGCCCTTTACATTCATATCATGAGCTTGTGGACCATGTAAGTCTAGTTAGTACACCATGCATTTTACAGCTCTGAGTTGAATTTCTAACAAGTACACATTGTTTTGTGCGAAGGAGGCACACTTTTGCAGGGTGCAAGAGATTGAAATAGGCTTCTTGAACCCAGTGCTATACAATCACTAGGCACTAAAATACAGCAGCACCATCGATGAATTGGCAAAGAGCTTTCATGTTCACAAATCCTGTAGTATACTTCTATCCTACAACTACGTGTATATTTGTTGTAAATGCCTAATTTTCTACTCCATTACATACTTGAGGGTTGAACCTAATTGGAACCGGCAGTGGCGTTGTGAATGCAGCGATGACCATCATGTCCTTCTTGACATCAGTATAGAGAGCACCACTGTCAATGTTTACGACTCTCGAGGAGCCAACTAGAGAAAATCCATCCCTTCATTGAGACGCTAAACAAGTAAACAAGTTACTACTACATTGGCAACGATAAGATTATCTATTACATAGCTTTGATCATCTTATGTCGCTGTCAAGAACTTGTCGCACAGGGCCTATGAGAAGTTCAAGTCAAAGTGCAAGAGACGTCGTTAGCTTTGCAAATCTACGTTTAAAGTAGTATCGGTCGGTTCGATCCAAATGCAGTTTGCGGGCAATGATCTCTGTGGGTTCTATGTCATGCATTACATGTGCAACCTCATCAATGCTCTCTCTGGCTCACAGGTTTGGCCCCTCGGCCCCTCTAGTAAATTTAACCTACTTACAGTTTGTAGCAAAGCTTGTCTTAACTGTGTTTCACCTTTTTCTTGTGTTCCAGATAGAACTGTCACCTACACCGGAGCTGACCTATTTGGTGATATCTGGGTTCCAAGAAGATCTTTCTGGTTTCATTATGGACCAAGTCATGAGCAGCAACGAAGTCCATCATCTTCAATAATCAAGATGCTAGTGTTCTGAAAAATATATATTCCCTATTGTTGGATTTGGACATTATGCCTCTGTGGTTGTTGAACACTATGTATGTTGCTATCTGTATGGATATTTGTGTCTTGGTGGTGATGTATGTTTGTACAATACATTGTCTCTCTATATATATGTTGCTGGCGATGTGTAAGCCACAAAATTTCTATATTGTTATAATGTATTGTGAACAATGATGCATAGTGGTAAAGCTGGTGGTAATGGACAAAACATTACTGCCGGCACAAACATATTTGTGGTAGTGACGCTGCCCTCATTATCGCCGGAGGGAACACCGATTGCATGCGCTGGTACCTACATCATCGGCGGATGGTACGCCAGACTGGCATTGATGTTCTCATCATCATAACTGGATGGTACGCCGGTCCGACATTGATTGGTTCCATCATCACTGCCGGAAGGTACGCCAGACCGGCATTGATGTTTTCATCATCACTGCTGGATGGTATGGCCACTCGGCAATGATGGTTCCATTGTTACAGCCGGATCGTACGCCGGCCCGGCGACGACGGTTTCATCATCACCGCAAGATGGTACGCTGGCCTGGTGATGATGGTTCCATCGTCCCTACTAGATGGTACACTGGCCTAGCGTCGATGGTTTCATCCTCACCGCCGGATGGTAGGCCAGGCGGCGTCAATGGTTTCATCATCACCGCCGCTTAGTATGACGAACCGGTATTGGTCATGAGATCATCGCCACCGGATGGTACATCAGACCAATGGTGGTAAATATCATCACCGCTAGCGAGCAACCGGTGGTGATGAAGTCCGACTATCACCACCAACTTTTACCAACGGGGGCCAAAACCGTCGGTGAAGGGGGTTTGGAGCTAGCAGTGATGAACTTTATGTAGTAGTGTTCCCTATCTGTGGTCCTTGGCAATGGGATGACAACCAGGTTTTGGACGGAGGTTTCGCTCCCTCAAAGCTCTCTGTAGAAAGTCGCTCTGTGCCTAGCGAAAGCCATTTCCAGACGAGGGCGCTCACAATCAGTCCCTGATGCGCTTTGGCAGAGGCATTGGGTGCGTGACATCGACGGTTCTCTTACTACTCAGGTTCTATGTGACTACATTTGCGTGTGGGAGATGGTCGTGGATATCATTCTTCAGCCGCTGCATCCGGATCACTTTGTGTGGCAATGGTCGTCCACTGGTTCCTATTTAGCATCCCGAACATACCGGGCTTTCTTCTACGGTTCAAAGTTCCTGGAAGGTGCCACTGAGTGTGGAAGACGAATCTTCTAGCTGGCCCTACACGTTCGGTTGTGGACATTGGAACGTCATTGGTGACACGGGCTTCAAGATGATGATTTGTGTGCGCTATGCTTGCAAGGGGTGGAAACTGCAGAGCATGCGTTTTTCTCATGGGAATAATGGTCAAAGCTTCTTCACGGAATGATTCTCTCGTCGACTGGTGGCTGTGCCAATGCTTGGAGCTCAATTTGGATGTTCGAAAAGGTTTTGGTTCGCTGGTTCTCCTTACTGCTTGGTGCATTTGGGGTGAACGCAATCAAAGAGTCTTCATATATTATGGATGCCACAGTCATCATGAAAGAAAGTATAGCTTGAAAATGTCATGAAAGGATAAAATATAAATAGATATGTATCATTTCGGTCATTGTTACATAGATCTTTTCCTCCCGTTGAGACATGCAGGCATATTTGCTATTTTGTTCTGAAACTTAGTCTGAAGATCATTATTATATATACTAGAAGGACATCCTGCATGTTGCTATGGGGATCATGGATGAATTTTAGTCGATGATGTGGTATGTTGGGATTGATAAATAAATGTGTGTTAGTGAATGATGTGGCTCGCTAACATGGATAGTTTACATGAATAGATGGGGCCCTAATTGCATGTCTTATTGAGCTGTTGGACGACTTGCATGTCTAGATAAAATTCTAGTGGGATATAGATATAGATATAGATATAGATATAAATGTATATAAGAATGTAAATATCTCTAGTATAAATGCATTCTCATAAATTTTATTGCCTTCTAGCATGTCAACGTCAAACACTAGTATTTTACTCGCTTCTGCTGGCCTATTTGTTTTAGTTTTTTACTCGCTTCTGCTGGCCAGAAGGTAAAAGCTAAAATAAACTGTTTAACTAAAAGGCGAAAAATATGTTCTAAGGAATTTTTTTGGTTTTAGGTATGCTAAGAAACAAAAAAAATGTTACAAATGCCAATAGTGAAGAGCCAAAAGTTAGAAGGCAAAAGTCAGAAAGCCAGCTTTTGAGCCAAAAACCAGAATGTTGTACCTCAGACAAATATCCTTAATGCTGCAGCTTACCCATACTGATTATATGATGTACTAACTCCACAATATTTTTCTAAAGAAGGTTCGCCAGGGGCTTAGTAATAAGTTTGATGACCTAATGCCACCAACTTTAACAACACCATCCTTCTTAGAAATCAAAGTGATATATGATCGATTAATACTCTAATAACAAATACCCAAGGGTGAAAAGACGAACAGAGCTTATAAAAACCACACTGAATTATGGGCTAACATTTCTTGAAAAAATCAGTGTTCAAACCATCAGGGCCCAGAGATTTATTTGTTGGCATACCGCTAACCACATTATTCATCTCCTGGGTAGTAAAAGGAGCCTCCATGAAGGTCAAGTTAACTTCACTTGACAGAAGAGTGGCCAGATTGAAATGCATATGTTGAAACTCGGCCTTTCTTTGAATGTCTGCCAGAACAACACATTGTCCTTGTCCTGGGTACTAAAAGCAGCCTCCAGGAAGGTCAAGTTAACTATGCAAGATGGAAGATTAGCCTGGTTAAAATGCATATGTTGAAACGCACTGACACCAAGCCTTTCTTTGATTGCCAGCCAGAACAAATTAGCCTTATCTGATTGTTCAGAAAAAACAATGCCACTATCGTCCTCAATGGTTCAGATTATGCTCGTCCGATGCTTAATTGTTGCAGTGGCTTGAAAAAGTTTTGTGCTTCAATCGCCAGATTTAACCAGGCCACTTTACTGAACCATGGTGTTTCGAATAAAATCTTTGCTACATAAGAACGGCAATGAGATGCTAACTTAGAATATCCTTGAAATTACATCTTACGCTTTTCCTAAACCATTTTCTCATAAGCGATGTTTAGGGCCCCTTTGTTTGGGCTTTTCAACATGCTTTGGCTTCCTAAAATGCCAAAAGCCAACCAAAGGGTTGTCTTCCACCCAAAGACACAACCAAAAGCACTGTTCGTCTAAACGGCCGTTTAGTCCGTTTAAACACTGTTTAAACAGTAAACAGAAGTCAGCCATGTTGTTTATGCCGTTTAAACCGTTCAATCCCGTCTAAATGGTTTAAACAAAATCAGATTAAACGTGGTTAAATGAGCTAAGCAACCATTTGATCCATAATTAAGTGAATTAAAGAACTACGTCTATCATAATCAACATGAAACTAATTAACATTGTAATTATATGAAGTGTTGTGGGATTTAGATTTCTTCCAACAAGATTATTTGGTAGAATATTTGATTTTTACATGTGTAAATATGTATGAGTTCTAGCAAATTTTATTTTTACTTTTCCCCAGACCCCACTCGTGTGGGAGCCTCTGGCACTGGGTCTGCCCTACCTACATAAATATGTATATTTTATTGTTATTGTACAAAACCGTTTAGGCTGTTTAACTCCATTTAAACGGTCTAAATGCTAAACGAAGCATGACCGACTGTTTACCGTTTAGCGTTTAGGAAAACATTGACCAAAAGTAGCTTTTGGCTGGTACAAATTTCACAGCACCCTCACCCTTGCTTTCACCTGCTGTGGCTTCCAAGTTTTCGCAAAAATTATCCACCTATGACTAGTTATGTACGCACCGGTTCATTTTTTATTCAATTCCTTGCCCTATCACGTGAGAAACAGGGCTCACACTTATTCTACTCCTCCATGGCCACCGTGGGCAAGCTTCGGCTGTCCTGGTCGGAGGAAAGCCGTGCCTAGTGGTGCTGCTCCTTCACAGCTTGGCGTCAGTGAGAAAGGGAGAGAGTTGAGTGGGGAAGGCTGTGGATGACATGTGGTCCACTCAACCGTTTTTCCAAAAGCCACGGCTACTCAACCAAACGACTTTTGGCTTTCTCATAACCCACACCCCACGGTAGTTTTTCATAGCCCACAACTCTCAACAACTTTTCCAGAAGCCACAGCTCAACCATATGGGGCCTTAATTTCATTTCGGACAATGTTACCTAATATAGTGTCAGATAAAGCAGTCAACATAATATCTCCAATAATCATACACAACTCCCCTAAAAAAATAATCATACACACCACCATGACTCAGTACACCAGATTTATTACTCAGATTTATTACTTATAGGGTAGAAAAAGATACAGTTGATAGGGCACAGCTAGCAGAAAACCCAGATTTTATTGAAGAAGATGCACCAGACAGATGATGGATGCATATGCATCATGCATCTTATCTCATTATTATTTAATTTCTAACGGCAGCAGCACAACGCTGATGTTACCCTCCTGTCCTCACACCAGCCACCGTCATGGAAACCATTTGAGGAACAGATGTGGCCGCAGTTCACACGGTCACAGTGGTCCACGGAATAGGCTGAGAAGCAGTTTTTTTTCTGAGGCGGCTTTGGTGGACAGGGTTTCCCCCAGCCTGTATATCACAGATCAAACAAGATTGGTCGGTTAGCTAATTGTTGCTAGTTCTTAGTACAAAAAAATAACTATTTTTGTTAGTAATTTGAAGCAAAAAAGTAGAGATCGAAGGTGCCTACAGCCGCCGGCTTCGTAGCATGGCGACAGTGAGGACAGGATGGCAACAACCAAGAGAACGGCGATTGTGCTGCTCTTGATCACCGCCATAAGGAAAGATGATCTAACTTCTTCCCTTGTTGTTACTAGGAGGCCGGAGAGAGACTATGCTCTATTTGTTCTCTCATCTTTGTATCCTGGTCTTTATATAGAATAACAATCCATCTCCAGTATAAATGCAATCTCTCACTGTCACACCCATTTTTAAGGACAAAAATAGGATGCATAAAAGACTCATGTGCACCCCAGGAAACAGTCGCACACATAAGTTGACAAATTACAAAGTACCATCACAGTGCTTATTACATAACGAATAAGTACTTAAGACATAGTATTGAACGATAGGTAATAATAACTAATAGTAGTTCTTCAGCGGAAACTCCACACAGGGACACGGTTGACTGGTTGACACCAAGACTAGTACTCATTCCGATAATCTTCCTCTATATCTTCATCTGTTATGGTGGAAATAGCAAGGGTGAGTCCATGTCGAACTCCACAAATATAACACAGGGTTCATGAGGCTCAAAAAGGCTAGACACTGTTTAACTGCATTTAGCTTTTAATCATATATTAGCAATTGTGTAGCATCAAGATAAACCACTTCCCATTAAAGAACCAATGATCAATTGTAATAATGATAACGAATAGCATTAACATGAGCATAATAATAATCAACAATAATTAAACATGATATAGCAATGGTGATCATCTATTCTGTAGATGTTCCAAGGCCGCTCGTATCCGTGAGCACGGCTAGTATACCAGTTTTTTAACTCTGCGCAGAGGTGTACACTTTCACTGTAAGTCATGATTTCCAAATGAGTGGGGAGATCAAACCCAAACACCCGAGAACCATATAAAGCCACTCAAAAGTTCGTCTAACAAGTTAGGGCCATTAGATTCACTCGGCAGGCAGATGTAGAACCCCCCTTCCCTGTGGCACAACAACCGCAGCCTATACACACTAGGCCAGGGGCTCGCACTACACCCAAAGTGGCAAGCCATTCTTACGCCATTTAAGGTAACCACTAACAAGCTAGAAAAGGTCTCTTGAACAACTAAAGCCAGAGCCATATAGCCCTCACAGCTGTACTGTATATCCCGGATGGTTATGTACAGATAAGTCCTTATGGAGAGTAACCAGAGCATTAAAATAATACACATGCTCTAGCCCCTTTTTAACAGTAATAGAATCACCTTAAAGGTTGATTGCTTAATCCATTAATTAAATTACAAGATCATTGTTCTTAGTTTAAGCACTAGCAATAGCTACCCATATGCATTCCCAAGGTTGACAAGGAATCAAGATAACAATCACTAAGTTATAATCTCTAAGGTTGTCAAGGTAAGCACATGCATATGTATGACAATTCAATGTATAGGTAACAAGGATAGTCCTGTGTTATACTTGCCTTGATCAAAGCTCTCCAAGTGATACTGCTGACTTGGCTCAAAGTAATACTCCGAATTGTCCAAATACTGCTCACCTTCTAGATTCGATCATCAATCAACAACATACATGCATCCAATCAAACATACACGAAGCATACAAAGAGATATAATTAGAACAGTACACCAACAGTAGAAAAACAGTAATAAAAGTTTATAAAACTCTTCTACACGTTTCTACGATCACACAGACGCAAAGATCACCAAATTCGGAGTTAAAACGTATAAGTTATGAATTTTCTAAGATTTCCTATAGATAAATAAATACTAAATTATAAACTCGAAAAATAAATTATCAAAACTGACTGTACAACTACACTAACATGTAGAGCTCGCAAATACGAACCTAACGCAATTTGAACGGATCAAATCGGAGTTAAAACGAAGATTTTATGACCAAAACAATTCTAGTGGCAAAACTGTAAATACCTGAAAACGTATTTTTGACTTATCCGGAAGAAAATACGCTTTCAAAACACGAAAACGGATTCAGGATATTGCGCTAAAGACCGCGGGTTCTATTATGAAGAAATCCAGGGGCTCTTTAATAAATCTACCCCGCGAAGGGGTATCTTCTAATCCTAACCGTTGATCAGCGAACGGACGGCTCACAATCACCTGCAACTCTACAGTGAAGAAACCGATCCTCTTTCCCAGGTCTGGCCGGCGGATCCCCATGGCCGGCGACTCCTCCATGGCCGGAGATGGTGAACCTCCCCACCGAGACCACCATTCGAGCCCGCGTTCGGTCCAAACGGTAGAGAAGCTCCGTGCGAACTCATCTAGGCATTAAGAACTAGCTACGATAGACCATACGTGACGCGCGGCAACAAGGGAGCGGCGGCGCCATTGCCGGTGTACCCGAGCTCACCAAATCCGCAATTCAAAGCGTCTCAACACCAAAGAAGGGCACGGGAAGAAAGAGGAGGAGATAGCGAACTCACCAAAGCTAAGAAAAAGAGCTCGAACCTTTCCACAAGCTCCACCGACGAACCGGCCGCAAGAACCTAGGGTTCCGGCCTCCTACGCTCAATCTCACGTGATGTAGCTCGAGTTTTAGATGGAAAACGGAACATAGGGAGTCACGGCTTCTTATTTGTAGCTTCAAATCACCGTATTCGGGTAGGAAATCCCGGAAATCAAGTGGAAGGGGCGGCGGTCGTTCTCACCGAGTTGGAGTCCAACTCGACTACGAACCGAAGGTGGGAGATACGGCTGACGAGCGGCCCCCACCTGTCAGCGAAAGGAAGAGAGAAGGCGCGCGGCTGCTGGCTCGGCCGAACTGGGCTGGCTCGGCTGCTGGGCCGGCCCACGCGGTCGCAGGCGCGGAGAGCAGGCCGTCCGACGGCCTTCGGGCCAATCAGGTAAGAAGGTAAGTTGTGTTTTTTTTTCTTCTTTCTTTTCTTCTTCTAATTTTTCAAACACATTTTCAAATCAAATTTTCCTAAACCCAATCAAATAAAACAAATATATCCACACCACAAAATAAAATAAATGCAACAGCATGAATGCATCACCAAATAGTTTTAAAATTTTAATTCCCTCTCTCTAAATTATTTAAAATTTATTACTCCTAAAATTTGGGTGTTACAAATTCTACCCTCCTTAAAAGAATCTCGTCCTCGAGATTGAACTGCTTACTCAAACAACTGCGGATATGACTTCCTCAATTCATCCTCTCTTTCCCAAGTTGCCTCTGCCTCTGAATATCGATTCCACTGCACTTTGCACATCTTAATAACCCGACTTCGAGTAACTCTCTCAGCAGTTTCTAAAATCTTGATCGGAAACTCTTCATATGTAAGATCTTCCTTAACAGTCAACTCTTCTAAAGGTATCTGCTCCTCAGGCACCCGTAAACACTTCTTAAGTTGTGAAACATGGAACACATCATGTACTCCAGATAAATTCTCAGGCAACTCTAATTGATAAGCAACTTCCCCACGTCTAGTAATAACTTTAAATGGTCCAACATACCTTGGTGCTAGTTTACCTTTCATGTTAAACCTCTTCACACTTTTCATAGGTGACACCTTCAAATAAACATAATCACCTACCTCAAAAACTAAATCTCTTCTTCTATTGTCAGCATAACTCTTCTGACGAGACTGTGCTACTCTCAAATTCTCACGAATCACTCGCACTTGATCTTCTGCGTTTCTAAGAACATCTGTACCAAACACTTGAGATTCACCTGTCTGATCCCAAAACAATGGAGTTCTACACTTACGTCCATACAAAGCTTCAAACGGTGCCATCTTAAGACTCTGTTGATAACTATTATTGTAAGAAAATTCTGCATAAGGCAAACTCTTATCCCAACTAGTTCCATATTGCAATGCACAAGCTCTCAACATATCCTCTAATACCTGGTTGGTCCTTTCAGTCTGTCCATCTGTCTGTGGATGATATGCTGTACTAAAATTCAATTTTGTTCCCAATGATTCATGCACAGCTTTCCAAAAATGCGACGTAAACTGCGATCCTCGATCAGATACAATCTTCTTTGGAACTCCATGCAAACATACTATCCTCTCCATATACAACTCTGCCAATTTTGGTCCACGGTAAGTAGTCTTAACTGGTATAAAATGAGCCACTTTAGTTAATCGATCTACTATCACCCAAATAGAGTCATAACCTTTCTGAGTACGAGGTAACCCCACTATAAAGTCCATACCAACTTCTTCCCACTTCCATTCAGGAATCTTCATTGGTTGCAACAATCCAGCAGGTCTCTGATGCTCTGCTTTCACCCTCTGACAAGTGTCACACAATGCCACATACTCAGCCACATCTCGCTTTAATCCAACCCACCAATATTTTTGTTTCAGATCCAAATACATCTTAGTACTACCAGGATGTATAGAATAAGCTGACTCATGAGCTTCGCGAAGAATTGCCTGTCTAACAGTTTGATCCTCAGGTACACACAGCCTCTTTCCAAACCACAAAATTCCATTATCATCCATTCGAAAGCCTGGTGACTTACCAATCACTATATCTTCCGCTATCTTCTTTAGTTTCTCATCCTTCAACTGACCCTTGTAAATTTCTTGCTCTAAGGTAGGCTCTATCACTAATTCAATTGTATTAGTAACAATTCCCAAATTCAAATATTCAAATTCAGCACATAACTCACTAGTCATAGATAATGTCCGTATCTCATTGGCATAACTTTTCCTACTAAGAGCATCAGCTACTACATTAGCCTTACCAGGATGATAGTGTATCTCAATATCATAATCCTTAATCAACTCTAACCATCTACGTTGCCTCAAATTCAGATCTGACTGAGTGAAAATATACTTCAAACTCTTATGATCAGTGTATATATCACTCTTATGTCCAATTAAATAATGTCTCCAAATTTTTAAAGCATGAACTACAGCTGCTAACTCCAAATCATGTGTAGGATAATTCAACTCATGCTTTCTCAACTGCCTAGATGCATAAGCCACAACTCTGCCTTCTTGCATAAGAACACATCCCAAACCTTGACGAGAAGCATCACAATAAATAGAAAACTTCTTACTCAAATCTGGCAAAACCAAAACAGGCGCTGTAGTCAACCTCTTCTTCAATTCCTCAAAACTAGCTTGACATTTATCTGACCACACAAACTTGGCATTCTTCTCTAACAGAGATGTCATAGGTTTAGCAAGTTTAGAAAACCCTTCAATGAATCGTCTGTAATATCCAGCTAATCCCAAGAAACTACGAATCTCGCTAACATCAATAGGTGGTTTCCAATTTAATACATCCTTTACTTTACCTGGATCCACTGATATCCCTCCATTAGAAACAATATGACCAAGGAAGGAAACTTCCTTCAACCAAAACTCACATTTACTTCGCTTCGCATACAGTTTATGCTCTCTAAGTTTCTGCAATACCAACCTCAAATGTTCAGCATGCTCTTCCTCCGTCTTGGAAAATACCAGTATATCATCAATAAATACCACCACAAACTTATGCAAATATTCCATAAACACCTTATTCATCATGTACATAAAGTATGCAGGTGCATTGGTCAATCCAAATGACATAACAGTATACTCATACAATCCATACCTTGTAGTAAAAGCTGTCTTTGGAATATCAGAAACACGAATCTTCAACTGATGATAACCAGAACGTAAATCAATCTTAGAGAACACACAAGCACCTCTCAACTGATCAAACAAGTCATCAATCCTGGGCAAAGGATACTTATTCTTGATAGTTACCTCATTTAGTGACCGATAATCAACACACATCCTCTGACCGCCATCTTTCTTATCAACAAAAATAACTGGTGCTCCCCAAGGTGATGAACTAGGTCGAATAAAACCTTTATCTTGTAATTCTTTAATTTGTTTCTTAAGTTCTTCTAATTCATCTACTCCCATCCTATATGGTCGTTTGGCTATAGGTGCAGTTCCAGGAAGTAATTCAATAAGAAATTCAATGTCTCGGTCAGGTGGCATACCTGGCAATTCATCAGGGAAGACATCCGGAAATTCCTCAATCACTGAATTCTCCTTAGTAGTATCTTCAAGCTGATTCACCATAGCGGTTGGTTGCTTCTGCACTGCTACATCCACATTGATTTTATCTCCATTAGGTGCAGTCACAACTACCACTTTCTGCTGACACTGAATCTCTGCCTGATTTTGCTTCATCCAGTCCATACCCAATATCACATCAATACCAGATGTCCTCAACACTATAGGAGTTATCTTAAACTCTACCCCCCTTAGTACCATACTAATTGGAAGACAACGATTACTGGTTTGCATGGTACCTCCAGGTGAATTTACTAAGAGAGGTTCTTTCATAGCTAGCATGGGTATACTATGCATTTTAACAAAAATGTTGGATATGAATGTATGAGATGCTCCAGAGTCAAAAAGAACAGTTGCGGGAGTGGAATGTACATTGAACGTACCAATCATAACTTCTGGTGCATCATGAGCTGTATCAGAAGACACGTGATTCACCCTTCCAGTACTAGATTGCCTCTGATTGCTCTTCTGGCTCTGAGGAGTCTGCTGGTTCTGCTTCTCAGGACAATGATAAGACATATGCCCCTCTTTGCCACAGACAAAACATCTAGTAGGCGTGCTGGGAGCACTATTCTTCATGGGGGTAACATTGGTATTTCCAGTACGAGGAGTCTGTTGCCCAGTCTGCTGATACTGTTGACGCTGTGAATATGATGAACGCTGTTGTGACTGATTACTTTGCCAATTCTGGGACCACCTCTGATTCGGATTGCGATTCCATTGGCTAACCGGTCCTTGAAACTTCTGATGAAAACCATGCTGAGAATTAGTGCGCTGACGGTTGTTGCTTCCTGAGCCTTGTACCTTCATTTTTCTCTTCCTGTCCATCTCTCTGCGCTCATTATCAAGCACAATAGCTTTATTTACCAGCTCTTGAAAACTAGCATAGTTGTTCCCCTTCAACTGCAAGCGAAGATCATAATAAATTCCCTTCAAGAAAAGATGCTGTCTATCTGCATCTTCCCTCACTTCATTAGGAGCATAGCGAGCCAACTGGGTAAATCTATCATGATATTCACTAACGCTCATCTGTCCCATCCTAAGGTTTCTGAATTCTTCCTGCTTCAGCTCAATTATACCTTCAGGAATATGACGAGCTCGAAAATCTCTAACAAACTCATTCCAAGTGATAGAAGGAGCATTGTCAGGGCGTGCAGCTTGATACGACTCCCACCAAGTCTGAGCTGTCCCCTGTAACTGACCAGATGCATATAACACCTTCTCCATATCATTGCATTGGGCTATATTCAGCTGTTTCTCCACTGCCCTCACCCAATCATCTGCCTCTAAAGGATCAGCAGCATGAGAGAACACTGGAGGGCGTCCCTTCAAAAATTCCCCACGCTTATCCCTCACTTGCACAGGCGGTGGTCCTCCTGCAGGGGGATTGTTCTGCATGTGCTGCATAAACATCTGCATCATCTGATTCTGAGTTTGCATGAGTTCCTCCATAGTAATGGGTAGGTTAGCACCTCCACGACCTCTGCCACGTCCTCTGCCTGACATCTGTTTCCAAAAACACAGAAATTGAAATTCAGTACGATCCGAGGTGATGTATTCAATAGATAAGCAAAATCTGATTTTTCTGGGCGAACTCCAATTTCAGCAACTCAGTAAAACTGTCATATCTCGAACTACAGACGTCCAATTCAGATGATCTTTACATGGTTGGAAAACTTACAAAATTATCTACAACTTTTGTTCACAACACTTTTTCTGATTCTGTCAATAAATTGGCCAAAAACTGAACTTAACCAAAACTGTTTCTGAATTCCAGACTGTGCAGTAACTCCAACTTGGAACAGGTATATCTCTTAACTTATAATAGATATTAAAGTGATTCTTGTGGGGTTGGAAAGATATAGAAGTCTAATTATTCCCAGTAAAATTTCTTAAATTTCTCATGAACGGATTTTAAGTTATTTCTAAAACATCCCAGACTGATCCAAAAATCAGCAAAGGACAGAACTAAGTTAACCTCATATTCAACTAATATATTTTGATCAAACTTAATATTCTTAACCATGGAACTTGTAGGCATGTCTACAAAACTCCAGCACACATTACAAAGATCCAAATCACACATTATTATAATAACAATCCATCAATCACACAATTGTTCACACCACAAACTGACTCTTAAAACAATCCAAACTTAAAATTAACTCGCAACTACTATCGTTCCTATTACATAGGGATTTTTCCTATTTCCTAATTAAGCTTCTCATAAATCTTGGGATGACCTAACTCCGCCCTTAATTGATCAATCTCCTTATAAGCTTGCTCCTTAAGTTCTTTTTCCTTCAGCAACTCATCCTTCAAATCCACCTCATGGAGAGCCAATTCACGAGCTAATCCCACCGTAGCTTGTAAAGTCAAGGAAGAATCATCTGCAGGCGGCACGGTCCAAATACCCTTGTCATGTAAGAAACAAGGAAAATGCCGAAGTGCACCCTTTAACGTCTTGTCCGAGCGTAGACCATGGTAGTAAACAAATGCATTGAAAGCGACATCCTCCATGCTTATCTCCATAGTTGCCCGGCTCACTCTAGTAATGAACTTTGACTCCACCTTAGGCTCCTTAGTGGTAAGATCCCTTTTCTTAACCCATAACTCCGTTTCCCAATAGGAATCCATCCATGGATGACTATACTCTACACTACGATACTCCAACGTAGCTTCCCAGTCGTAATAGTAGTTGTCCAATGTTCTTGTCAACATGTCATGGAAGAAAGCATCAGCTTTAGGAACCATGATATGAAACTTCGTAGTCCACCCCATAACTACATTCTCCATTGGTATATCACCAACTCTTGATTCAGCATCAGATAGCTCTTGATCACCATCTTCACACGGCTCCTGAGGTTCAAAACGGGCAACGTACTGTGCAGCTGACAGACGAGGATGAGGAGACATCTATAAGATTTAGACATAGATTAGATAGAATCAATGTATTTTCGCAATAGAATAAAGTAGAGGAAGCATAAAACTTTAGTAATTAACAAGGTGAAAAGAGGAAGCATGAATTAAGTGAAATATGGATGCTATTAACGACCATTCTAACTAGGCTCGCGTCCTACAGTCAACACGGCTCTGATACCAATCTGTCACACCCATTTTTAAGGACAAAAATAGGATGCATAAAAGACTCATGTGCGCCCCAGGAAACAGTCGCACACATAAGTTGACAAATTACAAAGTACCATCACAGTGCTTATTACATAACGAATAAGTACTTAAGACATAGTATTGAACGATAGGTAATAATAACTAATAGTAGTTCTTCAGCGGAAACTCCACACAGGGACACGGTTGACTGGTTGACACCAAGACTAGTACTCATTCCGATAATCTTCCTCTATATCTTCATCTGTTATGGTGGAAATAGCAAGGGTGAGTCCATGTCGAACTCCACAAATATAACACAGGGTTCATGAGGCTCAAAAAGGCTAGACACTGTTTAACTGCATTTAGCTTTTAATCATATATTAGCAATTGTGTAGCATCAAGATAAACCACTTCCCATTAAAGAACCAATGATCAATTGTAATAATGATAACGAATAGCATTAACATGAGCATAATAATAATCAACAATAATTAAACATGATATAGCAATGGTGATCATCTATTCTGTAGATGTTCCAAGGCCGCTCGTATCCGTGAGCACGGCTAGTATACCAGTTTTTTAACTCTGCGCAGAGGTGTACACTTTCACTGTAAGTCATGATTTCCAAATGAGTGGGGAGATCAAACCCAAACACCCGAGAACCATATAAAGCCACTCAAAAGTTTGTCTAACAAGTTAGGGCCATTAGATTCACTCGGCAGGCAGATGTAGAACCCCCCTTCCCTGTGGCACAACAACCGCAGCCTATACACACTAGGCCAGGGGCTCGCACTACACCCAAAGTGGCAAGCCATTCTTACGCCATTTAAGGTAACCACTAACAAGCTAGAAAAGGTCTCTTGAACAACTAAAGCCAGAGCCATATAGCCCTCACAGCTGTACTGTATATCCCGGATGGTCATGTACAGATAAGTCCTTATGGAGAGTAACCAGAGCATTAAAATAATACACATGCTCTAGCCCCTTTTTAACAGTAATAGAATCACCTTAAAGGTTGATTGCTTAATCCATTAATCAAATTACAAGATCATTGTTCTTAGTTTAAGCACTAGCAATAGCTACCCATATGCATTCCCAAGGTTGACAAGGAATCAAGATAACAATCACTAAGTTATAATCTCTAAGGTTGTCAAGGTAAGCACATGCATATGTATGACAATTCAATGTATAGGTAACAAGGATAGTCCTGTGTTATACTTGCCTTGATCAAAGCTCTCCAAGTGATACTGCTGACTTGGCTCAAAGTAATACTCCGAATCGTCCAAATACTGCTCACCTTCTAGATTCGATCATCAATCAACAACATACATGCATCCAATCAAACATACACGAAGCATACAAAGAGATATAATTAGAACAGTACACCAACAGTAGAAAAACAGTAATAAAAGTTTATAAAACTCTTCTACACGTTTCTACGATCACACAGACGCAAAGATCACCAAATTCGGAGTTAAAACGTATAAGTTATGAATTTTCTAAGATTTCCTATAGATAAATAAATACTAAATTATAAACTCGAAAAATAAATTATCAAAACTGACTGTACAACTACACTAACATGTAGAGCTCGCAAATACGAACCTAACGCAATTTGAACGGATCAAATCGGAGTTAAAACGAAGATTTTATGACCAAAACAATTCTAGTGGCAAAACTGTAAATACCTGAAAACGTATTTTTGACTTATCCGGAAGAAAATACGCTTTCAAAACACGAAAACGGATTCAGGATATTGCGCTAAAGACCGCGGGTTCTATTATGAAGAAATCCAGGGGCTCTTTAATAAATCTACCCCGCGAAGGGGTATCTTCTAATCCTAACCGTTGATCAGCGAACGGACGGCTCACAATCACCTGCAACTCTACAGTGAAGAAACCGATCCTCTTTCCCAGGTCCGGCCGGCGGATCCCCATGGCCGGCGACTCCTCCATGGCCGGAGATGGTGAACCTCCCCACCGAGACCACCATTCGAGCCCGCGTTCGGTCCAAACGGTAGAGAAGCTCCGTGCGAACTCATCTAGGCATTAAGAACTAGCTACGATAGACCATACGTGACGCGCGGCAACAAGGGAGCGGCGGCGCCATTGCCGGTGTACCCGAGCTCACCAAATCCGCAATTCAAAGCGTCTCAACACCAAAGAAGGGCACGGGAAGAAAGAGGAGGAGATAGCGAACTCACCAAAGCTAAGAAAAAGAGCTCGAACCTTTCCACAAGCTCCACCGACGAACCGGCCGCAAGAACCTAGGGTTCCGGCCTCCTACGCTCAATCTCACGTGATGTAGCTCGAGTTTTAGATGGAAAACGGAACATAGGGAGTCACGGCTTCTTATTTGTAGCTTCAAATCACCGTATTCGGGTAGGAAATCCCGGAAATCAAGTGGAAGGGGCGGCGGTCGTTCTCACCGAGTTGGAGTCCAACTCGACTACGAACCGAAGGTGGGAGATACGGCTGACGAGCGGCCCCCACCTGTCAGCGAAAGGAAGAGAGAAGGCGCGCGGCTGCTGGCTCGGCCGAACTGGGCTGGCTCGGCTGCTGGGCCGGCCCACGCGGTCGCAGGCGCGGAGAGCAGGCCGTCCGACGGCCTTCGGGCCAATCAGGTAAGAAGGTAAGTTGTGTTTTTTTTTCTTCTTTCTTTTCTTCTTCTAATTTTTCAAACACATTTTCAAATCAAATTTTCCTAAACCCAATCAAATAAAACAAATATATCCACACCACAAAATAAAATAAATGCAACAGCATGAATGCATCACCAAATAGTTTTAAAATTTTAATTCCCTCTCTCTAAATTATTTAAAATTTATTACTCCTAAAATTTGGGTGTTACACTCACCGGCATTAAATTATGAGATCCTTTGGATAGGTTTGAAAATCTCATAAATTAATACTCCCTCTGTCAAAAACAAGTGTTTCTATAGGGTTCATGCCTGGTGGTCAAACATCATTAAGTTTGACATAATTTGTATAAAATATTAGCAACATTTATATCTCTAAATATGTAACATCCTAAAATTTTGGAATATTAAAAAAATAGGAAAATATGATTTTATACAATTTTGTGACCATGCAAATTTAGAGTAATAATAATTTTTATTAACCTAAAATCAAATATAAGGGAAGAAACATGTTTGTGCACTCATGCTGTTGCATTTAAATTTTTGTGATGAGTGGTTTGATTTAAATTCAAATTAGGTTTCAAAATCATTTGAAAATGCTTTGAAATAATTGAAAAGGAAAAAGAAAAAAAAAGAAAAAAAATTTCCTTCTCCTCGCTTTCGGCCCGGCAGCCCATTTCTTCACCGCGGCCCGTTACTTCCCCGTGCGCGCGTCGCGTCCCGCCTGGGCCGAGCCCATTCTCGCCCGCGGCCTGGCTCGCGCATGCACCGCCGGCCTAGCTCGCGCGCTGCCGCGCCTTCCTTCTCCGTGTTTCGCTGACCGGTGGACCCCGCGCGTCAGGCGACGTCGTCTTCCTCCCCAAGCCGGCGACGGATTCCCCTTTCCTAAACTACCGAAACCGAATCCTCCCCTCAATCTCCCCTTTCCTTCCTTGGAATTGCCTTCGAGCCATAAAAACCGAGCCCGTGATCCTTCCGCTCCATCCTATCTTGACATGGAGCTTTGGAACCATCCCGAGACGACATTGCTCGGAGCACCGCCATGACCGCCCGCCATACCGAGCAGTGCGCCGCCTTTTGGTTCATCCTTGACTCCATTCTTGCGCGAGGTGAGATCGCCTTGCCTTGTACTCCATCTCGGTACTTTTATTTCGTCGAATGGTGCTCGGTATCGAGTTTTAGCGAACTCCGATGATGGCGCCGCCGCGGACTTGGTCGCCGGAGCGATTTCCCGGCCGGAGCGCCGCCCCGTTCGTCCCGATCCAATCTAAGCCGTTTATTTTGAATCCAACGGATGTAATTGAAAGATACCGGTTCGGTTGTATAATTTGCTAAAGAGACCCTGTGTTTTTCAATTGATTAACCCGCAGTCCAAAGCGTACTTCCGTATTGCGTAATATCCGTTTGAAAGCGTAGTTTGATCTCAGTTCATTCAAAATACGTTTTCAGCTAATTACAGTTTTGCCACTGAGTTTGTTTTAGTCATAATTCATCCGTTTTAACTCCGATTTGACCCGTTCAAATTGCGTTAGGTTCGTAATTAAGAGCTCTACATGTTAGTAGAACTGTTCAGTAGGTTGGTGATATTTTATTTTCGAGTTCGAATTAAAGTAATTACTTTTCTATAGGAAATCTTCATAAATTCATAACTTCGTCGTTTTAGCTCCGTTTTTCGTGATCTTTGCGTCTGTGTGATCCTAGCGAGTTGTAGATTCGTTTTAAAAACTTTTTATCTTATTTTATTACTGTTGGTGTACTGTTCTAATTGTAGTCTTGTTTGTTTATGCATGATTGTTCTAGATGAATGTTGTTGCTATTATTGATCGAGTATAGACGGTGAGCAATTCGTTGGAGATCAGGAGTTTTACTACGAACAAGATCACTAGGACCAGTTTGAGCAAGGCAAGTATAGCATGGGATTATCTTGGTTGTCCTATTCACATTAAGCAAATAATATCATTATGCATATATTCCTTGTTAAGGATGACTTAGAGTTGATCTTATTTCTTGATACCTATTATACTGCATGGATTAGTATTGCTAGTGCTCAACATGAACTATGATCATGTAATTTGACTAATGGAATATGCAATAAACAATAAAAGATGATTTTTACTACTGTTAAAGGGTACTGGAGCATGGGTTTACTTTGGTGCTCTCGTTACTCTCCATAAGGACTTATCTGTAAGCGAAAATCCGGGATTTACAGTACAACTGTGAGGGCTAAAATGGCTCTGGCTTTAGTCATATAGAAGGACCTTTTCTAGCTTGTTAGAGGTTACCCTTGTGGCGCAAATGGGGTAGAGCATACTGTGGATCCCTGCGTGGTGAATCACACAGACTGACTTTGGAAACCTAGCGGCCCTAACTTGTTAGACGAACCTTCAAAAGACTTCATAGTGTTTCCCTGCCTGCTCACCTCGGAAGTGTTTTGGGAGTAATTAACCCGGGCATATGGGTAACATGACTCACAGTGAAGGTGTACAACCTCTACAGAGTGTAAAACGGTTATAACAGCCATGCTCACGGTCACGAGTGGCCTTAGACCCTTATGGAATAGTGGATCATTAATAATGAATATGTTTTTGCTATTCGTTAATCATTTCACATGGATCATATGTTTATTGTTACATTGAGACACTTTGATATTATTGATATACTGAAATAATGCTAATTAAAAGCTACATGCTGATAAACCTGTGTTATGCCTTTGAGCCTCATGAACCCCATGTTACATTTGTTGAGTACGAGATGTACTTACGCTTGTTTATTTTTCTTACTTGGATAAAAATCCCGGATGGGTAACAGTTGGTGTAAGTAGTGACTACTTCTACTTCCCGGAAGATTACTAGACTTGCTGTCAACCAGTCAATGTGCCTGTGTTTGGAGCTACCACAAGAGTTTTTATATTTTACTTCCGCTACATTATTGTAAAGACTATGTGTTATTAATCGTGATGTAATAACATTTGTGATGATACATCATTTATAATTTGTTAACTTATGTGTGATTGATCTATGGGCACACATAAAGGTATGCACTCTATTTGGTCGTTAAATGGGTGTGACAAAATACATTTACCATGAAATATATTTAGCCATTCATCAAATGATACTAATTATGCACCATAAATATTATTATTTTCTATATATTTTGTTAAAGTTAAAAATGTTTTTTTTTCACTTCGAGAATGACACTGTTTGTGGGACGAAGGGATTACTTGTGAGGGGTTGCATTTATGTAGAGATGACATGTCTCAATATAGTTAGTTCACTGTTTTGGTGTAATTTAATTGAAAGGTAACAAGCTTACGGTCCCTAGTGTAAATGGCCATTATCAGTATATGATGCAGAGTAGGGATTCTGGTGGGTCAAAACTGGCCGACCCAGAGTTCATCCCATGATATCATGCAATCTCTCTATTCCAAGATATAAGATATTTCAGTTTTTAGATATATTGTTTTTACTATGTATCTAGACATAGTCTATATGTAAGTGCATAGCAAAAGATATGCATCTTGAAAAGTTAAAGTGTCTCATAATTTGGAATGGACGGAGTAATTTTGGATTGGGCCTCGGGTTGGCTCTAGCCAACGAAGCTTTTGACAACGGTGACCCAATGGGTCAAACCAAAAACAACATGTTGTTCGCTGTAGTTTGTGATTCACAACTAAATCGTAGATGGACCAAAGAAC
Organism: Saccharum hybrid cultivar R570; assembly: GCA_038087645.1. NCBI lineage: Eukaryota > Viridiplantae > Streptophyta > Magnoliopsida > Poales > Poaceae > Saccharum > Saccharum hybrid cultivar. The sequence goes on from JAQSUU010000795.1 coordinate 2,247,973, forward strand.
TATTAACATTAAAATGTTGATTGATGAACAACTAATAAAAAGAAAACTCTAATAGAAACTGAGATGGTCAACCCAACTGATAGTTCATATAAAATATAGGATAAAGTATATTTTTCATCCTCATAGTTCTCCATGTCAGTTTGTTTTTTAACCCCATACTACAAAACTAGGTAAGGGACACTCTTCAATTGTTGAAGCTAGGAAATTTGGTTGTTTCACTACTATAGAAACTTTATCACCAATGGATTCAAACCCCCCTTCACTGATGATTTTTGGTGGCCGTTGGTGATAGTCGTTGTAGAACACCGCCAGTTTCGAACCATCAGTGGCATTGTTCATCACCACCGGACAACATTCATTCCGACGGGTGTTCAATCTGGCGGTGATGTGGAGACATCAATGCCGGTCTGGTGGTGCCTGTTGGGGGTCTTTATCGATCAAATACGACCACCAATTAAGCTACAAAAAGATAAGAAAATTGGCAAACTTAATCACACATGCATTTACTATTAACCAAGTTCCACATGTATTTGGACAACATCATTTTGCAGGTCATAAATACAAATACATGGAGGATTTCACCGAAAGGCGCTTTCCAACGCTGATTTGCGGAAAGGAACAAGGGAGACACCCACCAAACCAACTCAAAATGGTCTAAGCACCCCGGGGAAGCAACTCATGTCTAGCCCATGGCCTGACACGCGAAGGCGGTGGCAAGGTGGCTCGGTCAGGGACCGGCCGTTCCCTAGGGGCGGCCGCCCCCTTTCCGGTGCCCCTTAGCCACCCCTTGCTCCGGCAGTAGCATGGCTTCATGCTAAGGAGGTGCATCCTGTGCCTCTACGCTAAAGATAGACAGAAGCACCGCCTTCACTCTTGTATAAATAAAGGGGTACCCCCCTCTCTCACACACACCACATTGAGCAACACCTCACTCTCTACTCTCTTTAGTTTTACTTTTTGGTTATATTAGAGCAAGGCAAAGCCACCTTGGAGGGCTTGGCTCCTTGGAAGAAAAGATTCTTGTATGAATATCGATATGGGTTCCTCCAAAGTCATGTCTTCACTTTATTATAGTCATACTTATGAACTAGAGTATAGTTATTGTGGTATGATCCTGATATATAAACTAGTGCAGAGTTTATGTGTCATGAGAGTAGCATACTTAACTTTATGCTTAAACAATCATATACCTTATATAATCGAAATTAGAGCTAAGTTGAGGTGGCGGTTCATCGTGCCGTCAAGTGTGCCCAAGTTCTTTACCTATTGATCCGTTGGGTCAGGGACTCGAGGGGATTTGGGTAGTTTCTGTATACGCAAGCGTGGTGTTTAGGTATGGAGAGACAGGTGAATGCATTGTCATACTCTCTGATTCAGGGTTAGGCGGCATGTGGTGACAGCCCTGTCCGTCCTTCGTAATCCCCCACGTTCGTTTAGGGTATAGGAGTCTAAATTGTCACATGATGTTGCTGGTAGACCAGTACTCGGTGGCCTCCCAACCTGCTTCACACTTAGCCCTAAAACTAATTATGTAATTTATATGATTATCAACTAATCTTTGTATGACTACACTAGACCAATGCCTGCTCGACTTAGGATTATTCTTTTATCCTTTCTTTTCTATTTTATCCTTTGAGGAATGCCAAGTGTGTGTCCACTATCTTGGAATTACTATTCTTACCCCTGTTATAAGCATTGGTGTATTTGCAAGCATTATTATTCAAGTTCATATCCATACTCAAATCTTAATCAAATGCCTTCCTTTGGGAAAATATAAATAATGATACCCTAAATACTTTCGGGTGAAATGCTACAATAATAGCAACGTGTGCTTGTGGATAAATATCTAAAATTGTTAAGGAACTATCAAGGCTATTTCTTAGTAGCATGACTACACATTAGTTATGTTGCTAGGAAGTACCAACAAGGTATTTCTGGCGCCATTGCTGAGGATGGATTCAAACCTGGTACTTAGTAGTGACGTCAAGAAATACCAACAGTGTCGACGGCAAAAAGCAAACTCACCGTCGGCACATGTAGCAAGCTGAGAGAAACCGCGTGGAGTAGATCCCGAGCTCTCCCCAAACTTAGGAGGACATCGGACCGGATGGTCGTGACCTACGTCGTGCCCGTCAATTTGACCCTGTAATTGACAAGGAGAGAAAGGTAATCAGTAATTTAAGGTGGAACATACCGGTGTTGCTCCAGATAGTTACAAATGTGCGGCTAGATAGTCAACTCGATAAGGCTATAGACTAATTAGTCGATATCCAGCATGTTCATGACATAATATATTGAAAACGAACACTATTGGCAATTATCAGATAATAATGATGAATGCCAATGATCTAAAAACATGTGAGTGTCATGGTAGAGACTTGATATGAGTGAAAAGCATTTGCATTGATTAAACCCTGTATTGGCTTAAAGATCAAGACAAGAACAAGTACAATAATAAAAGCCAATATATTTGCAATGCACAGACCATTGGCAAAATAGCCGATTCCAAGGTAAACAAATACATACACGTGATCAATCACTCATCTTGTATAAATGGATCTACAAGCTCATCAAATCTATCGAAGACAGCCATAATAATGATAACAAGTTAAACTCTCAAAACACATAGATCTATCCATATTTAGACAAGAATATGAGCACATGTTATGGACATGAAAGCATAAGCAACTGGCCGAGAGGCCGATCTAAGTAGTTTTTGTCGTATAGCATGCAGACATTCAACCTCCAAAGCATAAATATATCTACAAACCAACCAAACCCAATTTACGACACTTTCAACAGGTCGACCGAATCGATGCAGCATTGATAGTAGAACGACAAACTGCTAGCCTAGCGATCTATAAATCTACTTATGTTTTGAAGGAATCGTGGATGCATGCCATACACATGAAAGCTCAAGCTATCGGCTAAAATAGCTGATAGAAACATAGCAGATGGATGACGTCATGTCTCCCTTAACAAGTAGATCTATTAACCAACAATACCCGATCTAGTGCGCTACCAACAAGTTGATAACGAAGACAGCAAACCCGAGATTGATGACCAACAAACCTATTCCTTAATGGAAACAGGGCTTCAAACACCCACTATGATCGATCATGATCAAGATAAAATGGTTTATAAATGGGATCTAATGTCAACAGTTGGATTTTAGCATAGAAAGAATCGATAGACGATAGATCGAAAGATGAAGACCGAGGAATCTTTAATCCAGATCGAGCAATTGGTGATATTATGCTAAATAGTAAACTATTTAACACAATATAAATAACTAATACGTATCAAAATTTGTATGAGATCGAGCCAGACCGATGCGACCATACAAATTTTGATAAGAATCAAAGGGTAACTTGTATAAGTAATTGTAAGAGATACGAGCTGGACTGATGCAACCTTACAATAACTGATGACAACAAACTTATCCAAAGCTTGTAAGAGGTAAGACCTAACCGATGCAGCCTTACAAATAGAGTATAAGTCATGACGGATACACACAAACAAACCGAAGGTCGAACCTAACCGATGGCAACCCTACTTGCTCAAAGAAATCACCGAGATCTACTCTACTCCTACTCCTAAGAGTGGCATGGGGCCGAAAAAGTAAAGGTACTTGTTTTGATTGATGTGTGGATGTCTATTACAATAGTTGGGGCTCAATATTTATACCCGAGGCAGGACTATGAGTCTCAATTGAACAAATATCCTAAATTAAGATAACATGGACTCCAAACTTCCCTTTCTGCGGAATCCAATGTGCCCTCCTGTCCTTGGTCGATGCCCTTTCTTGCTATTAGAGCTTCCCTAAGATGATGATGTCATTGAAATCTAACCAACCTTAACTTGCGTTCTTCCTAGCCGATTTTGCATCTACCACAACTTTCTTTGGTAAATTTGAATTATGGGGTTCCATGCGACAAACCAAAATTTGGTGTCAACATATGCCCCCCAATTTTAGGATAAAATGATTTTGTTCCGAAATTCTCCTTCACATCACCTTTAAGCGGCTGGTATGCTTTATTAGAGACCAAGAGAATCACCTTGGGTCCATTTGGCTCTGCTCTATCACTTCATGCTCTCTGTTATCATAGGCTTCACGAGCATGCTACTATTTTGCTGCTGTCCCACATTCCAAGGTCTCATGGGCGCACTTTTGGTTAACAGGCGGTTGGACTCAGTTCCCTTGACGAGCATAAATATCGGCCCAACCTCACTAAATGATCTGAAGATTCGACCATGCCCCCTTCATCTTTATTCTTTTGAGCACTTCCAGCTCTGCTGGACCCTCCATGGACCATCATCTCATCGTGAAAACCCATCGTGGCTAGAAGAATTCTTGTGATATCACCTGAGTCTTCTCACCATCGGTATGAGGCTGTTCTAGTGTTTGCAAGGGCTCGAAAGTGTGGACACCTTCCCCTTGATCGCTTTGCCTATGCCAAGAAGCCTGCAAAATAAATCAACACATTCTTGGTGGGCTATCGCCCTTCGCCTTGATGCCACTTCCATGTTTAGCTGATGTAGCCTTTCACCCATGTTTTTTCATCGACCTTGCAGCGTCTGGACTCCCTTCGATCCAATGAAGTATTCTCGGTTGGTTAGTCGACACCAGGCATAATCTTCTTTGCAACAAACCTCCAAGATCTGATGCTCACAATTATGGAAAGCGATAGATTTCTGAATCTTTATTTTCAATTATTGTGACCGTTGTGCTTCCTGACTCTTCGCGAGCTGCCCCCACGACTCTCAGAGCGACGACCCATTTCCATAACTGACTCCGATCACACAATCCGAGGAGGTTCACCGCTGCATCTCCCTGGGCTATAAATACATGCTATGGTTTGCAATCGAGGAACCAATCTACTTTTGCCCACCGCTCGTGTGACCCTTCTCCCCTTCTTCTAGATTTCAAAATTTCTATTTACATCATGAAGGGATGGAGAACAAGCATCTTGCCAACGAGATTCAGCTGAGCTTGCACCACCGCAACAACATTCTTGACTTCGAGGGTAAGGATAAACATGTTCCTACTATTCTTCTAGCGGATTGGTTGACCTTTGTTCATGCAGGGCCGATTCGAATGGTGGCATTCCTCCTCGTGCGATCATCGGCCCCAACAGTGTGCACATGGTGGCTTCAGTGAACTCTCCTTTGGAATCCTCTGGTCCCTATAACAGGGAGGACATTCGCCGCTTTCTTCAGGAGAGAGATGAGGCCTGATCCTTGTATTCCAACGCAGTATGCGATCTTGGTGGAATGGACTTTCATCTGAACGCAATGCAGGATGCCCTCACCATCTAAGAGAATAGGGCCAATATTGTCCAAACAAGGTTGGCGGAGGCTGAGGCTAGAATCACAGGTGAGATCTCTTACGACAACTCTTATCTTCACAATCCTAATTTTACAGACCTCTACCTGCTCCTCCTTTGAATTTACTAGCCTTGTCGGCATAGCTGTAAAGTCTTCAATCAACTGCACACTATGCTGCACAATCAGTCAACGCCAGGGGTGCCGTATCGGTGGTTCGCCTGCACGACGTTCCAAATCGGGCCAGGTAGATCGCCCTTCATGGTGTCTGTCATGGTGCTGTTGTTGCTGTGGTTGTGGTGCAAGTCCACTCTAGATACGAGCTTCGACTTCTTCCCCATGGTTTTCTAGCGACCAATCATCCTGAAGATCATGAGAACTTAGTTGAGGATTTTTCAAACGCTGTGAATACCATAGCTTTTCTTCTTTGGCCGATTGTAGATAAAGTGTTTCTCTGTCGTTAGATTATAACAGGAAACCAGTGAATAAACCTTTCATGTTCAAATCGATTTTTCCTTTCTTGTTTCCTTGTGTATGGTAGATTTTGTTTTATTTTTGCCCTAAAGGCGATGCGTGCCGCATCATCTTTCCATCTCGAGAAGAGTCAGAGCTGCTCCATTCTTTGTTCTAAAAGCAATATCCTCTTATACCGGCTATAAAAGCCGATGAAAATTCAATCGGCTACCTCAGGTATCAATCCAAATACTTGGATAATATTTCTTTAAATGGTTTCCATTGAGTGCTCTGTTGAACTCTTCACCTTCTGGACTTCGTAAAAGTAACTATTGCCAGGCACGCATCGAGTGATACGATAAGACCCCTCCCAATTAGGTGACTACTTGCCATACGCATTGTCTTTAGTCCCAATAGGCAAAATTAGCTTCCAAACCAATTCGCCTTCGTGGAACTGCTTGGATTTAACCTTCTTGTCATAATACCTGACAGTCCTTAATTTGTGGGCCTCGATGTTCTCTAAAGCACAAAGCCGATGGCAATTTGAATCTGCTAGATCATCCATCATCAGGACCTTGTAGTCATCGACCGTTAAGTCTTCTTGACACTCAATACATCACGATCTAGTCCTGATCTCCCAAGGAAGAACAGTTGTATGTCCATAAACTAGCTTGTAAGGAGAGCACTTAGTCGATTCATGGCATGCCATTCGATAAGCCCATAGTGACTCATTCAACGTCAAGTGCCATTTCCTTAGTCGATCAAATATCTTCTTTTTTATCAACTTGATTAGTATCTGATTGGATGCCTCAACTTGTCCATTGGCTTGAGCATAGTAAGGAGAAGAATTCAATAACTTAAATCCTGTATTAGTAGCAAAATTCTTGAACTCCTTAGATATGAATATTGTCCCTTGTTCAGTTGTAATAGTCTAGGGAACCCCTAACTGATAAATGATATGCTCCTAGACAAAGTCAATCATGTTCTGGGACATCATTGTCTTCATCGGGATTGCTTCAACCCACTTGATAAAATAGTCCATCACCACCACTATGAACTTATGACCTTCGCTGCGTGGCGAATAAATTTGGCCGATCAGATCGGTCCCCAACCTCTAAACGACCATGGCTTGATTATTGGATTCATCACTGACACTTGTGACCTTTGAATATTACCGAATCTCTCGCAATCCTAGCACCCTTTGTAATATTCAAAACAATCTTCCAACATTGTCAGCCAAAAATAGCCTGACCTTCTAATAATCCATTTCATCTTATGAACCGATTGATAAGCTCCACAAACTCCTTCGTGGACTTCGCCCATGAGAACTCTAGCATCTTCTTGATTTAAGCATTTGAGCAACACCCCATCAACTGTTTTATACCTAAGCTTTCTAGAGACTTTCTGTGATGGATTTCTAAGATAGTCTATTATTTCACTTCTCCAATCATCGGCAAAAATCTTGCCATTGAAGACTTCTTGAATCTGCCGATAACCTGAAGAACTCTAGGCCAGCCGATTAGCTTCTTGATTTTGAGCCGAATATGCTTTATGGTGACCATGTGGAACTCATAAATCAGATCTTGACTATTCTCATAGTAATCTCTTAGGATATCATCATTACACTCATAATATAGGCCGATCAATTGATTAATTATTAATTGAGAATCTCCAAATATCTCAATAGCATCGGCCTTTACTTCCTAAAGAAGTTGAAGTCCTTTAAGGATGGCCTCATACTTGGCTTAATTACTAGTGGACATTGGCTTGATGGAATAGGCAAATTTGAAACTTGACCCTTGGGGAGAGACAATAACGATACCGATACCGCCACCCTGTTTGCACGATGAACCATCAAAGAACAACATCCAAGGCATAGGTTCCACATAACTGATACTGGATCCTTGATGATGACTTACGAAGTTAGCTATAACTTGTCCTTTTGCTGCTTTGGTTGACTTGTATCTCAAGTCAAATTCAAATAATGCCAGAATCTATTTCCCTACTCTCCCATTCAGAATTGGCATCGACAACATATGCTTGATCACGTTGGCTTTAGACACCAAAGTACATCAGCTGATAGTAAATAATGTTGTAATTTAGTGCATGAGAAGTATAAGCACAAGCATAACTTTTTGATGAGAGAATATCTTGTCTCTGGATCCAAAAGCCTTCTGCTTAGATAGAAAATGACTCGTTCTTTTCCTTCAAATTCTTGCATCAAGGCTGATCCAATGTACGCTCTCATTCATATCGTTCTTCCTTGCACCGACGCTCGTATTCTTCTTCTTCAAGCTGGTGCTAGTAGTCCTCCTTTTGGTGTTGCCACTGTTCAACAAAATCTTGGAAGTTACACGAGGACGCATAGCACTAGCTCTAGAGGTCTCACCTTGCTCATATCGGCTCTTTTGTCGATCACATTGCTATCTAACTTCCTTGTATTCGTTAGCCGATATCTGGACTTCAGGATCGACTGACCCATCTTCTTTGGCCTTAGCTGATGTCAGCACCTTGGTCTTTCCTTTAACCAGTTGGAATTCTATCATATTCATTGTTGGTATCTATTAACTCCTCACTTGTTTTAGTAGCCACCCATTAATTACCTACACCTCTAACATTACTTGAACTAGGTTGTCATCCCCAGTGATGGTGGTTGAAATGTTTGTTGGTACTACCTAATATCACTACTAGAATAATACTAAGCAGATGTTTATCATTTTTATGTGACTAGAAAGATATAGAATATAAATTAAAAGGATTCTACAAGCGGACAAATAATTATACCATTATAGCACTTCACTCGAGAGTATTCCAGGTATCATATTTATATTTTACCATAGGGAAGGTGTAGCATTGGACATGTATTGATAACTTATAACATTGATGGAGAAATAAACCATAACCAATCACTCTACTCATAACAGGGGTAAGTCACGAGATAAGATATATATGATAAGCATTGATCAAGAGATAGTATATATGATAAGCATTGACCAAGCATTATAATAAGTAAATCACTCAGAGCACTCCTATCTATAGCATTAGCATGGTTAGGTTAGAATATTAGAGGAATAATTCCTAAGTCATTCTTAATTACAAGTCAAAAGCATACATTGATTAGTGCAATTACACTTAGTAGTCACTACTAAGATCATCATTGAATGTACACATAAGGGGCATTACTTTGGGAAGTTCAAGAACGGAGCTTTCCCTTCCTTTGCAACCAGACCCTACTTCTATGACCTATATTTAGGGAGTGGACTACAAAGGACTCAACGGTAGTGTCACACCCGCGATCTACCATATGGCCCAGAATATAGAGTGTATTCATTGGTAAATAGCATATAAGCACCACACTTACATGATCTCTACCACCCACCCTTGGATCCTTAATAGGGTGAATGCTATACAAAGTTTTAAAAAGCGGGCTAAGCCCCTTAGCGGCTGCCTCTCCCAAAAGCTAAGAAAGGCTATAGTAGGCTAAATAGCGGGCTAAGCCATTTAGCGGCTATTTAGCGACTGAGCAAAAAATATGTCAAATATTAGGTAATTTTACACATAATAAACATAGAAGACGAAGAGATTACAAATACCAATTACCAAGTAACTAGGGACAAATAGTTCAAAGTCTTACTAACACATTACATCACAGCTTCATAGTTCATACATGATACATGATACATCACAGACACCTACACACATGAGTTCAAAGTTCATATAAAGTTGACAGACATTACACTGCATATTAACTAAATAGTGACAGATAGACAAACAAACATCTTGATTTTCAGTAGATACCATAGCATCTTGATTTCCCTCTGAATCAGAAGTAGAGGCTACAGACTGAGGTTTCATCAGAGATCCCATGGTCCTGAGTTTCTTCCTATGGCGCACAGGCCTTTTCCTTTTGGCTTTTGCTTGAGACGCTGATGCTCCTTCTTGTGCTTTTGCTGATGTTTCTACACATCCTTGATCTTCTTGACTTTGATTTGCATTTGGTTCTAATCCAGTAATGAACTCATTGTTGTCATCCTCCAGCACATCATTAATTTCCTTCTCTATGGGATCTCTACTCTTGTTCTCTTTCTTATGCCTTAGTTTGGAGTTAAATTTGACAAATACAAGGTCTCTCATCCTTTCATGAAGTAATCTGTTATGCCTTTTTGTGTGCACCTAGTTTTGTTGAGACGAATAAAATTCAAGGAATGAACAAAGATGCAAAATATATTCATGTAGGTGAGTTGTGGAAGTAGAATTATTTTTATTACCTGTTCAAATACTGACCAATTCCTCTCACAACCAGATGAGCTACATGTCAAACTTAGAATCTTTATCGCCAACAACCTCAAATTAGGTGTAGTTGTGCCATGATTCAGCCACCATGTTGCTGCATGAACAAGCAAAGAGTTAAACTCTTGTGATAGCAAAAAAGGATTATATTGGATAATTCATCAATGACATTAGTTTCACAATTTTCACCTGGGTTGAAGTCCTTATTTCTCCTCCACCTTGGGGCAATGTCATGTCCAAATGACCCTTGCTGTTCCTTATGTTTGCTGAGGTCTTCAATGATATTATCTTGAATTCCTTCATCATCAATCAGCGTCGTAACACATTCAATTACAGCAGCTCTAAAAGAACTATCATTCTCAATGTCTGCCTTGTTTGGGTAGTAATAATAAGGGTTCAAATAGTACCCAGCCAAGTGTAGTGGACTCTTCAGCTTGCTGTCCCACCTTTTGTCAATTATTTCCCAAACAGGTTTGTATCTTGTCTGATCATTGTCAAACATCAATGCAATTTCCTTCTTTGCCTCAAGCATATATCTATGCAAAAATCCCATTGCGGGCACATCGCTATCCATTCTTCTCAGCACATTAGCCAATGGCTCAAAAAAATTAACAGCACTATCAACATTTTTCCAAAAGATTTCAGATTTGACCACTTTTTCCGCCTTGGCACTCTTCAAGTAACCCATCTCATTGAGATAATTATCTCTGAAGAGCCTTTTGAGCTCCTTCTTGTTGTCTTGCAAACTCTTCAGATTCAAATAAGCAGTGGCAAGTCCAGTAACTCTAGAGCGAACCAAGTCCTTACCAAGATATTTTCTCATCAAATCTAGCACCCTTGTATGAGCATAGAGAAATGCAGTCAATTGTCTTGCACTTGCAATTGTTTCCTGGACTGGTTGAAGCCTCCCAATGTCCTCCAACATGAGATCTAGGCAATGAGCTGCACATCCATTCCAAAATATTTTGGGTCTATTTGCTGCTAGAAGACTTGCTGCTGCTACATTAACACTAGCATTGTCAGTGACCACTTGGACAACATTTTCCTCTCCTATATCTTCCATGCATCTATCCACAAGGTCAAAGATGTATTTACCATTTTTCTTGACAGAAGAGCAGTCCACAGAATCCAAAAAAAGAACCCCATGAGCACTATGCACAACTAAATTCATTACTCCCCTGCCCTTCTTATCTGTCCATGTATCTGTCATAAGTGTACAATCTAAGGTTTTCCATGATTCCTCGTGGCTCTTGAATCCATCCAACACCTTATGTTTCCTTTTCTGCAAAAATGGTCAACTCATCTCATAGGGACTAGGCCCTCTCAAACCTCTACCAAAGGCTCCAATGGTCTCAATCATATTGGCAAAGCTAGGAAGAAGGACTGTATTGTGCAATGCTAGCTTCATAAAAGAACTGACATTTTCTAAGTTGTTAACTTTGTTTGAACCTTTTGGCTGGCGTTAGCTCCTTTCTACTTCTTCTAAATAGCCTCTTCTATAGAAGCCGGCTTCTAGAACTTCTCGATAGAGCCACTACCTGATGAAGCAATAGCACTGCAACTAGGTCCTTTTGTTGACCTTAGCACAATAACCTCGTTCCCATGGTCAGAGTCTTCACTGCACATTTCACCATCTGAGCAATCTAGATCAATTTCATCTCCGGCCCTTTGCTTTTCCTTTTGCTTCTGTTCCTTCACACTAGTTTTCTTGGTAATCAAAGCTAGCATCTCTTCCTTCACATCGGTCGGAACCTAGTCACACTTAGCAACATTGTAGCCACTGGGATGAGCAAGATGGTACTTCACTCTTGTAATTCCAGCGTTTATCGTCTTCTTACAGCAGTTGCACACTATTGAATGCTTCTTCTTTGGATCTAGGCAATAACAATGACTCCATGTAGGGTCATTTGAGTTGATAGTAACTCTGGTTGAAGCTGATTGTTCTACTGATTCAGATGCAACAATTGATGGGGGACCTAAGCAACAAAATTAATATGAGATAAAAAATGTCAAGCTTACTGCAGCAACCTAGAACAGATCTTGTACTACACTTTCTTCATGGGATAAATGCCAATATATTTACAGTAAAGAGTAAACAAATCAACGGCACTGGCAAGCTAAATGCAGTAGTGCAAAAATCCTAAGCTAATCAGTTATTCGATTCACCATGAGAATGAGATGCAGCACTACGTCACTCACTACTCACTACCATTCACATCCAGCAGCCCAATACGCAAAGAATATAGGAAAAATGAAAAGAGCTTGAAGAATCTTGCCTTCTGGCTAGGCCTGGGACATGGTCATCGTAGCAACAGCAGCAGGTGCTGCCGCTTGCTCTCCTACGAGTTCGCCACTTGCCGCTGCCCTTTGTAGTCACTGCAACAGCACCAGCCGGTGCCGTAGCTCGCTGCCACCGCACTTCCGACTCCCCTGGCCGGTATTGCACCCTCACCGCTCGCCAGTCACAGCAGCAACAACATCCGCCGCTGCCGCCGCCAGCACTCACGAGTCACGCGAGCTCGGGAGGAACGGTGTCGAATGGCTAGGGTTGTGCGTGTGACTGCTTCCCATCGATAGATATCCCAGTGATTTGGGCCAGCGCGTGATTTGGGCCGACAAAAATGACAGCCCACGCAGAATAGCGGTGCTAAATAAGCTGCGATTTAGCGGAGATAGCACGCTATTAGCCGCTAATAGCGGAAAATAGCAATCTAGCGTTAAAACCATCATAGTTTTGCGTCAGACCTTCTAAACCACTAAATAGCGCTATAGCGGCAGCTAAATCCCGCTATTTTGAACTTTGATGCTATACGAACTTATGCATAAACACAATGATAAACTAACTATACTAAGCATATAATCAAAGTAGATGATGAACATTGAAACCAAGAACATAGATAAGATGAATACTATAATGTCTTGACAATTGTACCAAAGCATTTAAAAATAATGGAGAAACAACAAGAGGGGGGTACAAGAATTATACCAAACCAAGCTCTAGACGATGTCGGGAATCCAAGCGAAAAGCTGCTTGCCTCCCTCTAGACCTAGCCTAACTAGCTAATGCCCTAGAAACTAGAGGAGCTCTGAAGAGATTAGGGTTTCTAGCTCTGGATGACTTGATCTCAAATGATTTGGTGCCTCAGGGGGGCTGGGGTCTGTTTATATAGCCCAGGGGGTGCAACGTGAGCCCTTGGATCAAACTAACTTGAAGGACAGCGTAGATGCAATCCTAGGAGGCGGTGGAGGAACATTCCAGAAGATGCTGATGAGAGGGGCCCACTAGGGGCCGGGCTGCACCATGGTGGGGCCGGTCAGCCCCACCTGGCAGCCTCTCGGGGTCTGCCTCGGCGTGGTGTCCTCTTGTGTCCTCTGCAACCTTCTAGAGTAGTTTTCGTCACAGTTAAGTTTAGTTCTATTTGACATTTTCATCCCCTTTCCGGTTTTTGGAATAACCCGGCTGAAAATACAGATTTACCAAACCTCATAGAAATTGTCAGTTTGAACCCCTAAGTTTCTATTGGTGATCCATTTTAAGCATTTATTTAAGTTATGTTAATGGTTTATGATGAACAATAACTACTGTCAACATTCACCCCTGGAAAGGGATGCCCATCTATGTCCATTGCGGGTTTCTTGACTGGCTCAAACTTGATTTTACCTTGTTTAATGGCCTTCTGAATATACATGCGGAAGATTCTGCACTCATTATTAATATGATTGGTAGCATTGTGGAACTTGTAGTACTTCTTCCCTTTGAGTTCTCCCGCCAAAGGGATCACATGATTTGCTGGTAATTTTATCTACTTCTTCTCCAGTAACAAAGCTTGACTAAACTCAATGTAAAATAAGCAACATATCTGAGTGGAAGTTTTCTTACTCTAAATATCATATATGGCTCTGTTAGGAATTCAAGCTTTATCATACAAAAGCTCATCATGAAATATTTTTATGTTTTTCAAAAGATAAATCTCTAGAACTTTAGTATCACTTGGAATAAGAAAAACAGTAGCTTAGACCTTTTCATATCATATCCATCAATTACCTAGACTTAAATCAACCATATGCTACCCATGAGTTTCAAGTTTAGAGTAAATTCTTATATCAAAGCAGTCGCATAAAAACTTGGGAGAATTCAAGACTGAAAACTAGGTACTTGAAAGGAATTACGACAGAGCAACTATTCATCATTTCTATTGCAAGAGATTATCCTTAGACTCCTTTTATTTATTCAGATCTTAAAACTTAAACTTAAAGAAAACTAAACACACATTTTTATTTTGTTTTCCTGATTTAAGATCACACCTAACATATATTATAACTAGCTAAGATAAATTTTTAATTTGTTTTAGTTTGTTATGCATCTTTTTTTTATTTCTTTAGAAAAACTTCAAAAATAGTAAAAACTAAATAAGAAAGGAATACTTAGCTAGATAATTGAGGGATGCTCCTCCCCTGAGATGAATGTTGTCGTGGTCGGTTGTTGAATGTTGAGTGATCCTTCTTAAAGCATGGTTTCCAAGAAGACGCCCATCTTATCCAACCAAAAGTTGGTTTAGGAAGTTGTACTTTCGGCGGAATGAGATAAGGTCAACTGGGTGAACTTGCTCTTGACCATATGTACCATCCTACAAAAACACTCAGCAAGAACACCAAAAACTCGAGGCTTAGATTAGGATAAGGGGTTAATAGTTAGCCATTCGAGAATTTGCTTCTTGTGAGTTTAGACAGATTTTCTAGTGGCAAAATTTTAGCAGAATGTCTATCTAGTATCTTTTTGGATTTTCTATTTTTATAGTGCAGAAAGAAAATATGTATGAATGGTATATATATTTTCTTATTTTTATGCCACTACAGTGAATATTCCCATGGGCTTTTACACACCGCTGATTACTCACATGGGGCTTAGGATTTATATGATGCAATGTTGAGATGCAGTAATGAAAACTTTTTATTTTTCTTTTCTAATATGCAACAATGGTGACATGTAGTAAGGCAATCTTTTTGTGTTTCTCTTTTCTCTAATGCAGTGCAAATGTAGAAAAGTAAATATGATAAAAGGAAAATAATTAATGCAATGCTAGAAAGTAAATATAGATAATTACTGATGTTATCTCACGGAAAGGGTTCAGATTTTTAAAGTCCTCCGGACAGGACTAGGTAGGAGAAAGTACTTACTTATCAGGTGCATCATCTGATCTCAGTGATGGAGACTCAGATGACTGCTCTTCTTGTGACGGTGATGA
The DNA here is from genome assembly GCA_038087645.1 of Saccharum hybrid cultivar R570. Taxonomy (NCBI): domain Eukaryota; kingdom Viridiplantae; phylum Streptophyta; class Magnoliopsida; order Poales; family Poaceae; genus Saccharum; species Saccharum hybrid cultivar. The sequence goes on from JAQSUU010000795.1 coordinate 2,263,287, forward strand.
GATTACCTTCTCTTTCCATACTTGTTTAGTCTATGGGCTTGACTTTGGCGGAGTAGCTTCTTCTTTGGTGGGTGCTTTAGGCTCTTCATCATCCCATTCGTTCCATCGGGGTTGAAACTAGTCCTTCACCACTTCTACTTTATAGTCCCCCCATCCATTCTTAGGGAGTTGATTCTCTTGTCGGGAGGATGATCGACATCTCCTCCTAGAGCGAGTCTTCTTCGGCTGCTCATAAGTAGTATAACTATTAAAGTAACAACATAACTTTTCTCTATGGAACTAGAAGTGGATTCACCTAGATCCAACATATATGACTGCATTAGTAGTGTTGAGGAATGGTCTTCCTAGGATGATGGGTGAATCATCTTCTTCTTCCATGTCCAAGATCATGAAGTTAGCGGGGGCGTAGTGATCTTGAATCTTGACCATTATGTCCTTTGCTATACCCTCCGGGAATCAGATTGATTAGTCCACCATCTGTAGCTGCATATATGTCGGGTACAAAGGTTCGTTACTAAATAAATATTCATACGTTACCTTGGACATTATGTTGACACCTAATCTAATGTCGCAGAAGGTCTTATGGAAGATCTCTTGACCAATGGTACACTCGATCGTCATTACTCCAGGATCATCCTTCTTAGCAAGGAATGGTGGAGTGAGGAGGTGGTCATACTCTGATTGGATTGTGTTGATCATGTTGATAGTCTTCTCAGGTGACTAGCTGGTCTTGTTCTTCCTCCTTCTATTCTTCTTATTCTTGGCCACTTCTGTTGTCTCTTTGGGTAGGTATGCCTTCTATGGATGAGCGGGAGAATATTGTATATGATCTTTGAAACAGATCTTAGCGGTATCCGCATAGATGATGGCCTTCACGGTGCCTAGGAATGGTCGGCCCAAAATAATTGGTGCCCTCTCATCTCCTCCTATTTCTAGAACCACAAAGTCTACGAGAACATATGATTGTCCCACTTGAATGATGGCATTTTCAAGAATTCCCTTGGGGTAGCAGAGCGACTGATGTGCAAGTTGTAACCACATATTCGTGTACAACAATGGATCTCCTAGAATCTTATCATAAATTACCTTGGGCATGATGTTGACACTTGCTCCGAAGTCACAGATAGCTTCCTGAAAGATGTGATGTCCAATAGAGATGCGAATGATGGGTCTCCCTGGATCATCTTTCTTGTTGGGAAGGGTGTAGTCAATCCACCTTTCCTCTGACGGTTGAGTGTAGTAGAAGCTGCATTGTGAATATCGAAAAGATTTGCAGTTTCTAAATCTTTCGGCTGCCCTAGAATCTTACCTTTGTTAGATGGAGGAACAACAGCTGCCAGCTGAGCTATTTGTGATTCTATCATTTTAATAAAGCTAATGCTATTTTTTAATAGCAGGAGCAAAGCTATCCATTCTAGTGCTTATGTTCTCTAAGATTTTATCGTTGGAAGCTACCTTTTTATACATCTGATCCATAAGTCTAGATTGACTAGCAATTAACTCTCTCAAGGGTGGTTGATTGAAATTATTATAATTATTACCTTGAAAGTTACCTTGGTAGTTTGGTCTCTGTTGCTGATTCCATCTTTGATTCTATTGAGGATGATAGTTGTTGTTGTTAATGTAGTTCACATCCTCTTAGGTTTCATGACAATTGTTCCCTAAATGTCTAGTGTCTCCACACACTTCACAAGTCATGCGGGAATCATTGATGTGCATGATTTCTTTCTTCTCACTAACTCGGTCCTCGAGCTTCTTTATCAGCAGGTCCATCTTGGCAGATAGCATGTCTACCTCCTTGAGTTGATGCATACCTCCACCTCTCTTGCGAGTCTAAATGCATTCTTCATTCTAGCTTTGGTTGGAGGCCATCTTCTCAACAAGAGCTGTTGCATCTCTAATGGTAAGTGATAGGAAAGCATCTCCAACAACAGCATCCATTGTCTCATGGGTGCTAGTGGTCAACTTGTGGTAAAAGGTCTACATGAGTAGCCAATTCTCTATCCCATGATGAGAACGTTCCCATGCCTTAGGGATAGATTCATCATGATGTTGCTGAAAACTTGAGATTCTCCCACGCAGAGGATTGGTCTTGCCTGTGGGAAAGAACTTGGCTAGAAAGGTGGTGGAGCAAATATCCCATGTAGTATTCTTGTCTATGTTGGCGTAGAACCACTGCTTAGCCATCCCCAAAAGTGAAAATGGGAAAAGGCGGAGTAAAATAGCATCTTTGGTTACTCACTTGATAGTGAAGGTGCTACAGATCTCCAAAAAGTGCTGGAGATGTGTACTTGCATCTTCATGTGCCATCCCAGAAAATTGGCTGGCTTGCACCATATTGATGAGCGTGGGCTTGAGCTCGAATCCATTCTCTCTAGCATTGACTTCAGGTCCAGTATGGATGTTGGCTGTAGTTGGAGCAGAGAATTCATGAAGAGTCAATGGTTATTTCAATCACATCAAATAATATAAGTTTATCAATACTTCCTGTGCTAGCTACCTTCCTCGGCAATGGCGCTAGAAATGCTTGTTGGTATTTATTAATTCCTCACTTGTTTTAGTAGCCACCCATTAATTACCTACGACGCTAGAAATGCTTGTTGGTATTTATTAATTCCTCACTTGTTTTAGTAGCCACCCATTAATTACCTACACCTCTAACATTACTTGAACTAGGTTGTCATCCCTAGTGATGGTGCTACAAATGTTTGTTGGTACTACCTAGTATCACTGCTAGAATAATACTAAGTAGATGTTTATCATTTTTATGTGACTAGAAAGATATAGAATATGAATTAAAAGAATTATGCAAGCGGATAGATAATTATACCATTGTAGCACTTCACCTGAGAGTATTCCAGGTATTGTATTTATATTTTACCACAGGGAAGGTGTAGCGTTGGACATGTATTGAAAACTTGTAACATTGATGGACAAATAAACCATAACCAATCACTCTATTCATAACATGGGTAAGTCACGAGATAAGATATATATGATAAGCATTGATCAAGCGTTATAATAAGTAAATCACTCAGAGCACTCCTATCTATAGCATTAGCACAGTCATGTTAGAATATTAGAGGAATAATTCCTAAGTCATTCTTAATTACAAGTCAAAGCATACGTTGATTAGTGCAATTACACTTAGTAGTCACTGCTAAGATCATCATTGAATGTACACATAAGGGGCATTACTTCGGGAAGTTCAAGAACAAAGCTTTCTCTTCCTATGCAACCGGGCCCTACTTCTGTGACCTATATTCGGGGAGTGGACTAGTGTCACACCCATGATTTGGTAGCTACTCGGTTATATAGTTCGCTTGGCTAGCTTGCACGCCTAGGAGAGGAAATTCTTGTCCGTGTAAGTGGGTTAATTCGGCGTACACAAGCATCCCAAATAGGCACAAACTCAAACAAAAATCAAACAATCACCACCACAACATCATTCACCATAATCAGATTGAGTTCCCTAGCACAAATCAAGTTTCTTTAGATTCAGGCTTGCTATCACCGAAATGACCTCCTCCACCATTGGATTGAGGCTCATCATCAACAAATCTATGTGTGCTTTTGGAAGAATGATGTATGATTTAAGGAGTAAAATGTAATCCGGGATTATTGGTATCACGCTTCGCTTGGTGCTAGATTCACATTTCTATGCGTGGAGTAGAAATGCAAACAACATTTCTTTAAATTTCTACACGTGGAGTAGAAATGTAAACAACATTTTGATTATCCAACGCACTAGTTTTTGAAGCAATATGAGTAACAAGGGACATGCAAGTAATATGTCTGATTGTCTCAGTGGCTTTTGAAAGAACGATGGTCTTGGTTGTTTCTGACAGAACGCTTGCCTTAGTTACTTTTGATGGAACCATCATCTTAGTATCTTTTAACGGAACTACCACCTCAGTTGCTGTAACAAATCTTCTGCGCTTCTTCTACTTTGAGCTGATGCAACATTTTATGTAGTAAATAGAAGTTTTAATAGAAACTTGATAAATCATTGAAGGTAAGGGATAACAAGCATACAAGTAGGAAAATGTTCTCTGTCTCATATCAATTCCTACAGGAAAATCCTGTGTACTTTGCCTAATGAGCTGAGGTGTGAGCATCGACAAAAGAACCAAACAAGCCCTAAATCCAACTCTTTTTCTCCAAATCATGCCTAGAGAGCTCTAATTACAAACATGCTTAGATCTGAGATTAGTAGAGAAAGAGAGAGAAGTGGGAATGAGGGCGGACCAACTAACATTAGCTGATGATGGTGGTGCCACCACCGGTTGGAGTTGCCACACTGGCTCTAGAAGAGAGTGAGTTAGAGAAGGTGTGCACAAGGGATAGGAGGTGACAACTAGGGTTCATGTCAAGGTATATGGCAGCATCAGGTCAATGCTTGTGGTTAGCCTAGTATCATTAAACATGCCATCACAGATTACTCTAGCCTCAAAAAAGGTTGAACCACATTTCAGCAATGAGCAATGGGAGATGTCTATGAGATCTTGGTTGAGGAAACCATTCCCCACCACCATATTAGGAACTGATGAGTTCATGATTTCTACTTAACTAGGACACTTTCTCATCCGTTGTGCTAGAAGTGCTAATCTACCTAATTTATCATACGTGCCTTTTATTAGAATCAATTTCCCTCCATCGCTCCCTCTCTCTCTCCACATGCACACACCAGCACACACCTCTTTTGTGAATAAGTTGTCTTACTCCCTTGGTGTGGCTAGTGAAATTCCATCCAACGCTTGATGTTGTGTTGCAAGAGATTAAGACCTTTTATGGCTTAGGTACATCATCAACTTGCACATTTGAGCTAGTTGAGACATTGCTCCTTGAGATCAATAAGTGTTAGTCTCAATGACAAACACTTTCATCTTACCATGGTACAAAGGTATTACTGTGACACTTGAGGACATAAGGATCACGTGCCTTCTTGATTGTTTTGCGAGGGACAAAACATTACCACCTGAGGTGCAAGGTCATAACATGTCAAAAAGCTAGAGAGACACTGGTGTATCCTCAACTCCTTTGTTGTTTTGTGAGGGACAAAACATTACCACTTGAGGTGAAAGGTCATAACATGTCAAAGAGCTAGAGAGACACTAGTGTATTCTCAAAGATTGATGGTAGAGAAAAGTACTCTGGATGTGTGAAGCACTTCCTTCGGTGTATGCTAATAGATGGTTCTAGCCTTCTAGGGAGCAAGATGGGCTTCTTGCTTTGTTGGCCACATCTAATGACTTGGTCTAAGAGTAGAACTATTTGATGTTGAACAACCTTAACATCTTTAAGGTTGTTGTCTTTGTGGTGCATTGGTTGCTATTGCAGATTGTACATGGGCATGGAGTGGTACTGTAACAGATCAACATGATTATACGAGATTAAGTAAGAAAATCTTCCACCAAGGCAGATAATTTACCAAACTTAAGCCCATACAACCCGAGATTCCGTGAAATCACGAAGGATTTCAAACCAACCAACATTCAACCAAGATCGTACAGATTTAGCAGCCACAGTCACATGCTACATAAAGTTCGCAACGAGAGTTGAATACATCGGAGTTCATAATAAAAAGTTATTACAACACGAGTTCAATTAACATAGCAGAAGCAAGTAGTTTTAAACTACACACACACTTAGTTCAGATACAGTGCCAGCAGGTAGTCATAGCCCACAAAAGCATGAGATAAGACGAATGGAGTGACCATTGCCCTTGGTCCTAGTTGTCGCCCATCGCCGGATACAGACAGTTGATGCAATAACCATAGTACATCTGACCATCTGCAACAACAATGGGAACAACGCCCTGAGTACGAGAAGGTACTCAGCTAGACTTACCCGTCATAAACTAGAAATAAAAGACATAAAGGAGTATGCAAGGCCTTTATAAAGTGGACTGGCTTGACTAGTTTTGCAGAAAAGCATAAGTTATCAGTTATGAACCATTTAAACTATAAGCATCAACTTAATTATACCTGATTAGTCTAAGTGAGCACCTATGCTAGAGCAATCACTTGATTAACCATTTACATCAAAAGTTACCATATCAGGTTTAGCATTTCCAACATCAATCACATAACCATCCGGGTTCCATCATTGTTACTACGATGCTGTAGCTCGAGTCAAGTGCTCACTATCCAGGAGCGATGGCAATTCGAATCGATTCCTAACCAGCTGGTGATTTATTCCTCACACAAACCACGCTTCCCCCGTTAGGGTCGCTTAGATCACCAATGACACTTTCTAAGTAGCCGCGGGATAACAGTCATGGACCGCACTACCTAGGGACCACCCGACTGCCAGGACGCACCTTGGGCTCACTCTTCGCGTCCCCATCATACCCCCTTCAGCACCAGTCTGCCAATCCGAGTTTATCCTAGCTCAAAATAGTGTCACTAGCTTCGCGGTCGAAAGGTACTTTATTCGGCCAGCTAAATATGAGGCATGTGTTCAACATGACAAGAGGGACGAGCAACAATCGGTCCTTAATCGACACAGATGGAATCACTATAGTCCCAAAACCCTATAAGACTCCGCCCGGTCTCCCTTTATCCATCAACACTTGGTTACTTTCCATGATAACAATTATAGCTAACCACAACCAGGTATCCACCTATAACTCACAGGTGACAGGAAATCACCCGACTTTTACCGGTCTAAGCATGGCTAAGCAATTATTCGATCCTGACCTAACAGGGTAAAAAGGTAACCAGGTGGACAAGGATAATAATAAATGCAACAACGGTTTCACTCAACTCCTATAACTTAATGCAACAATATATAAAACTCATATATAAATAATTGCTTTATAAAGTAGGAGACTTAGAATGCTCCGGGGCTTGCCTCTTTCAAACAAACTAGGCTGGTGGTCTACGCACTCGGGCAACTCCTCTCCTTGTTCCTCTTCCTCGGGCACCTCCTGTGCCTGGGGCTCTTGCTGATCGGTCCAAGTCTGCTCTTCCAGCACTGCTACCTGCGACTCCTCCTGCGATCCTGTATGATGCAATTGCATAAGTAACCATGTAGATGGTGCATCGGATGCGGTGGAATGCTATAATGATATGATATGCAGATGAGAACATTGAACTGATAGTATGGATTACAGACAACATCTTCTACAAGGTAGTCCACATCATCAAGAACATGTACTACAAAACACGTCATCTACTCTTATACTAGTTAGCATAAAATTCTCACACAAGTGTTGCTACACTTGCCAAACCCTAATACCTTAACCCATCAAGTAACACCAGCAAGGTAGTTTGGTGCTTCAAAGATACACCAAACACTTTTTATTACTTTTAATTACTCATAAAGAATAAACTTTTATTTCCTATTTAAACTAGGGTTACACATCAACACCTATTTCTGTTGCAGGTAAAAATCTACAAAAAATACAGTGGCACAATTCTACTCCAAATAGTATACTACAAAAATTTCATGGAATTTGAATAAGTAAAACTATCTGTACAAAATAAACAATCTATATCATAATAATGATCATGAAAATACTTTATACTAGAAAAAGTGTCAAACAACATATTTCATATTTTTCCTATGTTACCCACAGTAAACAAGCACATCACAAAAATTATCACATCCATGTGTTATACAATTTTTGCTCTCTACAAAAAATAACAAAAATCATCCATGAAAGGCATTTGAACTACACTTCAATAATTTTTCATAGAACATGCCTCATAAACATTTTTCCTAGAAAGTACATCACTAAGGAAGACTAATGAAATAGGAACCATATTTTTCTGATCTTTCTTTAATTTACTACATATTTTCTAAGATAACAGCAACAACAAGAATTAAATAATTCTACACATAAAAGTATCACAAAACTAACATGCAACATTTTTAAACTGTAGATCTACTCATGAGAAACACTACAAAATTTGTTTCACAATTTTTGGAGCTATAAAACTCGAGTTATGATTTTTGAAGGCTTTAAATAAAATCTGAAAATCTATTTTTCTTCAAATCCGAAAATTCCCGTCGGCTCAACGGCTACGCGCACCCAGATCTGTTTACCCCAAACCCTACTGATTCGCTGCGGCTGGCCCCCTGGGTCAAACCGACCCCACAAGTCGGTCACCTAGAGCAGGGGGAGGCCTTGACTGGCTGAGATCTCACCAACGACGAGGTCATCGTCGGCGAGGTCGCCACCCTGAGCTTCACCCCGACGAGGCAAACCTAGCGGTGGGGCTAGCGGCGACAGGAGAGGTGGGTAGCAGGCATGTCGACACGCATGGCGGCACGACAGTGCGGCTCATCGGCGGGAGCTCGACTCCGGCCATGGCAAGGCGGGCAGAGCGGCGCTGCGGCTTCGTGATGACAAGGCGAGTGCGAAGGGGTAGAAAAAGGTGAGGAAAAGAGAGTGGAGGGCTCCGGCCACGGTGGCCGAGCACGGTGGCCATGGCGGACGCGGTGTAGAGGAACGCCCGATTGGGCTTTACCTCGACGTGAGCGGCGCTGCAAACTCGAGCGAGGGACGGAGCAGAGCCAGGCGGATGCGCAAGCGAGGCGGATCGACAGCCGGTGCTGTGGTGAGGGCGCACGGCGCCGGCGAATCCCGCGGTGGCTGGCTGCGGTGCGCTGGCATCGGTAACGAGCGGAGGTGAAATGGACTGGCGTGAGGCAGACCGTGCCAGGCCGGTTTAAGGCGAAGGCGCGCGGAGCGGCGGGGGCCACCGACGTGCCACCGGGCGAGCGCGCGGCGGTGTATGGCCACGCGGCGGGCGCATGCTGCCGCGGTCGGCCGAGCGCGCACGCGCGGGCGGGAGCTGGTGCGGGCGGACGCGCGAGACGGGCCAGGCCGGCTTGCCGAGCTGGGCTAGAAACGGGGCGGCGGCCTGGTAAGCCCGAGATTTTCTTTTTCTTTTATAAATAAATTTCTAGATTTTCTAAATGGATTCAAATTCAAATTTTGGAGGAGAAAAAGACATTTTCACAAGTTGTCCAAAGTTGTTCAAAATTTAATTCTCTACAACTTTCATTTAGGGCACTTTTCAAAATTCTGAACAGATTTTGAATTAATGATTTAAAGTCCAATTTTTTAAATAAAAACTCATTTTTCTAGAATATTTTTAAAAGCAAAATTTGGGGAGATTTTGAATATAAAAGTTGCTCCAAAAATCATGTTAATTAATTCTAAGTTATTTAAAGTTATAGCCAAACAAGTTTTACAACTCTTAGCAAGCAAATGCAATAATTATGGTTCAAACAAATATTTTCCACATTTCAATTCAATTTAACTTATATTGCATGTGATGATGAACATGTATGTGATGCTAATGCTCATGCTTTGGGATGTTAATGCAAGCTTAACATCCAGGGGTGTTACATGTACTTCTTCTACCAGAAGGACCGCACGTACCCGATGGGTTGGAGGGCTAATTGGGCCATAGAGGCCAGTTAATCAAAAGCTACCGGCCAAGACAAGGAGGTCTACAATACCACAGAATGGGTGCTGCTGCTCGTCAGCTTGAAGAAGACACTAGACTTCCACAAGGCTTGCCATTTGGTAGCTGCTTGGTTATATAGTTCGCTTGGCTAGCTTGCATGCCTAGCCGAGGAAATTCTTGTCTGTGTAGGTGAGTTAATTCGACGTACACAGGCATCCCAAATATGCACCAACTCAAACTAAAATCAAACTAGCACCACCACAACATCATTCACACTCATCGGATTGAGTTCCCTAGCACAAATCAAGTTTCTTTAGATTCAGGCTTGCTATCAATGAAATGACCTCCTCCACCAATGGATTGAGGCTCATCATCAACAAATCTATGTCCGCTTTTGGAAGAATGGTGTATGATTTAAGGAGTAAAATGTAATCTGAGACGATTGGTATCACACTTAGCTTGGTGCTAGATTCACATTTCTACGCGTGGAGTGGAATTGTAAACAACATTTCTTTAAGTTTCTACGCGTGGAGTAGAAATGTACAACATTTTGATTATCCAACGCACCAGCTTTTGAAGCAATACGAGTAACAAGGGACATACCCAATAGTGTCTACGGCTTCAAAGTCCATGTTCCATCGCTTGATAACCCAATGAGCTTTGAATTCTAGCTCCACAGGTAGATGGCAAGTCTTTCAATATACCAACTGATATGGTACATACCCAATAGTGTCTTGTAGGCCATACCATAAGCCGAAAGTGCATCGGGTAGTTTATCTTTGCATGCGGTTCCCATTTCATTGACCATCTTCTATAAAATATTCTTGATTTGCTTATTTGACGTCTTTACTTGGCCACTTGTTTGAGGATAATATGGACTAGCAACCTTGTGACGAATCCCATGTTTTAATAAATAGTGACGGAAATTCCTATCAGTAAAATATGTTCCTCCATCACTTATCACCATTATTGGCACTCCAAATCTTGGGAATATTATTTCATGAAACATTTTCTTGGAGTGTTTAGCAATAGCAGCTCTGCATGGCATGGCTTCAACCCACATGGAAACATAATCAACTGCCACCAAGATGTACTCACAGTTCTTTGACTTTGGGAATGGTCCCATATAGTCAATTCCCCAGACATCAAAGAGCTCAATCTGGAGGTTGTTAGTGAGTGGCATGGCATCGCGTGAATTTATATTCCCGTGCTTCTGACATGCTCCACATCTCCGGATGAAATCTTTTGTGTCTTCATACATGGTTGGCCAATAGAATCCACTCTACCAAATCTTTGCATGAGTGCGAAATACCCCATAATGTCCTCCATATGGTGATGAGTGGCATCTTTAAATGATTGGAATGCCTTCCTCTGCCGGTACACATCTTCTGAGCAAGCCATCAGCACAGACTCTGAAGAGGTATGGCGGATCCTATATATGGAGACGACTTTCATAAATGAACTTCTAGTCATGGAACCGCCCAAATTATAAGAGCACAAGTATAAAAACAATCATCAAAGTGATTAAATTCTCACACTTGAGCCCATATAACTATGGTAGTCCAACGAAATCACGAGGGATTTTAAACCAACATTAGAGACAAGATAACCCAGAAGGATTATGCCCATGATCACACTCCACCACTATGGCAGGAACCATCCAATTCTTGCAGTGGCCATGATACATCACAACCTGCAACAAGTGCGAGTAAAACCCTGAGTACGAGAAGTACTCAGCTAGACTTACCCGTCGAAAACCAGAAATAAAGTGACACCAAGGAGTATGAAAGGCTGATATATAAGTGGAGCTCTCTTAACAACATTTTGCATAAAAGCTTAATAACATGAGTAATCAATTATTTCTTAAGCATCAAGTTAATCATCATTTACCTGTCATCTAGATTAGCACATGTAATATGGCAATCACTTGATTAAGGAGCAAACATTAATAACCATATCAGGTATAATGAGGCTATCATCATCATTATCATTACTGAACCATTAAGTCATTTAGTGTATCCACATTGGAGATAAACCCATCAAGTTCTCACTAACTGGGAGAGACGGCGACTTGAATCGAATTACAACTCAGCTGAGGGGGTATTCCTAACACTCACTTGGCAAAGCCTGCTAAAGGCAGCCGTAGATCACCTTTGGTACAACTCAGGTACCAACTTCGCGGGCCTGATCAGTGCCAGCACTCTCAGGGATACCAAATCTACCAGGACGATCAGGACTTTTAAACACTTGCCCTTGGGCTCAAGCCATTGGCTCCCCTCCGAGGTGCACTTTATACTTGCTAGGGTCACGACCTGAGTTGAGCTACTCGGCTTCGCGGTCAGACACTTAGGTCCGGCCAGCTAAGTGATAGGCATGCATTCAACATGAACAGGAAAGGCTCCAAGCATCGGTCCTTAATCAACACAGACGGGGATAGATCCACACCCAAGACCTCCATGCCTTGTTGCTTCACTATCGTCATCCCGCTCGGTCTCATTTCAGATTATTAACACATGGTTCTTTTCCACGATAGCAAATATAGCCAATCATGACCAGATAGATCCCTACATCTCGCAGGTAATAGGAAATCACCTGACTTCTACTGGTCTGAGCATGGCTAAGCATTTACTCTATCCTAAACCTAAATAGGATTCAAGGTATACTTTCTGGACAAGGATAAGATATATATGCAGCAAGTGTTTCCAACCAACTCCTATAACTTAATGCAACAATACATATAACATATATACCCAATTGATTTCATAAAGTAGGAGGCTTATAATGCTCCGGGGCTTGCCTGGGATCCGACACAAATCAGTCAAGTTAGCTTGCACCGTCTTGCAGAACATCTCCACTCGATGCATGCACTCGAGGGTCCTTCCATCTTCGGGATGGATCCACCAACACCATCTTTGGGTTCAGCTCCACGTCATGTTCTCCATGGGGCTCATCTAGCGTACCTAGATGAGATATAGAATGCAAGTGTATGAACACATGGAAGTGCAATAGACAATGCATTACTATAGTAAGTAAGACAAACATGAGGTTACACTAAACACACATAAGCACTTCACATTGCTTAATTAAACATCACACAACCTATCATGCTAAGATAGCAAAGAAAGCAATACCAAGCATGACACAAGATTTACAAAGTCTTAGGTGTACTAACTTAATCACCAAGGACATGAATCACACTTAGCAACATGCAAGCAAAGTAACCAAGCATTCATGCATTTTCAGCAATTCTGGACATACATGTAGTAGCTGAGTAAATCAATTATATCTGGAGTTCTATAAATCCAAAAGACATGCAGTAAGACATTCTGAAAAGCTTATGAAATTGTCTATATCATCTTTAGACATGAAATCATGATTTACAAGTTAAGTAGGTGAAAATTACACAATTACAGAAACTGGTCCTGACAAGACAGAGAGCAACCAATCCTGTACTCTAACTTTAAACAGCTATAACTAAAAAACTACTTAGCCAAATGCCACCAAATTTTAACAGCAACTAGATTATATAATTGACCACAACTTTGCTATAGACAAGATGCCCACAAAACATCATTAACATGGGGTAATTTATATTGGCCCTAGAACTGTCTAGAAACTAATAATTGCAAGAAATAATTATTAACTTATGTTGCAAACATATAATTGGACAAAACCAAATTTACCAATATGTCACACATGACTAAGGAACACCAGAAAATATAGTGTCCACCACCAAATAAATTCTTTTAATACATTTCTTAATTTATTTGGATAAAAAGGTGGTTTAATGAACATACACAAAAATTACAGAAGCTTACACATGCTCCCAGTAGTCTACTGTATGAATTTCATGGCATTTGAACATGTGTAGCAACCTCTATGGAAAATACAAAATGCTAATACAAGAAACCATGTGAGAGCAAGATAAACCAATAACTCACTCATACAAAAGCCAATGACCATAAAATTTTTACCACACATCAAACATCACATGAGTAGCATGTCACAAAAATTTCACTTCATTTGGAGCACTACAACTTTAGTTATGAAAAAGACAAACACAACTAGCATTGGAAACCTAGCTGCATAAATCTATTTTTATAGCTAAAACTTTAAACTAAAACATATCATCTTATAGATCTACTGCATAGAAAATTTTAGAAGGATTCCAAAAAGTTCTCATTTTCTATTTTATGAATTTCCTATGATTTATTATGAATTTCCAAACTTTCAGCAAATTTAACACAAATCAGTCCTTATGGCACTATTCACATGAGTCTAGGGCCCTTCCTTTCAGTCAAATTCTTACACGGGTCCCCTGGCGTGAATTTGGAGAGGGGGCACGCGGAGGCTCGCCGTTTCTGGCCGTTGAGGAGCTCGCCGGTGGCGATGGAGTGGCGGGGAGCACCTAGGGGCCCTTGCATACCCGTGGGGCTGCTCGGCTTGGCCTGAGGTGGCCCACGGTGACCTAGCCACGCGCGTGCACCGGCGGTGGTTGTGGCCGGTGCTCCGGCGAGGTGGGGCGGCGCCGGCGGCTCGGGAGGGTCGCTCGAATGGTCGTCGCGGCAGCCCAGGGCTGCGCCGGGCCCTGGCTTGGCTGGCAGCGGCCTCCGGCTGCTCGGCCGTGGCGGGTCACGTGCTAGCGCCTGCATGCTTGGGTGCGGCTATCGGCCTGGCCAGCGACAGCAATGAGCGGCTAGCCAGTGGCAGCAGCTGGAAGGCGCGGCATGCGGATGGTGGTGGCTGGAGGAGAGCGGTGGCAAAGCAGCGTCTGCGGCGCTCTGCTCGTGCTCGACCTCCATGGCGAGCGAGACCGAGACATAGAGCGGACAGGGAGGGAGAGCGAGTGAGTGAGAGAATGGGAGAGAGAGGAAGAAGGGCAGGGCGCTCGGCCTCCTTTTTCTCGGACATGGGGTGCGAGGTGGCGAGCAGTGGAGACGAGGAGAGCGCACGCTGCGCTCGGCCACACCACGCGGCGGCCCACGCCTAAGACCGGTCGACCACTACTGTTGCCCCTGCCAATTCAAACTGATGAGCTACTAATACTACCTCAAAAGTATGCATGAAACGTCATAATTCCTCCCTTAATATCTCTTAATCCATTTAGTTTTTGCACAAGTTGAAATAACCAAAGTTGTAGAGCTACACGAGATCTCCAACTTTGCTTACAGGATCAAAGTCTGATTCGGCTTGGTTCAAGAGATACGAAGCTCCAAACTAGGGTTTGCGAAACTTTGAAAACCGAATTCAGTTTCAAGCCAACTGAAACTGCAATCTTCTTCCATCTCCATCTCCCAAACCGAGCAAGAAAAAGTTAAACCAATTCCACAGTGTTGTAGAGCTATATGAGGACTACAACTTTGCTTAAAAGATCTAGGTTTGGTTTCACTTGGTTTGAGAGACATACTATCCTAAAGGAGGGTACATCAAAACTGAAATCAGCTCCAATACTTAGCCAATTTTGCGAAGTCCAAAAACAGCAGTAGATTGCAACTTTGAGCCTCTATTTGACTCATTTCCAAGATAAACTAGGGTATGCTCCAAAAACAAAGTTTGTTGTACATAACATGGAATACAAATTTTATTCAAGGTCCAACATCAAAACTTCTATAGAACTTGCAGTTCCACTTTGACCAAAGTAGCATCACAATAAAAGCTTAAATTATCCCTTTTGATGCATTGGAGCATTTTCTTGACATTTGCTCAACATGAACCTTTCATGACTTTTGTTGTAGAGTTCATCTAGAGTCATTTGGTCAAGGTTGCAAGGTTTGGTTGATGATCTATAATTCCATCCACTTAATGGTGCAAATCAAACACTTAGTAAAGCCATCGAAACAAAGATATGACTTATCATTTCTTGTGACTTTTTTATTCCAAACTTCATGAAACTTTTCCTGTGCTCACTATAGATAGGGAGTGACATGAGACACATGATAGAAGTGTCATCAACGCTTACTTGCATTACCAAGTAGGATCATCAAGCATACACACATTGAAACACATAGAATAACAAGGGTACGTTGCATATGTTTCAAGGCGATGTTCTAGATGTTTCAAAGCACATTCCATATATGCATGTTTCACATTTTGAACTAGTATGTTTCATATGTTTCATGCTCATATATGAATAAATGATGCTTAGGCTCATGCAATGCAAGTGTCAAGATGCAAGCCTAACACATGGGGTGTTACTCTTCTTATCCTCCCTGGTGGTATATAACCTGCAACCATAAAATTAACAATATTCACGTACTAAGGGTCTGATCTGGAGACCTTGAAGAGCATGTCGTCCCTCATTGAATCATTGATAGGTAATTCCTGTAGATTCTCAAATTGCATTCTAGACAAGTGATCAGCAACAGAATTTTCTACTCCCTTTTTATCTTTTATTTCTAAATCAAATTCTTGGAGTAGCAAAATCCATCTTATCAATTGAGGTTTAGCATCTTTCTTAGTGAGGAAATATTTTAAGGCAACATGATTAGTGTAAACAATTACTTTTGCTCCTACTAAGTAAGATCTAAACTTATCAATAGCAAAAACAACAGCTATGAGTTCTTTTTTAGTTGTTGCATAATTAAGTTGAGCTCTTGTCAGAGTTTTGCTAGCATAACCAATTGCATGATACTTTTCATCTTTTGTTTGTCCCAAAACTGCCCCCACAGCATAATCACTAGCATCACACATAATTTCAAAAGGTAATGACCAATCATGGGGTTGGATGATTGGTGCAAAGATGAGTGCTTCTTTAAGAATGTTAAAATAATTCAAACATGCATCATTAAATTCAAAAGAAACATCCTTAGCTAACATGTTTGTTAGTGGTCTAGCAATATATGAAAAATCTTTTATGAATCGGCGATAGAAACCACAATGACCCAGAAAACTTCGAATTCCTTTGATATTCACAGGAGGAGGTAGTCGTTCTATTACTTCAATTTTAGCTTTATCTACCTTAATTCCTCTTTCAGACACTAGGTGTCCCAGCACTATTCCTTCTCTAACCATAAAATGACATTTTTTCCAATTAAGGACTAAGTGCTTTTCTTCACATCTTTGTAAAACCTTGTCTAAATTTTCAAGACAATCATCAAAAGTTTTTCCATAAATAGAAAAATCATCTATGAAAACTTCCATGATTTCTTCAATCATATCAGAAAATATAAACATCATGCATCTTTGAAAAGAAGCTGGGGCATTACATACTCCAAAAGACACTCTTCTATAAGCATAAGTTCCATATAGACATGTAAAAGTGGTTTTGCTTTGGTCATCTAGGTGGATTGGAATTTGGTGATATTCTGAATACCCATCAAGAAAACAAAAGAAAGAATGGTTCGCTAATCTCTCTAACATTTCATCAATGAAAGGTAGCAGAAAATGATCTTTCTTAGTTGCCTTGTTAAGTTTTCAGTAATCTATACACATACACCATCTAATGACAGTTCTTTGCGGAATTAATTCATTTTTCTCATTTTTAACAACAATCATTCCCCCTTTCTTAGGTACAACTTGAACCAGACTTACCCACTCACTATGCGGCACGGGATAGATGATCCCAGCATGTAAAAGTTTTAAAACCTCTTTCTTCACTACCTCTCTCATCGCATTATTAAGCCTACGTTGGGGCTCCCTAGAAGGTGTACAATCTGGATCTGTAGGGATGCGATCAGTGTAAAGAATAGGACTAATCCCTTTAAGGTCTTGGAGTGAATAGCCAAAAGCAGAACGATGCTTTTCTAAAACAGTTATTAAACGCAAAGATTCTTCTTGAGAGAGTCTATTACTTATGATCACAGGAGAATCCTGATCATTATTGAGAAAAACATATCTCAAACTAGAAGGCAGGAGTTTAAGTTCAATAGAGGGCTTAGGGGATTCTAGCAATTCATTGAGAGGATTGGGACCAGGATCATCCTCTTCCTCATTAATGAAGGGCTGAGCATCATCTTCTATGTTGGGTTCAATTGGGTCATCAAGAGATGCTACCTTAACCTCTTCTATTGGGTCTGATTCAAAAAGTAGCTCTATTTAGTATTCAGAGAATGAGTAATAGGCATAGAGAGCTCAAAGTTTTTCCCAAGTTTAAGATTCAATTTCCCCATTTGTCCTTCTTGAATAAGTCCTTCTATTGGTTGCCCTATTAACACATCGAATTCTACCACATCGAAAATGTAGAAATTCAACAGGACTTGGGTACCATTAACAAAAATAGGAAGGGCACACAGAATTCCCAAACTTGGGACAATGCGTCCTGAAAGACTTTTTAGCAATTTGGTAGTAGGGGCTAATGGCATGTCCTTTAGAAAATCATGAGCAAATAAAGTAGACATGATATTAACATCTACTTTTGGATTATAAAAAGTATCAAAAGGACCTTTGTCAAGTTGGCACCGAATAACGATAGAGGGTGAATCTAAACGAATTATCTCAGGTGAAAGCTCTGATTCCTCTAACCCCTCATCGCTCAACACAGACACAAGCTCTTTTGTTGTCTTTTTAAAGAATTCTTTCTCAAAAGGGTCTATGAATGATGGATTTTTATACTCCTGAGGTTTCTTCATCATATGATATTATGAGGTATTTCCATAATCATCAAAAAGTTCATCCTCGAATTTAAGCATAAAATCTGAAATTAGAGTTTCCTCCTTCTTCGGTGGTTCAGGATCTAGAATAACTAAAGCTAGAGGTTGGGATGGTTCAAGCAAAATTTCAGGTTCAGCTATTTTGGTTTCTTCCTCTAACAACTTCTCATTCTACTTAGGAAGGTTATCTATGATTTTCACAGGAATGTCTTTAGCGTGTTCAACAGTGATATGCATGAGCGAAACTCCTACGGATGAATTAAGATGTTTTATGGTTTTCTTATTAAGGCCCGCAAAGAAGTGTTGGAGAAGAATGGGTTCAGCCAAAGCAAGATTGGGACCAGAATCTACAAGAGTGTTAGATCGTTCATAGGCCTTACCGAAAGGTTTATTTTTCTATTGTTTAAAAGCTAAAAGTTCTACACGAAGTTTGACAACCTTATAAATGGGAAAGAATTGTAAACAAAAGCTAGAACTTAGGGCTTTCCAATTTCCTTTGCTCCTCTTAATGTGACATCTATACCAGTGTTTAGCTTTTCCGATCAAAGAGAAAGAAAAAAGCTTCCATCATAAAGTTTCATAAGACATGCCCTCAATGTGAAGACATGCGCAAGTCTACTCAAACTCACATAAATGAGAATAGGGGTTTCATTAACTTCGCCAGAAAAAGATTGATCCTTAACCATTACAATTAACTACGGACTAATCTCATAACCAGATGATAGGATGAGTTTAGATGATTCGACTGGCTTAAGGCTTAGGTCTGTGGTGCTCCGTATTAGTAAAGAAGGGTATGTATGGGCTCCATAATAAAAAGCAAATAAAAACTAAAAAGATAAAAGATAAAAATATAATACAAGATTAAGCTAGACTCAAAGTTAACTTAGCAAACCGTTCCCCAGCAACGGCGTTAAAAATGCTTGTTGGTGTAAATTAAGTGCACTCAAGTTATAAGGTATCCACAAGCGCACAGATAAATCTATCCCGTTGTAGCACTTCACCAAGATAATCCTGGTTTTAATATCGAACCCAAAGAAACAGTATGTGAGTGTGTTCTAACTAGCTGGTCTATAAACTTAACCCAAATTCACAATCAATGTCAGACAATAAAAGGGGAATAAATAAGACTACTAAGGACTGTCTATTTCCAATCTCGACAAACTTTGTCAACTAAAGCTCAATTCATGGGTGATGTCTCCCAAGGAATAAAATTAGAGTTCCTTCCCTACGAGCACCAATTGGCCTACCAAATCCTATCGACGGGAGATAGACTACAGAGGATTCAACATAGCTGTCACCTACGCGATCTGCCACCTTCCGGTCAATTAGGTGATATTCACAAGTAACCCTAGTCTAAGCATCACGCTTACATTATGAATACTACTTCAATCAAGGAGCTACCAAGATCAAAGCACACAAAAGAGAGATGAAAACTTGAAGAACAATAGAGACAAATTGCTTACTTGAATCATAAGTTGATTAGCAAAGACTCTCAGAAGCAAGCTCCAGAAGAACTTGATCCTACAGAATACAGCAGAAGAGAGCACTGATAGGCCGGAACTCCTCCAGAACTCTACTCTTGCACTCTATCTCTCTCTATCTATAACTAAGACTAAATCCTTTGGATGACTAATCTTCTCTTGATTACTAGTTTAGATCCTGATGGAATGGGAATTAGGGTTTTTGGCTCTGGATCTGACTTGATTTCATGGGGGTTCTGCCCTTTATTTATAGCCCAGGAGGTTGAATACGAGCCCTTGGATCAAACCGACTTCACATATGGCTGAGATGCATCCTTGGAGGCGGTGGAAGAATACTCCAGAAGCTCGTGGTGGCTTCCCACCACAAGGGATCGGGTGGCACAGGGGTGGGGCCGGCCAGCCCCACCTAGCAGGCTCTCGAGCCCTGCCTCGGTGTGGAGTCCTCTGGTGTCCTCTGAAACCTTCCCGTGTGTACGCCACAAAATTATCCCGCGGTATCTTTTGATATTTAGGTCCTCTTTGACGGTTTTCTATGTAAATCCTGTAGAAAATATAAATTCACCAAAACTCATGGAAACTGTCAGTAATAACCTCCTACTCTATAGTATTTATCCATTTTGATCATTTATGAAAGAAAGGTTGATGGTTCATAGTATACTTTAACTACCGTCAACATTAGCCATAGTGATTAAGTTTTAGAAATGACTATAAAACCTCCCTCTAGTCCACCATCTCAACCCTACTAAAACATAGCTACCTGACAATCCAAGTATGCCTATTTGATCCATGAGCTTGATGAGGTTAATTCTAAGTCGACTCTATTGGGTGCTTGCAGGTCTTGTCCTGCTTTGCAGTCTACGTTTGCTGAGAAAAACTCTAGGCTTGCTATTCTTGAGAAACTTTTTGCAACAGCTCTTGTGCTGAGTGTGCGCTGTGTCCAGGCTTGATTCAGCAAGTTGAGGTGTTTAGTGCTACCGAGATAAAAAACGAGGAAGAAATTAGATACATTCGGACCATGCTGAGCTAGGTTTCATGTTGGGAGCCCCAATTGGGGATGACGATCTGCCAATTTAAGTGGGGTGTTGGACAGGGTTTAGGTTTTGCTATTGAGTGTGTTGGGGGTGACAAACTCCATGGTAAATAGGTTACTATAGTGGTTTGAAACCAAGTGAGAAGGGTCCTTCCTCCACTGCTCCCACCTGTACCAAAATCACTCTACCCATGCGCTCCATGACAAACACCAAAGATGGAGTGTACATTAAGCCAACCAAAGCTCCACCCTAGAAACAAGTGTGGATCACTAGTATAGAAAGTCTATTCACCATCGGGACCTTCACCAACTGTTTTGAGATAACCTGTTGATTACCAATTTCACCACTGGCCCGGCATATGATCCAGTGGTGAACACAATGTCAACCTTTGCCACCGTGTCATCCGCTGAACCGGTGGTAAAAGGGTTTTCACCGCTGGTTGCTCATCCTATGCTCGACGCCGAAGAAACCGGCATAAATAATAGAGATTTTACCATTGGTGCCAAGATGGATGTGTGTGCTATAGCAAGATCCAGTGGTGAAGCAACCATTGTTTGAATGGATACGTTGGGTACGCTGCCAAGCAAGGCGACGGGAAATATGCGCCAAGGGAACTCGACGCTGCCATGCAAATCGCTGCCATTGAATGGACGCGTTGGCCACGCTGCGAGGCAAGGCGATGGGAAGTATACGCGCCTAGGGAACTGCCATGGGAATCGTCGCCATTGCTTCGTATGTATAAGAAGGGGTTCGGTATGTTGGTTTCTCCACCTTGAACTTAGCAAAATTTTGCACTTGATATTTCTTTGTCTTTCTTCCTCTTCCTCCGCAAGCATGGCAGGCTACAGCGACTCTAAAAGTGACAAGTCATATTTAGACGACGTTGAGTTCGAAGCAGAAAGCGAGATCCTGCTTGGCCTCTACAATGGTGGCGTGAGGTTTCGTGGTCGTGGTGAGGGCACCTTTGTGTGTCCTTTTTGCCACGGCAAGAAAATGCCATCATGGAGCCTTCTCGAGTTGCTGCAGCATGCGATTGGGAAGTCTCGCGGAGGCGAGGGGATCCTTTGGCCCAGAGCATAGTGCTTTGGCCAAGTATATCCTCAACAACGATGCCATGACCCACGACCACAAGCTTGGTGGAGTTGGGGACTACAGCGGCAATGAAGCAGTTAAGGCTCACAGGGACCAGTGCCAGGCGGCCAATAGGGCTGATAGGGAAGCACGCAAGGAGAAGGTACTGAAGAAATATCTCTGTGTGATGATATTCTTTGTGATCAACCTTCTTTCATTTTTTAAAGTTATGTAGTTCCTGTCACCAATTGAAGCTATGTTTTTAATTAATATAACATAGGGGACCGACCGCCTCCTGCCCTTGGCCCCTACTACTACATTGACAACGATAAGATTATTTGTTACATAGCTTTGATCATCTTATGTCACTGTCATGAACTTGTCGCACAGGGCCTATGAGAAATTCAAGTCAAAGTGCAAGAGACATCGTCAGCTTGGTAGAGCTGGGTTTAAAGTAGTATCGGTCAGTTTGATATGAATGCAGCCTGCGGGCAATGATCTCTATGGGTTCTATGTCATCGTTACATGCACAACCTCATCAATGCTCCCTCCAGTTCACATGCTTGTCTTAATTGTGTTTCACCTTTTTCTTGTGTTCCAGAGAGAAGTGTCATCTACACAGGAGCCGATGGATTTGAAGATATCTAGGTTCCAAGAAGATCTTTCCAGTTTCATTATGGACCAAGTCGTGAGCAGCAAGGGAGGCCATCACCTTCTCTAATCAAGGTGCTAGTGTTCTGAACATTATATATTTATGTCGCTATGGTTGAACACAATGTATGTCTCTATCGTTCTATATGGATATTTGTGTCTCGGTCGTAATATATGTTTAGATACAATACATTATCTCTCTATATATCTGTTGCTGGCGATGCGTAAGCCATGAAATTTCTGTATTGTTATTGTTATAATGTGTTGTGAACAATGATGCACAGTGGTAACACCAGCAGTAATGGACAAAACATTACTACTAGCACAAACACAACCACGGCGGTGATGCTACCCTCATTACCGTCGGAGGGAACACCGATCGTGTGCGCTGGTTCCTAAATCACTGGCAGATGGTACGCTAGACCGGCGTTGATGCTCTCGTCATCACAGCCGGATGATACACTGTTCTGGAGTCAATGGTTCCTTCATCACTGTTGGATGGTGCGCCGATTGATGTTTTTAGCATCACCGCTCGATGGTACGCCCGGGCGGCGATGATGGTTCCATCGTTACCGCTGGATGGTTCGCCGACCCAGCGATGGTGGTTTCATCATCACCGCTAGATGGTACGTGGTTCCATCGTCCCCGCCGGATAGTACGCCGGCCCGGCATCGCTAGTTTCATCATCACCGCTGGATGGTAGGCCAGGCCGTCGTCGATGGTTTCATCATCACCACCGGATTGTAGGCCGGCCCAGCGTCGATGGTTCCACCATTACAGCCAGTTGGTACAACGAACCGGTGGTGGTCATGTGATCATTGCCACCAAATTATACGTTGGACCGATGGTGGTAAATATCATCATCACCGGTGTGCAACTGGCAGTGATGAAGGCCGGCTATCACCGCCGACTTTTACCAACAGGGCCAAAACCATCGGTGAAGGGGGGTCTGGAGCTAGACTTTCTGTAGTAGTGTTCCCTATCTGTGGTTCTAGGTGACGGGACGACAACCAGGTTTTGGATGGACATTTGGCTCCCACAAAGCTCTCTGCAGAAAGTCACTCCGTGCCTAGCGAAAGCCATCTCTAGACAAGGGCGCTCACGATCGGTCCCCGACGCGCTTTGGCAGAGGTAATGGGTGCATGACATCGACGGTGCTCTTACTACTCAGGTTCTATGTGACTACATCCGCCTGTGGGAGATGGACGATGATATCATTCTACTGCTTCCGGATCACTTTCAGTGTTTTAAATCTCCGGCTAAGACATTTTAGCGGATGACCTCAAAAACAGCTATAGCAGAGCTAAATGGGGATATAGCGGGCTATAGCGGCTAAGTTGTACATAGACACAAATAGCTTAATCTTTCTTAAACAGCTATAGCGGGCTATAGCGGTAGCTATAGCCGGAGATTTAAAACCTTGATCACTTTGTGTGGCAATGGTCGTCCACAAGTGCCTATTCAGCATCCTGAACATACCTGTTTTCTTCTGCGGTTCAACATTCCTGGAAGGTGCCGCTGACTCGCTGAGCTGTGGAAGGCGAAGGCACCGCCAAAGGTAAAACTATTCTTCTGGCTGGCCCTACACGTTCGGTTGTAGACTTTGAAATGTCGTCGGTGACATGGGCATCAAGATGATGATTTGTGTGCACTATGCTCGCAAGGGGTGGAAACTGCAGAGCATTTGATGATGGGCTGCGTTTTCTGATGGGAATATTGGACAAAGCTTCTTCGCGCAATGATGCTCTCGTCGGCTGGTGGCTGCGCCAATGCTTGGAGCTCAATTTGGACGTTCGAAAAGGTTTTGATTCGCTGGTTCTCCTTACTGCTTGGTGCATTTGGGGTGAACACAATCGAAGAGTCTACCAATGTCTATCCAGGCAGCCGCCGCAGGTTCTGGAGGAGACTCTGTTGCTAGCAGAAGCGGCTGTGTTGCGCTCTTCTGCCTCGTCGCCAAATTTGTCTTGTATAATCGCACACAGTACTTGGGATTTGCGGGTTTAGAGGTTACCACTGTGAATTTGCTTGATCACGGTTGTAGTTTGTAACAAACTCCATTCACGAAAGAACGAAGCACCTTTCCCACCTCCCCCTCCCCCTCCCCCTCCATTGTTGCGGCTATTTTTCAACAAAATGCTCATTGAAGGTCATAGATTTTGAAGAAAGGCATGATCTTCTTGCTTCAAGGTTAGCACATTTATCTACTTGTTTCAAATATACTTATTTGAAACTGGTTTATTTTACATTTCTATTGGTTTATTGCTCGTAGTCTTAGTCATGCTTACTATTTATTTAAAATAAATAAAACCTAAATAACTCTAAATGGAGGACCGACGGACAGATAACTTTTTTAGAAAAAAATGGGTAATTGTTTTACCTAGTACGCCTAGACATTGTTTCTACTTTTGGACCTGAGAAAATGTTCCAAATAATAATAATAAACAAGGTTACTAACCTTTTCCATATATATACAAGATAAAATTTAATTAGTGCACCATAAAAATATACCAAATAGAATATCTAGGCATTTGTCACCTGTTATTTTTCCTCCATATTGGCTCTTCCCATTTCTATGCTATTCCCATTTCTTCACGTATCCATCATGAAATGCTTGAACCACAGATTAACAACAAGCCATGCAGATGTCAAGGGGTCTTGGTTCAGGTAACGCATCTGCCATCATCGTCTCAGGAATTGATGTGTCCAAGATTTCCTCTAGGACAAGATCCCCCGAGCTGGAAGAATCAACCAAATCAGTCATCTGCATCTATTATTCTCATCCTCAATGATACTAGGTATAAAAAACAAGAATTCTCTGAATGTGTTGAACACTTTTTTATGTTGTCCAGCCATGTGTTTTTAACGTTGCTGCCTGGACGGTTCATGACCAGGGCAATGCTCCCACTGTCACAGGCCCAACACGGGCTGCCCCTCATGGCGGAATAAATGGGCCAGCGTGGGCCCAATGGGAGGAGCCGGGCGCCCTGGCTCCGCGCCATAAAAGGGGCCACGCGCCAGGTAGGTCAGGTGCCGCCACCGCCACCACCGTCGTCATCGCTGTCACATGTCAAGTACCCAGCCCTCAGCAGCGGAGCAAGACCAGGGCCAAAGTGCCTCATTGGGTCCAAAGCAGGCCCGACATGACTGTAGCACCATGTACTGTAGTGCTGCCGCCGCCCAAGGTTAGGTTAGATCCGTTTAGATTGCTTACAGGTTAAGTCCCCCAGAACTATAAATACAAGGGGCCATATAACCTTTCAATCTTAAGCAAGGAACAGGTCAAGTGTCTTCTATCTTCTCCCGCTCCCTTCTAAGCCTCGATCTTCTTCCTCTGCGCCTCTCTCTCCTCTGCCCTAGCACTGCCACCGCCACTGCGCCCAAACCCTAGCCGCCTCCTCCACCATGCCACAACCCTAGCCACCGCCCGGAGTCAAGTCGCCGGCCACCCCCATCGCCACGCTTGTTACACTCACACTAGCTGCGCTAGCCACCTCGTATAGGAGCATTTTCTACTCTCGAGCACCTTAGTAATTATCAGAAAAAATGAAACTACATTTGTGGTGGGCACACGCTATACAGACACCATATTGTCCAGTAGATAGATACATTAGGGTCTCTCCATATATACACAGCCACAAACAGCAAACCACATTGACACAATGCCAGGAGCACATGCTTTTGTGCATGCACATAGAACTGATAGACCGTAGCTGCCTGGATGGTTCATGACCAGGGCAATGCTCTCACACTGGCTGCGCTAGCTAGCTTGTATAGGAAAAGCATTTTCTACTCTCAAGCGCCTTAGTAATTATCAGAAAAAATGAAAATACATTTGTGGTGGGCACACACTATAGACACACCATATCGTCCAGTAGATAGATACATTAGGGTTTCTCCATACATACACAGCCAGACAACAAACCGCATCAACACAACGCCGCACACGCGCATGCATTTCTGCATGCACCTAAAACTGATAGAGTAGTGAAGAACACGACGCTCTGATGTCCGCTTTTGGAAGAATGATGTCTGATTTAAGGTGTAAAATGTAATCCGGGACGATTGGTATCACACTTAGCTTGGTGCTAGATTCACATTTCCACGCGTGGAGTAGAAATGTAAACAACATTTCTTTAAATTTCTACGCATGGAGTAGAAATGTAAACAACATTTTGATTATCCAACACACCATTTTTTGAAGCAATACAAGTAACAAGGGACATGCGAGTAATATGTCTGATTGTCTCAGTTGCTTTTGAAAGAATGATTGTCTTGGTTGTTTTTGACGGAACAATTGTCTCTGTTTTGATGGAACATTCATCTCAGTATCTTTTGACGGAACAACCACCTCAGTTGCTGTAACTAATCTTCTGCGCTTCTTGTACTTTGAGCTGATGTTACATTTTAGGCAGTAAATAGAAGTTTTAATAGAAACTTGATAAATCGTTGAAGGTAAGGGATAACAAGCATACAAGTAGGAAAGTGTTCTCTGTCTCATATCAATTCCTAGGGGAAAATCCTGCATACTTTGCCTAATAAGCTGAGGTGACCTTCGACAAAGGAACCAAACATGCCCTAAATCCAACTCTTTTTCTCCAAATTATGGCTTGGGAGCTCCAATTACAAACATGCTTAGATCCGAGATTGGGAGAGAAAGAGAGAGAAGGGATAACGACGATGGTGGTGCCACCACCGGTTGGAGTTGCCACACTAGATCTAGAAGAGATTGAGTCAGAGAAGGTGTGCACAAGAGATAGGAGATGACAGATTGGGTTCATGTCAAGGGATATGGCGACATCAGGTCAGGGCTTGTGGTTGGCCTAGTGTCACCCAGCATGCCGCCACAGATTACTCTAGCCTCGAAATGGTTGAACCACATTTCAACAATGCGCAATGGGAGATGTATATTAGATCTTGGTTGAGGAGCCCATTCACCACCACCATATTAGGAACTGATGAGTTGAAGATTTCTGCTTAACCAGGATGCTTATTCATCCATTGTGCTGGAAGTGCTAATCAACCGAATTTATCATACGCGCCTGTTATTGGAATCCATTTCCCTCCATCACTCCCTCTCTCTCTCTCTGCGCACATGCACACACCAACACACACACACACCTCTTTTGTGAATAAGTGGTCTTACTCCCCTAGTGTGGGTTGTGAAATTCCATCCAAAGCTTGAAGTTGTGTTGCAAGAGATTGAGACCTTTTATGGCTTAGGTACATCATCAACTTGCACATTTAAGCTAGTTGAGACTTTACTCCTTGAGATCAATAACTTTTAGTCTCGAAGACAAACACTTTCATCTTACCATAGTACAAAGGCATTATTGTGACAGTTTGAGGTCATAAGGATCCTGTGCCTCCTTGGTTGTCCATGTCAAAGAGCTGGAGAGACACTAGTGTATCTTCAACTCCTTGGTTGTTTTGTGAGGGACAAAACATTGCCACCTGAGTTGCAAGGTCATAACATGTCAAAGAGTTGGAGAGACACTGGTGTATCCTCAATGATAGTAGATACAAAAAAGTACTCTGGATGTGTCGAGCACTTCCTTGAGTGTATGCCAATAGATGGTTCTAGCCTTCCAGGGAGTGAGTTGAGCATGCTGCTTTGTTGGGATCCCATCGGGGCGTGTGCTGGCTATTGGCTGCCCTAGCTGGCCTGACCGCTCTAGAGCGTCATCGTCATCGATACTCTAGCCATGCAACACCGATGAAGAATGAGAAGAAGAGACAGATGGTAAAAGAGGATAAGAGAGGTTGTGGATGTGTTTTTGACGATTGGATAGTCGGGGACTCAATCGGCCATGTACCTCTTATTGTATAAGGAGTAGGGGTAGTCTTATCCCATGGGAAAACCAACGTGGTACTATTATTAATATTCTTTATAGAGTTTTCCTTAGATTGGGCCAAAACTGGAATAGGCCTCTTAAAATTGGCATGAGCCCAATCTGAGTGTCAACAAGGGGATAGGAGCAGTGGCCGAGCTAGTTACATAATATAGGGGGGCCATTTTGTCTAATATGTAT
Organism: Saccharum hybrid cultivar R570; assembly: GCA_038087645.1. Classification (NCBI taxonomy): domain Eukaryota; kingdom Viridiplantae; phylum Streptophyta; class Magnoliopsida; order Poales; family Poaceae; genus Saccharum; species Saccharum hybrid cultivar. The sequence continues at coordinate 2,291,563 of JAQSUU010000795.1, forward strand.
CAACATGTACACAAGTCCCATATAAGTCATAATATAATTGACGAAAGCTTAAATTAGGAAAACATACGAACCAGGACAAATTGTGATAACAATCACAACATCTTAATTTCTTCAGCTATAACATCCTACTGACGCTGGACCTACTTGATTTATCATTTAGTAATCGGAAATTGAGAAGCAATCAAATAAAGCTCAATACTGGAGAACAAGGAAATTCGATTTAGCAGTCATGGATTCACCCGTCACCACTCCAGCAGCCAGCAGGATGGATCGGATTGGCCAATTTGGGATTTCATTTGAGAGTAGAGACTGGAGATGGAGAGCAGTGCAGCTGTACATACTCGGGTATGGAAGGGAAGGCAGCAGCGGAAGGGGATAGAAGGGAAGAGAATCAGTACCTGCTCGGGGATGCTCCTGTTCGAGTTCGTGGGCGGCGGGAGAGGGGACGACGGCTGCGACGACAGGGGTGGGGACGACGGTTGCGGCGGCTCGGGTGAGTACGGCGACACCAACGAGCGTGCAGTGGCCCCGGTGATGGCCACGGCACCGGGGACGGTGGGGACGGCGGCCGCGACGGCGAGGAGGGCAGCCGCAGCAGTGATGGCGGCCCCCACAAGCTCACGCATGGCAGTGGTGAAGAGGCCCTGAGACGAGATGCGGCTGCTGGTGCGAGATTCATGAGGTGTGAGAGATGTGGCTGCTAGGGTGGGTAATGGCTGGAGATAGGGTTTTCAGTGACACTCTGACCGGTGGGCTGCGCTAATTTCAGTGCATGCGAGTGGGCTGGGCCGAGCATGCCAAAATAAAAATGGGCTATACCGGCCAACTGTTTGACTCTAAGATGTGTTTTAAGAGACCAATGGTGTGATGTAAATAGCTAAATATATACCATAGGTATGAGTACAAATAGTGCCTGATGATCTGTTAGAAATTCATAGCAACTAATTGTTGGTCATTAATATTATGTTTTAGCGACCATTGTCCGATACTATAGATTGGCTCAGTGAATCTCCGCACCCTTCTTTCATGGCCTAAATGAACTTGAATCTGCTACGACCCTTCACCAAGGTTGACTTGGTTTTGCATATTTCCTCGCTTCATGAATTTCACCCATCGAAACACACGACATATTTGATAATCGAGTATAATGTACGCTGAGTGTTTTGTCCTGTTTGGTAGAACATTTTCAACAAACGTCACTAGTGAGAAATAAGTTTCAGATGGAGTGATAGATAAAATATCCCACATATAGCATGGTATGGGACCTATGAAAGTTGCAAAACTAAGGGATGTCTCAATGCACTGAATGGGGTGATTTCGATTGTATTAATTAGATTGGTAACATGCTATTGGAGTCAATAAGGAAAGAGACTCTATTTCTTGTCTTGTTGTGTCTTGTATTCCACGTAGATGAGGTACCCATCTGGTTTGGGCTTCTTGTGTAGACTGCTTCATCTACCCTAGGTACATATCACTAACACTTTGGATAGCAATTGTCAAGGTGGTGCCCATGTGTCATACTCTTTTCCCTTTCTTCCTTCTCACTCCCTGAAACTTAGCCCAAAACACAATATGGTTACGCCTGGTGCAGCCGCCCATCCTATAAACCGGGTCATGCTCACCCATCCTTTCCACCAGGGCCTAGCTCGCTCGTCCATATGTAGGAGCGGGGCTTGACAGTGCCCGCTCAAACAATCTATAGCTATACACCCATCCGCCACACCTATCTACAAACTTAGGGCACCGACATATCTGCCCACCGCCACACCTATCTGCAAACTTAGGTCACCGATAGGCTCCGCTCGAACGATCCATAGCTATACACAGTTTTGGCTAGTGGCTCTCAACAGTGCCACCGTCAGACTTCATTGTGCTGCACCCTGCTGAGTTGTTCCTCTCTCGCTCACCGCCACTATGAAGAGAAGGGGAAGGAGAAATGGGAGCTAAGGTTTCTGGGCACAGCTGGCGCATGCAGAAGTGGGGCCCTCATGCGAGCACACAAGATACGAGTCATCGGACTAGCGATCTTGGGTGCACATTGGTCAGCACCCGACTCGACCCATGTTGGGCAGGGCAAATCAACTGCTTTTTGGCCTAGTTCCAGATTTTTTGCATCTTATAGAGTTAATGGACCCTGCTGAAATCAGCATGTCTCCTAAAATTTAATGGTCCCGGCAAGATTTTTTTTATTAGCTCCTAGCCTGTTTACTAGGATCAAATTTTGCTAAGACATAAGGATTAATATGATTTTACTATGCCATCCATGCTGTAATCAGTTAGCATGCTTGGCACCCAAAAAAGTAATGGCCGGGAACTAACAATGCCCAGGCCGGCAGCAAAGCCATAGTTGCGTCCCTCTCCATATCTAACACTTTTTGTCCAAATTATGGCTATTGACCTCCAATTACTAACATGCTTAGATCTGAGTTTGGGGGTGTAAGAGAGAGAAGGGGGAAGGATAGGGGACCAACTTACATTGGCTGATGATGGTGATACCCCACCGGTCGAAGCTACCGCGCTGGATCTGGAAGAGAGTGAGTCAGTAAGGGTGTTCACAAGAGATAGGAGGCGGCGTGTAGGTTTCATCAGAAGGGATATATTTAGTTTTTACCATAATTAAAACCGCAAATCTCCGAATTTTAGTTATATAGACGATCCTATGGACGTATAAAGGGGGCATAAATCAACACATGGAAAAAGACTCTTTTGCCCCACCTCCCTTATGCCTTCACTTAGCGCAAACCTATATAGTGACCTCGCACAGACAGCACACATAAAAAGTATACATAAGAGCTGCCCCTGGCCTGCAGCATTGCTGTCCAATCTGATCTCACTTGCCCTACGATATGGCGGCATCACGTCTAAGCTCGTGGTTGGCCTAGTGTCGATCGGCGTGCTTCCACAAATGACTCTAGCCTCGAAATGGTTGAACCACATATCATCTACATGTGATGGCAGATGTCCAGGAGACCATGGTTGAGGAAAGCCATTCAACACCATCATATTAGGAATTGATGAGTTCAAGATTTCCTCTTAGCCAGGACACATTCTCAGCTCTCGTGCTGGAAGTGCTAGTCAGACTGAGTTAGTTATTTGCGCTTGTTGTTGGCATCCTCTTTGCTTCCCTCCCTCCCTCACTCTTTATCTCTCTACACACACACCCACGCACCCACACACCCGCACACACACGCACATGCACGCACACACACATACACACTCTCTCTCACACACACATACACGCTCACACACACACGCATGCACGCACACACCCGTGCGCACACCCCACACACTCACTAGATTGGAGTGATCTAGTGCATTTGCTTTAGAGAGATGACATCTAGTGGCACTAGGGGCTGGTTAGCAAGCTTGAGGGCTCTGTTTTGGCATGCACTGAGATTATGTGGTGCTCCAAACGCGACCGCATTGTGATGGGTGTAGATCTCGCCCTGTGGGATATAGTGAAGATCAACTCTAGTAAAGGCAAGGTGTGAAAAGCGTCAAGTGGACTAGCTAGATCAAGTGCTAGAGCTCTTGTGTGAGCACACCATGACAGGTGAGAGTGGGCATGCGGGCCACCACTAGCAAGAAGATCAGCAGCAACCTTGGACTTGCCTCGACAGGTATTAAGTGGTTGGCAAACCACCAAACCTTGAGATAGAAATCATTGTGTCATCGTCTTCCCGTTGCTTTCCAATTCTCTAACACAAGCTTGTGTTTACTTGTTTATACTTTGTGCTTGTGTTGTTGCTCTTGTGTAGCTAGTCTACTTGTGTAGTTAGCTAGTTGCTCTCTTCGCTTGTGTAGCTAAGTAGTTTAGCTCTCTAATTGTGCTTGTGCAGTGTAACTAGTGAGTAGTGCTAGATTTGCTTGTGCTTTTGTGTGCTTTGTGCGCTTTGCATACTGTTGATACTTCTTATCTCTATAAGAGGGATTTGCAAATGCACAAAACTATCGCATAGCACTTCGCTCGGTAAGTATACTGTGGTTGTATTTATATTTTCCCAAGGGAAAGTGAATGGATAGGATATCTGATGAATAGAAATGCTAGGACTGGAATTAGGCAAAAGGTGTGTCCTTAGCTAGAGGAGGTTTACAATGATGGCGTGGGGATGTTGATAGAAAGGTGGGATAAGGGTAGAACAGGAAAGAATAGGATTCAAGCAGAAAAGGATAGGAGTCTAGAAGGCTAAAAGCAAGGCAAAGCTAAGTGTGAGAGCGAGCAAACTATCTATCTTAAGCAACAAAGTTAATCTAAGGATTAGAGAGAACTATTTAGTACTTCAGGGCATAGCCTGCCTAGACATCCTGGAGATTAAATGTACAAGGTCTGCCACGAGCCCTATGTTTTAACAACTAGACCCAATGTGGTGGAATACATAGCATGGATAGGGGGTCACCACCTACCAACTACCACTAACTATCTAGTGATCTAGACGTATCCACAAGCAAGTTATAGCCTAAGCACCACACTTCATCTATGAACTCACTACTTTGATCCGAGCTCTCGTGAAATGAGATTGAAGTACCCTAACCAGATGGTGGAACCTGCACTAACGATGATCAAGCTAAGCAAAAGATTATATATGCTACTAATGCCAAGAACAAGCACCTAAGCTCACTAAACATGAACAAGAGTGAACTAGACCTTGAACAAAGCAAAGCTATAAAACTGAATAAAGTAGTGAACCAAGTAAAGTACTAAATAAAATAAATACTAAGAAAAAATACAAGAGAGATATACCAGACCCAGAAGACTATTCTGGACTCTGAGAAAGCTCTGCTATAGCTCTACTTCCATTACTAGCCTATCTACTACTTCTAAAGCTACTCCTTGGGCTTGAGAGTAATGTGTGTAGCTTGAATGTTTGTTGATGATCTTCATTGAGTTCCACACCTCTTTTATAGTGTGGATAGGGAGTGGGGATACTTGTAGGCAGTGGAGAAAGTCAGTGGGAGGCCAAGGGGCGTCGGCTGACCCTTGGATCCACTGCCTCCATCCTATAGTGCTACATGGCTTCCTGATGGCGGTTATCTTCAGGTATGTCGGTTGTTTTGGTCGGTTTCCTCCTGTGTGTGGCTGCAAGTGGGCCACCATTCCAAATGAGGCTCCACCCTGGCCCTCGGATCAAACTGACATAGGATCAAGGGTGGAGAAGCCTCCTTGGTGTGCCACATTTCTTCTCCCATGGATCAATGATGTGGTAGGACAGCTAGGGCATCGGGCGATGCCTAAGGGTGTTGGGCAACCCACCAAGTGGGCCCAAGGCCCGCTGCCACGCCACTTGCCTCCTTTGCACTTCTTTTGTACATTTTTGTGAAAATTTCCTGCATACAAATACTTTTGCAAGTACAAGTGGAACTAGGTGAATTATAAAGAAACTTTGATGCATGTGATGTGTTTTTACCTTGCGTTTGGGTGGAATGTTGATGGTTTAACTAGGTGATAGTGACCATCAGCAGGCTCCCCCAAGCTACCCCTTTGCTTGTCCCGATCAAAGATGCAGGTTTAGCACTTTGGATCAGGAGTTGCTTCTATGTAACGCCCTACAAAAACTTATAAACAAACCAATACTCTGTCTTAAATTGAACAAATTAGTATTAGAAATTCACCATTAGTCTTAGCCATATGATGCTTATAGCTTTGACCTTGATATAAGAGATTGTAAGACAGAGCAGCTTAGATTGATTTACCTTGGTGTATCCAAAACTCCATGGAGGTTTTTAGTATTTTTGAAAAGAAAACTTGCCTCCTCAGATGGTACACTCAAGTCTCTCAAAGGTGTATGAAACCTCACCAAGGCCAGAGATCTAAGCCTTAACACCCTATTCTAAAGCTTATGTGGAGTTATGGGTAGGGGATCAAAGCAAGGCATACTTGAATTGAATATATTGCTAAGTCAAACATTTGGATCACAAGGAGCAACAAGTCATACAAATTTGATCAAGATGTGCAAGTGTGTGGTATGAGTGATGGATGTGGTACTCCTTTGAGAAGTTTCCCTTCTCTAGCTTCTTTCGAGAGCATGACTACTCTTTTTCTTTCTTTCCTCTGTCTCTCTTTTTGAACAAAAGTGCTTTTCTTGCTCTTCTTTTCACTCTCTTTTTTTCGTATCCCATTCCTCTCTTTTGATGAAAGATAGCTAGAGTGGTAAATGCAAATTCTCATGGAGAAAGGGTGAACAGAATGTGAAAAGGCATGTGGTTGCATACTTCTAGTGTAGAAGTAGCGTGAATTTGTGGAGTGTACGTGATCTTGATCAAAAAGTATGACAAGTTTCTGAACTTAGATCAACAAGGCTTGAAAATGCTCAAAACAAACAAACAGCTTTTTGTAGAGGCTATATCATGATAGGAAAAACATTTTTTTGGATCTAGTAGGAATTTTTCACCATTGAGAAACTTCTAGCAAGAAACTTTTTATCACTTCTTCAAAACAAAAAAAACTCCAGGTTGTTTCAAACGTACCATAGAAAGGTTAAAAGATTTACTCTAATCCTTGCCACAACATATCTCACAACAACTCATATTTGGTTCTAGCATTTGCAACCCACAAAAGCATTTGACTTAAGATGAACTCTAAATTAACATGTTCAAAACTTGAGAAGTATTGGGTTGTATAACAAGCTTTTGCAAAGTCTCACAAAGCAACTATTCATCGTTTCCAGTAGGACTTAAACATCAACTCTAGAGCAGGAGCAATATTTATTTATTTAAGACAGGTTACGATACTAACTCTCTTCTTTTTATTATCATCTCCACATATTTGTTACTAAAGTATAAATGCTTATCATCATTATTGTTGTTGTTTTTGTTGTTGTTATTATTATTATTATTATTATTATTATTATTATTATTATTATTATTATTATTATTATTATTATTGTTTCAAGATGAAGAGTTATGGGGAAATAAGGAGAGAGTTGAAGAGTACATACCTTAGCAGGGAGGTTCTCCCCAAGCTTGCCCGTGCGGAGGTTGGACTCATCTTCTGTGACGGCTCCTGCTTGTACCTTCCTTTATTATTTATTGCTACTACTACAATTGATTGATTTTATTTATTTATATATTTTGTTATTACTAGCAAATATGCCCATGTGTTGCAATGGGGAAACAATTATTGTGTTGTCGATGGCACAAGAGCAGCTGCACAGTGAAGCCTTGTGTGAGCATAGTGGTCACGGCAGCATGATCACCTAGTGTCATCAGGCTCTGCCAGGCAACCTAGGATGGCGGTGTGCCAACCACCGAGAAGACAGGCTAGCACTGTGCAACAATGCGATTTGGGGGCATGGCACCCTTGTGCATGTGGATCTAGATGGTCACGGTTGATCGAGTGTGCAACTCTTACGGTGCTCTTAACGATCGAGAAGAGCAGCGTGCATGGGAGATCTAATTGTTCCATCAGTGAACGAGATGACGCAACAGTTGTGGAGGTCAGCATGATAAGGAGTAGTTGGATCACGTGATGGTCAATCGATTGCTCCACTATCGGTCTTTCCAACAGCTGGTCCTCATATTTTCAGTATGCTTGATGTATCTTTTGCCTTGTCTCATCGTTATCATTCTCCTGCACCCTCAATCTTAAGGGCTACCAGTCTTATAGGGCCATAAGTATATGACAATCCATTACGCATGTGCTAATGAGACTCTAGAGGTGGAACAGGTTAGGACCTAGGAGAGGGAGTCGAAGAAAGTTACCTTTGCGTGCGACACAAAGACAAAACTGATGATAAAAACATTGATTACGGAGCAGATACACGAATGTAACTTGAGCAAAAGATTTAATGGAAACAACAAATTAGTGGTGAAGATATGGGTTCAAAACAAAGATACTCATTAAAAAGAAATATGACCAGGTGTTTGATGGATTTTTGGTCAGATTAAAATCCATGTGTACACGTGTATTAATGTGTACCATCCAGCACATAATAAAAGAGGAAAAATACACACGGAAATACATGCGGAGATATATGTGTTTTTCCCGTGTACACATGTAGGGGAAAGAAGCTAATAACAATTGGGTGAGCGTCTACGTGCTACAGGCCCATGTATGCCCGTAGGGATGCTCGCAACATGCAAATAGGTGAAGCTAAGAGATGCAGTCCTAATGCGTGTGTGCGCCCGTATACGTCCGGAACTGGCTATAGAGTTTGTACAGTCTGTGTCATGTATTTCTGTTGGATTATACGCCAGTTGAGTCTGCGAGACACCGGCACAGCAGGTCTAGAACCTTCTGGAACCTTGACCAGATGCATGTGCGGCATGGCATGGCTCGCAGCCAAAACGTTCTAGAAGGCCTGGCCTTTGGTGTTACGGCAGGCAGATACATATGTTGACCACCATGCAGCGTACATTTATTGGCCGCAAGCCACGGAACCAAGTACATGTACGTATTTTTGATGGTTCACGTTATGCAATGGAATCCCATATAGCAAGGTCCACATGTCATGGACTGCATGAGAGAAGTACCAGGTGGGTTCAGTCCTAGATGGAGCAATCACGTACACATACGTGCGGCCAGGAAATATCTCGGCTAATTAACGAGTCAAGTCCAGTCTTTTGAGTCTAAGAAAAATAATGGTGTAGGTCAATGTAGAGGTCGTACTTGACTCATGTTCGTAAAATAGACATATTTGAGATTGAATCTTGGTTTAGGAGGAGTCTTACTGTAACATCCCGGGTTTTTGTGTAACAAAAAATACGAGCTTTTTAAAAAATTTCTGCAAATGTGTGAAGCATGTAGTCTCTAGGTCAAACAGAAGCCGACGCACTAACAATTCGTTGCATTCATGTCGAATTGTTTGTAGAAGCGTGCCTATGTTTTCTAGTTGGAGTTTAGAGTGCGCAATCCGTAGCAAGTATCTCTCCAATCCTATTTGAATCTCTTCTCCTTTCTCCTTGAGGTTCACCTCTCAAATTCTTCTCTCCAACACCTCGCTTGAATTTCATCTCTAACTCCTTTTGGATCCATCTCAAAATCTTGAAGTATAAATGGGAAAACCATTACTCTCTCCTTGGACTCAAACCTCTCGACCATCCCGACTCATCTCTCCCTTCTCATTCAAATAAATTTATGCTAATCATGTGCATCCCATAGTGTAGATGCAGGTGGGAGTTGATTCTTATCTTGTTGTGCCTAGAGGTAGCCCTTCTCCTAAGATCCTGGAGCTTGGAAGACCTCTCCTTACTCCTCGGCCAGCCAGCAGGCTACGTGAGCTAGCTTAGCACCTGTGCTCAAATGCCTGATGACGTGAAGCATCCATGTAGCACATTTATGCATGCTCCTGTGTCCCGTTTGCTAGCTACGTGAAGCACGTGGGGACTAACCAAGCAGCTAGCAGTACATAATCATGATCATGCACGGTACTGTGGTTTGTCATGGCAAGTACGTGAGCTCCTACATATCCCTGTAGTTCTCTAAATTGGGGCAGCCACGATGTGCACCGCCATGCCAGGCTGTGTATAGACGTATATATTGTGAAAACTGAAATGTAAATGGAATACGGTGTATTGCAAAATGAACCAGCAATCTTCATTGATCTGTGATGTACATATATATACATGTCGTATGGACGCCATGGAGACTGCACGCAGGTAACCGTCCATGGCGCCGACGGTTCGAACGATAGTGGGAGAGAGAGAGAGGAGCGTCGACGGTTCCATCGTGGGAGCGTTCCCAGATGTTCCCAGATGAGATCAACTCCTTTGCAGTTGTAACACTCCCCCTTTGATCGAATCCATCTTGAGATCAATGAATAGTATTAATCATCCAAAAAGTCCTGTAGGATAAAAACGAGGAGAAATACTTGATAGATATGCTGTTAAAAACTCCTTCAAACCCAGTGGAAAAATAAGGAGAAAGTGACACAGCATATAATGTATTGCCTCATTGTAAACTCATATGAGAAAACCCTTGCAGGAGAAAACTCATAGATAGTTTAGAGGACAATATATGTCATTGATATCTCCTTAAAAACCCCGATGGGGAAAACAGAAAATACGACATATGCTCATGCTAATATTGCCTCATTAAAAACTTCATATGAGAAACCTTGAGAGTAAAACTCATACAAAGAAAAGAGTGCAATATGATGGTTTGGACAGGGCAACATCTAGGAGATTTCTCCCCCTGAACCTTGCAAATCTCGAAGTCGTCGCATACCAATTCCTTGAACACATTTCTGGAATGAGAATGGTGGTAAGGACTTAGTGAACAAATCAGCGAGGTTATCACATGATTTGGTTTGCAAGATGTCTATTTCACCCATTTGTTTCAACTCATGGGGATAAAACAACTTGGGAGAAATATGCTTGGTTATGTTGCTTTTGATGTAACCTGTCTCCATCTGTGTAACACAAGCAGAGTTATCTTCGTAGATAACAGTTGGTGAATCAATGCCACCAATACCACATGATTGTTGTATGTGGTTAATTACTCTGCGAAGCCAAACACATTCACGTGAGGCCTCATATAGTGCAATTATTTCAGAGTGATTAGTGGAGGTTGACACAAGGGTCTGTTTTGAAGACTTCCATGAAATGGTTGTCCCTCCGTGTGGGAACACAAAGCCTGTCTGGGATTGGCCATTATGGGGATCAGATAAATAGCTGGCATTAGTGTATCCAATCATATTGGAGTATGGGTTCCTTTGGAAAAATAATCCAAGATCTCTTGTGCCATTCACATATCTGAGGATATGTTTTACTCCTGTCCAATGACGTTTGGTAGGAGCAGCGCTATGTCGAGCTAGCAAGTTCACTGCAAATGCAATATCAGGCCTGGTGCAATTTGCAAGATACCTGAGCGCTCCAATGACACTGAGATATGGGTAATGAGGTCCCAGAATTTCTTCTCCTTCATCCTGTGGTCTGAATTGATCAGTCTTGAGCTCTAAAGACCGAACAACCATATGAGTTTTGCAGGGATATGATTTATCCATATTGAATTTCTCCAATACTTTCTGGATATAGGCAGATTGATGCACTAAAATTCCAATGGGAAGGTGCTCAAGTTGTAAACCTAAGAAAAATTTAGTTTGACCCAAATCCTTCATTTCAAACTCCGTCTTTAGATGATTGCGTGCTTCATCAGTATCTTGTGGGTTGCCAATGATATTTAAATCATCAACATACACTGATATTATGCAGAATCCCGTTTGGGACTTTTTGACGAAGACACATGGACAATCATTGTTGTTAGTGTATCCCTTCTGCAGAAGGAACTCACTAAGTCGGTTATACTACATTCTTCCCGACTGCTTTAAGCCATAGACTGACTTTTGAAGCTTTACACAGTACATGTTGCGATTTGTGTTCTGATCCGGTTATATATATATATATATATATATATATATATATATATATATATATATATATATATATATATATATATATATATATATATATATATATATATATATATATATATATATATATATATATATATATATATCCGAATCAAGTGACCCATAAAGATATGCAGTCACTACGTCCATCAACTGCATGGATAGACGATTTTGAACAGCCAGAGAAATAAGATATCGGAATGTTATTCCACTCATAACTGGGGAATATGTTTCATTGAAATCAATGTCGGGTCTTTGCGTGAACCCTTGTGCTACAAGCCTTGCCTTATGTCTCACAACCTCGTTGTTCTCATTTCGTTTCCGGACGAAAACCCATTTGAATCCCACAGGGAAGATTCCACGAGGTGTAGGTATTGCATGAGTGAATACCTTTCTTTTGGAGAGTGAGGCTAATTCTGCTTGAATTGCATCTTTCCATTGATTCCAGTCTGAGGACTTTTTTCACTCTGCCATGGTCTTAGGATCTGGATCATTTTGGATGATTTCTGCAATTGACTCAGCGAAATAGATGTCGACAACTGTAGACTTTCTGTCATATGATTCTCCAGATTCAATGTAGTTGATGGAAATTTCACGCACCCTTTGTGATACATCATTATTTCCCAATATGATTGCATCGGGGCGTTCCGATGTCCCAACATCAGTAATTGAGTGCACTGTTGATGTGGGATGTGAAGACTGAACCTCCACAGGGTGTTTCTCAACACGAGGTTGAGTTGCATTCGTTGTGTTGGGAGATTTGTTCTTCCCTTTCCGTTGCTTGCTAGAAGCTGCATCTGTGGAAATAGCCTTACTTCTCCCCCTTTTACTTGGGAGCTGAGTAGTTTTGTTTGATACCTCTACTCTTTCTGGCACATTTCTCGCAGGGTTGTAAGATTTTGTAACACCCTTGTAATCAGCAAATGCATCTGGCATGTTATTTGCAATGTGTTGCAAATTAATGATCTTCTGAACTTGAAGTTCAGTTTTAGATGTACGTGGATCTGAATTGGAGATGTTCGTGGCATCCCAATTGATTTCCTGGCATTGTTTGTGGTTTTCAATTCCTCCCCCTAATGCCGGGAAATGATCTTCATTGAAGATACAATCAGCGTACCGGGCAGTAAATACATCCCCTGTAAGGGGTTGCAGGTATTTAATGATCGATGGAGATTGATATCCCACGTAGATCCCCAATTTCTTGTGTGGGCCCATAGATGTACGCTGCGGTGGTGAGATCGATACGTATACAGCGCAACCGAACTTCCGCAGATGGGAAATATTTGGTGTATTTCCACGTACAAGTTGCAACAGGGAGGTTGCATGGTATGCAGTTGGACGCAATTGGATCAAGTTTGCAGCGTGTAAGACTGCATGACCCCAACAAGATGTTGGTAGATTATAATTCTATAGTAATGGTCTTGCAATAAGTTTCACTCTCTTAATGAGAGATTCTGCCAACCCATTTTGAGTATGAACATATGGGACCAAGTGCTGAACTTGAATTCCTAAGGCCATGCAATAATCATTGAAGGCACGTGAGGAAAATTCAGCAGCATTATCCATTCGGATGGATCGGATTTGATGTTCAGGATGTTGTGCCTTAAGTTTAATAACTTGAGCAACAATCTTAGCAAATGCATGGTTTCTTGTGGAGAGGAGACTTACATTAGACCATCGTGTACATGCGTCTATAAGAAACATGAAATACCTGAATGGCTCAGACGATGGTTGAATGGGACCACATATGTCTCCTTGAATGCGTTCAAGGAACTTTAGAGGTTCTGCATGAATTTTGAGGTAAGAGGGCCTCAAAATTAATTTCCTTGTGGCACATGCAGTGCACACAAAATATGAGGATTGGGGAAATTTTGCATGGCTTAAAGTATGACCAACAGAATTGCTTATAATTTTCCTCATCATCCCGATGCCAGGATGGCCAAGACGTTCATGCCAAGTTTGGAATGCGTTAACATTCTGGAAAATTACTTTGTAAGCAACATGTTGTACGTGTTTAATGTATGTGTAGTACAATCCAGACGGGAGTGAGGGAACTTTTTCAAGTGTCTCTTTGCCATATCCGTGATCTTTTGTAATGAGAAGAAACTCCTCATTGTTGTCTGCATGAGTTTCAACATGCAACCCATTCTTACAGATATCTCTATAACTCAATAGGGTACGCGTTGAATCGGGATACAATAGTGCGTCCTCAATTGTTAGCGATGTACCTATAGGGAGCATAATAGTGGCCCGACCGGTGCCAACTATTACAGCATCGCGTCCAACGATTGTTAAAACATTTTCTTTATTCTTTGTGAGAGTTTGGAAATATTTTATCTCCCTAAGTATAGAGTTAGTGGTACCACTATCCACTAGGCACATTTCCTCATCCATCAGATCAATTCCCATACAATCTATACAAAATGGAGAATTTGAACATGTAATTCTCAACAAATATATATAGAATACATACAATATATATATATATATATAGGTATCAATTGTGCATAATACAATTACAATACCCAATGTGCTTAATCAAGTACGAACAAGGACTAGCCTATTACAACATCCACAATCAAAACAACATCATCCACAATCACATCATAAGGTAGCAAGGTATCTCGAAGTGTAGGAGCCTAGTTAAAGTCTCCAAATATGTCGCCAGAGGTGTACTCCACGATCATGTTCTCCGCATCAGCAGTGTTCCCATCAGGTGGTGGCAGTGCCTTGGTGTTGCTCGGTCCCACATGAGCGAAGTAGGAGCACCTAGGGGCATCTAGCATCGGGAGGTCAATTTGGAATGCTTGTTCCATGTTGACAGCAGGTTGGGAGTTGAAGTGAGCTTCAAATTGTCCACCTTGATTGGAACGTCCTTGATTGGAGCGTCCTCGTCCCACGGAATTCAAGTACAATTCCACCAGGTGCTTAGGAGTGCGAAATTTCTGAGTCGGGTGGCTATAGCAGCCACACTTGTCACAAGTGCTAGACTTGTTAGGCTTCTTATTGTCCGACTTTGAAACATCCTTTCCCTTGTTAGCACCATGAGACTTACGCTGTCTCTGTCTCTTGAGCTTGTTCTTTCCTTTGAAGTTTCTAGGATTGCTAGAGTTAGAAGCATTCCTCTGCTGCTTGTTCTGAGTATTAGCATGTACTTCTGGCAAAGGCTTTGTTCCCACGAGACGCAGGTTGGAGTTCCAAAGGAGGAGCTCATTATGCCTTTCTGCCTGAAGTAATGTCTTAATCAACTCTGAATAAACAGTGAAACCTCTTTCACGGTATTGTTGCTGAAGGATCATCTGAGCGGGAAGCATGGTAGACAATGTCTTCTCAATTTTCTCTGCATCAGTTGGCTCCTTTTCGCAAAATTTCAGTTTAGCACTGAGTTTATGAATAGCATGGTTGAACTCTCCTACAGATTTAAAATCTTGTAGACGGAGATGGTTCCACTCATTTATAGCTTCTGGCAGGATGACTGCCTTTTGCTGTTCATACCATGTTTGAAGAGCAAGCCACAGAGCGCGTGGGTCTTCCCCATCAGATACTCAGCTTTGAGATCCGGATGGATGTGGTTCCTTATGATGAATAAGGCATTGTACTTGAGAGGCTCCGCCAATGGGTCAACTCCCTGTTGGGGAGGGGCAATAGCCTCGTACATTCTGCGCAACGATAGACTCACTTTGAGATCCATCGCCCATGTGGGGAAGTTGTGGCCATCAAGAGTGAGAGACTCAAACTCTTTGGTGGCCATTGTGCCTACATAAGTAGGGCCATAGATTTGTTAAAAACCCTTGGCAATGTTGAATAAGCAATGTGAAATGCAATTAATCAAGGTAAACTTGAAATAGGGGGGACATTTTCCTTTTATGGAATAAAATAGTCAAGCACCGATGGTGTTAACTTTGTTTAATTCATTTTTCATCATTGGGTATGCACTTTGAGGATGAAATCCTGCAGCAGCACAATGGTGCTACCTTGTGTATGGCTGATGTGAAAAAAAATTACATGGTAATCACTTAGGTGTAGACCTTATATAATTTATAATCAAATTGGGTACGCACGTTGAGGATGAAAATCCCGCAGTAGTACTATGGTACTACCTTGTGTATGGCCAATTTGAAAATAAATAAAGGTAGTCACCCAAAAGTGTAGACCAAATTGTTTCAAAACTTGATATTGGGTACGCACGTTGAGGATGAAATCCCACGGTAGTACTATGGTACTACCTTGTGTATGGCCAATACCAAAGTTAAGAAACTTGGAGTTATTCCAAAATTGAGAGAAAATCAACCGAAAACATTTGCATGAAATATTAAGTGCTTGTATGGAAAGCTGAAAAACTTAATATGTAAATTGCAATAAATTTTGCGGAATATATTGTTATTGGGAATGCCAGAGGCAAAGCTTTGAACAATATACTCAACACAAAATGTTCATGTTATTGGGAATTGCATGGGGGCAAACACTTTGAACTTGAATAAAATATGTATAATACATTGCATCAGATGGAAATACATATGTACAATACATGGTTACATCAGGAGTCTAAAACAGTAAAACAATTTAGACTAATACACTGATGAACAGTACTGCGAAATTAGCAATTAACGGCATGGTTAACAAACTAAATATAGCAGAAATAAGTAGATAACTATTGAGAACAAGCAAGCTAGCCGGCCCATCCAGCATGTGTGCTGTACGAGCATGCCTGGAAAAGTAGCATGCAAGCCGGCCTGCTGGTGTCCAACCAAAGAGCAAGCAGTGGACTGCTGTACAAACAGATAAGCAAGCAGGCAGTGCTACTCGCACCACACGCTCGCATGCAACGCCGCCGCTCCCAGTAGAAAACTCCGCCGCCGTCGCCTGTAGAGGATGCGCAGGTGCCGACCTTCTTTGTCCCAGCCCAGATCCAGTGGTGGTGGTGTAGATCCGGTGGACCTCCGCCACCATCACCTAGAAGAAGCGCCCGCCGTCGCTGATTCGCGGCGATTCCGACAGAGTCGAGGGCTCGGGCGAGGCCCCTTCCCCATGGCGCGCTCAAGCTGGCGAGGGGGCGCGGCCCCTGTCCTCATAGGAGGAGGAGCGCGCGCCGCCGCTGTCGCTTGGCTCAGCGTGGCCATTAGGGAGGCTGCGCGCCGAGTCTCTGCCGCTTGGCTCAGCGTGGCCGTTGGGGAGGCTGCGCGCCGAGTCTCCGTGGGGAACACGAAGCCATGTCTGGCGGAGGCCCAGGCGGCGGTTGGCAGCTTCACCGGCATGGACGCGGCGTCGAGGCATAGCAGCCGGTTGAGGCGGAGGAGGCGGTGCGGCGATCTCGGGGTCGGTGACGATGCGGTGTGCCGGAGCGGAGCGGCGGGCCGCGATGGTCGATGGAGAGCGACTCCGGCGCCTCCTCAAGCCCGCCACGGTGAGGGGCCGAGCCGGCGGCGTCACCGGTTCGACGTCCATCACCACGGGGCCGCCCTAGTTAGAGGGGCCAGCGACGTCCGGTGCCGGAGGCGCTGGAGGCGCACGACGCGGGCAGGGACCGTGGCCATGTTCGTCGCAGTAAAGCGACAACCACGGCGGGCACGGTCCCGGTCCGTGCTCGGGGCAGTCGTTCGCCGGGGGTGGCGTAGGGGCCACAGGAGCAGCGCCGACGCGACGACGACGTCCACCACGCCCACCAACCCGCATCCGAAGCCCACCACGTCCACCACGTACCAATTCGTGTCGACTCCATACGATGTAGTGGCCAACGCTGCACTCTTCTGCGAAGTACCAGTGAAAGAGGCATCGAACCTCTTGAAGCAACGGACGACAGTGTGCCCCTCCTTGGAGCACAGCTGACAAAAGATGCCCTGCTGAAAGTTGCCACGGCCGCCGCCGCCTCCACCGCGACCTCGGGACAGATTGCCACCACCACAACCACCTTTGGTTGCCATATTCATGGAGGAGTTGGATCTCCGCCTTGTAGTTCCATACGCTGTTCAAAACTGATCAGCTGAGTGTAGAGCTCACCGAGAGTAATGGGTTCAACCCTGGCCGCGATTGTGGAGACGACGAAGTTGTAGTCCATGTCGAGGCCGGTGAGGATGTACGACACCATCTCCTCATCCTCCAGCTTCTGGCCCGCCGACGCCGTCTCCTCGGCGAGGCCCTTCATCTTGGTGAAGTAATCGACGATCGAAGATGTTCCCTTGGACCCTGTCACCAGGGCCATGCGCGTGCTGATCACACGTGCGTGGGACTGCGTGGCATTCAAGCCCTCAATGGCGGCCCAAAGTTTGGCCGCCATTTTAGTAGATGAGACCTGGGCGAAGATCCCCTTGGTGAGAGAGCCAAACAAATAGCTAAGAACTATTTGGTCCTTTGCCATCCATTCCTCGTACTCGGGTTTGGCAGCGGATCAACGGCCTTCCCCTCCTTTGCCGCCTTATCGGTCTCGAGAAACTCTGGCGGCGGCTTTGCTGAAGCCTTGATGAAACGGCCAAGCTGGGCACCCCTGATGGCCGACTTGACCTGGGCAAGCCACATGGCGAAGTTGCTGCGGCCGAGCTTCTCTGTCACCGGGAGAAACCCTAGCGAGAGTGATGCAGACGCAGCAGAGGGATGATTGAGCCATGGATCAATTCTGTAAGGAAAGAGGCTCTAGATACCATGTAAAAGTGAATGGAATGGGGTGAACGAGATAACCCTACCACGGGGCTCTCGGTACGTGTTATATAGGATAGGGAACAACCCCTATGTGGCGTATACAACAAGATTGGTTTGTTACAACAAACTCCAGGTAACACCTATCCTATCTGCATGTATACATGGCCTCCTCAACATTCTACGGCGCCTGCTCAACAACCTTGAGCCTTGCGTATGTACATTGAACCTAGACTACAACATATTGTCTAACATATATAATTTGTAAACTTGCTAATCTTGTTGTTTGAACTGTGTGATGTGTTGCACGTCCAGTCTTTGGCTGCGAGCAGTTCTTTCACCACGGCTGTTCCTGTACTACGGATACATGCTGCACGCAGTGCGAATCCAAAGGATACAAAACCAGTAATCCCCACTGTAAATTGTGTAGAACTGCTGAATTGTGGTGTTGCTGCTCTGCATGATGAGCCCATGTAAACTAAAAGTTAGGGCTGTGTGTAATACCCAGAATCAATGAATAACTAAGTTTCTGTCTGTACGCTGTGATATACAGGAGCCAAGACTTTTTTTGACACAATAAGAGGAGCATGATTTGCGTCAAAAAATGAGAGGAGCATGATCAAATTAATTAACATGGTATTTTGACATCACCACATTGTATAATATACTTTGTATTAGAAACGTGGATAATTAAAGAACACCACAAGATACAATTAATGTATGCAACTCAAATGGTTTTGATTGATAGGCTAGGAAATGCAAAGGTCCACGGACACTAAAGCTTACGACTTGTCGTTTGACTCTCCCAACAACCTAACGTGTTGTTGTCTATTGAGATTCTCCACCAAAGAAGGTGTCTCCTCGTCCCGCATAGCTAAGTCACCTTCCATCCATATCATGTTTGGAGGGTTCATGTTGCATTGTTGTCAACACATGCTCAAACTCAGCAGGATTACAAGGGCAAAACAACCCAATGTACTTAAGCTCTCAAGGCCTTACCCTCACGAAGATGAACGAAAAGGGGTCTATCTTATACCTTGGCTGTGACCAATATGCACTTGGGAGGACCATCACAGTAGGAAAAGGTCTATATAACCTTCTAGGATTTTGCAGTGTTGTTTACATCATCCTCTAACCTACAAAAACATGTATTCTACCCGCTCACCTGTCAAAAACCTTTTGATTTATGCCTCAGGTGGTTTTGGTGGGTAGTTTTGGCTCGTTGGACCCTCGTGTCAGATGGTCATTTTTATAAAAACAATTCATAACTCTTTCGTATGGAATCAAATGATGACGAACTTCATTTAACAATTCATAACTTTATAATTGACAACTTTTTATTTGAGATCATTTGGTGCCTCAAATATTCATTTTAATTTATCAAATCTTCAGTTCAACTTTTTGAATGTTTTAAATGACTTTAGATGTTGACACTGTTCCTAAAAAAGTTTTGGCTCATAATGCAATCCATAAATTTGTAGTTGACAACTTTTTATTTGACATAGTTTACTAGAGACTCAAATATTCATTTTAAGTGATCGAGTTTTTAAATTCATTTGAATTTTGGAAATGACATCGGATGTTGACACTGTCTATACCAAAGTTGTATCCCTTAATGCAATCTATAAATTGTTAGTTGTTAGCTTTTTTATTTGAGATAGTTTAGAGGGGCTCAACATTCATTTTAAGTTATCATATTTTGAAATTCAACTGTTTTAGTTTTTCACATGACTTCAAGTGATGATATTGTATATATTAATAATATTGTAGCCCTTAACGAGATCTATAAATTTGTAGTTTGCAACTTTTTTTTGGAGATGGTTTAGAGGCTCAAACATTTGTTCTATGTTATCAGATTTTGAAATTCAGATTTCTAATGTTTTTATGTGATGGAGAAACAATCTACACTATGGGGGTGTTTGGGACTACTTCACGAATTTTGGTCCACAAGCTCCACCGCGGAGCAGTTCCACAAAAACCTGAAGTTTGTGGAGCACCAATTTAAGTGCTTTCAAATCTCAACTTTTTTCTAGAGCAGCCTTGTGTGGAGTGAAACCTGTTTGTCTAAAATATGGAGTGGAGGAATCTCAGACACCTCCTAAAATTGTAGTTCTCAACTAGATTTAAAACTTTTTAGTTAAAACTTTTTTCATTTAAAATCATTCAAGACATGTAAATCACGTCAAGCACTGTGAGTTTGGCATAAAATTTGTCTCACCTAATTTGATGAGAAAAACTTATGAATTATTTTGATATAGAAGACCACCTAACCTTTGGACACGACCATAAAAAATCAGCTACTGATCTCATCCCGTAGGGCTTTAATTTGTCAGATTTGCTAGCAACCAAATGTCGAGTTTGGGGTGCTAGCGTCAAACGATGCTCCCACACCTGTACCTGCCGCACGCAGCTCCCTCGCCCAGCACCCAACCTGCTCCAGAGGCCTCGCGGGCCCACACATGTGAGGGGACCACCTGAGCTCGCTCCATTTCACGTGCCCACATGCACATCGCAGTAGTACCAGCATGCGCGCGTGGTGACCCACAATGGCGCACTAGCAGCAGCATGTACTTCCCTAAGATCTATTTTTGAAACATTCAAATAAAACACTTACAACATACATTTGAAACAAACTAAACATTTGAACCATGCACTTGAAACATGCGTGTATAGCAATACTAACATGTGCAACAACAGATCTACTTTTGAAGCATCCATATAAAACATTTGCAACATACGTCAGATGAAACACTTCAAACATGTACTTGAAACATACGTGTATAGCCAAGGCAACATGTGCAAAACTAAAAATTGCAACATACTGAAATACCTAAAACACTTCAAACATAGGCTTGCAACTTGCATATTTTGCCATTACAACATGTGAAATATCCCGATCTACTTTTGCAACATCGATATAAAAACACTTGCAACATACCTCTGAAACATGTACATTTGCAATATGCTCTTTCAGCACAAACATTTCCTTGTTGCTATGCAAATGGAAGCTCGTCGACTCGTGGAGGTCACCGGTGTGCTCGGCGGTGATGCGGAGTGCGCCGGCAACATGGAGCTGGGCAGTGGCACACATATGGCAGGTGTGGGGGCAGCAGGGTGGCGTGTGGAGGTCACCGCTGAGCTCGCGGGTAGCGCGGAGCTAGGCGACGTTGTGGAGATCAAGGCCAGGTGGGGGAAGCACGTGCGGCAGTGTCGTAGAGGGCGGGTGGGCACGGCATAGGCGGTGCAGAGAGTGTTCGCAGCATCTGACCTCCGGACGCTAGGGTTAGAGCATTTAATTTATTTCCTCCTGCAGTCCTGCTATGTACGGCAGTAACGGCACCGATCGATCGAGCAAGCGAGCACATGCCCCGGAAAACGTCTTGCATGTACACATGTCCACGAATCTTGCCCGTACGTAACGATTGCCGCCGGGAAAACATCTTGCGTGGTGGCACCGGTGAGCGGTGCTTGACAGCCGCCGATCTAGTTTGCCTGCAGTACACTTAATCCAACCTCCTGTAGGACAAACTAGAAATGAAAATGTTGATTTTGTGGAAGAGGAGGAGGCCGGTTCCAATCATGTCCTTGATCCTCAAGATATTATTGCGGATCCAACCTCCTGTATTTTTTTTTTGTTGTTGCTGAATTCTTGTTTGAACATCATTGCTGATTTTGTTGCTCTATGCCTCTATGTGACTCTAGGTTTGTCGATGCACAAGGGCAAGTTGTTGAGAGGTTCCTTGGTATGAAGTGTGTTGCTGAGCGAGCTGTGTTTGCAACCATCCAAAATGATGACATATTACAGCATTTTCAAGAATTGAAGACCCGAAAGAAGAAGTTACCTAGTAGCAATACTTCTGGTATGTTACATGTCCAATAAGTTGTAATTTTCTTATTAACCTTTACTTGCTCATTTTCTTATTAACCTTTTGCTTGCTCCTTTTCTTATTAGAAGTTGTTATTGAGGACATGGAAGTGGACGATGCGAATACACCAAACCGTCGGTAGACAATAGGTATTTATTTTTCAATGTTCCATGACATTTCTTAGCTATTGTATCGTACTATTAATTATATAGTTGAAGAACTTCTGTCGATTTGCAAACTTTGCTTCAGAATAATTGTTTTCTGTGACATACATGCATATATATATGGCCCTACAGACTACTGTAGCTTTGGGGTTTTGGCCAAATCCTGGATCCGCCACTGCGTGCAGGGCATCGCAGATGCAACAATGAGATGGAAGGCACAAAACAGCAGCTGCTGGCTTTTGCGGCGCGGGGTCCACTCGATCCGCAGCTGCCGATAATCTAATCTTGAGCAGACATATATATAAATATAATACTCAAAACCCAAGTCATGAGCGAGATATCCAAGTGTTTTTTTTATATGCTAGAAGATATAACTAACGTTGGCATAAATTAATTAATTGAAAAGGATTTATACATAATGTTCTATATATAGAGAGAGAGACATGCACACCAAAATGCACATAACATATAGATATCATATGCGGAGATGTCTTGGTTTGTAAGCAACGTCGTGACAAACTTGTGTGAAATCATCTCAAATTTTTATCACAAACTCCACATACGATATCACAACATCTTGTCAAATTTCATGATTTTCGGACTTCGTTTGCTTTTTATAGAATTTAAAACCAACTCGCCCACAAGTTCGTGGTCATATTTTGTGAATAAGATATACAAAATTTCTGGTTTGTTCCTGGATACGGCCTCACTTTAGACTCAATAACATAAATATCATTTTTTCATAAATTAAATTCCATTATTCGATCCTCTTGCAGTTCACATTTGCTTTATCCAAAAAAATTCGATTAAATGAAATAAATTAAAGAAATATAGCAAAAGGTCCGAGAAATATGCCAAATTTGAACATGTAGTTTAAGATACTATAGGACGACTGCAGAAAAATTTAGGAGGTCAAAATCCAAAAAAAATAGTTTGCCTAGTGCCAAGGTCTGACACTCGGCAAAGGGTTATTTTGCCTAGTGTCACACCTTTGACACTAGGCAAACGGGACAGTTTGCCGAGTGTCATGATCTGAAACTCGGCAAACGTAACCCCGTGCCCCCTGCCCTCACACACATTCACACGCACCCACCCGCAGTTCTCTTAGGCCGCCGCCACCCTAGGGCTGGATATCGAGCCAACCGTAGTTTTTTTCGAGCTTTTTTAGAAATTGGTATAATCTTATTCATCATTATTTCCTGCATTGTTTAAGACCCAACTTCACGACGAGCCTAACGAGTTGAGCCTAACGAGCCGAGCCGAAATTGAAAGTCGTTCCAAATCAAGTCATTTTCATTTTAAAAGATAAATGAGTCCAATCAGAGCACTTTTATATCGAGCCACCAAACCAGCTTAACGAGCTTTTTGTCCAGCCCTGCGCCGCCCTAGGTCCGATCCAAGACCGAGCTCTGCCACCTCTCAAGCCGCCGGAGTTCCGCCACCTCTCAAGCCGCCAGACGCCCGGCCGCCCACCTCCACATCTTCGCCTCCACTGGCTAGCAGGCCCCAGCCGCCGCCCCCCTCCACACCCCCGCCCCTGCCAGCGGCCAGGCCCGCCCCCCGCCAGCGGCCAAGCCCCAGAAGCCACCCAGCCGCCGACGCCCGCCCCAGGACCTGCCGACGCCCGACGCCGCCCGCCCACACCAACCACCACCGACGCCCGCCCGTCCCAGGAGCTGCCAGGTGCTCATCTTCCTCACCCCTGCTTTCTTCCTGCTTTGCACTCACAGTCATCAGTTAAAGCTTAGTGAGATCTGCTAGCTCCCTTCTTTTCTTCTAGAATCTGATTAAGTAACGAAGGGACAGATCAGCTGTGCTGCGAGTTGCTTCTGCTGGAGAAAGAAAGTCAAACACAACACATCCCCTGGGGGGCTGGGGCAATTTGTTGCTGTCTTTTTCTTGGATCTAGTGAACACTGGGGGAGCTTGTATAGGATGATTACTTTAGAACTTTGAAGTGAAACAACCAGACCATGAACTACTATTTTCCCCCAAATTTGATGTAGAACGCAGTACAGGCTGCCATACAAAACCACTTTATACTGCTATCCAACTCTAATTAAGTGGACAGCTCCGGTCATTTCGATGTACCTTAGCAAAGCCCAAATATAAAAAGTGTAGTTATTGTTATGTTCCAACTATTTATCCCCAGTTAAATTTTCTGAAAGAAAGTAAGAAATATCATTTCTTTTTTTTAGCAATACCATTTCATTTGTTAATAATAGTTATAGATGGCCATTTCACTTGGTTTTCATAGAAAATGTACTTTCTTGTTTGTGCACATTGTGTGGTGCAGATAAACATTGTTGAACAGAATCAGATCCTCTAGCTTGACTTCACCCTGCAGTCAGGACATCTGTACTGTCCACTACTGATCCATCGATCTGATCTTTTAGTTTAACCTGTATAAGGGCACCCGCAATGCTCCTTCATTGTTCTTTGACTTCTCTGTCAGTGCAAAGCATTGGTAGGATGGATGTTGTAAGTCATCTGGGAGTACTGTGTGCTAGCCATCCATCCATTGTCATTTAGGATGAATGCAGTGATGAGTTACACATTGGATTTTATTTAAGATGTGATTCTTATGGCAGCATAGTTAATGTAGTACACTGTCGTTGTTCTTCAGTACATACAGTGATGAGTTAAGGTAGTTTGGATTTTTTTTTTCATAATATGGCAGGTTCAGGGATTACTTGGGTTATTCTAAACAAAATTATAGGTGCATAATTTAAATGTAGATTTAGATGTTACTTTTGCTTATTTTCATAGTGATATACTCCCTCCTTCCACAAAATTACATGTGAATCTTCTGAATCTGAATTTGGGATGCTAGTGCAGTACCACTTTGATAATCTTGTACATCTTTCAGTAACTTGCTTGATACCAGAAAATTACATGTGAATCTTATGTAACATTATATGTTGTTGCAGGTTACCAACATCATACCTTGTAGGAATCATCCTGCTTGTGCATCAGCAACATTGTAGGGATTATCCAAGAGGTAAACATCAGCATGTCCTTTCAAGCTGATCATGTTTTCTTCCCCTCCACTTTGATTCATGGTGTAATTTGTTTCATTTTCACTAGCCACATGTTCTTAGGGTAAAGGAGGTGCCTACAAGCATTTGAAGTTTTCTAGACATCTAAGACAATCATAGCAGCTGCTGTCCATAACTAAGAAGTTATTGGTCGAAGGAACTTGTGAAAGGTAAGATTTATTTAACGAGGTCGCGTTCATGAATGCATGATTACCTTGTTCCAAGCTTCTTATGTGCCTTGTGGTTATTCCGTGAAGCAGAAATAGTTAAAGCACTTGGAGCTTATTTGTTGTTGTCATGTTAAAATCAGTAATCCCTACAAATCAGCACCGTTTAATAATTGGTGAATAGTATGATAGCTGTGAAAAGCACAGTGGATGGATGAACCCATACCGTGGGGGGGAGGGAGAGAGAAGCTACTGTACAAATTTTGAGAACATCACTGAATAATTTGTAGCAATAGCTTGCAAATATAAGTAGGTCATGTTTCACACACACAACACATTATAGATAATTAGGGGCAATGATTAAGCTATGTACAAATATGGAGTTTGAAATTGCATTAACCATGAAGGGGAAAAATGAAATCCATACAGCTTACGTCCAAAAAATTAGAAGGAAATAACCTGAAAACATCAGGTTCATATTAGAGCCTTAGAAGTAAGCTGGGATAGAATGTTTCTTTAAATTCTTTTTTTTTATTTACGGAAACCACACTTACTGGTATTAAGCAAGGGAACAAAATCAAACCGTTGAGACAGGTAGTCATGATATCTGGGCAAAACACATAATAATGTAGTACCCATA
The DNA here is from genome assembly GCA_038087645.1 of Saccharum hybrid cultivar R570. Taxonomy (NCBI): domain Eukaryota; kingdom Viridiplantae; phylum Streptophyta; class Magnoliopsida; order Poales; family Poaceae; genus Saccharum; species Saccharum hybrid cultivar. The sequence continues at coordinate 2,317,412 of JAQSUU010000795.1, forward strand.
CCAAACCTATCTATGTCACACTGGATAAACGGAATCATGTTATCCACCTCTGAAACAAGCTTAATCTCTGATCTACCTCTGAATTAGTGGAACCTGGAACTAATGCCAACTCTAGGCCACTGAATTTTTGGGGTGGTATAACAAAGCTTTCAGCTGGTAGTAGGTACACAGAGCTGTGTTTATTGGAGATCAGCAGCCAAAGCTAGCAGCTGCCCACTTGTAGCGACTCACTGTTTTTTCAGTGATCTAGCAGCTTTTAGCTGACAGTACGTCACTAAAGTTTTATTTTAAACTAGTTAGTACCCCGCGCGTTGCCGCGAGGCAATTATTTCATTCAGAATTTAAAAAATTTATATACACGAAAACCTGCGGCCTATCTATGGGTACTCGCAATGGAAGTCATCATTGATCACATATTCAAATTCAACAGAATTTTACATGAAAAAATGGCATGCCAACATTGTAGATAAGGACCTGATCTGTATATGTAAGTAGGTGGCAAGTGAAATTGTGAAGAAACATTATGGGCCATTGTGGCAACTTCAATAGCTACATAAATAAGATGGTAATATACTATGAAATTGCACCTGCATACCTAGTAGATAATAATAATGCTTCTCACGGACATGATGGTATGTTGTGCTGCTTTCAGCTCTAATTTATACAGTGTAAAACACCAACAGTATGGGTTGTGCATTATATCAGATAAAACAAAACAGAAATATAAACCATGGTCTGGGAGTGTATTTTTTTTAGCTTTCAGGTTATATTCAGTAATCAGGAGCATAGGAAATCAAAATCGTGTAGCCACATCATGCTGTGTAAGAGTCGAATATCAATAAATTTGGTACACTTTTCAGAGCATCAGGAATATAAAAACAAATTTAAGTGTGCAAACAACATTATATTCTTGGGAAGTCAGCTACTAAGGAGTTTAAAGTAGATAGTCTCAGGTTGCTGCACAGCATCTCCGAGGTATCTTGCCCAGGGCATATTGTGAGGTGAGGAAACCATTGCAAATGATAAATGCCTCATGGTTAACCATTGCAAATGATAAATGCCTCACTACCTAAATTAAGTAAACTAAACATGATGAGGGATCACCGGATATAATTGCCCAAAGCAGTTTCTTGTTGTGCAGAACCGCCCAACTGCTATGCAAAGGTCATCACACATGTGGTGATTGTAGGAACTAAATATGGAAATAAAATCAAGAATATGGCACCAAAGTATTGAGGCAGCAGTAAGGGGAAACAAAGAGTTCTGAATCTTTTTTAGCATGGAAGGCATGAGCTTTGTTTCCACAAAGAAGGCAATAGTCCCATGAGGAATTGCTCAAAATCCTGAAATAATAATTTGAATATAGTGTTGTCAGTGTTTTGTTTGCAGAGTGTGGTTTACTGGAACATGTTTTGCCTGCATCTGAGTTTTTCAATTGATCCCGTTTGTTCTTTTTTTGCAGAGAAGAGCCCGTCGGAGCCATGCAGGAGTACCTTGGCGACCCCGATCGTCTTCCTTGCCGCTGCGGGTCCGCCTGCACCGCGTCGTCTCGCCACTGCACCAGCCCGCCATGGCCCCGCTAGCCTGACTGCACCGCCACCCAAGGTATAACATCTCTTTTCGTATCATGATCTTGTATCGCGTAACCCAGTTAGGCGTCTCCCGTTCGAAAGAGATACGGTTGGAAGTATGCAGATCTTTGCATATCTATAATCGTATCTGTTTCGAATTGTCCACGTTCTTTGGACAGCCCGTGGATGCGTAGATGTGTTAGTTTCCATGGTATGCTCCGATCCGAGACTGAGTTTCGGCACCATCTCCCTGTTGTTCTCCGGATACACACTCTCCCTGCTAGGACGTGTATCTGGAGAACAGCTGGGAGGTGCTGCCGAAATTCTATCTCGGACAGGAGTACAGCATGGAAACTAACCTCATCCACACATCCTCGGGTGGGATTAGGATCTATCCTCAGCTATTAGATAGTAGGAACACCGTGTAGATGCAATTGATGGTTATTTTACTCACTGATATATATGTTAGAGGATGGATGACCGTGAGTGGATGTCCACGGGTCGCTCAAGTCAGGGTCAATTCACCGATGAATGGATGCACAAGACCGATCGTTTTTTGGACCTAGCATTTGGCGAGGCTGCTAAAGGGGCGATGCAAGTCTTGTGTCCCTGCAGCAAATGTGCAAACAGGAAAAGACAAAACAAGGAGAACATGGGTAGACATCTTTTGAAGAATGGATTTACGCCGAGCTATACCCGGTGGGTCCACCATGGTGAAGCCCATCGTATGAGAGAGGAGGTGGTGAGACCACGCATCGAGGATTGTGATGCTGATGCTGGGGTAGGAGACATGATACATGACTTTCACGAAGCAGAGTTCGTTGAAGGACGTATTTAGGAGGAGATGGAGGCATCCGCAAAGGCGTACTATGACATGTTGTCTTCGGCACAGAAACCCCTTCACAGCCAGACAACGGTTTCTCAACTAGATGCCATCGGACGCGTAATGGCGTTCAAGTCCCAGTTTAGCCTCAATGGAGACGCCTTTGATGGTATGTTGGCCGTTTTTGGCACATTGCTTCCGGAGGGTCACATTCTGCCAAAGAGTATGTACGAGTCACAGAAACTCCTTCGTGCACTTAAGATGCCGTATGAGCAGATCCATGCTTGTCCAAAGGGGTGCATCCTATTTAGGAAAGAATACGCGGAAGCAAAGTACTGTCCAAAGTGTAAATCCTCTAGGTTCATCGAGGTAGATTCTGCTGATGGTCAGAAGAAGCAGCTTTCTGTCCCCGTGAAAATCCTACGGTACCTTCCGTTCCTACCGAGGATACAGCGGCTATACATGATCGAGGAATCTGCAAAATAGATGACATGGCACAAAAAGGGCAAACGATATAATCCTGACAAGCTGGTACATCCATCCAATGGTGAAGCATGGAAACGGTTTGATGACAAACATCATGTCAAAGCTAAAGAGGCTCGTAATGTACGTGTAGCGATGACAACAGATGGGTTCAATCCTTATGGAATGATGGCTGCTCCATACACATGTTGGCCCATGTTCGTTATCCCCCTCAATCTCCCCCCGGCGTAAGCTTTCAATGACATAACGTATTCTTGTCATTGATAATTCCTGGACACCCGGGGAATAATATGGGTGTGTTTATGGAGCCTGTGTTTGATGAATTGGTCCGTGCTTGGGAGGAAGGGGTCTGGACATACGACTGAGCTACAAAGACAAGCTTCAAAATGCATGTTTGGTACCACTACTCCCTGCATGACTTCTTGGCGTATGGGATATTTTGCGCCTGGTGTGTTCATGGGAAGTTTCCATGCCCAGTATGCAAGGCAGCTCTGCAGTTTATTTGGTTGAAGAAGGGTGGCAAGTATTCTTCATTCGACAAACATCGACAATTCCTCCCTCTTGACCATGCATTCAGAAAAGACACCAAGAACTTTACGAAAGGTGTCGTAGTGACAGACCCTGCACCGCAGATGATGACTGGCGCCGAGGTTTATGCTCAGATAGATGCTCTCATGGTTAATGAAGATGAAGATGGTTTTGTGGGATATGGTGTGCAACATATGTGGACTCATAAGTCGGGCTTGGAGAGGCTCCCCTATTTTGATGACCTTCTCCTTCCACATAACATTGACATAATGCACACCGAGAAGAATGTCGCTGAAGCACTTTGGGCAACAATCATGGACATTCCTGATAAGTCAAAGGACAACCCTAAGGCTAGAGTGGACCTGGTAACGTTATGCGATAGACCAAAGCAACACATGCAGCCTCCTACATCCGGCAAGACATGGAGGAGGCCTAAGGCCGAATTCGTCTTGACCAGGCAACATAGGAGGGAAGTACTTGAATGGATCCAGACGTTAATGTTCCCTGATGGGTATGCAGCGAATCTGAGGAGGGGAGTGAACTTATCTACTCTGCGAGTCTTAGGGATGAAGAGTCATGATTACCACATATGGATTGAACGGCTTCTTCCGGCGATGGTTCGAGGCCATGTCCCTGAACATGTCTGGCTAGTGCTGGCGGAGTTGAGCTATTTCTTCCGCTAGCTTTGTGCCAAGGAGTTATCTCGGACCGTGATAGAAGACTTGGAAAAAGTGGCACCAGTGTTGCTTTGTAAGTTGGAGAAGATCTTTCCACCCGGCTTCTTCAATCCGATGCAGCATTTGATTTTACACCTCCCGTATGAGGCACGAATGGGGGGCCTGTGCAGGCCCGTTGGTGCTATCCAATCGAGAGATGTCTAAAGGTTCTTTGAAAAAAATGTAGAAATAAAGGCAAAATTGAGGCTTCGATGGTAGATGCATTCATTCTAAAGGAAGTGTCAAACTTCACAACAACATACTACCGTGAGAACCTAGCGTGCATAATCCGCCCCCTCGTTACAATGCTGGCGAAAATGAATCCAGCCTCAGCCTATTCCGAGGGCAACTTGGAAGCGCAAGTGCATCGACCACCAAGAACTTGAAACTTGAAGAGTGGCGCAATATCATGCTATATGTGTTGACCAACCTTAACGAAGTGGAGCCGTACGTGTTGTAAGTTTTCAACAAACTTGTTCAATATATTGTCACTCTTCAATACACTGTCACTCTTCTGCATCCAACCCCCTTGTTTCTCGTTGGTACAGGGAATTTATTCATGAATTCTGGCATCGATCAAGGGAACCTACCCCGCAGGAATCTGATATCCTTCTTACACAGGGTGTCGGAAATGGGAGGCCCAATTTCATTTCTTGGTTCAAAAAGAAGGTACCGTCCAATTTAGTTTTTACTTAGCTTGACATTCCAAGTTGCTCATACATGTGAATAATATAACGATCTTTCCTGCTTGAGCTTGCAGGGCCAAACCGATAAGTCCATGAGTGTCGAGTTAAGACAGGTTGCCAATGGCTTTGCCTATAGGGTCAGGTCATTTACCGGTTATGACGTGAATGGATATCGCTTTCGCACAACAAGCTACGAGCAGAGTCGGCCCAATCGAAAAACCACAAGTACCAGAGTTTTTACGGCCGGCCAAGATGGGGTCGAGTATTATGGAAGAATTGAAGAAATATTCGAACTCAACTATCATGGTTGCAAATCTATTAATCCTGTCATATTCAAATGCCATTGGTTTGATCCTCAAGTAACGAGACGGATTTGGGCTAGTCTTGGGCTAGTTGAAATTCGACAGGATTCCGTCTATCCAGGAGATGATGTCTATGTTGTGGCCCAATAGGCCAAACAGGTTTATTATCTCCCATATGCATGCCAAACCAAAGAGCATCTTAAGGGTTGAGATATTGTGCACAAGGTATTGCCACACGGTAAACTACCTGTCCCAATTGATGAAGATTACAACTTCAACCCAAACACATGACGGAGAGTTCTTTCAAGAAGAGGGGCTAGATGGGAGGTTTGTGATAGACTTAACCGAAGCGATCGGAATGGAAGTAGACAATGAAAGGGTTGATGATGAGGACGCTGGAGATGAGGTGCTCAATGTGAAGGACTTAGAAATGCTTGACCGATTACGTTTAGGTTATGACAATGATATCAACAATGCTACTTCGGCTAGTGTTGATAATTTCGACATGGTTGATAGTGATGATGAAACTTATGATCCAGCTAATTCCGATCCTGAAGATTATTTCTATTACATGTAATACTATATTTTTTTGTAATTATGTTTTGTTTATTTTGCATCTATGTTATTTTGAGGCTTATGTTATTTTGTTTCTAATACATCTTGTTCAATATTTTTAATTGCAGGTGATTGAACAAAGATGGCGGGCAACCGTCAGAGGAGGGTGAATTCGATTTACCAAAGAACACGCCCTTCATCGCTCGATGCAGATGAGGAGCCATCGGAGAGGAGCAGGAGCAGCAGCCGCAGGAGTTCCATGTCGCCTCCCGCCACGGCATGTGAGGAGGAGGAGGAGGAGCACGTGATGCCCGGGACCGACGAGGTGGCACACAGGGACGGCGAGGAGGAGGCAGCAACGGGTTCCGCTTCCTCTAGTTCGTTGAGTATCTACTTGCGAGGACCTGCGAGCCTCCCTCCGCGACCGATACCTCCTCATAGACGTCCGCTGATTTGACCCGAGGGAGAAAAGTAAGGAACTTAAGATATTATCACTACTTCATATGATATGTTGAAAATCACAATAGAAACTAATAATTTTTCTTAATAATAACTTGTGCAGGGGTTGGACGATTGTAGAGTCTGCAGGTTGTCACACATGCCAAGTCAATGGCATCCTCGGTCTTTTGGTCAGGGAACACTTCCCTGGCCTGGTTGAGTTCGCCAGGAAGACAGAGCCGACCTACACGTTTGACCATTACACCATCGCCCCCGACGCTGAAGATCTACATGGCAGGGAATTCAGCAATAAGGCGGAGCGGGTGAGGGAGGAGCTGTGGGTAAGTCTTTGTCACACTACATTTCTCAATACATCGCATTCATTGAACATTTTTTAAAATGAATGGAAACATCACGTCTATATGCAGGATATCTTCAGATGTCAGGTGGGATTTGAGGACAAGGCGGCTTTGGTGGCTACCAAAGAATGTAAAACACTCGTGAAGCACCTGCACTATGAGTCGCGTGTCTAGGCCGTCATAACATACTACGGGGCGTACCTTGGAAGGAAGGTCACCAAGAAAGATGCAAGAGAGATGATGCTGACCAAGGAACATTACATGGAGGTAAGCTTAGTCGAACATTAATATTGATTTCTTCTGAGCTTAGGTGGGTTTAATCTGAACTTCTTATGTCATGTACTTGATGATGTGCAGGTGATTCCGTGCTGGTGCTCCGCGCATCCCGATTGCTAGGAAGTGATCGTTGACAAGTGGTGCTCCCCTGAGTGGAAGGAGACACACGTCGCTTGCCGGGAGCAGCGTTTGATGATGCCAGGTGTAGCACACCATCAAGGCAGCCGCAACCTCAACGGATACAAGCAAACATGGGTATGAGAATTCATTTATTTATTCTAACGCTCAATTCTACATGATTTTCTAAACATCTTGCTGTTTTTATCGCAGTCGGCATCACATGGTGGCCAGGAGTGCTCGGACTTCATGGCATATGCTATGGCCCACAAGGGCAGGGCGACGTCTGACGTCTCCTACAACCTGGAGGACCCTCCATCGGCGTACAGCAACGCGACCGTCCACAGCCGCCTCAGTCAGTACATTGAGGTGGCAAAGGAGGTACATGGGCCAGAGTACGATCCGACCACTGCAAACCTTGATGGAGAAGTCGTCATGAGGGTGGGAGAAGGCAAGAAGCATGGGCGGTACTGCATTGACGATAGCACAATCGACACGGCCGCTACTCCTAGCCTCTCGCAGATCCGAGCAAGGAGCACAAGGTCAAGCCCGGCTATACGTGAACGGCCAAGCACTGCACAACAACAGGTCGACGAACTACAGGTTATTTTGGTTTTTTTTCATCGTTCATTTATTCTCACACTCTTTAGCTTTACATTATTGTAACATTCGGGTGAAATATTGTAGGCCCAGCTGCAAGAAGAGAGGAGGCTTTGGGAGGAGATGGAGACGAGGATGGCATCCGAATAGCAGAGGATAGAGGCCGAGCGAGAGGCCGAGCGTCTGAGGATGGAAGCTGTGGGTCGACCGCCGCCACCTACGCTATTCGCTGCACCTCCACCTCCTCATGTAACCACTCATGTGAGTATGGATGTTTTAATGCGTATGTTCATGCTTAGGGTCAAACCAGAACACTACTTGAAACCTAGCTATATGTTTATCTTGTCTAACACATGCAACTACTACTCTTGCAACATTGACGGTATATGTTTATCTTGTCTCTCACACATGCAATATGTTCTACTTTGTGCAGAATCCATCGGCGGCATCTAATAGCGTGCCTCGTCACCTCGGAGATTCGCCGGGATCGAATCATGGGCCTCATCAACACCGACAGTCGCCATGATGGTAGTTTGTGATGAACTTGTGGTTTATTTTGGACAACTATGATGCACTTGTGGTTGGACTTGATGTTGGACTTGTGATGGACTTGTGCTTGCACTTGTGGTTTATTTTGGACAATTATGATACATTTGTGATGGACTTGTGATATATATGTGAATATATGTGGTGTTTGTGATATATGTGAGATGTTTGTGAAATGTGATGTGTGTGTGTGTGTGTGTGTATATATATATATATATATATATATATGATGTTTGCTTGGATGGAATGGAAAAAACAAAAAAAGACTGTTTTTTCCCGGTTTGCCTAGTGTCATGACTAAGACACTCGGCAAACTGGGAATCTTTGCCGAGTGTCAAAGCCATGACACTAGGCAAACTGGACGGGTTTGCCGAGTGTCGCAGGGTTGGCACTAGGCAAACTGGGCTGATTTGCCTAGTGCCGTGGGCCAGGCACTAGGCAAACTACGCGGTTTTGCCGAGTGTCGCTGGCCTGACACTAGCTAAACTGGGCGAGTTTGCCGAGTGCTGTGGGACAAGCACTAGGCAAACTAGGCGGGTTTGCCGAGTGTCTCGGGCCTGGCACTAGGAAAACTAGACGGAGTTTGCCTAGTGCCATGGACAAGGACACTCGGCAACGTGGCCAGGTTTGCCGAGTGCTAGGACTACGACACTAGGCAAACCTGCCGTTAACGGCGCCACGTCCGTCACGGCAAGTTCACTTTGCCGAGTGTCAGGTTGGCACTAGGCAAAGTCTTTGCCGAGTGCCCGACAAATGACACTCGGCAAAGCGCCCTTTGCCGTAGTTTTTTTTCCGAATGTGATTTGCCGAGTGTTACACTCGGCAAACCGTTTGCCGAGTGTTTTATGGGCTTTGCCTAGTGCCTCCGGCACTGGGTATATACCTCATCACAAGAAAGGATGTACTTAAGCTCTTGTTTGTTTCAACTGTGTGATGGATGTGCTGCATAATGTCCATCAGGCATCCGCGGCGACATGCGGTGCGTTATCTGGCAAGGCTTGGCAGCCGCCATACCTAAAAATCCGTATAAAATACTGAATATACGTCGATGCATGCTGCTCATCAGTGGCGGGCCCAAAATTTTAAACTTGGGTATTCAAAATTGGAAGACGAATCAATTTTTTTTACAATGTAAAATCCAATGATGGATCTAGAATTTTGTAGGTATGCAATACTAAAATTTCCATACGTAGATTGGTAAAATCAATTTAGCAATTCAGTAAGCAATAGTAAAATTTGTTGTCAAATTTGGTATTTCAAATCAAGTACAAACAAACCCAAGTTTGCGTTGTATATGTACCAAAAAATTTAGCGTGAATTTTGTTGTCGTCGCCTCGTGCCAACGTGTCTTGCCACTCTGTAAAAAAAAACCATGTCTTGCCACTGCCTGAGTCCGTTGCTCTGCCACCGCCATCGGTAGGCACTAGGGTTTGGGGTTGGGGAAGAAAACAGGATAGAAAAGGAGCACCTGAGCGAGCACGGGCATGTGATGTGCCGATGTCTCTGATTTGGGAGTCGTGATGCGCCTGTGTGCTGCCGGCGGGGAAGATGTTAGGCCACAGGCCGCTGGCCCTATTTGGGCCATCGAGTGGGGTGAAAAATCAGTAGTAGAATACATGTTTTTGTCCGAATTCTTGACATGATATTTGTTTTGGCTTTATTTTCTTTTTTTTCCTACACCTACATATATACACTATATATACAAAAGTTTTTTGGCAAAATTTTTAGGTATTCAGTTGAATACCCTTGAATACATGTAGGCCCGCCACTACTGCTCATCTGTTGGGTCCGGTGGCTGGGCTGGTGGGTTTCATGTTGATGGGCTGTAGTTAGGAAACGGAACGGAGCCAAGGAGGCTAATCTGTCCGACTGTCCTCTCTGCATATTAATGACCCTGATCGATCGACTGCTTCAAGCCTCCGTCTATTCGTATTCTAGGATTCGATCACAACTCCAGAAGCATAGAACCCTAGCGCTATACAGCGGCCGTAGCACGAGCATAGACGGCGGTGCGTCAACTTGGCGCCGTGGCCGGCGGACGGCGGCTGCGACGCTGCTCCTGATTGTGCAACGATGACACCGAAGAAGAGTAAATACATAATGAAAGGTACTTATTTAATTTAGAAAATTAGAATTCTAAATCCAACTAGTCTATCTTTTTGTGTTATTTAATCTATTTATGGCTATTATATATTTATATTTACTGGTCACAAAGTAATATATATTTACACAATATTTTTGTGGGCCCTTATATAGTTTTACTACACATGTTTGAATTTTATAAACCCCGCCACACCTCAAAATTTTAAATTTTTTCTGCCTCCGCCACTGGTTATCCATGACGGTGACCGTAACAAATCGAGATGCCTCAAGGAGTGCGAAGCCAGTGGATTCAAAACTACTAATCCCTATTGTAAACTTTGTGGCACTGAATTGATTTGTTGCTGCCCTAAATGAGCCCATGTAAATGAAAAGCAGAGGCTCCGTTATACCCAGAATAATGCATAACTAAGTTTGTGTCCGTACCCAGTGATATACAGGAGCCGAATTTTTTTTGACACAGTGAGAGTAGCTTGAAGAAACATGCATGGTATATATTTTGACATCACCAGATAGTATAATACACATGTATTAGAAACATGGGTAAAGAACACTATAACATATAACTAAAGTATGCAGCTCGAATGGTCTCTGTTGATGTGCTAGGAAATGCAAAAGTCCACCGCCAACTAAAGACAAGTGTTGTAAGCTACTAATTAAGGCTTCCATCTTGTCATCGGATTCTCCACCAAGGAATGTTTCTCCTTGTCGTTGTTTCGTACCACCGACAAGTGAATTTATGTTGCGCGTTTGGCCTAGATGGTATGCTAAGAGGACACAAGGATGTATACTGGTTCGGGTAGAATGTTCCTACGTCCAGTCGCTGCTGCTCGTGTTACTAGCACTGAAGGTTTGTAGTAGGGGTTACAAACGGGCGAACGAGAGATGAGATCCCAAGTCTCTGATGAAGGTGAAGTGGAGTTGAAGTGCTTTTGAGTGTTGGAGAAGGACCTGCCCCAAATGGGGCGCCCAGACTTCCCTTTTATAGGCCAAGGGAAGGACCTAGGGTACACGGGAGAGAGAGAAAGAGGACAAGAAGAAAGAGAAAACAGAGAGGGAGAGAGCCCTGGGGCTGCGCTGCCCTTCTCCTCCGCACGCGGGTCTTGCTGGTCCTACAGATGACAACGAAGGTGTGCACACATCGCGACCTTGTCCATCACCAATGCTATAGGTAGGTGTCGTCGTCTTGGTCTTGGTGCCCCTGTCCGTCACTGGCGCTATAGGCAAGTGCCGCCATTTGGTCGCGGTGCCTGGTCCCGCCCTGGCGTGCGGTGTGGTCAACAGATCCCCTTGTCTGGAGTCACACGGGGATCGAGTAGCACAATGCTAGTCCGCCAGCGTTGTTGGAGATGTGAGTGCCAAGGTATAGCTTGTGGTGGCCGCCGATCACATCGAGATGCGTCTACCCCTTCCTAGCGTTAGGAGCATGGTCCTAGGCCCACATCCTACGTTTGTAGTGGTCGGGGGAGGCGGGGGGCCTTGTGGGAGCCTGCGCCCCCCCGCCTGAGGCTGACTCTGCTATCCCCAGGTCAGGCAAGGCAGAATCCTCTCCAAGGGGTCGGGCGGGATGGATCCCGCGCCCCTAGGGTTGGACGAGGCGAAGTCTTTCCCTAGGGGTCGGACATGGCCGAACCCACACCAAAGGGTCGGGCGAGGCGAAACCCGTGTCCAAGGGGTCAGGCAAGACAGAGCCCACGCCCTTGGGGTAGGGCGAGGCAAGAGCTATGCTCTAGGGGTCAAACGAAGCCATGGTCACGCCTCTAATCATTTGGGCATGTTAATGTCGGTAACCATTAGCTCTTTTTCTCCGGATACCCCTTCTGCCACTAGAGAAGCCGTCTCGGTGGGGGAGGGGGGCATCACGGTGAGAGGGATAGGCGCGCTCGGGGCTAGCAGTGAGTCTTCTCGGGCCCTGAACCCAGCGGGTGGTGACTCACAAGCGCTGGGAGAGCCCCTACTCACCCTTGACGACGCTGCAGAGGACATGGAGCGAGAGAGCATCAATGTAGGTGTCTCATCCGCATTAGAGGCCCTGATGAACGCAACGGGCTTGCTACGTGATGTTGTCACCCCGGCTGGCCAGGTACCGTGTGATCCTGCTTCTCGACCATCTTCTCGTTGGATTTTTGTGTCTCTGACTCATGTCTCCCACAGTCTCTTATGGCTCATAGCTGGGAGAAGTCCAGGTTCGTGCGTCAGCAAAAGGACACCTAGGATCGCCTAGTCGAGGAGGCACAGCTGCACGGGGAGGTGACCGTATAGCTTGCCACTGTCTAGCAGAGGGTGGCCGAGCTGACTCCCCTCGCCGAGGAGGCAGCCAACCTTCGGACCTGAGAGGTAGAGGCCCATCGGCATGCTAATGAGGCTAAGAAGATGTTCTCGGATCTATTGGCGTGGTCATGCAGGGATGACGAAGAAGCTGCGTAGATCAAGAAGGAGCGGGATGAGCTACTCTAGAGGGATGTTGAAGCCCTCCAGTATATCCTTGACCTCCTGGGCGAAGTTGAGAAGGAGAGGAACCTGAAGCTGGTGGTCGAGGAGAAGCTCGCGGCCCTAGAGACGAGGGCGTGCTAGGACACCATGATGACCAAGCGGCTATGTAAGGAGCGGGATGGGATGTCCCAAACCATGGAAAGGCTTCGCTCGGAGCACAAGATAGCTCGCTCAGAGCGCGACATGGCCTACGAGGAGCGCGATGCCGCCCAATTGCAGATTGGCTCCCTCTAAAGCGAGCTTGAAAAGTAGAGGAATCAGAAGCTAGAGGCCGAGAGTGTCTCTGCCAGGCTTGCTGTGGAGCTAGCCCGGGACCGGGCGAAGATGCAGGGCCTAGAGAAGGATCTTGCCGATGTGAAGGGGAGCCTCTAGAGGGAGAGCGAGGATCACGGCAATATGTGCATCGCCATCGGCTTGGTCTATGATGACCTTGGGGTGACTCCAATGTAGGAGATGAGTTCACTCAGGGTTCACGCCCTTCGGATCATGGACTAAATGCGCAAACTCGAGAGGGAGGCTCTCTGTGTCAGGGTCAATCAATCCTTCATGATCGCTCGTTCCCATTATGGGGAGAGCATTGACCTAGAGGCGATGAGCCTCAGCTATGCGCCTAACTATGAAGACGAAGAGTTGGTGGGGCTAGAGACGGTGGTGGCGCCCCTTTCACAAGGCCTGTCAAGCAGAATAGAAGATGTAGTTCTCCCTCATAGGGGTTAGCTTAGTTCGTGATCATGGAGTTAGGCTGTAGCACCCAAAAACTTATAAAGAACAAGTAGTTTCTTTTGTCAAAGTTTGGTCGAGCAAACTTTTATCATTTAAGCAGTTGTCTTAGTCGAATTAAGACTTTGAGCATTTTTATGGGAAAGTTGATGCGTTTCGACCCCTTTTTGTTGTTAAGATCGCAAAGCTTGTGGTAGGCGAGAAAACTTTGATTATACGGGAGAGCTAGATAACCGTAACCCTGGGGGGCATAGGCTTTTTGCCGTCTGACCTGTTTTTCTCAAAGTCATCTTTCGAGACCTTTTGACTTTTGTTGTTATTGTCAAGAGAGGGGTTAGATGCAAAGGGTGTTTCTAAAAATGAGTATATATATCTTTATCAGACCTTGAGTGAGGTTTGACCACTTGCCGCTGCTAGGGGTCAAATGTCATTGGAAACCAAGCGAGATTGTTAAGGAAAAAACTCTTATATTCCAAAAACATCATTTTGCATGGATATGCCAACAAACTATAAAGAATTAAGGGTAAAAATGATGTAGCTGCTCAATATTCTAGGCGTTGGTGAAGACTTTTCCGTCGACGGTCTTGACCTTGTAGGTGCCTAGCTTGAGGACCTCGGCGATGATGTATGGCCCCCATGGCGAAGTCAATTTGTGATGACCCTTGTTGCTCTAGACGAGGCGAAGAACTAGGTCACCGACGTTGAAGGCTCATCCCTTGACCTAACGGCTATGGTACTGGCGCAATGCTTGTTGGTACTTGGCAGAGTGGAGGAGAGTGATGTCATGGGCTTCATCGAGTTGGTCCAAGGCATCCTTGAGGAACTCCTTGGCCTCCAACTCCTTGTACATCATGACGCTTGGTGCCCCATAGTCAAGATCGGTCAGAAGGACTGCCTCGGTGCCATAGACCATGAAGAAAGGTGTGTGGCCGGTTGCCTAGCTGGGGGTCATCCTTAGGCTCCATAGTACCATGGGGAGCTCCGTGACCCATCGCCCACCAAACTAGTTCAACTTGTTGAAGATCTTGGGCTTGATCCCTTGCAAGACCATGCCGTTTGTGCGCTTGACCTGCTCGTTCGTGTGAGGGTGCACCACGGTGGCCTAGTCAACGCAAATGTGGTACTCATCACAGAACTTGAGGAATTTCTTCCCCATGAACTATGTGTCGTTGTCGGTGATGATGGAGTTCGACACCCCAAACCGATGGATGATGTCGTGGAAGAAGAGCACGGCTTGCTTGGATTCAATCTTGGTGATCGGCCATGCTTCTATCCATTTTGAGAACATGTCAGTGGCGACAAGCTGATGCATGTAGCCCTCGAGCACCAGATCAAGTCCCCAGACTATGAATGGCCATGTGATGGGGATCGTCTAGAGCGCTTAGGCTGGAAAATGGGTTTGCAGAGAATAGTACTAGCACCTTTCGTAGGTGCGTACGATCTTCTCAACGTCGGCCATGGCGGTCAGCCAGTAGAAGCCTTGCGAAATGCATTTCTAACAAGAGTCCTTGGTGTGGCGTGGTGTCCATAGGTCCCGCCATGGATACCCTCTAGCAGTGCCTCCCTTGTTTGGTAGGGATGCAACACTGTAGGACCTTGGTGTGACTCTTCTTGTAAAGCTCTCCCTTGAAGACAATGAAGGACTTAGCATGGTGCGTGAGCCATTGGGCCTTCGTCTTATCCGTCAAGAGCACCTCACAGATGAGGCAATCAAGGTAAGGGGTCCTCCAGTCAAGCGAGGGGTCAGACCCTGCCGTTGGGTCCTCGTCAGACTCCCCCACTAGATCTTCGTCGATCTCCATGACCTCAGGGTCAAATGGAGACAATGGGGGGCCAGCCCCTAAGCCTGGGATGGGCAGCGCATTGCCGTCCTTAGCCCCTGAGCCTTAGCCAGAGGGGTCGAAAGGAGCCGACAGTTGCCTGGCCCCCGAGCCCAAGGTGGGCGGCTTGTCGCTAGCCTGCCCTGACTCTTCACAGCGGACTGTGGGCTTGTGTTGGTCACTGGCAAAGACATTGATCAGGACCAGCTCTCAGCCGGACAACATCTTTACCAGCTCGTCGGCTGCCTCGTTGAGCCGTCAAAAGATGTGGTTGAGCTCGAGGCCATTAAACTTATCCTCTAGCTTGTGGACTTCTTAGCAGTACACAACCATCTTGGGGTTGTGGAAGCTTGACTCCTTCATGACTTGGTTGATGACAAGCTGTGAGTCACCCCTGATGTCAAGCCATCAGATCCTCGGCTCGATGGCAACGCGTAATCCATTGATGAGCGCCTCATACTCGGCCACATTGTTAGAGGCCAGGAAATGAAGGCGAACCATGTACTTCATGTGCACTCCATGGGGGGAGACGAAGACCAATCCCACACTAGCTCCTTTCTTCATTAGTGACCCATCAAAGTACATCATCCAATACTCCAGGTCGATGGGTGCCGGTGGCATTTAGATCTCGGTCCATTCCCCGATGAAATCGGCTAGTACCTAGGACTTTATGGCATTCCGTGGGGCGTACATGATGCCTCCTCCCATCAACTCGAACGCCCATTTGGCTATTCACCTCGTGGCATCACGGTTCTGAACCACCACAATGAGAGGAGATGATGTTACCACTATCACAGGGTGTGACTCGAAGTAGTGGCGCATTTTTCTCTTAGCAACTAGGACTGCGTACAAGAGCTTTTGGATTTGGGGATAGTGGGTCTTGGAATTAGCTAAGCCCACACTGATAAAAGTAAATAGGGCATTGCACCTTGAGAGATTGCCCTGCTTATTCCCACTCTACCACCAGAGCAGCGCTGACCACCTGTGTGGTGCCCATGATATAGAGCAGGAGAGACTCCTTTTGGTTGATAGGACTAGGATTGGGGCCTTCGTCAAGAGCTCCTTGACTTTGTCAAGCACATCCTAGGCCTCAGCTATCCACATGAATCGGTCGGTTTTCTTCAGAAGATGGTAGAGAGGGAGGCCTCATTCACCGAGGTGCGATATGAAGCAGCTGAGAGCTATGAGGCATCCTGTGATCCGCTACACCTATTTTATGTTCTAAATCAGGCCCATCTGAGTGATGGTGGTGATCTTCTCTGGGTTGGCTTCGATGCCGCGCTTGGAGACGATGAACCCGAGCAACATACTGCTCGGGACCCTAAAAACGCACTTTTCGGGGTTGAGTTTGATGTCGTTCTATTGGAGTTTCGTGAAGGTTTTTTTGACGTCAGCCATGAGCTGCCCGGCCTTTTTGGACTTGACTACGATGTTGTCCATGTAAGCCTCGATGGTCTCTCCGATGAGATTGCCGAAACATTTGAGCATACATCGCTGGTATATTGCTCATGTGTTCTTTAGACCAAACGACATGCTAACATAGCAATACGACCCGAATGGCATGATGAAAGAAGTTGCGAGCTGGTCGGACTCTGTCATCGCAATCTAATGCTAGCCAGAATACCCATCAAGGAAGCAGAGGGTTTCACACCCTGAGGTCCAGTCGACTACTTGATCTGTGCGTGGTAAAGGAAACGTATCCTTGGGACATGCCTTGTTGAGACCAGTATAATCAACACACATTCTCCATTTCTCACTCTTCTTTTTTACAAGAACGGGGTTGGCTAACCAATCGGGATGATACACTTCCTTGATGAACACAGCCGCCAAAAGCTTCGCAATGGCCTCGCTGATAGCCCTGAGCTTCTCTTCATCGAAGCCGTGGAGATGCTGCTATACTGGCTTGGAGCCCGGCTTGATCCTCAAGGTGTGCTCGGCGACCTCCCTCAGAATGCCCAATATATCTGAGGGTTTCCACGTGAAGACATTGCTGTTTGCGCGGAGGATGTTGACGAGCATGCTTTCCTATTTGGCGGAGAGGTCGGCGCCGAAGTGCCTTATTGTTGGAGCTGCTAGGGTCTATGAGGACCACCTTGGTGGCCTCTGTATGCTCAAAAGACTCGGCTGACCACTTGGAGTCGGGTGCTTCCTCAGTGGTCTCCTTCATGATGATCGGAAGCTCCTTGGAGGCGATGGTCACCACGGTGAGCTCGCAGCACTCCACCTCGCATTCGTAAGCATGCTGGAAGGAGGTGCCGCTGGTGATGACCCCATGTGGGCCTGGCATCTTAAGCTTGTGGTATGTGTAGTTGGGGATGGCCATGAACTTCACGTAGCACGGGCATCCTAGGATGGCGTGGTAGGTTCCGTGGAACCCGACCACCTCGAAGGTGAGGACCACCGTCCTGAAGTTGGACGGATTTCCAAAGGTGACGGGCAGGTCGATCTACCCAAGGGGATTGGCCTGCTTTCCTGGCATGATGTCATGGAAGGGTGCTCTAGTCGGTCGGATGTGCGTCTGGTCGATGCCCATGGCATCAAGCATCTTGGCGTACATGATGTTAAGGCCACTATATCCATCCATTAGCACCTTGGTGAGCTGCTTCGTGCCGATGATTGGATCAACCACGAGCGGATACCTACCCAGATATGGGACATTCTTTGGGTGGTCAGATCGGTCGAAGGTCATGGGGGACCTTGACCATCAGAGGAAAACAGGCATGGCCGGCTTGGCCGCGTAGACCTCACGGCACATGAGCTTTTGGCAGCATTTGGAGTCGTAAGCTACTATTCCGCCAAAGATCATGAGGCAACCCATTGTCTCTGGGAAGGCGCCTTCCTTCCCCTCGGTGTCGTCTGCCAAGGGTTCGGGCTTCTTCTTTGGATCCCCCATGTTGGAACCCCAGACAGGAACCGCCTCATGTGAGAACAGTCATTGCACACGTGCTTGATAGGGTAAGCATGGTTCGGGCTTGGTCCCTCGAGTAGCTTCTTGAAATGATTTGAGGCACCCTCAGTTGGTGTGTTTTTGCCCTTGCGCTCGGCAGCGGCCGCGAGCGAGTCCCCGTGCTGCTACTTATTCCTCTTCTTCATGGAGCGGTTGGAGGCGCCTTCACCAATATCCTCGTCCTACTTCGCCTTGCCTTAGGGATGGTCAAAAATTTCTCTAATTGCCTCCTCACTTGAGGCATGGCCGGTGGTGATGTCGAGGAGTTCCTTCATGGTCCTCGAGTGTTTGTGCCCCAGCTTGTGGACCAGGGACTCGTAGGTGGTCCCAGATAGGAAATCCCCGATGACATCGGCGTCAGTGACATCGGGCAGCTCATTGCACTGCCTAGAGAAGTGACGAATGTACTCACAGAGAGTTTCTCCTGACATCTGTCAGTAGTTTTTCAGATCTCAGGGGTTCCAAAGGCGCGCGTAGGTGCCCTTGAAGTTACCCACAAAGACCTCTTTCAAATCCGCCCAACTTTGAATTTGGTTGGGCGGAAGGTGCTCTAGCCATCTTCGCGCCAAATTGGCCAGGAACAAAGGGAGAAGGCGCATAATGAAATAATCACTATCCACACCACTAGCCTGGCAAGCGAGCTGGTAATCCTCGAGCCATAGTCTAGGGTTCGTTTCCTCAGAGTACTTTGGGATGTTCGTTGGCGAGCGGTACCGTGGCGGGAATGCCGCGCTAAGAATGTGCCGACCGAAAACTTGAGGCCCCGGCGGTGGGGGGCTTGGGCTCTAGTCTTCGTTGCTATCATAGTGTCTATTGTGGTGAGGATGGTAGCCATGGGCGGCCTCCTCCCTCTCATCCCCCCGCTCACGCCTGCGGGAGTTTATGGTGTTTCGCACGTCGTGGATGGGGCCGATACATTCGTGTATCGAGACCGTGACACGCCCTCCACTATCGTGTGGTAACTGGTGGACTGACACATCTTTGCCATGTCATCCCGAAGGTGCATGTTGGCTGGTGTCGAGCCTACGTCGCCGGGACATTGAGCTCTCCGCCTGTTGCTCCACCGCATGCTCAAGCAGCGTGCGAATCTCCCGTTGAGCTTGGCGCTCTTCGGGTGTTGCGGGCTCTGGAAGCCCTCGAAGCAAAGCCACTACAGTGGCTATGTTCTGACTTGCCCAGGCAAAGTGTGGGAGTCCATCATCATCCTTGATGATCCTCCACTACACGTCACGGACCCTGTTACGTGCGGACCCGCCGTCTTGGTGACGAGCGATTTCCCGCTCAAGCTTCGTGTGTTCTAGCTTCAGAGTGAGGCACACATCCTCGAGCTCTTGCTACCGCGCCCTCAGCTGCTCCTATCACAGAAGAGGTGGTATCACTGCGTCTGATTCGACAACATACTAGCCACTAGGGTGAGGAGGAGTCTTGTTCCCATCACCGACACTCTAGACGGCTCCTTTAGGGGTCCCCTCGCAGATGGCGTCGTTGGCGATGTCCACCATGAAGCACTCATGCGAGGGGTGGTGGCTCCCTCCGCTTGAGCCAGAGTCAAAGATCGACTCCGAGTACGACGCGAGGAGGTCATGGATTGATTCCATGAGGTAGTCTGCCACCCCAATGAACTTGTTGTTTGCGGGAGGGGGACACATGCGCTGCGCAATGTGGTGGTCAACTGCTTGTGTGGTGTTGCATAGGCTGAACGGGAGTGCTGTTGAGGCGTCCCGAGAGAGGTATGCTGGGGAGAGCGGCTCTCCTCTAGCAAGCTGTGTCATGATGTTGACAAAAGAAAAGGTGAGGTTATGTAGGTCATCCGGGGATGGATGGGATCCTAAGAAGATAGCGAGCTGGCGCTCCAACCTCCTGAAGTCAAAGTTGAGGAGCTAATTATGCCCGGGGGTGTGAACCTCCAGGGCATGTAGCTATAGCTCCTCGAGAGCCTTGTCAATTGCAATGAGGCTAGTGGTGAGAGGAGGCTGGGCAGGAGCCGGGGTTAGCATAGCTCCCTCTCCGTGGTGACGACAAAGTCCAGGGTCCCGAAGCGCACATGCGCACCTGGGATCCAGCTGGTGCTATGGCTAGCCATCCGAAGCCTAATGAAAGCAACGAAACGCGCAAAGCCCCCTACCTAGCACGCCAAATGTCGCCGTACCACCGATGAGTGAATTTGTGTTGCGCATTTGGCCCGGATGGTCTGCTAAGAGGACACAAGGATGTACACTAGTTTGGGCGGAATGTCCCTACATCTAGTCGCTCCTACTCGTGTTACTAGCTCTGAAGGTTTGCAGTAGGGGTTACAAACAGGCGAGAGAGGGATGAGATCCCAAGTCTCTAGTGAAGGTGAAGTGGAGTTGAAGTGCTTTTCTGAGTGTTGGCGAAGGACCTACCCCAAATGGGGTGCCCAGCTTTCCCTTTTATAAGCCAAGGGAAGGACCTAGGTACACGGGAGAAAGAGAGAGAAAGAGGAAAAGAAGAAAGAGAAAAATAGAGAGGGAGGGAGCTCTGGGGCTGCGTCGCCCTTCTCCTCCACATGTGGGTTCTACTGGTCCTATAGATGACAACGAAGCTATGCACCTGTCATGACCTTGCCTGTCACCAATGCTATAGGCAGGTGCCGCCGTCTTGGTCGTGGTGCCCCTGTCCGTCATTGGTGCTACAAGTAGGCGCCGCCACTTGGTCATGGCGCCTCGTCCCGCCCTAGCGCGCGGTATGGTCAATAGATCTCCTTGTCTGGAGTCACATGGGGATCGAACAACATAGTGCTAGTTTGCTCGGCGCTGTTGGAGACATGAGAGCCTAGGTATAGCCTGTGGTGGCCATTGGTCACATTGAGACGCGTCCACCAATGTCCTAGCATTAGGGTCATGGTCCCGGGCTGACATCCTATGTTCATAGTGGTCGGGGACAATGGGGCCCTTCCATGAGCCCGTGCCCCCCGCCCGAGGCTGACTCTGCTATCCGTAGGTCAGGCGAGGTGAATTCCTCTCTAGGGGGTCGGGCGGGATGGATCCCATGCCCCTAGGGTTGGTCAAGGCAGAGCCTTTCCCCAGGGGGTCAGACGTGGCCAGACCCACACCAAAGGGGTCGGGCTAGGCAGAACCCATGTCCAAAGGGTCGGGCAAGACGGAGCCCACACCCTTGGGGTCGAGCGAGGCGAGAGCTGTGTTCTAAGGGTCGGACAAAGCCATGGTCATGCCTCTGATAGTTGGGGCGTGTTAATGTCGATAACCATTAACTCTTTTTCTCTAGATACCCTAATATTGGTACCCGACACTCCTCGTCCATCGTAACCAAGTCGCCTCCCATTCACATCATGTTCGGTGGGTTCATGTTGCCTAGTTGTCAAATGGTCACCAAGACCTTATGCTCCAACTCACCATGATTAAAAGGGAAAAAACAACCAAATGCACTTAAGCACTCAAGCTCAATGGCCTAACCCTCACATAGATGAATGAAAAGGGGTTGGCATAACCCTAACAAAGATGAATGAAAAGGGGTTGACCTAACCCTCACAAAGATAAAAGAAAAGGGTCTACCTTGGATGTGACAATATGCACTTGAGAGGATCATCACACTATGAAAAGTATATAACCCCCTGGCATTTAGCAGTGTGTTTACATCACCATCTAACTTATAAAACTAGGCATTTTTACACTCCTCTTGTAAAAAACCATTTGGTTTAACCCTTACATGCTTTTGGGTGGGTAGTTTTGCCTCACTGGACCCATGTGTCAGGTGGTCTTTTATATCAAAATAGAATCAAATTGTGACATCTGGCCCAATTTGGAAATTGTCCCATAGTGGGCCATGTTCATGTTAATGAGATATTTTAGAGAGTTTAGTCTCACCTTGGTTGTTTAGGGTGGGTTAGACCAACGTATAAGGCTTCTAGACTAGAGTCCATCCCCACCATCCTTGGGTTAATCCTTTTACGCGAAGCGAGGACAGTAGCGTAAGTGGGATGGTGGTAAGTGTGGTTCACTCAGCGAGTAGAGTCGATCTGAGCCGTTTGGACTCTAGGGCATCAGAAATAAAGACAAACTTTCATAATTGACAATTTTTTATGAGATAATCACTACTACACAAAAGGATCTGTAGGGGCGGCTGATGTGAGTTTGCACGGGCGGTTAGCTAGCCATCTTACAAATCGGTTTGTAATGGCGGCTAGAAAACGAGCTACCCCTACAAATCCTTTTTCCAGAAATCACAAATTTGGGTTAAAAAACAACAAAGGTTTTTTTAATCCCGTAAGGCCCCACTGAGAAGCCACACATGCCCGCACCATTTTAATCCTAGAAGCCACAAGTCACGCAATTTTTGATGCAAAAAACGCCTGCTTCGCAGCCACTGGGGTTCAAGCCTACGACCTCAACCTCGTGTGTTACTCCCTCTAACCACTCCACCCCACACTCACTTATATCTATATCAGATATTCTTTCTTGTCATATTATGCTAACAGAATTTAAATTGAGTGTTTGGGACTCTAAACGAATTCAAATAAAAATGTCATCAACTACAAAGTTGTATAACTTTTTAGGATCTACAACTTTTGCAAAATTTGAATTTTAAATGTAGCAAATTTAGTCGCAATTATCCTTAGCTAGATGATTTCAAATAAAAAAGTTGAAAATAACAAAGTTGCATAACTTTTCAAAATCTACAACTTTTGTTTTGGTCGTTTCTCCATCTGAGATTGTTCAAAAAATTCAAATTTCAAATGTGAGAAATACAAATGTAGTTTTCCTTGACAAGATGATTTCAAATAAAAAGGTTGTTAACTACAAAGTTGTATAACTTTTCAAGACTACAACTTTTGTTTGGTCATTTCTCCATCCGTGAATGTTTGAAAATTTTGAATTTTATTACGTAATGTTTACTGTTTAGCGTGCATTAGTAGGGGCGGCTAGATTTAGAGCCGCCCCTACAAATAGAGCTAGCAGCTCGTACAAATCGATTTTGTAGGGCGACTTGTTTTGAGAACCATTTGTAGGGGCACTTTTAGATTGAGCCTCCCCTATAAAAAAGGAGGCGTTGCTACAAATCCTTTTTGTAGTAGTGAATTTAGATGCTCAAATAATCATTTTAAGTTATTAGATTTGGAGTTTAAATTTTTAATTTTTCAAATGACTTCGGATGTTGACTTTGTTTGTAAAAAAGTTGCAGCTCGTATTGGGATCCTTAAATTTGTAGTTGACAATATTTCTATTTGAGATAGTTTAGAAGCACAAATATTCATTTAATTTATTGGATTTTTAAATTCATTTTTTTTTCAAATGACTTCATATGCTAGCATTGTCTATATCAAAGTTGTATCCCTTAATGCGATCTATAAATTTGTAGTTAAGTTTTTTATTTCATATGGTTTAGATTCTTAGAAATCTATTTTAAGTTGCCAGATTCTAAATTCGAAGTTTTGATTTCTTTTTTATCTGATGGAAAGACAATCTACACCAAAGTTGTAGTTATCAACAAGATTTAAAACTTTCCGGTTGAAACTTTTTTTATTTGAGATCATTCAGGAGTATTTTAATCTTTTATTAAATATTTTGGTTCCTAAATGATCTCAAATCACTACTACACAAATGTTTTTTTTACAGACGATCAAAAATGATCTTGAGAGTCAGTTAACAAAACTGATACTATGCCAACGATTATAAAAATAAGCTATTTTCAGTGATAGTTTTAAAATTGTCCCTTCAAATCCATTTTCACACTACATTTTGTGCGCTCGTTTCATCATCGGACATGCGCAGCCATATTTCAGGGCAGCCGTTTGCATGGTCCTCCACTCCCAATATATATTAATCGGGGACTTCTCTCAGAAGTTCGGTCACTGATGGCCTTCTCCACTACCAGCAATTCCGTATATCCGCACTCCGCAGTGGTAAGCTTTAAGCCTTTATCCAGGTTTATCCTATCTTTCATGCATATACATACCATCCCTTTGTGGTTTTGGATATGCACGAGAAAAATGTAAATTGTGAATACAATCCTACTAGGCACAGTGTGGTAGTACACCTACGTGAATCAAAAGACATGCCCTGTCACACCCGGTTTTAACGACAAAACCAGATATACACTATATGTGAAATAAAGAGGTCAAATCTCACATATAGCTGCAGATAAGTGTAATATCAAGAAACAAATGCTTATTAAATATAACGCAATAGTATAAGATATAACCTTAGAGAACAACATAGCAAAAAGACAACTCTGAACACCGGGTGTAACCTTCACTTCCAGGATCAAACTGACTGGTTGATCACAAGTCTAACAATTCCAAAATTTAGTAGTCTGGTATCCTTCCTGAGATGTAGGAATAGCAACAGTAAATCCATGTCGAACTCAACAAGCATAACATGAGGTTCATGAGGCTCAAAAGGCATGACACGGGTTTAACTGCATGTAGCTTTTAGTTGGCAAAGTTTTAGCATATGAGTAGCATCAAGTTGTCTTTAATCCTAGAATCAACATATGATCAGGTAATATGAAGAATGAATATAAAAAACATAAGCATTTTACAGTTCAATAGTGATCATCTATTCCATAAAGTTCCAAGGCCGCTCGTGACCGTGAGCACGGCTGATATACCAGTTTTACACTCTGCAGAGGTTGTACACTTTCACGGTGAGTCGTGATCCCCATAAGTCCGAGGTTTGCAAGGCCTCAATAGGCAGACAGGTTTCACTATGAAGTCTTTCCAAGGTTCGTCTAACAAGTTAGGGCCGCTAGGTTTCTGTAACGTGCGAATGTAGAGCTCCCCTTCCGTATGGCACAATGACGCACAGCCTATACACATAAGGACAGAAGCCGCACTACACCTAACCCGAGAAACACCCCTTTTGCGCTCTTCCGAGTAACCTCTAACAAGCTAGAAAAGGTCCTCTTATATGACTAAAGCCAGAGCCATGTAGCCCTCACAGCTGTCACACCCAAAATTTCCTATTTTGGGTTGTGCATGAAAAATACTAAATAAAATAAATGATTTCAATATTTGAATAAATTTATTAGATAAGTTAAGTTGCTGCTAATTTAAATATAGATAATTGTGGTTTTAAACTTTTTCATATTAATTTGATAATGTGGTGTTTGTGTGATGCTTGTCTTTGGTGTTGGTGAGTGCTATTATTTTCAAAATACCATAGGACGACGTTTACTTCTCACCGGAATTTTTTTTGGCATTTTCTGGATTTAAAATTTCAATTTCCGTGAGCTTAATCTTTTTCCTTGATCTCTTCATCAATCTTTTCATGAGTCCAAACTCATTTGGTTGAGTTTCTTATCTCTCCAAGAGTCTCCAGGATTTTTCCCGTGATTTTTCTGAGCTCCGGGCTATTTTTCGCAGCCAAAAAGGTAATTCTAGATTTTCTGAAATTATTTTATTCGCGGAATTAAAATAATCCCGAAATTAAGAAATTCTGAAAAGTTTCCAAACCCTACGACTATATATATGCCGGCGTAGCCCTCGACGCCCTAGTTTCAGAAGTACAACCCTTATCGCGAGCCGCCGCTCGTAGCTCCCTCCACCTCTCGCCGAAGTTCTGCATCTACAGCTTGCGTTCCGGCGAACTTCCGACGAAGGTTCGGCGAGCTTTTCCGGCCACGTTTCTCATCTCCAGCGAATTCCGCTTCCACCCCGAGGTTTATCTCGATCTTCTCTACACCATCATGTAATCCTTTCCGTGAATCCATCACCATTTGATTGTTTCCCATGTCCTCTTTTTCTTCTCCGGTGAGCAACCACCATGGCCGGCCTAACCATCATCTTCACTGGCCACCTGCGCCCCACTCGCGCCACCCCGGGCATGGCCTGGTGCTCGGCCGGCAGCTCATCTCGGCTGAAGCCCTTCCCCTTCCTCCCGCACAAGTACAGCAGCGGCAACAGTCAGAAATTGGCATGACAGGCCACCATGGTCTGTACGACCTGCACAAGAAGAGAGAGGAAGATGCTGGTAATTACACGATTGCCATTGTTCGTATTATCTCCGTTGTTTTCTTGTTTTACGTCCGATTCGAGTGATTCAAGTCGCGTTAGATTCGTGTAGTCACGTTCTACACGGTAGTACTAACGTCAGTCATGTCTCACAATTATAAATTTATTTATTTAAAAACTTTTTGATTAATAATTATTTAATCGTTGTTAATTAGAAAATAACTAAGGGTTGCAATTTCATTCGCGTCGTGTCGTGTTTGTGTCGACGTAAACTATGTATTAGTAATGATGTTTATCATGTCACTTGATTATGACTTTATTAATTTAAATAGAAATTAGATTAATATATTTATTTAATAGCTTTTCAATTAAAAGAAATCCCGGTTTAAATCCGTTCTTGTTGTTTTGTAATAGTGCCGATCGAAGTTATGTGTTAGCAACAACGGTTAACATGTCTTATATCTTTGAAATTTATAAGTTAGATATTAATTTGATTTATGCTTGTGTAATTGAGTTTCTAATTAAATGAAACACGGGTTTATACTTTAGTCTGTCCTAAATTAATGTTAATCTAATTAATATTAAATTAAATGTCTTTTGAATTATAAGATGCTTAGTTCAACCTAAAAACATAAGTGCTTTCGTTCAGTTGCTTTCACATATATACTTTTCCTTTTGGAAAGATAAGGTTAACTTGATAGAATTATATAGTATCGTTTATAGATAAAATATGAGTAGTTCTGATTTATTTTTTTTTTAATTAAATTATGTTTTGATTTATCTAGTCTAAATAACTTTTTGTGGTTTTGTTTAATTAATCTGAATCAAGCAAATAGTGCCGTGCATGCTGTTGATCTGTTTTACTTTGCTAGCTAGCTTGATGACATCACATGATGTCATGGGTACGATTTGTGGCCGTTTTTCTTTAGTAAAACAAATCTCGAAATACAATAGAAATACATATACACATACAATCTTGTTTAGGCCATATTTTCTATGTTTTAACTCCGATTTGACCCGTTCAAGTTGCGTTAGGTTTGTAATTACGAGCTCTACATGTTAGTATAGCTGTACAGTAGGTTTGGGAAATTTAATTTTCGAGTTTATATTAAAGTAATTATTTATCTATAGGAAATCTTAGAAAATTCATAACTTTCACGTTTTAAATCCGAATTTCGTGATCTTTACATCCGTGTGATCGTAGTAACGTGTAGAAGAGTTTTACAAACTTTTTATATTGTTTTGCTACTGTTGGTGTACTGTTTTAATTATGTCTATTTATTTGCTTAGTGTATGGTTGCTCGGATGATTGTGTGTTGGTGCTTGATGATCGAGTATAGACGGTGAGCAATTTCTTGACGATCAGGAGTATTATTTTGAGCCAGACCAGCAGTATCATCAGGAAAGCTTTGATTAAGGCAAGTATAACATGGGACCATCCTTGTTACCTATTCACTGAAATTATTATACATATGCATGTGTCTTCCTTGACAACCATAGAGATTATAACTTAGCTATTGATATCTTGTTGCCTTGTCACCTATGGGTTATGCATTTGGGTAGCTACTGCTAGCGCTTAATTATGAACAATGATCTTGTAATTTGACTAATGGATTATGCAATCAACCAATTAAGATGATGTTATTTCTGTTGAAAGGGAGCTAGAGCATGTGGGTTATTTTGATGCTCTAGTTACTCTCCGTAAGGACTTACCTGTAAGTGATAACCGGGACATACAGTACAGCTGTGAGGGCTATATGGCTCTGGCTCTAGTTGTTCAAGAGACCTTTTCTAGCTTGTTAGAGGTTACCTTAAATGGCGTAAGAAAGGCTTGCCACGTTGGGTGTAGTGCGAGCCCCTGGCCTAGTGTGTATAGGCTGCGGTTGTTGTGCCACAGGGAAGGGGGGTTCTACATCTGCCTGCCGAGTGAATCTAATGGCCCTAACTTGTTAGACGAACTTTTGAATGGCTTTATATGGTTTCTTGTGCTTAGGGATTCATGACCCCTTAGCATATGGAAATCATGACTCACAGTGAAAGTGTACACCTCTGCGCAGAGTTAAAAACTGGTATACTAGCCGTGCTCACGGATACGAGCGGCCTTGGGGATTCTTACAGAATAGTTGATCACCATTATTATATCATGCTTAATTATTGTTGATTATTATTATGCTCATGTTAATGCTATTCATTATCCTTATTACAATTGATCATTGGTTCATTAATGGGAATTGGAATACCTTGATGCTACTCAATTGCTAAATATATGATGATTAAAAACTAAACGCAGTCAAACAGTGTCTAGCCTTTTTGAGCCTCATGAACCCTATGTTATACTTGTTGAGTTCGACATGGACTCACTCTTGCTATTTCCACCACACTCCAGTGTGTAGTAAGATGCTACTCGGAAAAAGGACAAAGGTGTAGTGGAGTTTCCAGAAGACTAGTGGAAGTGCTAGGCATATGTTACCCCCAGTCAGCCGTCCCTGAGAAGAATGGAGCCCGAAGTTTAGTCACCGTTCCGCGATACTCTGATGTAAGTGTTAATATAGCTATGTATACGTTATATAATAACATTGTTTATGATACTTTTTCATTCTGGCATATGTGTGGACTTCCTGGGCACACATATGATTAGCCTGGTTTTGTTCTTTAGAAAACCGGGTGTGACAGAGTGGTATCAGAGCGGTGTTGACTGTAGGATGTATGCCAAGTAGCACTGGACGTATTCTAAAACTCATTTTACTATAAAACTATTTTGTCATCCCTTGACTCATTGATTTTGACTATTCCTCTTCCTTGTCCTGTTGTATCCTCTCCTTGATAGCTTTCTTTTGAGCTAATATTTCTTACTACCTTGGATTTTGTTTTATGTTGTTTTTACTAAAAGTTTTCTGATCTTACCTGGTTCAAAGATTCGATGGCTTTTCATCATCCATACTTTTTCTTAGGATGACCACCATTATTGAAGAAGCACGTGTAGTACCGATGATGTGATGTGTGCTTGTTTTGCTTGATGTGTTGCTTGTGTGTTGTTCTTGTTCTCGTGTTTCAAAGGTAGGCCCAGAAGGTATAAGTCTTGAGGAGTAGCTCGACTCATATTAAGTGGGGTAGTGTCATCTTCTATCCTACTTAATTTTCGATCAATCCTAATTCTTGTTGTCTTTTCCCTGTATCGTCCTTGCTTACTCTTGGTTTCTATGCTTTCTACTTTATCTTAACCCAATGGAGGATAAACATATAATAGGACGCATCAATAGCAGCAAGCCTTAGAGAAAGTGTTACCTTCAATGACATCGTCAGGTGAAACAAGATCTTTGTTAAGTGGGGTAGCATCTGCTATCAACAACAGCAAGTCCTGAATATCTCAAGCGACGAGGCATGAGGAGGTACAAAGAACTAAAGATCAAACCTTATCTTTCTTGTCATCTTTTGGCTATCCTCGATCCATGTCTTATATCTCATCAACACAAAGCAAAGAAGCATGAAGACTAGAAGATTAGTGTTATCTATCTCTCTAGTGTCTTTGAATCTCGTTTCTACCTTATCCTGTTTTTTATAGCAGTCTGTCTTCCTTAGCTTATATCTCTATTTTTGGATGCCCAAAAATCATGGATAAATTCTGGACAATAGTAGACTTTAATATCTTTCTCTGACCGTAAGAACCACCCTGATATCTATTATGGTTTGGGATTTATGAAAATCACAAGGCGACGCATCTGTGCTGTCAGCAATCTGGAATAGTTCTGTTGTGCACAGTTTTCGACTACCTTAACTGCAGAATCTGGAGAAGAATTCTATAAGGAAGTTGTAGTAAATTTGATAAGCTTTCCAACGGTATAAGCTACGACATCATTGGATTCATAGAACTCGAATTATAACTGTATTTCTGCACTACCATTTTTCTGCTCGCGAGGAAGTACAAGTTACTTGTTCTTGGATATGCTCATGAGTCTCTTTGAGATGATAGAAGGACATGATGGTAGTTATCACTCAGAAACAAATGCAATCTATCCATTGGTGTTCTCTAGTTGATCTCTTCTTAAGGGGGTTTGCCGAACTAAAAGACGATACAAGATGAAGGTTTATAGGTTCTGTTTCGTCACCTGGAAGCATCAGCTATCTACATGGTTGCAAAGTCATTATTAAGAGCAAGTATCTTTTTCTCAGGGTTGGTAACCTGTTGGAACCATCTACAAGAATCATAAGGGTCTAAAGGAGACATTTACAAAGTTGGTTATGAGTTTGTGGCATCATCATTGGATAGGAGTTGACGAAAGAAAAGTGAAGACTTGCAAATCAACTTTATCTTTCTCCCTAGTCTCTCCAAATCTCGGGACGAGATTTCTGTTAAGTGGGGTAGATTTGTCACACCCAAAATTTCCTATTTTGGGTTGTGCATGAAAAATACTAAATAAAATAAATGATTTCAATATTTGAATAAATTTATTAGATAAGTTAAGTTGCTGCTAATTTAAATATGGATAATTGTGGTTTTAAACTTTTTCATATTAATTTGATAATGTGGTGTTTGTGTGATGCTTGTCTTTGGTGTTGGTGAGTGCTATTATTTTCAAAATACCATAGGACGAAGTTTACTTCTCACCGGAATTTTTTTTGGCATTTTCTGGATTTAAAATTTCAATTTCCGTGAGCTTAATCTTTTTCCTTGATCTCTTCATCAATCTTTTCATGAGTCCAAACTCATTTGGTTGAGTTCCTTATCTCTCGAAGAGTCTCCAGGATTTTCCCGTGATTTTTCTGAGCTCCGGGCTATTTTTCGCAGCCAAAAAGGTAATTCTAGATTTTCTGAAATTATTTTATTCGCGGAATTAAAATAATCCCGAAATTAAGAAATTCTGAAAAGTTTCCAAACCCTACGACTATATATATGCCGGCGTAGCCCTCGACGCCCTAGTTTCAGAAGTACAACCCTTATCGCGAG
Source organism: Saccharum hybrid cultivar R570 (assembly GCA_038087645.1). Classification (NCBI taxonomy): domain Eukaryota; kingdom Viridiplantae; phylum Streptophyta; class Magnoliopsida; order Poales; family Poaceae; genus Saccharum; species Saccharum hybrid cultivar. The sequence goes on from JAQSUU010000795.1 coordinate 2,348,367, forward strand.
CCGCCGCTCGTAGCTCCCTCCACCTCTCGCCGAAGTTCTGCATCTACAGCTTGCGTTCCGGCGAACTTCCGACGAAGGTTCGGCGAGCTTTTCCGGCCACGTTTCTCATCTCCAGTGAATTCCGCTTCCACCCTGAGGTTTATCTCGATCTTCTCTACACCATCATGTAATCCTTTCCGTGAATCCATCACCGTTTGATTGTTTCCCATGTCCTCTTTTTCTTCTCCGGTGAGCAACCACCATGGCCGGCCTAACCATCATCTTCACTGGCCACCTGCGCCCCACTCGCGCCACCCCGGGCATGGCCTGGTGCTCGGCCGGCAGCTCATCTCGGCTGAAGCCCTTCCCCTTCCTCCCGCACAAGTACAGCAGCGGCAGCAGTCAGAAATTGGCATGACAGGCCACCATGGTCTGTACGACCTGCACAAGAAGAGAGAGGAAGATGCTGGTAATTACACGATTGCCATTGTTCGTATTATCTCCGTTGTTTTCTTGTTTTACGTCCGATTCGAGTGATTCAAGTCGCGTTAGATTCGTGTAGTCACGTTCTACACGGTAGTACTAACGTCAGTCATGTCTCACAATTATAAATTTATTTATTTAAAAACTTTTTGATTAATAATTATTTAATCGTTGTTAATTAGAAAATAACTAAGGGTTGCAATTTCATTCGCGTCGTGTCGTGTTTGTGTCGACGTAAACTATGTATTAGTAATGATGTTTATCATGTCACTTGATTATGACTTTATTAATTTAAATAGAAATTAGATTAATATATTTATTTAATAGCTTTTCAATTAAAAGAAATCCCGGTTTAAATCCGTTCTTGTTGTTTTGTAATAGTGCCGATCGAAGTTATGTGTTAGCAACAACGGTTAACATGTCTTATATCTTTGAAATTTATAAGTTAGATATTAATTTGATTTATGCTTGTGTAATTGAGTTTCTAATTAAATGAAACACGGGTTTATACTTTAGTCTGTCCTAAATTAATGTTAATCTAATTAATATTAAACTAAATGTCTTTTGAATTATAAGATGCTTAGTTCAACCTAAAAACACAAGTGCTTTCGTTCAGTTGCTTTCACATATATACTTTTCCTTTTAGAAAGATAAGGTTAACTTGATAGAATTATATAGTATCGTTTATAGATAAAATATGAGTAGTTCTGATTTATTTTTTTTAATTAAATTATGTTTTGATTTATCTAGTCTAAATAACTTTTTGTGGTTTTGTTTAATTAATCTGAATCAAGCAAATAGTGCCGTGCATGCTGTTGATCTGTTTTACTTTGCTAGCTAGCTTGATGACATCACATGATGTCATGGGTACGATTTGTGGCCGTTTTCTTTAGTAAAACAAATCTCGAAATACAATAGAAATACATATACACATACAATCTTGTTTAGGCCATATTTTCTATGTTTTAACTCCGATTTGACCCGTTCAAGTTGCGTTAGGTTTGTAATTACGAGCTCTACATGTTAGTATAGCTGTACAGTAGGTTTGGGAAATTTAATTTTCGAGTTTATATTAAAGTAATTATTTATCTATAGGAAATCTTAGAAAATTCATAACTTTCACGTTTTAAATCCGAATTTCGTGATCTTTACATCCGTGTGATCGTAGTAACGTGTAGAAGAGTTTTACAAACTTTTTATATTGTTTTGCTACTGTTGGTGTACTGTTTTAATTATGTCTATTTATTTGCTTAGTGTATGGTTGCTCGGATGATTGTGTGTTGGTGCTTGATGATCGAGTATAGACGGTGAGCAATTTCTTGACGATCAGGAGTATTATTTTGAGCCAGACCAGCAGTATCATCAGGAAAGCTTTGATTAAGGCAAGTATAACATGGGACCATCCTTGTTACCTATTCACTGAAATTATTATACATATGCATGTGTCTTCCTTGACAACCATAGAGATTATAACTTAGCTATTGATATCTTGTTTCCTTGTCACCTATGGGTTATGCATTTGGGTAGCTACTGCTAGCGCTTAATTATGAACAATGATCTTGTAATTTGACTAATGGATTATGCAATCAACCAATTAAGATGATGTTATTTCTGTTGAAAGGGGGCTAGAGCATGTGGGTTATTTTGATGCTCTAGTTACTCTCCGTAAGGACTTACCTGTAAGTGATAACCGGGACATACAGTACAGCTGTGAGGGCTATATGGCTCTGGCTCTAGTTGTTCAAGAGACCTTTTCTAGCTTGTTAGAGGTTACCTTAAATGGCGTAAGAAAGGCTTGCCACGTTGGGTGTAGTGCGAGCCCCTGGCCTAGTGTGTATAGGCTGCGGTTGTTGTGCCACAGGGAAGGGGGGTTCTACATCTGCCTGCCGAGTGAATCTAATGGCCCTAACTTGTTAGACGAACTTTTGGATGGCTTTATATGGTTTCTTGTGCTTAGGGATTCATGACCCCTTAGCATATGGAAATCATGACTCACAGTGAAAGTGTACACCTCTGCGCAGAGTTAAAAACTGGTATACTAGCCGTGCTCACGGATACGAGTGGCCTTGGGGATTCTTACAGAATAGTTGATCACCATTATTATATCATGCTTAATTATTGTTGATTATTATTATGCTCATGTTAATGCTATTCATTATCCTTATTACAATTGATCATTGGTTCATTAATGGGAATTGGAATACCTTGATGCTACTCAATTGCTAAATATATGATGATTAAAAGCTAAACGCAGTCAAACAGTGTCTAGCCTTTTTGAGCCTCATGAACCCTATGTTATACTTGTTGAGTTCGACATGGACTCACTCTTGCTATTTCCACCACACTCCAGTGTGTAGTAAGATGCTACTCGGAAAAAGGACAAAGGTGTAGTGGAGTTTCCAGAAGACTAGTGGAAGTGCTAGGCATATGTTACCCCCAGTCAGCCGTCCCTGAGAAGAATGGAGCCCGAAGTTTAGTCACCGTTCCGCGATACTCTGATGTAAGTGTTAATATAGCTATGTATACGTTATATAATAACATTGTTTATGATACTTTTTCATTATGGCATATGTGTGGACTTTCTGGGCACACATATGATTAGCCTGGTTTTGTTCTTTAGAAAACCGGGTGTGACAACAGCTGTACTGTAAGTCCCGGATGTTCGCTTACAAATAAGTCCTTATGGAGAGAAACTAGAGCTCCAAAAGATAGCCCAAGGCTCTAGCCCTCTTTCATTGTCTTACTAAAAAGTCATCTTTTAATGTTATTGCATATTCCATTAATCAAATTATAAGATCATTGTTTATGTTGAGCACTAGCAATAACTACCCAATGCAAAACCATAGGCGACAAGGTACAAGATCAATTTCTAAGGCATCCTTAACAAGGAGACACATGCATAGTGATTTAAGTGTTTTAAATGTGATTAGGTAACAAGGATGATCCCATGCTATACTTGCCTTAACTTGCTTTTCCTCCAAAGCAATACGCTCGAAAGCCTTTAGTATTCAACTTTTAATCTTCTGCTTTCAATTCTCAGCTTCTAATCTTCAGAGAATAGCTTCTTAATCATCACGTAAACCTCATCGATTGACTGAACCATATAGCACCACACAAGCATCCATACAATCATACACGAAGCAAACAATAGATCTATATTAGAACAGTACACCAATCATACAAAAATAAGTAAAAGAGTTTGAAACACGATTCTACGCATCGCTACGAACACAAAGTCGCGAAAAGCACGTTAATAGGAGCTACGGTTAAAAAGGTACAACTACCGATAGATTTACCCATAAAACTATTAGCTTCATGTATCTTAATGGTATAAAAACATATATAAGATATTTTACAGAGATTATAATTTAAGTAAAATTTAGATTCGAATTATAAAACTAAAGTAAAACAAATCATATTTATTTATAAAACCCAGTTGCATAATTGTTATTTAAGATATAATTCAAACCATGAAATTCTAATATTAGTGACATGATAACACGGTTACAAATGCGTAGATCTCGTTGCTATGAATCTAACGCAACTTGAATGGCTCAAAACGGAGTTGAAACGTAGAAGATATGAAATAAACAAGATTATCTTTATTAAAATAATAGAGTAAATCTAATCATAAATTTTAAAAGTTGAAAACCTACTTAAAAGTAGTATTAACATGTGGATTATGAAATTACGAACCTAACGCAAGTTGAACGGATCAAATCGGAGTTAAAACGGAGAAGTTAAGGCCAAAACAAAATCAGTGGCAATTCTGTAAATAGCTGAAAACGTAATTTATTCTTAACCGAAACAAAATACGCTTTCAAATGAAGAAAATAAAATCTGTAAACATGTTTTGGACTGTGGGTTTATTCTCCAAGAATACAGGGACGGTGGCGGACTTACTTGTTGCCGAGGAGAGTATGGCCGGACTAGACAGCGCGGCGGCGACGGCGACGGCGAGAGAAAGAGGAGAAAAATATAATTTACTACACGAGAGATTTCTCAAACTAGGGGCTCCTCTTACGGTAGTTTTGGTGTGCTTTGCCCATGGGGTAGGTCTATACTTATTGGGAGAAAAAGTCTCCACCTTTACATCAACTAGCAATATGTACTAATTGAAGTTGCACCCTCCGTCTCTACTAACGGGCCTAATTAATCATCAAAGCCCATTAATAAATAAATATATGAGCCTTTGAGATTTATTAGGATTATTGCACATGGGCTTTGAGCGTTAGGGAAAATGAGACATTTATTATTTTCGGAATTAATTATTTTCATGGATAAAATAATTCTAGAAAAGTCCAGAATTATTATTTAAGCCATGAAAAATACTCCGAAAGCTCTGAAAATTCGGGAAAAATTCGCAGAGACATTATGGGACATGAGGAACCCAAATAAAGTATTTGGAGCTCATAATAAGATAATTTGGAGCATCTAAAAATTAGATTATGCTCACAGACAAGTGGAAACAAGCTATAGAAAAAAAGTCGGAAAAATTCCCGAGAAGTTTGTAGAGGTTGATTGACGGATGAGAAACAAGGAATTTGATTGTAGAAAAATGATATATGTATATCGGGAAAGGAAAATCAACCTAAATGCATTTTGAAAGAACAACTTGAATTCATTTTGATCTTTGGTCAAAACCAAACAATACAAAACACAAATGCATTAGCATGTATGCACAACAATGTTGCTACACCTTATGATAAATTTCAATTTAGTAAAAAATATTATTTCCCTATGTTTTCATGAGCACAAAAAAAATTCAAAATTAACTCATTTTAGCTCTAATTCCAAAGAAGTAAATTTTAGGATGTTACAATTCTACCCCCTAAGATGAATCTCGTCCCGAGATTTGGAAGATAGTGGTTAAAGAGATAGGGATACTTCACTATAGAATCTTCTTCTCTTCCTCGAGTAGTTACCTCCTCTTAGTAGGGATTTTGCTTTACTTTGCACGTTGTTACAACCTTGATCCGAATGGCTTATTCAACTCTTAAACATTATTCCTTAGTCCTTTCTGCCGTTACTTCCACTTAACCTTCATAATTATTCCTCTTGTTCAATGGTGAGCTCCATTAATTACTGTCTTTGTAGTATTAGTGACATCATTCAAGTTCCACATGCCACTTCTCAAACCTAGGTGTAGTCCGAATCCTTATTAGCATAGCTCTCCTTTGCTAAGGGCATCCGCAACGACTCTTACTTTGCTTCTCCAAGTGATAGCACCTTCCATGTCATAATCAACTCAAATCCAATGATAATGTCACTAACTCAACCCCAACTTAGTAATGATGTCCTTTATATTCTTACAATTCATGTAGGTGTCACTCTTATAAACCGTGTAAATACCACACTTGTGTCCAATAGGATAATATCTCCAAAACCTTCAGAGCATAAACTGATATCTCCACTTCCTTGTGTCAGGTAGTTCAACTCATATTTCCCATGCTTCCCTAATGCTCAAGCCATCACATTTTCCTTCTTGCATAAGGACACATCCCACACCCTAACGAGGTGCATCATTATGGATATGAAGCTTTTGTTAGGATCTAGCAAAGCTAATACTTAGGTTTTACTTCACCCTTTTCTTGGACTCCATCAACACTTAGCTGAGGTTTCTTGATCCAAACTAACTTGAAAACTTCTCCAGTTGCTCTACCAAAATCTTGATGATCTTGGATAAACTTTCCTTGAATCCTTAGTCAAACCTCATTGAGACTCTAAACTTCTTTCATATCTTTCGGTACCACCACGCTTCCGCTGCGTAATCTAGAACGTAAGACACTTCATCTTACAAATTCTTCAAACTTGGCTACCCCCTTAAGAAAAGATAAACTAGGGTACACCAAGCATAGCTTGCATATTCTTTTAGATGAGCTAACTAATATCTTGATGTTCCGCCATCCCAATGATACTCTTGTATATGGGCAAGAACAAGAAATCTGGAATTCCTCGCGAGCAGAAAAATAATAGTGCAGTAAAACAACTATAACTCTTATTATGTTAATCCAATGAAGTTACAGCTTATACCGTTGGAAAGATTATAAAATTCTCCACAGCTTCCTTATAGAACACTTTTCCAAATTCTATGGTTAACTTGGTCAAAATTAGTGCACAACAGAAACTTTTCCAGGTTCCAAACAGTACAGATGCATCGCCTTGTGATTTTCGTATCTCCATACCCAAAATAGCTATCAAGGTGATTCTTGCACTCAGAGAAAGATATTGAAGTCTAATATTGTCTAGAATTTTCTCATGATTTATGATTGTCCAAAATCAGAGATATAAAGCGTAGAGTGCAGGCTGCTTCAAAAAGACCGGATGGAGAGAATAGAAGAAAACCATATCCCAACTATTTATTTCACTAATCCTTATACCTTAGGCCTATAAACTAAATGAAATTGTGGGAACACCCAACAAGTTCATTGCAATCATTACAAAGATCCAAAACAAGCATAGGCATAAAGACAATCCAACAAGACAATATAGGAGCACAACTCAACATTGACTCAACTTGCGATGCTATCGTTTTCTTCATATAAAGGGAAAAGATCATAATGCTTCTCTTCCGATGTCGCAAGAAGATGGTAAGATGAGGTTCTAAAATCATACCAAATCAAGGAGTGAAGATGAGAACAAAGATTTTTAAAATAAGCAACAAGGCAGGGATAATATCAAGGGCAAGGATACAGTATGGAAGAAAATACCAAGGTTTATAGAATAAGGATTTCAGTGGCAACTCTTAGACCTTATAACGACCAGTTTCTATTAGGCTTGCGTCCTACAGTCAGCATTGCTCTGATACCACTCTGTCACACCCTGTTTTAAGGACAAAACCAGATATACACTATATGTGAAATAAAGATGTCAAATCTCACATATAGCTGCAGATAAGTGTAATATCAAGAAACAAATTCTTATTAAAAATAACGCAATAGTATAAGATATAACCTTAGAGAACAACACAGCGGAAAGACAACTCCGAACACTGGGTGTAACCTTCACTTCCAGGATCAAACTGACTGGTTGATCACAAGCCTAACAATTCCAGAATTTAGCAGTCTGGTACCCTTCCTGAGATGTAGTAATAGCAAAAGTGAGTCCATGTCGAACTCAACAAGCATAACATGGGGTTTATGAGGCTCAAAAGGTATGACACGGGTTTAACTGCATGTAGCTTTTAGTTGGCAAAGTTTTAGCATATGAGTAGCATCAAGTTATCTTTAATCCTAGAATCAATATATGATCAGGTAATATGAAGAATGAATATAAAAAACATAAGTATTTTATAGTTCAATAGTGATCATCTATTCCATAAGGGTCCAAGGCCACTCGTGACCGTGAGCACGGCTGATATACCAGTTTTACACTCTGCAGAGGTTGTACACTTTCACTGTGAGTCATGATCCCCATAAGTCCGAGGTTTGCAAGGCCTTAATAGGCAGACATGTTTCACTATGAAGTCTTTCCAAGGTTTGTCTAACAAGTTAGGGCCGCAAGGTTTCTGTAACCTGCGAATATAGAGCTCCCCTTCCGTATGGCACAATGACGCGCAACCTATACACATAAGGACAGAAGCCGCACTACACCCAACCCGAGAAACACCCCTTTTGCGCTCTTTCAGGTAACCTCTAAAAAGCTAGAAAAGGTCCTCTTATATGACTAAAGCCAGAGCCATGTAGCCCTCATAGCTATACTGTAAGTCTCGGATGTTCGCTTACAGATAAGTCCCTATGAAGAGAAACTAGAGCACCAAAAGATAGCCCAAGGCTCTAGCCCTCTTTCATTATGTTACTAAAAAGTCATCTTTTAATGTTATTGCATATTCCTTTAATCAAATTACATGATCATAGTTTATGTTGAGCACTAGCAATAACTACCCAATGCAAAACCATAGGCGACAAGGTACAAGATCAATTACTAAGGCATCCTTAACTAGGAGACACATGCATAGTGATTTAAGTGTTTTAAAAGTGATTAGGTAACAAGGATGATCTCATACTATACTTGTCTTAACTTGCCTTTCCCCCAAAGCAATACGCTCGAAAGCCTTTAGTATTCAACTTTTAATCTTCTGCTTCCAATTCTCAGCTTCTAGTCTTCAGAGAATAGCTTCTTAATCACCACGTAAAACTCATCGATTGTCTGAACCATATAGCACCACATAAGCATCCATACAATAATACACGAAGCAAACAATAGATCTATATTAGAACAGTACACCAATCATACAAAAATAAGTAAAAGAGTTTGAAACACGATTCTACGCATCGCTACGAACACAAAGTCGCGAAAAGCACGCTAATCGGAGCTACGATTGAAAAGGTACAACTACCGATAGATTTACCCATAAAACTATTAGCTTCATGTATCTTAATGGTATAAAAACATATATAAGATATTTTACAAAGATTATAATTTAAGTCAAATTTAGATTCGAATTATAAAACTAAAGTAAAACAAATCAAATTTTATTTACAAAATCCAGTTGCATAATTGTTATTTAAGATATGATTCAAACCATGAAATTCCAATATTAGTGACATGATAAACACTGTTACAAATGCGTAGATCTCGTTGCTATGAATCTAACGCAACTTGAATGGCTCAAAACGGAGTTGAAACGTAGAAGATATGAAATAAACAAGATTTCCTTTATTAAAATAATAGAGTAAATCTAATCATGAATTTTAAAAGTTGAAAACCTACTTAACAGTAGTATTAACATGTAGATTATGAAATTATAAACCTAACGCAAGTTGAATGGATCAAATCGGAGTTAAAACGGAGAAGTTATGGCTAAAACAAAATCAGTGGCAATTCTGTAAATAGCTGAAAACATAATTTATTCTTAACCGAAACAAAATACGCTTTCAAATGAAGAAAACAAAATCTGTAAACATGTTTTGGACTGCGGGTTTATTCTCCAAGAATACAGGGACGGCGGCGGACTTACTTGTTGCCGAGGAGAGTATGGCCGGGCTAGGCAGCGCGGTGGCAACGACGACGACGACGACGAGAGAAAGAGGAGAAAAATTGAATTTACTACACGAGAGATTTCCCAAACTAGGGGCTCCTCTTACGGTAGTTTTGGTGTGCTTTGCCCATGGGGTAAGTCTATACTTATTGGGAGAAAACTCTCCACCTTCACATCAACCAGCAATATGGTAATAATTGAAGTTGCACCCTCTGTCTCTACTAATGGGCCTAATTAATCATCAAATCTCATTAGTAAATAAATGTATGAGTCTTTGAGATTTATTAGGATTATTGCACATGGGCTTTGAGCGTTGGGGAAAATGAGAGATTTATTATTTTCGGAATTAATTATTTTCATAGATAAAATAATTCTAGAAAAGTCTAGAATTATTATTTAAGTCGCGAAAAATACTCCGAAAGCTTCGAAAATTCGAAAAAAATTCCCAGAGACATTATGGAACATGAGGAACCCAAATAAAGTATTTGGAGCTCATGATAAGATAATTTGGAGCATCGAAAAAATAGATTATGCTCACAGACAAGTGGAAACAAGCTATAGAAAAAAAGTCAGAAAAATTCCCGAGAAGTTTGTAGAGGTTGATTGACGGATGAGAAACAAGGAATTTGATTGTAGAAAAATGATATATGTATATCAGGAAAGGAAAATCGACCTAAACGCATTTTGAAAGAACTTGAATTCATTTTGATCTTTGGTCAAAACCAAGCAATACAAAACACAAATGCATCAGCATGTATGCACAACAATGTTGCTACACCTTATGATAAATTTCAATTTAGTGAAAAATATTATTTCCCTATATTTTCATGAGCACAAAAAAATTCAAAATTAACTCATTTTAGCTCTAATTCCAAAGAAGCAAATTTTAGGATGTTACATGCCCAATTTGCAAGCACGCTAGGGGCAAATTGAATTGTTATGCCATTTTCCTTATGTATATTAGGCGGTAGATTATGATTTAAGACTGTAAGAGTATATAATGTTCTTTGTATTAGATTTATTTTTCTTCTGTAACTTTCTGCTCGATCTATATGTTGTTTTGAGAAGATGCATGAGCTACAATGCATTGAAGAATATGTATACCTAAATTTCACATTGCAAATACGTCATGCAAATACCCAATACCAATAGGGTATACCTACTCAATTATATTATATAATAAAGAAGAAGCAACGATTTGGTGCAGAACTTGAGTCCTCAAGGACTATGTCGAAAAGAATATTTAAGATACAAAAATCCTACCTTTTGCTGTAATATATATTCAATAAATATACTAAATCATCTTTAATGCGCCTGCAAGAATATTACATTTTGAGGAAAGTTCTATACAATAATCTACTCATTGGTATTTGCATCAATTACCCTAAAATTTCACCTCTAAATCCCGCAGCAACGCGCGGGGAATTCCTCTAGTACTCTTATAAAGCAAAACCCTACTAGCTATTTATCTCAACATGCAAGTTATCCAACTAGGCAATGCAATATCATATACAATTAAAATCCACTAAGCAAAACCCTACTAGCTATTTATCTCAACATGCAAGCTGTCCAACTAGGCAATGCATTATCACATGCAATTAAAATCCACTAGCACATGCAACTGTAATATCCGCGACAACAAGACACATAAAGATGTTGTAGTCCACGTCATCATACCACGCAATCCATTAATCTGCCATTCCCGCAGCAACGCTTCTAGTACACTTATAAAGCAAAAACCCACTATATCACATTTCTCTGTGATTCTGTAAGGCCACGTCTTCACTAGAGCCCCACAAAATCAGCAAGTACAAACGCTAAATTGCATTGGCTGGGCCCCATCAAGTCTGTAAGTTCAAATAGTAAATTTCACGACGTCAAGTAACGAAGAGAAGTAACGAAGAGGCACCATATTATTTTCCTTAATAATGCACCAATTCAACTAACTTTTCACCCTGCAACTTCTCTGTTGCGTCCAACGTTAAACTATCACTTCTTTGTAACGTAACTGCTCTACTCCACTTCCATATATAATGAAGTTGGCAGCTAACGAAGAGCCAGAGCAATGGATCAGCTGAACCCGTATTACTTTGCAAATGAACCGTTTGTTGCCCTCGTATTTATATAACCTTGCCCATACGTTTGAGCTCAGCTCTATACTCTAGGCCATGATCCTCCTCGCCTTTGGCCGGTTAGCTCACCACAGTCGCTCAGACGCGCACCATCAATCTCCTCTTCCAACCACACTTTTCCTAATATGTTCCAATCTTACCATCATCACAAGACAAACTGCTACACACTACATGTCTGCTGGACGGTCCTCATACCTGTCAGTGCCAAGGCTGATCATGAATTGTTTGTCGTAAATTGGATCACGAGTATTTTCATTGGTATATGCAGCTATGAGCTATCCATCGTTCCTCACATCGTGGATCATGTATGCTGTGTCTGTGATGTGCAACTATCCCACTGCCCCGTTAGCTTTTTGTCTTGCTTTGATGAATCCGATTATTTTGAAGGACTACATCTATTCAATTGTCGCATCTAAAAATTAAGTTCCTCTCAAAAACATATCAGTCGTATTTTCTAGCTGTGTCATATATGTTGATATAGTAAAACCATGTTGTTTTGTGATTTTATTTCCTATAGTTGCCGTCGGATTTCTTACATCACAAGTTTCTAAGTGTACCTGCATTACCAACATCATACATACGTATAGGAAATAAAATCATATGTGTACTTCTAATTTTCAATTGTTTACATCCAAATCCATCTATATTTCCTCTTGGATACCTACAGCAAAGCGCAGGGAATTCTTCTATCATTGACAATAATGGTCATTGCTCCAACATCAAGACCGCTTTGTCTAGTTTTCTCTGGCTTCGATTTCTCTGTGCATTATATACCAGATAATAATTAGTTGTTTTTGTTTTACTTTTCATCAGAAAAAAAAACTAGTAGGAGCCAATAAAAAAATTATATTTAACTTCACCTTCTTCCTCGTGTAACTGCAAGAAGAGCCATGGCAGATGGACTGCAGCTAGGAAGGACACAGGAGATTGCAGGCCTGTGCGATTGCTGGCTGTGCAGTGTGGACGTCAGCGAGTTGCATTGCCATGGCATGGAATTGCCACTTCAGCCAGCCTGCTGCTGCTACTGCTAGTATCAGAAATCAGAGACACAGAAGGGAAGCAATGTTGAGCTGGCCAAAATTGATATATGGACCAAAAGGGAAGCCCACAGATGGCCTGTCATTCAAGCCGATGATGAGCTCCACATTTTCCTTTCCGGCCCAGTTGAGGCAGTCTCACATTTTCCTTTCCATTTTCAAGGAAGCGCCCAAACAAAACGTGTTGGTTCGTTTTTGGTAAAAAAAAAGAAGTTGTTGAGTGCATGCTGCATGCATGCGTGCCTACAGACTGAATTGGGTCACAACCTAGAGCATCTCCAAGAGTTTTCAAAAAAGCCCTCCCAATCCTTTAATTTTTGGCAAGATTGAAAAATACATCTCTAACAACTCCTAACCCCATCTCCCAATCTTTTGGCATTTGGAAAAAAATTACCTCCACACGGGGATAAATGCATGCAGTCGCGATCGCGTGTATCCACGCACCATGCGCGCCCGCCTTGCTCCTTCCTCGAAATCCTCACCGCTGGGCTTACCGTGTGGGATTGGCAAGGGACACGGCCGCCACCGGAGAGGCTGAAGAAGAGAGTGGCTTTATTGAGATGAGGGTCAAGAAGAAGAATATGGCTGCTTGCGATATAAGACTGAAGCCAAAGGTTTGCAAACTTTGGCCTTGGATGCCCTTCCTCTTTCGCCAGAACATGACGACATGCTTAGTTCTCAACGATTATTAGCATGAATCGAAGGACATTGATTGTCGTTGTACCTATTGATAAAGGATTTGAGAACTTGACACAGACTACGCAATGGGCTTCAAGGAATTGAAGATCAACTAGTCACCATGATGCATACTCATACCGAGGAATGTTGCAGACTGACCTTCGTTGCTGGGCTGGAATATAAATTGATCTACGGAGGGCTTGTGAGATCTTTCACTCTTCGACAACGAAAGCCTTGAGGATGTCAGCGATGTGTTATAGGGACGTCTCGCGATCTTGCTTCTAGATTACATACAGGAACATCCAATTGAGTGCCTAACATGGGGTGGTCCTATCTTGTTTGTGAGGAAGAATGACTGCCTCCTTCGTTCAATGTCAGGGCAACTGTGGGTGGAGATGGAGGAGGTGAAGCTCAGCCTCAGGTTGTCGCATGGCGGCCGGTTCGGGATCGATAGGAAGGGGGACAAGCTCCACTGGTCATCATTCGTGGCAGCCATGCTGACAACGCCGGTGGAGGTGCCGGCGTCGCCTGCTCTCCCGTGGAAGAGCTCTCTACCGGTCCAAGCCGAGGCGTCAGAAATTGGGAGGAAGCAAGGGCTGGAGGGATGGGTTTCCTGCCACCAGCCAGTCCAGGCGGCTATTGACTATCTCCAAGAGTTCCCAGGAACCCCATCCATCCAGCCCTTGCTTCCTCCCAACTTCCAACGCCTCCAACTGGACTGACAGTGAGCTCGTCTGCAAGAGGGCGGGCACCACCACAGGTGTTGTCCGCATGGCCGCCATGGACGATGACGAGGGGAGCTTGTCCTGCTTCCTATCGAGCCCGAACCGATTGCCAAGCGAGGTTGTGCTCCACCTGCTCCATCTCCACCCACAGCTGCCCTGGCCTCTGCTCCGGTGACGGCACGCATCACTTGCCAATCTCACACAGCAAGCCCAGCGCCGAGGAGTTTGAGGAAGGAGCGAGGTGGGTGCGCATGGGGCATGGATGCGCACGACCGCGACTGCCCGCATTTATCCGTGCATGGGGTCATTTTTTCCGAATGCCAAAAATTAAAAGATTGGGAGAGTCTTTCGAGAACTCTTGAAGATGCTCTAACAATACTGCTGATTTTGGCTAATTGGACTAGATGTTAAACACAACAAACATCTTTTCCTTACTTTCTTCAAACAAACATGCGTTGAGAGAGGAGGAGGCCATGCGTCAACAGCTTTGCATGCAAATCGCCTCAAAACTCAAAGTGACTTTCTCTTTCTTTTTTTTTCCAACCGCCCCATTAGGTGTACCTGTATTTGTTGTATCCTAGACAAAAATGGTATATTACTAGTGCAAACAAATCCTCAACAACATTTTTTAGCACTACTAGCTAGTGTGTGTAATCTTTACAAGCAATGTAAGTTGAACAGTGGTTTTGTGATGGATATATACAAAGTAAACAAATCTACATATTTTTCATACAAACGGAGTGGTGCTATGGCTGCTATCCACTCACAGAAAAGGTAGAGCCAAAATAAGAAACTGAACACATGCTGTCTGCGCTGGTCGTCCAAACCATTCTTCGTTCGCCACGCCAACAGCTCTGTATGTGGTTTTCCTTGTTTGATTTGATGAGATGCTGATGAGTCATGCGTGAATCATACTAAGGACAACAAAAAGTACTAACTGCCTAGGAGTTTATGTCATCATTATTATTCATGGCTTTAATAGCTAGTGTGTGTAATCTTTACAAGCAATGTAAGTTGAACAGTGTTTTTGTGATGGATATATACATAGTATACAAATCTACATAATTTTCGTACAAAAGGAGTGGTGCTATAGCTAGTATTCACTCGCAGAAAAGTTAGAGCCAAAACAATAAACAAAACACATGCTATCTACACTGGTTGTCCAAACTGTTTTTCGTTTGTCACGCCAACAGCTACGTATGTGGTTTTGTTTGTTTGATTTGATGAGATGCTGATGACTCCTGCGTGAATCATACAAAGGACAACAAAAGGTACCAACTGCTTAGGAGTTTATGTCATCATTATTATTCAAGGCATTATTAGCTAGTGTGTGTATTCTTTACAAGCAATGTAAGTTAAACAGTGCTTTTGTGATGGATATATACCTTATATACAAATCTACACAGTTTTCATACAAAAGGGTTGGTGCTATAGCTGCTATCACTCACAGATATGGTAGAGCCAAAACAAGAAACTGAACACACACTGTATGCACTGGTCGTCCAAACGATTTTGCGTTTGCCATGCCAACAGCTACGTATGTGGTTGTCTTTGTTCGATTTGATGAGATGCTGATGAGTCATGCGTGAATCATACTAAGGACAACAAACGTACAAACTGCCTAGGAGTTTATGTCATCATTATTATTCATGGCACTACTAGCTAGTGTGTGTAATCTTTACAGGCAATGTAAGTTGAATAGTGGTTTTATGTTGGATATATACATAGTATGCAAATCTACATAATTTTCGCACAAAAGCAGTGGTGCTATAGCAAGTATCCATTCATAGAAAAGGTAGAGCCAAAACAAGAAACTGAACACATGCTGTCTGTGCTGGTCGTCCAACCCATTTTTCATTTGCCACGCCAACAGCTACGTATGTGGTTTTGTTTGTATTATTTGATGAGATGCTGATGACTCCTACGTGAATCATACAAAGGGCAACAAAAGGTACTAACTGCTTAGGAGTTTATGTCATCATTATTATTCATGGCATTACTAGCTAGTGTGTGTATTCTTTACAAGCAATGTAAGTTGAACAGTGCTTTTACGATGGATATATACATAATATACAAATCTACATAGTTTTCATACAAAAGGTTTGGTGCTATAGCTATTACCACTCACAGATATGGTAGAGCCAAAACAAGAAACTGAACACACGGTGTCTGCGCTGGTCGTCCAAACGATTTTGCATTCGCCATGCCAACAGCTACATATGTGGTTTTCTTTGTTCGATTTGATGGGATGCTGATGAGTCATGCGTGAATCATACTAAGGACAACAAAAGGTACTAACTGCCTAGGAGATTAAGTCATCATCGTTATTATTCATGGTATTACTAGCTAGTGTGTGTAATCTTTACAAGCAATGTAAGTTGAACAGTGGTTTTGTGATGGATATATACATAGTATACAAATCTACATAATTTTCGCACAAAAGGAGTGGTGCTATAGCTAGTATCCACTCACAGGAAAGGTAGAGCCAAAACAAGAAACTAAACACACACTATCTGCGTTGGTCGTCCAAACGATTTTGCGTTCGCCATGCCAACAGCTTTTCTTGGTTTGATTTGAGGAGATGCTGATGAGTCATGTGTGAATCATACTAAGGACAACAGAAAGTACAAACTGCCTAGGAGTTTATGTCATCATTATTATTCATGGCATTATTAGCTAGTGTGTGTAATCTTTACAAGCAATGTAAGTTGAATAGTGGTTTTGTGATGGATATATACATAGTATACATATCTACATAATTTTCGTGCAAAAGGAGTGGTGCTATAGCCAGTATCCACTCACAGAAAAGCTAGAGCCAAAACAAGAAACTGAACACACGCTGTCTGTGTTGGTCGTCCAAACCATTTTTCATTTGCCACGCCAACAGCTACGTATGTGGTTTTGTTTGTTTGATTTGATGAGATGCGGATGAGTCATGCATGAATAATACTAAGGACAACAAAAGGTACTAACTGCCTAGGAGTTTATGTCATCATTATTATTCATGGCATGCATGTATGAGCCATCCCATGAGTAAACCGTGAAAGGTCATATTACTATATAATCAAACTGTCTAGGAGTTTATATCTCCTATATTACTATATAATCATATCTACATGCAAATTGATGGATTGTATATGCAAATCTCAAACAAGATTATGCATAGTAAGCTTCATATTTTGGATTTCCCTATTTTTCGCAAAGGAATGGTGCCTTGCAAGGAATGTTGATAACATGTGAGGTCATCATGTTTCACTTGGCTATATAGACATGTAATAAATAAATGATTAGCAATTTATCCTTTTATGTGAGCACAATTATATATTATTTGAGTAAAGGCTTTCTACTAGCTGTAGTTATCTATTGATTATTTATTTATAACCAAAGCACTTGGATGGAACAGAATGCAGCCGCTGGGATTCGAACCAGCAACCTCTAGCCTCGTGGTTTAGGCCCGCACCACCACACCAAATAGTCACTTGTGATTGCTTATAAGATATTATCTATTTGTACCAATATATATGAATCTTGTAATCAATAATTTGACTTGTAAACAATCTTAAATGGGAAAATTTTCAACTATAAAGTTTTAGATCTCATCGATCACTACAACTTTCATGTAGAACATGTCTCCATCCAAGGTCATTTGAAGAATTGAAAACCTGAGAAATTAATTATATATCTGGAATCCTAAATGATCTCAAACAAAAAATTTATCAACTACAATGTTTTAGATCTCACCGAAATCTACAATTTTGACATAAATTTTGTCTTCATCTGACTTCATTTGAAAAACATTTGAATTTATTTGTGCTATAATTATTTTTAAGGATGGCTGACTTAGTCAATCGCCATTGAAACTCGATTTTTAGGGACAGTGGACTTAACAAAACTGCCCCTAGAAATCATCCATTTTCAGAGACGGTTGACATAAGCAACCGTCCTTAAAAATCTTATTTTTAGGGGGGTGGTTCTTTTAAGCCGACCATGAAAATTGATTTTCAGCAATGGTTCGTTAGCCACAGTGCTCCCCGCGAAGGTTACGAGCGGTTTCCTAAGTCGTCCGTCTCCATTAGAAATGGGAGACATCTGTAAAAATGATTTTTTGTACTAGTGATTAAAATAGTTACAAAGATATAGATCATGCCAAGCTTTATAATTTTGATATAAAGTTTGTGTCCATCTAATTTCATGTGAAATTATTATGAATTATTTTGATATAATTATAAGAGACCACCTAAGGGGTAGATCAAACGGTTGTCGGTCAAGGGGTAAAGTAGACACATCACTAAACTTCAGGGGGGTATATGAACTTTTTCCCATCATAGAATTACCATTGACCTTCAAATTTAATGTTCTCAATGTTCAGTGGTTTCTTCTCTGTTTATCGCTGTAGGATCTGATAAGCTTGATCAAGTGCTACGATTCATGATCTAGTGAAGAATCTTCACTATTTTCTCTTCATTTGAACTCTTTAAGGATCATGTACCCTACGCATTGTCATGTATGGTTTTGGCGATTTAGATGACAACACTAGAACTATAATTAACTTGTGTGTTAAGATGTGCTGGAAAGGTTTATAAGGATGAAAGCTCCAAGTTTGGTTAAGATCTAAGCACAAATGAATTAGCTGATCAAAAGGCAGTACATGTGCATAATACATTCATCAAATTAGTATGGTGAAGAGAAGAACCACCTGATATATCTTCTAGTGAACATCAGTAAGGGTGACAAGCCCAAAGACCCTATCGAACAGTGCAACAGATGATACATGATACATTGGAGTCATTGGCAGATTGTTCGATGATCATGAGTACTATGGCCAAAGGTTGGATTCTCTCTAACACAATGTCATTGAATAAAATGGTACACTGGGATCATCGTTCTGTGAGGAGGGCCCAACGGTGGTGAGTGAAGTGTCGACGGTTAGATAGGGATTATACCGCACTGGATGATATAGTGAAACACATCCGAACCCTAGTGGATCTTCTGGTGATGACTACTTTTGCAGCTTATATATGCTTCAAATGGCTAGGAGTTTTAGCGAGCGATATATACTTACAACAAGATTAGCAAGTGATTTGGTTTTATTCTGCTTTGGTGCCAAACTACGGTTGTTGTGACAAGCTAGCCACCACATGGCCTCGCAAGCGCTTAGCACTTCGTGTGGCCTGTATGCTGCTGCTCCTTCGCACCTTCCTTGGTGTCATGACTGGGTCCTGAGGCCGCTATGAAGCGTTATGGGCTGCACTAGCTTTATGGGCCTACAAGTAAGATATGGGCTGCAAGGTTGTAATAGTTGGGCCATGGGCCATTTTTCATTCTGTTGAACTTGTATTAAGATAGCTATGTGGGTGGTTGGAGGACAGCTAAGAATAATCAAAAACCATTTTGCCCTCTTCCTCTTGTGCTCCTTCAAGCTCTTCTCCTCTGGGCCGGCGCCGCCGAGTTCAGTCGCCATGCGTGTACGCCAGTAGTTACCCTTCGCCGCCGCCGTGCTTGTGACATTTGGTATCAGCAGCCAGTCCAATCCTCCCCTGTCCTTCGATTTGTCGCCCTCCATTGTGTTCTTCCATCATGGATCCATCGGTGTTCGATTGAGTTCGATTCTGCCACCAACTCCCCGATTCGGACCTCCATCGATCCACCACAACTAGCTCGATCTGCACTCCCATCAACCCACCACCACCTCCCCAACTTCCACCTTCCCCATTGGCGCGAGGTCCGACTCTCACATCTCGCATGGCGACCGCTGAAGCCAAGCTTGATGCGCTCCCCGCGCAGATGAACTCCATGATGAAGCTTATGGAGACGTTCAATCGCTGGCGTCCGGACGTTGATGACTTCGCCACCGCACTTAGCAAGGACCCCCGAAATCTCACATCACGCGTCGAGGCATTGCAAGCAACTCCCTCATCTGCTCCGCCTGAGGCCCCGAAGCATGAGGAAGAGGGGCCTGCGTTGTTGGCCACGACATCGCAACACCACCACAGGGGTCCGATGTCAGGACCACGGTCCTCCATCCACCCCTAGCCAATGGTCAGTATAATACTTGCACCTCCAATGTTGTTGAGAATCGTGACGTTCTACCATACTGTCATGGTCCACATCATAAGGAGTTCCATTTGCCTAAGGCTGATTTCCCCAAATTGATGGTTTGAACCCTAGAGTTTGGAAGGAAAATGCCGAGAAGTATTTGACATGTTCAATGTTCTAGTTCATCGTTGGGCTCCCTTTGCCACTCTGCATTTCAAGGGCATAGCAAAATTGTGGTTGCAAACTTATGAGGCTCAGCATCCTGATGATAATTGGGTAGAGTTATGCATTGCTGTAGAGTCTAAGTTTGTCAAGGATCTATACCAAAATTCTATGCAGGATCTGTTGAACATAAAACAGACCACCACTACGCAAGAGTATTATGATAGGTTTGTCTTAGCCATGCATAAGGTGTTAGTGCATAATAGTCACCTTGATTATGTGTTTTTTGTAAGCAAATTCTTACAAGGGTTGCAATATGACATTAGACCTACTTTGGTGTTATATAAGCCGAGAACAGTTGATCTGGCACTCTCTTTAGCACTCTTGTAGAAAAATGTGATGGAATCTAAACCCAAGACATTCCAATGCCGCCCTTACAAAGACTTCAACAAATTTCAAGGCAAACAAGCACCTACCTCTCAGCTTGGTGTTCTGGGTGCTATACCTGATGACACCAAGCCCAAGTTAGAAGATAAGATGGCTACCCTCAGAGCCCAGCGCCGAGCCCAAGGTCTATGCATGAAATGTGGAGAGAAGTGGGGCAGAAACCACAAGTGTCCAGAAAAATTGCTCTGCATGTACTAGAAGAGTATCTGGATCTGATGCCTAGTGAATCTCCTGAACCTGATAATCACTCTACTGATGAATCCAGTGAAGACGAAATTTTCTCCTTGTCTCAGTGTGCAGCCATTGGCATTCAAGGAAAGGAGACCATCAGGTTGATTGGCAAAGTGAAGGACAAAGACATTTTGGTCCTCATTGACTCTGGCAGTTCCAGTTCCTTTATCAATGCTTCTACTGCTGCTACACTCAGGTGCAAGGTGACTACAGTGGATTCTATTCAGTTTCAATGGCAAATGGCAACAAGCTCCAAAGCAATCAATAGGTGAAGCAGTTCATTTGGTGGACCCAGGGCCATACTTTCTCTACTGATGCTAGAGTGCTTGATTTGCCTCACTATGATCTGATTCTTGGTATGGATTGGCTGGAAACTTACAGCCCTATGTGGATACATTGGAAGAGGAAATTGTTGAGGTTTTCTTATGCAGGCCAGAGAATATCTCTCAAAGTAGTTAAACATCAGTTATCTTCTTGTCCAAAGTCAAAGCAAGAAAGATTAGAGGCCTGCTTAGAAAAGGAGGAATAGCTCAACTGATACATTTGTGCCAGTCTGTGCCTGATCCTTCTGATGATGCCATTCCTCCAACTATTCAGCAAGTGGTGGATCAGCATTCTCACCTTTTCAAGGCTGTAGATTCACTGCCTGCTGAAAGGAAGTATGATCACCAGATTACACTTGTCCCTAGAGTGAAACCTGTGAACATCAAGCCATACAGATACTCCCCAGGGCAGAAGGATGAGATAGAGAGGCAAATACAGGAAATGTTATCCAATGGGATTATTAAGCCCGATCAGAGCCCTTTTGCTTCTCCAGTCATTCAAGTTAAGAAAAAGGATGGAAGCTGGAGATTCTAGGTCGATTACAGACAACTCAATAATATCACTATTAGAAACAAATACCCTTTACCTGTTGTGGATGAACTATTGGATGAGTTATATGGGGCTGCTTGGTTCACTAAGTTAGACATGAGATCTGGATATCATCAAATCAGGCTGAAACCCGAAGATGAAGCAAAGATTGCATTCCGAACACACAGTGGCCATTGGGAATTCAGGGTTATGCCTTTTGGCTTAACCAATGCGCCTGCAATTTTTCAGTCTCTGATGAATACTATTTTTCAACCTCTACTTAGCAAGTGTGTCTTGGTATTTGTGGATGGTATTCTTATCTTTAGCCCTACCTTAGAAGAACATGTTACTCATCTGCAATAAGTCTTTGACATCCTTCAGCAACATCAGCTTCTCCTCAAGAAGTCCAAGTGTTCATTTGGGCAGCAAAAGCTGGAGTATCTTGGGCACATTATAAGTGGTCAGGGTGTGGCTACTGACCCACAGAAAATAGAAGCAGTTGCCCAATGGCCTACACCCACAAATACCAGACAACTGAGTGGATTTCTGGGACTATCAGGTTACTATAGATAGTTCATTAAGAACTATTGAATTCTTAGCAAACCTCTCACTGACTTATTGAAGAAGGATAGCCTGTTTCACTGGACCCCTGATCTGCAATGCAGTTTTGAAAACATGAAGCAAGCACTTATCTCAGCTCCTGTCTTGATTCTACCAGATTTCCCCAAACCTTTCCCTATAGAGATAGATTCTTCCTCTGTGGGTATTGGTGTTGTTCTTTCTCTAGAGAGTCATCCTATAGCATATCTCAGTAAGGCATTGGGGCCTAAAGCTTAAGCATTCTGAACATATGAGAAAGAGTGTCTTGCACTCATCGTGGCAGTAACTAAGTGGAAATCATACCTGCAGCATAAGGAGTTCACTATTGCCACTGACCACAAAAGCCTCATTGATCTTGGTGAACAGAAGTTACATGAAGGGCTATAGCAGAAAGCTTTCATTAAACTATTGGGCTTGTAGTATAGAATCATGTACAAGAAAGGGTCTGATAACAAAGTTGTAGATGCCCTATCTAGGCAGGCTGAATGACCAACCTTAACTGCTATCTCCATAGTAACACATAAGTGGTTGGTGATCATTCTAGAGGGGTACACTAAAGATGATCAAAGCAAGCAGTTACTCTCTGAGCTTAGTCTCCTAGGTTCCGATGAAAAGGGATTCACACTATATGATGGACTTATTAAATACAAGAATAGGATATGGTTGGGCAACCATACTGACACCCACAGAGCTGTATTGTTAGCACTGCATTCCAGTGGCCTAGGAGGCCATAGTGGTGTCACTGCCACATATCACAAGGTGAAGGCTCTGTTTGCTTGGCCAAACATGAAGCAGTTTGTGAAGGATTATATCTCTACTTGTGAGGTATGTGCTCAAGCAAAACCTGAACATTGCAAACTCCCTGGTTTATTACAGCCCTTACCAATTCCTAACCATTGGCATACTATTAGTATTGATTTCATTGAAGGGTTACCCAAGTCCAAAACATTTGACACTATCCTTGTTGTCAATGACAAACTTACTAAGTATGCCCATTTCATCTGTTTAGCCCAACCCTACACTGCTTTATCTGTAGCCCATGCTTTTGTCAACCACATTTATAAGCTCCACGGCATGCACTCCATCATCACATCTGATAGGGATAGGATTTTTACTTGTGCATTGTGGCAAGAACTGTTCAAAATCACTAACACAACACTGAATATGAATTCAGCCTACCATCCTAAAATGGATGGGCAAACAGAGCCCCTAAACCAATGCCTAGAAACATATTTGCGCTGCATGGTTCACTCCTATCCTCAAAAATGGGCTCAATGGATTTCCTTAGCTGAGTTTTGGTACAACACCACCTTCCATTCTGCTCATGGCCGTACCCCATTTGAAGCACTGTGTGGTCATCCTCCTAAACATTTTGGGATCACAACTTCTGATGCTTGTTCAGTCCCTGATCTAGAGGAATGGATGCAATCTCGTAGTGTGATGATGCAGCACATCCAGCATAATCTTGCTAGAGCTCAACACCGCATGAAGCATCAGGCTGATAGAAATCGCCAGGAACGCAGCTTTGCAGTGGATGATTGGGTCTATGTTAAACTACAGCCCCACATTCAGCAGTCTGTCAGTCGAACGCGCCAATCACAAACTTAGTTTCAAGTTTTTTGGGCCATATCTCATACACCAGACAGTCGGTAAGGTTGCTTACAAACTCCAGTTACCTGCTAACAGTCGGATACACCCTATTCTGCATGTTTCTCAGCTCAAGAAAGCTATCCCACCGGGGGCATCACTCTCTACAGATAATGATCTTCAGTTATTGCTGGTGCTGGACTCTCCACCTCCATCGCAGGTACTGGCTCATTGTATGCAGCTCATTGGACATCGTCTGGTTCCATCTGTTCTTGTGCAGCCAGAGTCGTGCCCAGTTCATTGGGCGGCCTGGAAAGCAGCCGCATCACTGTCTCAGTTGTTACCTCAGAAGTGGCCAGTCATCAGTTTTGCATCGCGAGGACACGCTGCAACCTAAGGAGGGGGGAATGTCACGACTGGGTCCTGAGGCCACTACGAAGCGTTATGGGCCTGTAAGTCAGCTATGGGCTGCAAGGTTGTAATAGTTGGGCCGTGGGCCATTTTTCATTCTGTTGAACTTGTATTAAGATAATTGTGTGGGTGGTTGGGAGGACAGCTAAGAACAATCAAAAACCATTTTGCCGTCTTCCTCTTGTGCTCCTTCGACCTCTTCTCCTCTGAGCCAGTGCCACCAAGTTCAGCTGCCACGCGTGTACGCCGGTAGTTACCCTTTGTCGCCGCCGTGTTCGTGACACTTGGCTACCATAGGCGAGCGATACTCTATGCCACCACCTTGGACTGGTTGAGTGTATATGACTAATACTGAAATCCATAAGCCATGCGAACGAACTAATTAAATTGGCATACATCATTTCCTGTCTGTGGTTTGCAATTGAACTAGCTATATGGTATTTTATGAAGAAGTGTTGTATAAATGGGTAGTAGTATATACGAGCAATGAATGTTATATGAGTTCACAATCCAATTTTTTAGTGTTTGTCTTATTATTCTTGATCTCATTTATATACAAAAAAAAAGAATACAAAGATCTTATTCATACTTGATCGTGGTTGAATACATGCATTAAACTGTTTGCATATAGTCAACCGTCCATAGATTGTACATCAGTACATGTCTATAGAACACAAAGCGGTCCAAAATTTCTGAATTTCATGCGAACTTGAAAGGTTCCCAAACAAGGACGCCCTTGTCCAAATTAAAGCCCTACCGCTATGGTGTGCTTGAGAGCCACTGCCCACTGAATTGCCACAGGCCATCGCAGATGCGATGACACAGAAGACATGAAGGCAGTGTTTGGTTCGCTCTACAGTAACACGCACGGAAATAATATTAGTTCGAATCGAATGGCTTACGGTAACATCCGTAGCTTTAAATCCATTACATTTACGTTGCCAACGCTTCTACCAAACAGCACTGCAGCCGCTGGCTTTTGCGTTGAGGCATCGATTCTTTCCAAAGCTGGGAATAATCTAATCCAGAGCTCATATATGTGAGTTGGATATTCACATATTTATTTTCGTGTCTAAAAATATATAGATATCCAAGCATTATTAATTGGTGTATATGCTAGAGGTAGAAGATATATAGATATCCAAGCTTTATTAATTAGTGTATACAGATATCCAAGCATTATTAATCTAACCCACTCTGTCACAAATTTAGAATTAATTTATACATTAAGGCTCTAATATATTGACAGAGCTGCGCTGCACATCAGAATGGAGAAGCAGAACGCATAATCCTCTACGCCTTATCACAAGAAGGGAAGTTGATCCTCTTTTCTCATGGCGGTGGCCAAGACCACAATCGCCGTTGTCTTGGTTGTTACGATCCTGTATTCGTCTCCACGCTACCAAGCTGGTGGCTGTAAGCACCACTCGTAGCTAACTTTTTACATTATTTAAACCTAATTTCTAAACGAACTACCCTTGTTTGAACTGTGTGATGTGTTGCATATGGACAGGCATCAGCTGCGACAGAAAGTGCTATCTCATGGACCACTGTACTACAGAGAAATGCGGCAGGCTGTGCGAATTCAAAGGATACAAAAGCAATAATCCACACTGTAAATATCATCATAACAATGTGTGGTGTTGCTGCCCATGAGCCTGTGTAAACTGAAAGTAGGGGCTGTGAAATAATACCCAATATCAATAAATAACTATGTTTATGCCTGTGCACTGTACGTAATACAAATATAGGAGCTGAAAATTTTTCAATGCAATAAGAGCATAAAAAAAACACATGGTATTCTGAGATCAGCGGACAGTATAATATACATGTATTACAAAAAATGGAAAAAGATCAGCGGACAGTCTACTGTGAGCAAAATTCTCTTCTTTCCTAAAAAATCTCAGTTCTTTTTCGTAAACATATCTATACTTATTATTCCTATTTTTTTCTTTAAATCTCCTTGTTTTCCTAATTCTCCTAAAACTCGGGATAACATGGAGGCAGTGGGGCGCTGCCCCCCTTGCCGCACCCTCCTCTGGCGCGCGGGGCGCCCCCAACCTCAGCTGCAGCTGGGTCTCGGCCCCGCCGGCCTGCTAGGACTGCTGTGGGGGACTCCATTTGGGAGCGTGACATATCCCCTCTTTTCAGCTTGGCTTGTCCTCAAGCCGAATCATTAGCCTGTCGTCAATGCCTCGCGGTGGTGTAGCTAATCTGGGGACTCGTTCAATGTGGACAAGTAGGTCACCGTGTCGAACTCCTGTGGATAGGAGGTTGCGGTGGTCGTTGTTGACGATGAACTCGAAGCAATACTGGAGATTGCCTATTTAGCCATAGAGCAAGTAGTGGTGCGCTCCTACGGTCGCCTGGGGGAAGATCTGCCTTAGAGATGCTGACGTCGAGGTGGAAGTGTTGTGTACTCTGCAGAGGTTGCTAAAAGCCCCATACCTTGTTGTTCGTGTTGGGGTGGATGTACCTAGGTATTTGCGGCAGATGGTAGATGTCACATGTATAGCTGGCATGGTCGTCAAGTAGAGCATCTCACCTAACATGAAGTCGATGTTGTTGAGGTCATACAACAAGATCAAGTAGCAGCGGTTGCTAGCATTGATGTTGATGATGACATCGTTGACGGCCATGCATCGGCAACCCTTGTTGTCGAATAAGGTGACCATTCCCATGAGTGGATTGGCCCTTTGCTATGGGTGAGTGAGCAATATGCTAGATGGCAAGCTGTAGGTCTATGTCGTCGATGTTGGGAGGGTATGGAACCTGACTGCTAGGTTGTTGAGGTCGCTGAGTAGTGTGTCAATGATGGTTGGAAGTAGTGGTGAAGCCACTAGTACATAGAGGCGCCCGTCTAAGATGTAGCAGGCATCTATCGACCATGCTCGGGCCGCCGTCTTGTTGATGATGCTAATGGTGACGTCACATAGTTCCGCCTCATGCAAGGTTGCCCAACAGAGTGCGTCGAAGACCGGTGCCCCTGTGTCGATGTTGTCGAGGCTGGTGGGTCATCGAGGCCGTGTTGCCAGGCTGAGGAGGCAATGCGTTAGTGATGGTAGGTGGAGGGTACCAACACTGCTAGGTGGCTGGTCTATGCATCGTTGTTCCCGGTGTCGGGGAGGAAAGTCGTGGCAGCTGGGCAGTTGGTGCCACTAGCCATGTTGCCGATGGCGGTGCTGGCATTGATGCTGGTGGCGCTGGGGTCAGTGCAGGCGGTGCCGCCAGGGCGAGGGGCTGCAGTGGTGCTCAGTGGTCTAGGATGCTAGTGAAGGTGACCATGCGGTTGCTCCAATGGAGTTGCATCTCAAGGGAAGTAAAATTCCACAGGGTGTTCCCAACGTCTGCTAGGCATGGAGATCCCAAGATGACATCGATGTCGTCGCTGATGGAGAGCAGAAAGGCATCAATCTGGAACGTCTTGGTGTGGATGCGTAGCGGGATGGTGAAGCAGGATCCTCGACAGGCAAGCCTTGTGTCACTACCAACAAGCACGGTAGTGGTGATGCGGCGCTCAGCGAGGCCGATGATGCAGGCGATGTTGGAGTCGATGACGTTGTGGGTGGTGCCTATGTCGACGAGGATCTAAATGCCCTTGCTGAGGATGGCTCTCACCAAGAGCATAGTACGTCCTCCTTGTATCCCTAAGTTTGGGGCGCTTGTGAGCAGCATCATGCGGCCATTGGCATTGATGCTGTCATCATCACCTTGTCATTGATGATGATCTGTGATGAAGACCATCGAGGTGTAGTAGTGGTGTCGACAATGCTCCTCAGTAGCTCTGCAGGTTGGCAAGTTGTAGTGAACAGCATGTTTGCCATGGCATCCAAAAGATCGGGAGGCATGGTCATGGTGGGAGCCTCTTGCTTCCACTTGAGGAACGCATAACCGGCATCCACCATGATGTGCCTGTTCTACACCTCAAGATCCTTAGCTACGGCCTCACATGCCTTGGGAGAGCGTTGGCACTTGATGTTGGCGAGGCATGCGTTGAGCTTCATGAAGTTGTTATTGACTTCGTCAAAGGCGCTGCTCATGTTAACATAGAATATCATCGTCATCTTCTTCATCTCAGCGATGGTGGCGGAGGTGGCCATGGCATCGATGTGGTCTTCGGATACCAGGTGTGATGACTTTTCTCGGAGGTGGCCGATTGAGGTCATGGTGGCTAGAGCTGGAGGGGCGGCAGAGGCTACCCGCGGCAATGGCAAGGAGCCACGCCGCCTATGCTGGCGCGTGGGGCTAGGGTGACGGCGGCGTGAAGGCAGGGGTGCACGGCTTAGAGAGAGAGGACAGCAGAAGCTTGAGAGAGAGAGATTTGTTTAAAGAGCAATGTCTGTTGCCACCTTGAATTGAAAGTTACAATGCCCCTATATTTATAGTCTGTATTGGACTTTCACACGAAGAAAGCTATGAAGGAGTCCATATGGACTTCGATTCCTTTTTCCTAAAGAAAAATGCTCTTCTTTCCTAAGAAATCTCAATTCCTTTTCCTAAACAAATCACTACTTATTGTTCCTATTTTTCCTTAAATCTCCTTATTTTCCTGATTCTCCTAAAACTCGGGATAATGTGGAGGCGGTGGTGTGCTGCCCCCCTGCCGCGACCTCCTCTGGTGCGCATGGGGTGCCCCCGACCTCAGCTGCTGCTAGGTCTCAGGATCCCGCTGGCCCGCTAGGCCTGCTGTGGGGGACCCCATTTGGGAGCGTGACAGTACCCTACCCACCAAGTCACCTACTATTTTTGGAAAAAATAGCTAGTCCCCATCTCATACGTTGATATCTAAACGTTTCATATGCGTAGTCGAATGAATTCATTTCGAAAACTCTGTCCAACCATCCTTGTGAGATAGTGTTTCGTAAAGTCAATATTGCGTCCTCTCTTTATTGGAGACACATCAATTTTATTTTATTCAACTTATTACACAACCCCTGCTCTTAGTTCTCATGGTGGGCAGCAACACTCATATTTGCTACCCTCATGTTTACAGTAGGCAGACCTGGTCCTGTGTCTAGTGGCTAGGCATCTCAAGGCGCATGTTGCAGTTGTACAGTGGTCCACGTCATTCTTGATAGGGTCCACGCAAGGTGTTGCATCTAGCTGACTGCAGCCAATGCCTGCACATGCTGCATCACAGTTCAAACAAGAATCGTTTATTAATACAGTAACTCATTAGTCTTCAAAAGAATAATGAAAAGTAACTAGGGTGGCGCCTACAGCTTCGGCCGGCTTCATAGCACGGAGATATTGAAGACACGATCGCAGCAACCAGGACTATGACGAGTGTCTTCTTGACCACCGCCATGAGAAAAAGAGGATCAAATTCCCTTCTTCTAATGTGCTGCAGAGAAGAGTATGTGTATGTGTATTTGTTCTCCATTTTAGTGTGCAGGTCCTTATATAGAAGAACAATCGATCTGCATATAAATGCTTTCTATCACAAAATCCAGCACCAGTGTGCTTCCATATCTCGCTCATGAATGTGGTTTTGTTACATGCATATCTCCATAGATACGAATATTAAATATGTGAATATCGATCCAGTTCATGATCATGTGTGCTCTGGTTTTGATTCGTCTTTTCTCTATGTGGTCTTTATAGACATTGTTTATTTATTTAATGAAATTGTTTATTTATTTAATGAATCTTACTAATAAATGCAATGTTGATATCCTCCAATATCTGGCTTATTACCATTATGGCTGGTTAAAAATACTTTCTTTTACGGCTGCTTGGGTTGGTTTTACATTTTTTTAATCCTAACATACAGTCTTGGTTATTACATACACTTCTAGAAATGTTTACAAATGCAGCTGTTTTTCCCGATGCAGCCCATGTCCAATGGTCTTTGTTAATGGGCTATTTGAAGGGGTGGTTTATCCAACCAACTCTATGAACCGATTAACAGATGCAGATATCCCTCGTTTCCATAAATGGTTTTCAGAAACAGGAAACATCCAAAAGAACAAAAACATTTTTTTAAATCCCAAAACATGCATTCCTTAGGTCATGCTTCAAATCAAAATCTTGCCAACTATGAAGTTGCAGATTACGCTGACCCCGACCACTATGACTTTGGCATTGAGCAAGTTAACATCTGAGGTCATCTGAGAACTCGAAAATTTCAATTTCAAACAGTGAGAAACTAAAACACATTTTTGGTACTCTAAATACTTCCAGTTAAAAACTTCTCGGCTACAAAGTTAGATAGCATTCAGAACTACAACTTTGGTATATAGATTACCTCAACATTTGTGGTTGGTCAAAAGTTCTAATTTTGGAATTTCAAAATATCAGAACATAAAACAAATTGTTAATACTTTGAATAATTTCAAATAAGAACTTGTCATTACAAAGTTGTATGATGAGCTCTACTGTTTTGATACAAAAGTTACTTTCATTGGACTGTATATACAAAGTTATAAATTGTTTGGTGACAACTAATTATAGAGGTCGGCATCTAAAGATGTCCACCTCTATTAATTGACTAGTAAACATCCACTTATGAGACGTTGCGCAAAGTTGTATGGGTATGAGGCCCTGTTTGGTTGAGCTGTGGTTTTGGAAAAGCTACTGTGAAATGTGGTCTGGAAGCCCATTTGGTTGGACACAGGTGGCTTTTGGAAAAGCTTCACTCCCTTATGAGCAGACCCCACATGTCATAGACAGCAAGGCATCTTCTTCTTCCTCTCGACACAGGGATGGCCATGCTCACCCAAACACTGGGGTTGGCCGCCACGGCAGGGGCAGGCCGCACCGCGCCCACCGGACGGCGCTGGCCGGGCCGCGCCCGCCGGGGCTGGTCGGTGGTTGTGCGTCGGAGCTAGGGAAGCCGGAGACGAACGGCCAGCTCTGAGATGCGCTGCCACCAGATCTGAGGAGTCAGGCGGCCGGAGAGCGAGGAGCCGTGGGGTCGTCGGAGAGGGAGAGGCCACGGGGGTCACTAGAGAGGGAGAAGGAGGGTCCACTGGGGGTCACTACTCGCTTGGAGAAGGAGGGGCGCAGCCGGGCCATGACCGCCACCGGGGCAGGGGCTGGAGCCACGCCTCGCATGGGAAGCCAGGTCCGCACGGGGTCGCAGGGGAGGGAGAGGTAGCAGTGTTTGCCAGAGAGCCGCCACCGGCCGGAGAGGGAGGTGGGAGCCACGCCGGTCTAGGAGGGCAAGGGAGCACCGCCGGTGGCTAGGAGCTCGAGCACGAGGGAGGAATGCAGTGGTCGCTTTTTCTCGCACGATCGAAGAAAGAGATGGGAAAAAACGAACTGGTACCAACATAACCAGTGGCAGGTGAGTAAATTTTTGGCCCGAAAGCAGATGAAAGCAGGGGGAAGGTGCTTTCAGTTTTATACTAGAGAAAAGCAGCTTTTGGCCTAAAGCAGACATGACTTTTAGACCCTTTGGTCGAGCTTTTGGCCTTTGAGGGCAAAAGCCACAGCCAAAAGCCTAACCAAACAGGACCGAGAGGTTTTGAGATTTATCAGTGATCACACCATGCATTCCAATTTGTTTCGGATCGGATTCCACACATTTTCTGAACACTCTATTGTAACACGTACAGGTGCGTAAGAGAGTGGCAGACTATGAAAAGGCTTCATATTATTTCAATTGGTCTTGGAAGCACACTCCGCACCATACTTAGACATGCTACCCTAACTTGCACGAACACGTGAGATTGGATCCATTGGATCCTATCGGATCGTTGTGAGCCATGAAGGACTAAGAAATCTTATGTCTTTAATATTAGATATAGATATAGATATAGATATAGATATAGATATAGATTTAGATATAGACATAGATATTAATATAGAGATTTGTAGATAAAGACATAGATATAGATATAGATGCAAGATGTTTGAAGTTGCATGCAAATAGCAACATGCTATCTCTGGTGAGCAAACCCGAACTGGAAGGTACGGTTCAAACATCTATAAGCTTTTGACACCAGAAAATATGTGGTGGAAACTACATACTAGGTGAAAATATGGAAACCAATTCACAAGACGTATTTTGGTCATTTAAAAAAAATTATAATTTCATATATCCATAGGGCATACAAATATATACTCACGAGCAGAAGTTGGGATGCAAACTTAACTAGAAACATTCATATAAAAATGACACATTTTAGATGCATGGACACTAGAAAACAATTCCAATGATTTTGTGTGTTTGTGCAAATACAAATGAAATTTTATTTTTGTATTATTTTTTTTCAAAAGCAAGTTTGCATCTCACCTATTGAATGGGAGTATATATTTGTATGCACTATAAATATGCTTAAAGACAGGTTGAGCACAAGAAATATCCTCAGGAGAAGGAACATGCACCTGGCCTCTTACAGTTGTATCCTATGCAACCTTGTTGTGGAAGAGATTTCTCAACACCTCTTCCTTCAGTGTCAGTTTGCTAAGCAGTGCTGGCAATTTTTTCAGATTCATATCCCATCCAATGCTGACTTCTCAGAAGTAATGCTCTATCTCAAAGACTCTTTGCATTCTCGATTCTTCATGGCAGCAGTGGTTTTGCTCTGTTGCGCAATCTGGTGCTCGATCGAGAAACGATTTCATATTCAAAGGTTTATAGCGAAGTATTCCAGCATGCAGAGCTACATTCTTTAGAGAACTTAAGTTACTCAATTACAGGGTCAGCCCAAAATTTGCAGAAGCCTTCGCACGACGGACTCAATCGCTCTGTAAACTTTTGTG
The DNA here is from genome assembly GCA_038087645.1 of Saccharum hybrid cultivar R570. Lineage (NCBI taxonomy): Eukaryota > Viridiplantae > Streptophyta > Magnoliopsida > Poales > Poaceae > Saccharum > Saccharum hybrid cultivar. Next base: position 2,381,416 of record JAQSUU010000795.1, read on the forward strand.
TGCTGATTTAATAATAAAACCTCTGTAAGGGCGCAAGCCCCTCCAGTTTCCTCAAAAAAAATAATAATTCAGCTACTATGCAATGATCGTGCTTTAATTTTACAATGATTTCTAGTCGTGAGCCCCTCAAATGACCCAACTAGAAGATACAATCCTCTCTTCTCGACACCACGCAGATTTTAAACTTATCAAAGACACATAATAAACCACACAAACGAACTGCTTCCAGCTCACACACACACATTCAGTTGACCTGATTAATGGACCCGTGCGCACAGGTTGTTGTCCAGCGAGATATATGCCCCAGCCATCTATCGCTTAGCTAATTAGTCATCGTCCTCTTCTTCTTCTTCTTCGCTCTTGGTGCTGTCATAGGTATGCAGGACATTGCCAGCGACGTCATAGAAGACGAGGTGCGCCTCCGTGTTGCTCAGCTGCATCGACATGAATCCCTGGCCGTCGTAGATGAACTCTATCTTGTCAGATGTGGTCTTGAACTTGCCGGCCCATGCCTTGGACCCACCGCCACTCGTCATGAACTGAACCGGGCTGTATTTTTTTTCCTCATTTTTATTAGATTAGAACGCAGGACTGAAAATTCAGTAGTGTACTCGAACGACGACGACAGTACTTGTAATAAAGAAACCATGCAAAGCACCTGTTTCTGCTGCTGATGTGCTGCAAGCAGTGGTCGTGGCCGTTCACATACATGTCGACCCCGCGCGCCTGCGTTGTATTGCATTGCCAGCCGATGAAACAAAATCAGTTTCGAAAATGTTCATATTTCTGCAGCTAGAGTACTATTAAGAACATGCCTCAATGATTGGTCGGAGCAACTCCTGGAGCTCAGTGGTGTTGCCATGCTCGCAGCCGCTGCTGATGGGGTGGTGGCCAACGACAATCTTCCAGGGCGCCTCGGATTGCGTCAGGGCATCGTCCAGATCCTAACAATGACTCGATAATCGGATCAAAATATGTTCAGAAGATCATTGTATATATATAATACTAGCATGCAGTGTACAAATTAAATGTACACCTTGAGGAGGTTTTCAATGTAGGTGTCGCGAGGAGCAACGTTTCTCCAATCGTACTTGCTGCTGTTCCAGTACTTGAGGTAAAACGGTGATGTGTCCACGAGGAAGAAGTCCGCGATTTCTGTTTGGTGATTGGTAAACAACAAATTACACATATATATACACCCATGTACGTAACAAATGACATGAAGGTTCATCGACTTTTGTAAACATTTATGATAGCTACAGTCGCATGATCACTGATGGGGTTGATTTGCTAACCTGAGTTGACGATGAAGGACTTGGCAAGGTTGAGGTACCGGCTGTCGACATCGCGGATGGCAGGGTCCTGCTGTGCCAGCGCGTTGCCCGTGTAGTCATGGTTGCCTAGAACTGCAGGAACGCTTGGCACGCACAGGAAGAACAGAAGCGTCATCACTGAAGTGAAGCCTTCGCTGGACCAGTAGCATAGAGAATTACAGATTGCGTGCGTGCATTACCGATGTACCACGGCGTCTGGAGGCTCTGGGCGGTGTAGATGTTGGTGAAGCACTCCTTGAAGAGCGGATCGCTGGTGTTGGCGATGCCGTCGTCGTAGATGTTGTCGCCCGTGGAGATGACGAAGTCGATGTCTAGCTTCTCCCCCACCACACCCATCTACACAGTACATATATATATTCACACACAGAGAAGAAAAGTTTGATGATCAGGAAAGGGATTAGCAATTTAGACACATTTATATTTGCTTTTTGTCTTATCCAATAATTCTACCTATAGGTCTAGGGAGCAACAATTGGATTTCGTATACGATCTGATCTTGTAACTGTTCCAACAGAAAAACAGTGCGATCGTACATAAGCTAATCAACGGAGATAACTACTGGCGCCACCACTTTCGGCTATTAATAATGAAATAAATGGAGGTCCATGACCACCATATATAGCAAGTGCACTACTTCAGATCAGGACCAGGGCACGTGCGTCATTAGCGTTTACCGTACATATATTGTTTCAACTTTCCAAGAGCATTGTTGCCACCTTGACACTCGTTATGCTAAAGCACAAACTGTTATGGACAGAAAAGGTAGGGTGACATACTGACACGCTGGAATGCAATGCACCTTGGTTGGGGGCAACTAAGGCTGGACGAAAAACTCGAAGCTCGTTAGCTCGCTCGGCTCGTGGCTGGCTCGGCTCAGCTCGGCTCGGCTCGTTAGGATAACGAGCCGAGCTGAGCCAGGATTTTAGCTTGTTAGCTATAACGAGCCAACTCGAGCTGGCTCGTGAGCCGCTCGCGAGCCAAACGAGCCGTAGTTTTAGAGGAAAAATCATCATAACTTATATTAGTTTTGTATTACTTCATGTTTTGCACTTCACAAATAGATAATATGTTAGCTCATATGAATATTTTGTTCGATTTAAAGCTATTGAATATATTATTTTTATGTTATTAATATTTTTATGCTTTAGATAAATACAAATATTATATTTTGTATTTTTTTTTCCTGGCTCGCGAGCCTAACGAGCCAGCTCGAGCTCGTAACGAGCCGAGCCGAGCTGGCTTTCTGGCTCGTTAAAATAACGAGCCGAGCCGAGCTGGCTCGTTATCCTAACTAGCCAGAACGAGCCGAGCCGAGCCGAGCCGAGCCGAGCCAGCTCGTTTACCAGCCTTAGGGGCAACACACATGGTCCACCATATTGGTAGAATTCAAGGCGGAAACAATATATTTTTGAAGGTGCATAGCGTTGACAATATTAATAGCTACTCCCTCTATTCCAAATTGTAAGTCGTTTTGACTTTTTTAGATTCATAAGTTTTACTATGTATCAAGATATAATGTATATCTAGATGCGTAGCAAAAGCTTTACATCAATAAAAGCCAAAACGACTTTACAATTTAGAATGGAGATAGTGCTAGATTTTATTTTCAAAATATGACTTGTAAACTACAGAAGTTCAGAAGTTCTTGTTGTGGAACTGAGAGTTCCAAATCATGCTGATTTTAATGCTTGCCTCCATGATATTGATGAGTAACACAATGTATATATGTTTTGCAAAAGTTCGATCGATACATAGCAATTGCCTGCAGGAATGTAAATAGTAATAATTCATAAATCGGCCTATTTGCGTTGCTCCTAGCTCAATAGACTAAGGTGTACTGGTCGACGTCACAGCTAGCCATGCGGTTCATGACCACGGAGAAGCATCGGAGATTAGCAACCATATCTCTAGAAGTAAATGATTAATCAGAAAATTAAATATATCTGCACCTTTTCCCTTTCTATAACTTGTTCTTTACACCATCAAGACTCTTAACAATATTTTCTCAGCAATCACTATTCCACATGCTGGCGAACAAGTGTAGTTGTAGCACCGGAGTTGACAGCTCAGTGCTCAATGAATTAACCAGATATATATTCCTGATACACATAACGTACGTTCTTCTTGCACAACACTCAACTTACTACTTTCTCTGTTCCAAACTAGCTACAAGCCTAGGGGGTGTTTAGTTTGTAGGGTGAAAAATTTTGGAGCATCACATCGAATGTTTCATAGGATGTTGGAAGAGGTGTTCGAAAATTAATAAAAAAAACTAATTACATACCTCGCCTGGAAACCACGAGACGAATTTATTAAGCCCAATTAATCCATCATTAGCATATTTTACTGTAGCACACCATTGTCAAATCATGTATTAATTAGGTTTAAAAAATTCGTCTCGCAATTTTATCACAATCTGTGCAATTGGTTAGTTTTTCGTCTACATTTAATACTCCATACATGTGTCCAAACATCCGATATGATGGGGTGAAAAATTTTTGGGGAACTAAACACCCCCTAAGTTTGTAAAAAAACACAGCAACATCAACACAACAACAAATTTGTTTCACTAAATTCTCCTGAATTATGCGTCAATGCAATTAGTGGCTCTTGTACATATGTTAAATAATATGTCTATTTTTCACAAAAATTTAGTCAAAGCTACAAAAGCTGAAGTTGATCTATATCTAAGATCGTGTATGTTTTCAGCAGATACCTGCTGGGCCACCAAGGTCTGGTTGAACTGCCCGCGGCGGCCCCAGTCGCCAACGGCAAGGATGGCGAGCGAGCCCTCGGTCTTGGGCGGGTGCTCCACCCGCGTCAGCTCCGCTGCTGACGGCGCAACCAGCAGCAGCAGGGACGACGCCGCGGCGACGAGCAGCAGGGGCGTGACACGAACCATGGCGGAGAATGTATCTCCAATTGCTAGATGGAGATGAAGAAGTATACGGCCGCTCCAGTGTGTTTTGAAGCGTTACGAGCTCGCATGAATTTATAGGCTACATCGCGGCGCCAAAACCAATGGGTGGTGGGCCGTTGATCAGTTAATGTGCGGCTGCACGTGGGCCGGGGCGTCGGTTAGGGACAAAAGCGTGTGGTGGCCGGGATAAGGCTGGTGGCCAGCGAGGCCGTGGGTTGCATTGCATCGTACAGCTGATGATGTACTCGTTGCAGCATTGAACCAAAGGTTGGTGCGTGTGGAACACCAAGTTTCTTTATTCATGGAACGTGCATGCGTGGTTTCCCGTTGAGTCACATTTGTAACTAACCAACGCCATGTGGTGAACATATATGAATGCACGAATTAGTTAAACATCCCATGTCTCGTGTCTACATTTCACCCCCTTAATTATTTTATACTCTACTCATTCCAAATTATAAGATGTTTTAACTTTTCTAGAAACAAAGCTTTTGCTATCCACTTAGGTATATACTTTGTCTAGATACACAGTTAATGTAAGGGGCCTAATGTAACACCCAAATTTTAGAGATAATGAATTTTGAATAAATTAGATAACAATTAATGGCAAATTAAAATTTTAAAACTATTTGGTGATGCATTCATGCTGTTGCATTTATTTTATTTTATGGTGTGGATTTATTTTATTTTGAATTGGTTTGAAGAATTTTATTTGAAATAGTTTGAAAACAAGTAAATAAAGAAAAGAAAGAAGAAAAAAAAAAGAGAAATGACTTACCTTCTCACCTGGCGGCCCGAAGGCCCGCTCGGGTCGGCCTGCTTCCCTTCCCGCCTGGGCCGCACGGTGGGCCGCTGCCGCTTTCCTTCCTCCGCGTCTGCCCGCGTGGGCCGATCATCGTTGTCGCGGCCGAGCCAGCCCAAGCCAGCAGCCGAGCCAGGCGAAGCCGCGCGTTCATCATGTCGCTGACCACTGGACCCCACATGTCAGTCGTCTTCCTCCTCTCGTGTTCGAGCCGGACTCCGAACCGGAGTACCGCCGCCGCCTTTCTCGTGATTACCCGGAGAATCTTACCCGAACACGGCCAATAGAAGCCATAAATAGGACGCCTTGACCTTCTCATATCCGTTTTTCATCTAAACCGTGAACTCTACCGCAAGGAACCGAGCGCTAGGGATTGGGGGGAGTTGGAGGTTTCGATTGCTCGTCGTCGGAGCTTGCGGGTTGGTTTGAGCCCTTCTTCTTTGCTTTGGTGAGTTCGCCATCTCCTTCTCTACCTCCCCATGCTTTTTCTTTTGAATTTTGGTGCTTTGAACTGCGAGATTGAAGCTTTCCACGAGCCGGCAATGGCGCCGCCGTTCTTCCCGAGCCGCGTCTCGTTCTCAAGCCGTCGTAGCTTCCCTAGATCGCATAGATGGGTTCGTGGTGATCTCCTCTTCCGATTGGGGTCGGATGCGTGGTGAACCATGGTCTAGATGGGGAGAGCCGCCATCTCCGGCGAGGTGGAGCACGCCGGCCATGGGGAGCCGCCGGCCGGACATGAAGAAGGTAACCGGGTGAGCACTGTGGAGTTGCTGATGAACCCGAGCCGTCCAAATCGAGATCAACGGCCCAGATTAGAAGATACCCCTTCGCGGGGTAAACTTCTTAAAGAGCCCCTTAGCTTTTTAATAATTAACCCGCCGTCCATAGCGTATTGCTGAAAATACGTTTTCGTGTTTTGAAAGCGTATTTTCTCCCGGATAAGTCAAAAATACGTTTTCAGGTATTTACAGTTTTGCCACTAGAATTGTTTTGGTCATAAAATCTTCGTTTTAACTCCGATTTGATCCGTTCAAGTTGCGTTAGGTTCGTATTTGCGAGCTCTACATGTTAGTGTAGTTGTACAGTTAGTTTTAATAATTTATTTTTCGAGGTTATAATTAAGTATTTATTTATCTATAGGAAATCTTAGAAAATTCATAACTTTCACGTTTTAACTCCGAATTTGGTGATCTTTGCGTCTGTGTGATCGTAGAAACGTGTAGAAGAGTTTTATAAACTTTTATTACTGTTTTGCTACTGTTGGTGTACTGTTCTAATTATATCTCTTTGTTTGCTTCGTGTATGTTTGATTGGATGCATGTGTGTTGTTGATTGATGATCGAATATAGAAGGTGAGCAGTATCTGGACGATTCGGAGTATTATTTTGAGCCAAGTCAGCAGTATCACTTGGAGAGCTTTGATCAAGGCAAGTATAACACAGGATTATCCTTGTTGTCCTATTCACTGAAATTATCATACATATGCATGTGTCTTCCTTGACAACCATAGAGATTATAACTTAGCTATTGATATCTTGTTTCCTTGTCGCCTATGGGTTGTGCATTTGGGTAGATACTGCTAGTGCTTAAACTAAGAACAATGATCTTGTAATTTGATTAATGGATTAAGCAATCAACTATTAAGATGATTTTATTATTGTTAAAAGGGGCTAGAGCATGTGTATTATTTTGATGCTCTGGTTTCTCTCCATAAGGACTTATCTGTAAGTGATAACCGGGATATACAGTACAGCTGTGAGGGCTATATGGCTCTGGCTTTAGTTGTTCAAGAGACCTTTTCTAGCTTGTTAGAGGTTACCTTAAATGGCGTAAGAATGGCTTGCCATGTTGGGTGTAGTGCGAGCCCCTGGCCTAGTGTGTATAGGCTGCGGTTGTTGTGCCACAGGGAAGGGGGGTTCTACATCTGCCTGCCGAGTGAAATCTAATGGCCCTAACTTGTTAGACGAACTTTTGAGTGGCTTTATATGGTTTTTGGGTGTTTGGGCTTGATCTCCCCACTCATTTGGAAATCATGACTTACAGTGAAAGTGTACACCTCTGCGCAGAGTTAAAAACTGGTATACTAGCCGTGCTCACGGATACGAGCGGCCTTGGGGATTCTTATGGAATAGTTGATCATAACTGTTATATCATGCTTAATTATTGTTGATTATTATTATGCTCATGTTAATGCTATTCATTATCCTTATTACAATTGATCATTGGTTCTTTAATGGGAAGTGGTTTATCTTGATGCTACTCAATTGCTAATATATGATTAAAAAGCTAAATGCAGTTAAACAGTGTCTAGCCTTTTTGAGCCTCATGAACCCCGTGTTATATTTGTGGAGTTCGACATGAACTCACTCTTGCTATTTTCACCATAACAGATGAAGATAATGAGGAAGATTATCGGAATGAGTACTAGTCTTGATGTCAACCAGTCAACCGTGTCCCTGTGTGGAGTTTCCGCTGAAGATTTATTATTAGTTATTATTATCTATCGTTCAAGACTATGTCTTAAATACTTATTCGTTATGTAATAAGCACTGTGATGATACTTTGTAATTTGTCAACTTATGTGTGCGACTGGTTCCTGGGGCGCACATGAGTCTTTTATACATCCTATTTTTGTCCTTAAAAATGGGTGTGACAGATTGGTATCGGAGCCGTGTTGACTGTAGGACGCGAGCCTAGTTAGAATGGTCGTTAATAGCATCCATATTTCACTTAATTCATGCTTCCTCTTTTCACCTTGTTAATTACTAAAGTTTTATGCTTCCTCTACTTTATTCTATTGCGAAAATACATTGATTCTATCTAATCTATGTCTAAATCTTATAGATGCCTCCTCATCCCCGATTGTCAGCTGCACAGTACGTTGCCCGTTTCAAACCTCAGGAGCCGTATGAAGATGGTGATCAAGAGCTATCTGATGCTGAATCAAGAATTGGTGATACACCAATGGAGGATGTAGTTATGGGATGGACTACGAAGTTTCATATCATGGTTCCTAAAGTTGATGCTTTCTTCCATGACATGTTGACAAGAACCTTGGACAACTACTACTACGACTGGGAAGCTATGTTGGAGTATCGTAGTGCAGAGTTTAGTCATCCCTGGATGGATTCCTATTGGGAAACAGAGTTATGGGTTAAAAAAAAGGGATCCTACCACTAAGGAGTCTAAGGTGGAGTCAAAGTTCATTACCAGAGTGAGCCGGGCAACCGTGGAGATAAGCATGGAGGATGTCGCTTTCAATGCATTTGTTTACTACCATGGTCTACGCTCGGACAAGACGTTAAAGGGTGCACTTCGGCATTTTCCTTGTTTCATACATGACAAGGGTATTTGGACCGTGCCGCCTGCAGATGATTCCTCCTTGACTTTACAAGCTACGGTGGGATTAACTCGAGAATTGGCTCTCCATGAGGTGGATTTGAAAGATGAGTTGCTGAAGGAAAAAGAACTTAAGGAGCAAGCTTATAAGGAGATTGACCAATTAAGGGCAGAGTTAGGTCGTCCCAAGATTTATGAGAAGCTTAATTAGGCAATAGGAAAAATCCCTATGCAATAGGAACGATAGTAGTTGCGAGTTAACTTTAAGTTTAGATTGTTTTAAGGGTCAGTTTGTGGTGTGAACAATTGTGTGATTGATGGATTGTTATTATGATAATGTGTGATTTGGATCTTTGTAATGTGTGCTGGAGTTCTGTGGACATGCCTACAAGTTCCATGGTTAAGAATATTAAGTTTGATCAAAATATATTAGTTGAATATGAGGTTAACTTAGTTCTGTCCTTTGCTGATTTTTGGATCAGTCTGGGATGTTTTAGAAATAACTTAAAGTCCGTTCATGAGAAATTTAAGAAATTTTACTGGGAATAATTAGACTTCTATATCTTTCCAACCCCATAAGAATCACTTTAATATTTATTATGAGCTAAGAGATATACCTGTTCCAAGTTGGAGTAACTGCACAGTCTGGAATTTGGAAATAGTTTCGGTTAAGTTCAGTTTTTGACCAATTTATTGACAGAATCAGAAAAAGTGTTGTGAATAAAAGTTGTAGATAATTTTGTAAGCTTTCCAACCATGTAAAGATCATCTGAATTGGACGTCTGTAGCTCGAGATATGACAGTTTTACTGAGTTGCTGAAATTGGAGATCGCCCAGAAAAATCAGATTTTGTTTATCTATTGAATACATCATCTCGGATCGTACTGAATTTCAATTTCTGTGTTTTTGGAAACAGATGTCAGGCAGAGGTCGTGGCAGAGGTCGTGGAGGTGCTAACCTACCCATTACTATGGAGGAACTCATGCAAACTCAGAACCAGATGATGCAGATGTTTATGCAGCATATGCAGAACAATCCCGCTGCAGGAGGACCACCGCCTGTGTAAGTGAGGGATAAGCGTGGGGAATTTTTAAAGGGACGCCCTCCAGTGTTTTCTCATGCTGCTGATCCTTTAGAGGCAGATGATTGGGTGAGGGCAGTGGAGAAACAGCTGAATATAGCCCAATGCAATGATATGGAGAAGGTGTTATATGCATCTGGTCAGTTACAGGGGACAGCTCAGACTTGGTGGGAGTCGTATCAAGCTGCACGCCCTGACAATGCTCCTCCTATCACTTGGAATGAGTTTGTTAGAGATTTTCGAGCTCGTCATATTCCTGAAGGTATAATTGAGCTGAAGCAGGAAGAATTCAGAAACCTTAGGATGGGACAGATAAGCGTTAGTGAATATCATGATAGATTTACCCAGTTGGCTCGCTATGCTCCTAATGAAGTGAGGGAAGATGCAGACAAACAGCGTCTTTTCTTGAAGGGAATTTATTATGATCTTCGCTTGTAGTTGAAGGGGAACAACTATGCTAGTTTTCAAGAGCTGGTAAATAAAGCTATTGTGCTTGATAATGAGCGCCGAGAGATGGACAGGAAGAGGAAAATGAAGGTACAAGGCTCAGGAAGTAACAACCGTCAGCGCACTAATTCTCAGCATGGTTTCCATCAGAAATTTCAAGGACCGGTTAGTCAATGGAATCACAATCCGAATCAGAGGTGGTCCCAGAATTGGCAAGGTAACCAGTCACAACAGCGTTCATCATATCCACAACATCAACAGTATCAGCAGACTGGGCAACAGACTCCTCGCACTGGAAATTCCAATGTTACCCCCATGAAGAATAGTGCTCCCAGCACTCCTACTAGATGCTTTGTCTGTGGTAAAGAGGGGCATATGTCTTACCATTGTCCTGAGAAGCAGAATCAGCATACTCCTCAGAGCCAGAAGAGCAACCAGAAGCAATCTGGTACTGGAAGGGTGAATCACGTGTCTTCTGATACAGCTTATGATGCCCCAGAAGTTATGATTGGTACGTTCAATGTACATTCCACTCCCGCAACTGTTCTTTTTGACTCGGGAGCATCTCATACATTCATATCCAACATTTTTGTTAAAATGCATAGTATACCCATGCTAGCTATGAAAGAATCTCTCTTAGTAAATTCACCTGGAGGTACCATGCAAACCAGTAATCGTTGTCTTCCAATTAGTATGGTATTAAGGGGGGTAGAGTTTAAGATAACTCCTATAGTGTTGAGGACATCTGGTATTGATGTGATATTGGGTATGGACTGGATGAAGCAAAATCAGGCAGAGATTCAGTGTCAGCAAAAAGTGGTAGTTGTGACTGCACCTAATGGAGATAAAATCAATGTGGATGTAGCAGTGCAGAAGCAACCAACCGCTGTGGTGAATCAGCTTGAAGATACTATTAAGGAGAATTCAGTGATTGAGGAATTTCCGGATGTCTTCCCTGATGAATTGCCAGGTATGCCACCTGACCGAGACATTGAATTTCTTATTGAATTACTTCCTGGAACTGCACCTATAGCCAAACGACCATATAGGATGGGAGTAGATGAATTAGAAGAACTTAAGAAATAAATTAAAGAATTACAAGATAAAGGTTTTATTAGACCTAGTTCATCACCTTGGGGAGCACCAGTTATTTTTGTTGATAAGAAAGATGGTGGTCAGAGGATGTGTGTTGATTATAGATCATTAAATGAGGTAACTATCAAGAATAAGTATCCTTTGCCCAGGATTGATGACTTGTTTGATCAGTTGAGAGGTGCATGTGTGTTCTCTAAGATTGATTTACGTTCTGGTTATCATCAGTTGAAGATTCATGTTTCTGATATTCCAAAGACAGCTTTTACTACAAGGTATGGATTGTATGAGTATACTGTTATGTCATTTGGATTGACCAATGCACCTGCATACTTTATGTACATGATGAATAAGGTGTTCATGGAATATTTGGATAAGTTTGTGGTAGTGTTTATTGATGATATACTGGTATTTTCCAAGACAGAGGTAGAGCATGCTGAACATTTGAGGTTGGTATTGCAGAAACTTAGAGAGCATAAACTGTATGCGAAGCGAAGTAAATGTGAGTTTTGGTTGAAGGAAGTTTCTTTCCTTGGTCATATTGTTTCTAATGGAGGGATATCAGTGGATCCAGGTAAAGTAAAGGATGTATTAAATTGGAAACCACCTATTGATGTTAGCGAGATTCGTAGTTTCTTGGGATTAGCTGGATATTACAGACGGTTCATTGAAGGGTTTTCTAAACTTGCTAAACCTATGACATCTCTGTTAGAGAAGAATGCCAAGTTTGTGTGGTCAGATAAATGTCAAGCTAGTTTTGAGGAGTTGAAAAAGAGGTTGACTACAGCGCCTGTTTTGGTTTTGCCAGATTTGAGTAAGAAGTTTTCTATTTACTGTGATGCTTCTCGTCAAGGTTTGGGATGTGTTCTTATGCAAGAAGGCAGAGTAGTGGCTTATGCATCTAGGCAGTTGAGAAAGCATGAGTTGAATTATCCTACACATGATTTGGAATTAGCAGCTGTAGTTCATGCTTTAAAGATTTGGAGACATTATTTGATTGGACATAAGAGTGATATATACACTGATCATAAGAGTTTGAAGTATATTTTCACTCAGTCAGATCTGAATTTGAGGCAACGCAGATGGTTAGAGTTGATTAAGGATTATGATATTGAGATACACTATCATCCTGGTAAGGCTAATGTAGTAGCTGATGCTCTTAGTAGGAAAAGTTATGCCAATGAGATACGGACGTTGTCTATGACTAGTGAGTTATGTGCTGAATTTGAATATTTGAATTTGGGAATTGTTACTAATACAATGGAATTAGTGATAGAGCCTACCTTAGAGCAAGAAATTTACAAGGGGCAGTTGAAGGATGAGAAACTAAAGAAGATAGCGGAAGATATAGTGATTGGTAAGTCACCAGGCTTTCGAATGGATGATAATGGAATTTTGTGGTTTGGAAAGAGGCTGTGTGTACCTGAGGATCAAACTGTTAGACAGGCAATTCTTCGCGAAGCTCATGAGTCAGCTTATTCTATTCATCCTGGTAGTACTAAGATGTATTTGGATCTGAAACAGAAATATTGGTGGGTTGGATTAAAGCGAGATGTGGCTGAGTATGTGGCATTGTGTGACACTTGTCAGAGAGTGAAAGCAGAGCATCAGAGACCTGCTGGATTGTTACAACCAATGAAGATTCCTGAATGGAAGTGGGAGGAAGTTGGTATGGATTTTATAGTAGGGTTACCTCGTACTCAGAAAGGTTATGACTCTATTTGGGTGATAGTAGATCGGTTAACTAAAGTTGCTCATTTTATACCAGTTAAGACTACTTACCATGGACCAAAATTGGCAGAGTTGTATATGGAGAGAATAGTCTGTTTGCATGGAGTACCAAAGAAGATTGTATCTGATCGAGGATCGCAGTTTACGTCGCATTTTTGGAAAGCTGTGCATGAATCATTGGGAACAAAATTGAATTTTAGTACAGCATATCATCCACAGACAGATGGACAGACTGAAAGGACCAACCAGGTATTAGAGGATATGTTGAGAGCTTGTGCATTGCAATATGGAACTAGTTGGGATAAGAGTTTGCCTTATGCAGAATTTTCTTACAATAATAGTTATCAACAGAGTCTTAAGATGGCACCGTTTGAAGCTTTGTATGGACGTAAGTGTAGAACTCCATTGTTTTGGGATCAGACAGGTGAATCTCAGGTGTTTGGTACAGATGTTCTTAGAAACGCAGAAGATCAAGTGCGAGTGATTCGTGAGAATTTGAGAGTAGCACAGTCTCGTCAGAAGAGTTATGCTGACAATAGAAGAAGAGATTTAGTTTTTGAGGTAGGTGATTATGTTTATTTGAAGGTGTCACCTATGAGAAGTGTGAAGAGGTTTAACATGAAAGGTAAACTAGCACCAAGGTATGTTGGACCATTTAAAGTTATTACTAGACGTGGGGAAGTTGCTTATCAATTAGAGTTGCCTGAGAATTTATCTGGAGTACATGATGTGTTCCATGTTTCACAACTTAAGAAGTGTTTACGGGTGCCTGAGGAGCAGATACCTTTAGAAGAGTTGACTGTTAAGGAAGATCTTACATATGAAGAGTTTTCGATTAAGATTTTGGAGACTGCTGAGAGAGTTACTCGAAGTCGGGTTATTAAGATGTGCAAAGTGCAGTGGAATCGATATTCAAAGGCAGAGGCAACTTGGGAAAGAGAGGATGAATTGAGAAAATCATATCCGCAGTTATTTGAGTAAGCAGTTCAATCTCGAGGACGAGATTCTTTTAAGGGGGTAGAATTTGTAACACCCAAATTTTAGAGATAATGAATTTTGAATAAATTAGATAACAATTAATGGCAAATTAAAATTTTAAAACTATTTGGTGATGCATTCATGCTGTTGTATTTATTTTATTTTATGGTGTGGATTTATTTTATTTTGAATTGGTTTGAAGAATTTTATTTGAAATAGTTTGAAAACAAGTAAATAAAGAAAAGAAAGAAGAAAAAAAAAAGAGAAATGACTTACCTTCTCACCTGGCGGCCCGAAGGCCCGCTCGGGTCGGCCTGCTTCCCTTCCCGCCTGGGCCGCACGGTGGGCCGCTGCCGCTTTCCTTCCTCCGCGTCTGCCCGCGTGGGCCGATCATCGTTGTCGCGGCCGAGCCAGCCCAAGCCAGCAGCCGAGCCAGGCGAAGCCGCGCGTTCATCATGTCGCTGACCACTGGACCCCACATGTCAGTCGTCTTCCTCCTCTCGTGTTCGAGCCGGACTCCGAACCGGAGTACCGCCGCCGCCTTTCTCGTGATTACCCGGAGAATCTTACCCGAACACGGCCAATAGAAGCCATAAATAGGACGCCTTGACCTTCTCATATCCGTTTTTCATCTAAACCGTGAACTCTACCGCAAGGAACCGAGCGCTAGGGATTGGGGGGAGTTGGAGGTTTCGATTGCTCGTCGTCGGAGCTTGCGGGTTGGTTTGAGCCCTTCTTCTTTGCTTTGGTGAGTTCGCCATCTCCTTCTCTACCTCCCCATGCTTTTTCTTTTGAATTTTGGTGCTTTGAACTGTGAGATTGAAGCTTTCCATGAGCCGGCAATGGCGCCGCCGTTCTTCCCGAGCCGCGTCTCGTTCTCAAGCCGTCGTAGCTTCCCTAGATCGCATAGATGGGTTCGTGGTGATCTCCTCTTCCGATTGGGGTCGGATGCGTGGTGAACCATGGTCTAGATGGGGAGAGCCGCCATCTCCGGCGAGGTGGAGCACGCCGGCCATGGGGAGCCGCCGGCCGGACATGAAGAAGGTAACCGGGTGAGCACTGTGGAGTTGCTGATGAACCCGAGCCGTCCAAATCGAGATCAACGGCCCAGATTAGAAGATACCCCTTCGCGGGGTAAACTTCTTAAAGAGCCCCTTAGCTTTTTAATAATTAACCCGCCGTCCATAGCGTATTGCTGAAAATACGTTTTCGTGTTTTGAAAGCGTATTTTCTCCCGGATAAGTCAAAAATACGTTTTCAGGTATTTACAGTTTTGCCACTAGAATTGTTTTGGTCATAAAATCTTCGTTTTAACTCCGATTTGATCCGTTCAAGTTGCGTTAGGTTCGTATTTGCGAGCTCTACATGTTAGTGTAGTTGTACAGTTAGTTTTAATAATTTATTTTTCGAGGTTATAATTAAGTATTTATTTATCTATAGGAAATCTTAGAAAATTCATAACTTTCACGTTTTAACTCCGAATTTGGTGATCTTTGCGTCTGTGTGATCGTAGAAACGTGTAGAAGAGTTTTATAAACTTTTATTACTGTTTTGCTACTGTTGGTGTACTGTTCTAATTATATCTCTTTGTTTGCTTCGTGTATGTTTGATTGGATGCATGTGTGTTGTTGATTGATGATCGAATATAGAAGGTGAGCAGTATCTGGACGATTCGGAGTATTATTTTGAGCCAAGTCAGCAGTATCACTTGGAGAGCTTTGATCAAGGCAAGTATAACACAGGATTATCCTTGTTGTCCTATTCACTGAAATTATCATACATATGCATGTGTCTTCCTTGACAACCATAGAGATTATAACTTAGCTATTGATATCTTGTTTCCTTGTCGCCTATGGGTTGTGCATTTGGGTAGATACTGCTAGTGCTTAAACTAAGAACAATGATCTTGTAATTTGATTAATGGATTAAGCAATCAACTATTAAGATGATTTTATTATTGTTAAAAGGGGCTAGAGCATGTGTATTATTTTGATGCTCTGGTTTCTCTCCATAAGGACTTATCTGTAAGTGATAACCGGGATATACAGTACAGCTGTGAGGGCTATATGGCTCTGGCTTTAGTTGTTCAAGAGACCTTTTCTAGCTTGTTAGAGGTTACCTTAAATGGCGTAAGAATGGCTTGCCATGTTGGGTGTAGTGCGAGCCCCTGGCCTAGTGTGTATAGGCTGCGGTTGTTGTGCCACAGGGAAGGGGGGTTCTACATCTGCCTGCCGAGTGAAATCTAATGGCCCTAACTTGTTAGACGAACTTTTGAGTGGCTTTATATGGTTTTTGGGTGTTTGGGCTTGATCTCCCCACTCATTTGGAAATCATGACTTACAGTGAAAGTGTACACCTCTGCGCAGAGTTAAAAACTGGTATACTAGCCGTGCTCACGGATACGAGCGGCCTTGGGGATTCTTATGGAATAGTTGATCATAACTGTTATATCATGCTTAATTATTGTTGATTATTATTATGCTCATGTTAATGCTATTCATTATCCTTATTACAATTGATCATTGGTTCTTTAATGGGAAGTGGTTTATCTTGATGCTACTCAATTGCTAATATATGATTAAAAAGCTAAATGCAGTTAAACAGTGTCTAGCCTTTTTGAGCCTCATGAACCCCGTGTTATATTTGTGGAGTTCGACATGAACTCACTCTTGCTATTTCCACCATAACAGATGAAGATAATGAGGAAGATTATCGGAATGAGTACTAGTCTTGATGTCAACCAGTCAACCGTGTCCCTGTGTGGAGTTTCCGCTGAAGATTTATTATTAGTTATTATTATCTATCGTTCAAGACTATGTCTTAAATACTTATTCGTTATGTAATAAGCACTGTGATGATACTTTGTAATTTGTCAACTTATGTGTGCGACTGGTTCCTGGGGCGCACATGAGTCTTTTATACATCCTATTTTTGTCCTTAAAAATGGGTGTGACACCTAAGCATATCTACCCCCATTTAGAACCGAAATGATGATTTTTCCTCATTTTTTAACTCAACAACTTTTGAAATAAAGGAAGACTTTGCCCCTATTCTGTAAAGTGCACCTAACGGCGTTAACATTTAGACATGTTTGTCCATGTATTTTTACCCTGTTTTATTTTGACAATTGTGATTTTACCTATATTTTCAGATCAACAGTTTGGCAATTTTGTTACTGAATTAGACAGTTAAATCAGTGCAAAACTCAACAAACTTTAGAAAAAAATTGGCAACATTTTAGCTAACAATACATATAAACACAAACTAATATGACATAACTAATTTATATCACACATATTGCATCAGTAGCAACACACCAGGTCACTTTAGTATGTCTATATGGCATACCAACATATCCATATAACTTGCCATCATACAGTACCATATTACATGCCAACATACAAATCCAAAATGACATGTCAATCACCAACATAGAGGCCTAAATGACATGTTAAACAAAAATAGGTACAAGCAGTGAGTTCACTACGCAAATACTGGTGAGCTACATATCAAATATTGAAACCCAACAATGTAGCAAGCCTCCTAGAAGTTCCTCCTCTTTTTCCCTCCTTCATGTTTCTCTTCCTCAAGAACTTGCACGTTATATGAAAAAAAAGCAGAATTATGTCAGTAAAGTTAACTATATATATCAATAATCTTGGTTAGCAAAGTTCTACCTTGCCACCATGATTTGAGACCACTGTCTGACAAGCTAAGAAACAACTGCACTCTAGCAACAAGTTTTAATTCTCTGTGATTTGACCTATAAATCACAGCAGCGAGCGAACAAATTAACAAATCACAGCAGCAAATGAACAAATTAAAGCAGCGAATCATCATGCTTTTAACGTTTTACTAAATTCGCATAAAAAATCGTTTTTCTAAAATGCTAGACTATGGGGCGGACAAGTTTACCAGTGTAATTATTCTAATTGCCGATACTTTTATTCTTTTTTTTTTTTGCGAAGGCCCATAAATTTTCTACATGCTCGGTATCTTGTAGATGAAAATAGAAATCGACAATCGTAAATGAAAGCGTAGAAAGTTTGGTAGCTCGATCGAGTCACGCATTGAGTTTCTCGTTGATCGCTCGGAGGTGGTAGGTAATACGTACGAGATTTTGCGTGAGTTGATAGGCAAACAAAGTACAACAATCCAGCCGTACATCCGGGTTGATTGATGTATATATCTGTACGTGTTGGATAACCCTGTGCCGTTACGTGTAAGTACGTAGCTAGCACTAGCTTGGCTTGCGGGCACATTACAACAAGTGCACGTATGCGGTGCATTCACTTCAGTACTTAATGACGTTGGGCCAGCGAATGGGTTCCAAAAAGGCCAGAGGGAAACTACCAAAGCCCAAATGCCTATGCTCAGCAACTACTACTGAGCCCAGGTGGCCAGCCTATATCACATCGTCCCATGATTGTGATGTTCACAACGTTTGCTAGCCCACGCCCTATTGCAGACTTGGTGTCCAAGTCCAAAGGCGTCCTTCAATCATGTGTAACCTGCAGATGTTGCCACACGTGCTAAATGCATCGTGATGTGTACCTTTTTCCATACCAAATTTCATTACCAGACAATAATGAAATTAAAGTTGCTGTAACCATCGAGTTGGGGAACAGAAAGAGAAAAACACCATCCCAATGGTTAGGCACCACTAACCGCGCGAAAAGCTTAAGGCCACCAGCCAGAGGAGTGTAATAGCCGGTGTTTTGCATCATGTTAAAAACCAATAATTTTTTTAAAAAATTTTACAAAAAATTAAAACTTGAGTAGTTTACTTTCTACAAAACCATTTTGAAAACCTTTTCCAAAAACCCTTGCATCAAAATCTACCAGATGCATTTACGTTTGA